>OZ008344.1:15081064-15719721 GCA_963931975.1 Cataclysta lemnata | reverse complement strand
GTTTTATGAGAGTTCGATGCCAAGGGGTCTAGTGAACTGTACATATGAATTGAGTGAACTGTGAATCAATTTAAACTAAACTTCGCCTCTTCAAGGTGGTTACGGACTATTTATATTTGATAGATATTATAGATAGACAGATATCCTATACTTTGATTTTATTCAGTCTATTTCATTACAAGTTTCAAGAACACAAAATAATGGTAATGATTTAAGTGATTGTAGAATGTTACTGTTTATGGATTTGTTATGTATTTGTAACGATATTTTTTTATTGGCTTACTCCTGAATTCAGAAACGCTACTCAAATTTAGAGAACTGCTTATAAAGTTAAGTGGACAATACCTGTCAGAATTTGTATGGATAAACGTCAATTTTGACAATACTTAAATGTTAAGCAGGACCCAAACTTTGAGTAGCGTTTCTGTATTCGGGGGTTAGTTTGTTAGCTATTATTTAAAGTTCATTAAGCCCATTTTCATCCCGTGTTATCACATTCACATATTCATATTAAAGCTGTATAAAAAAATTATAATATAAATGTCTGCCCCTCTTTCAATTTTTTTATTGCTATGCCTTCCAGGCGCATGTGAAAATTAGTACTTGTACATTTATGTTTAGTCACTAAGTAACATGTAACGCAATTATGAAATAAATAAATAAATAATTATCAATACAAAATCACATTAGCTGAGAAAGACTGCTAGGTACAACGACAAACATGAAAAATCCGACATTTTCTAATAAAAAGACGAGGACCAACGATAACATTTAAGATCACATTCCGATGCTTAGTAAATTTTCTTTTGTTTACAAGATCAGACGTGAAACGTTAAGTAGCTTACTCTCTTCGGAGCCCAAAACAATACAGGGAGCATTATTATATCAAAGACAAAACAGGGCGACTCTCGAAAAATTTGCTACTCCTCAATTTTGTGCCCATAAAACTGATCCTGTTAAAAAAGAAACTTATTTCATAAAGTCCGGAACAGGGGGTGGAATTAAAGAAATTCCCGTTCTTCGGATAGGGAGAGGAAAAAATATTAATGTTCTCCTTAATAACGATGCCGACGATTGTAACTGCTTTGTGGGCTTAACAATTACTGTCTTTTAGAAGTTTCCCGTGGAAAGTTTCTCTTGTAACTTCTTGCACGGATACGGGAAGCGATCATTTATTTTTTGCCAACGTGAGGCAGGCTGTTAATCTTCGCAGATTTCTGTGAATTAATAAGCAACAGTCATTTCTAGAAATTCAAAATGCTATAGTACTTATAAGGAGCTTTAAGCCAGTTATTTAGAGATGTTTCAATAATTAATAGCGAAATCAATATTGTATCTAAAAAGGATTAAGTGTTCAAGGTTAGTCGAGAAGTATTTAGACTAGCTACTAAGAAAATACTATACTAGACTAGACTATACTAGACTACATCATGAGATTTTTGTTGTTTACGATTCCTAGCCAGATTTATGAAGAAATATGTGAAAAGTGATATTGTATTCACTCATTTTAATGTCGTGTTACGGACACGCATGTTAATCCCATTATAGTTATAAATTAACATTATACTCACCACTATGACAATCAACATTAAACAAGCAATCGGAAAAAGAACAAGTCCTTTTCTTCTGTCACTAAAACAGGACATAAACCACACAGCAGGCAACCAAACACCGATTAAAACAACCTCCGAAAGAGACGGCCCGCTCCAAAACAAATTTAATAACGGAACGGTAGGCTGAATAATCGAATTCCTTGGCCCGCGATCCTGTTTGAGAAAATTAAAAAAATATAGCCAGCCCGTCTGTCGGGGGCGTCAACGCAATTTTTATCTTAATCTGTAATATGAAGCAAGCCTCGACTAGTAATAAAATTTTCGTACACCAGAGTGGAAGGCACGCTTCACAAATTACTTTTAAACGTATTTCCCTGCGAAGTTTCCGCAGCCTCTGAATAGAACCTTCTTATGAGCTTATGAATTTTCGGCTCTTGCGTCCAATTGAAATTTGCTTTGGTTATTCACAAGTTTGGAAGCAGTTTGCTCTATAGGGTTTTTTCATTCTTAATTTGTTCTGAGTTTTCCGCGTGTTACATCTTTCTTGTAACGACGTCTATTGTAAATTATTTCAGATTCTATGTGAACATGATTCCCCTCTTATTCCTAAAAACCAAATCAGGCTTGGAACACCGTTGTAAATTAAATATTTTATGCTGCATAAAAGGAGACTATGATTTTAAAGTTTAAACACTTTTTTAACAATGGGGAGAATGCTCTATTGGTTTGTGAAATAAAAAAAAAAATTATACAGTGTTCGAATAAAAATCAAATAACCATGAATTCAATGTCAATGGTTTAGAAGAACAATTGTATGATGTAGCTTCTTCAAGTAAAATTTCAAAGCTCTTTAAAATACATTATAAAATATAATAATTAATGATCTGCATTCGCTTCAACAGGTATCGTAAATAGAGCTAGTTGGACAAAAGCAAATGCCTTTTATTTCTAGAGAAAGTTTACCAGTCGCAGTAACCTCTTTGTTTACCATTCCGACATACGAGGAAAAATTTTACGGTTAATTTGTCTGCACCAGCTCCAGTAATGTGATCGCCCCTGGCCTGTAATATCTGTAGTCCTGAGTCAATAAGGCGCTTCCGGCAAGAGGAATGCTACCTACATACAGGCGGGGAAACCTGCAATATGTTTGGAAAAGGCAAATCAAATATGTTTTGTTTTATTTCATGATACACACATACATAAACATAAATCATGCCTAGGCAGAGGTGAATTAATTCGCGTTAATAAATAATGTTAGGTGGCGGGACCATTGCCATCTATCGGTCACGTAAATTATTGGTGGAATACCTGCGGAGCGATTGAGGGTAGTGACAATTGTATTCTGTTCTGCCGTCACTCACGGCAGGCAAATAAATGATACACAAGATAGATTACAACTATAACTATGATGCATAAATAACACTAGTGGTATGAGTCTGAAGTGGAACCCTGACCTACCTGAATTGTATTGGTTTGTGTACTTACAGTAGAGCAAAGTGAAAATACTCTTAAAGCTAAATAGAAAATTATATAGCTATATTTTAAACAACCATACTTTTATGGTTATAAAGATAAAAAATGCCACCACAAAAACCGCTCAACTTAAGGTGTAAATGCTAATTGTCTAATGAGAGCTTCGCATAAACAATAGTAAAAAGTACCCAGAAACACTCTTGAAGTTAAGAGTCGAATCAAATAGAGATCTAGCCCAATAACCCGTAAAATCAAATCTGAACGACTTACAAAGACGATCGCAGTATCAAAGGAGCGTCCTACGCATACAGAGCCGGTATTTAATTAGGTTTGTCTGTTTGTCCGTCCCTGCTCGCCGGAACATCCGCCGGTATTTGCGGGGCACTTGTAAGTTTGTGTGCATATAACTGCTGCTTATTAATTTTGTCTACTTTGACCCTAATCCGGAATGTAATCGTTTCGGAATTTGATATCAGCGATCTTGGTTACAGCTTACCCTGTTCCTGAAGACGAAATAGTTCTGATTTCGCGCTAAGAGATGGCGCTGTACTTCACACCAAGCAGTCAGTGATCGTTACGAAGCAGGAGCTCGGTAGCGCTTTAGATTAGCGCTAGGCCCGCGATTGTGTAAACTAAGCAGTGTTCTTAGCCGGCCTTAGCCGGTCATTGGATAGGTGACCAAAAATAAATTATTTCGAGCTCCTCCGTGCTTCGGAAGGCATGTGAAGCTGCGGCTGCGCCTGCTGTCATTAATACCTGCCAATGTGCACTGGGCGGTAGATTATGGCCCATTTATTATATATTCTTCCATTCATAGGCCCAGCAGTGGGGACTACCACGCTGTTGATGATGTCTAAATGATCCGAGGCGACCGACTGCCGTGTCAAATGTAAGAGTAGTTGCCTAAATTGACTTTAGAAACGTCAAATCCTTTCCAGTTGGCTATAGGTAGTATAGCCACAGTTCACCATCGAGTTTTCCTTTAATATTTCTATAAATAGCAACAGATATACTTTAGCAAAGACCCTTTCGCGAACATTCCTTATGTACAAATTTCCTTCTCAACATTTCCGATGGCGCGGAAATGGAAAACAGAGAATGTCTCAAGCATGTAGCTCCATAAGATCGCTGTTGGCAGAAATGTGGGCGTCCCCCAAACCGCAATCTCGGGGGACCTTTCTTCCTTACGCACGGCGATTGCATGCTATCTTTTGGCATACCGAATATCTTGAGCGGTTTTAATGTTTTTACGAACTGCGATGAAACAACACAAACTCGCTCCGCTGTACAGCTTGATAAATACAAAAGAGGCATATTAAAAACGCGTCCAATTATTTTCTTGCAAAAATAACGGTTTAAGTACTACATTCAGAACATTAATAGCGCGAAGTTTTATTTGAAATAAGGCGCCATTATTATGTCAAGAAGCTGTTTTCTATTAGGTTTTCTCAGTGAAACGTCAGTTTCATACACTTTTATTATATTCGAATAGATTTACCACTTGTCTAGGCTTGCGTTGACTAAGCCATGTTTGCTAAAGTCAGTCATTAGTTGGTTGACAATACATAATATACTAACTCGATCTCTGCCGTGCTTGGGAAGCCTCTTTCAGACGCTGACCCCGGCAGCACCTGCAATCTTTAATACCCACCAATCGACACTAGGTTATGGTCTTTTTTTCTTATATTATTTCATCCATAGGGACGGTCTACCCTACTAGGCTTCTGCCCCAGTAGAGAGCAAATAAAAAATTCTGATCATGATGATGATAGAAATATTATTAGGAATTTTGCGATAGCTAGAAGTCGCATTACAACTATAAAGTATCGAAACTTCGGTCAAATACAAAGCCCTACTTCACTGTATGGGTACTAAACCAGACAAATACCTACAAAGTTATACCCTGCCTTGAGCGAAAACCTTCCATTATCAAATTAATATTTCATACGTCCTCGTCCAGTCGGACCCTCATACCAATCCCTTAAGTATTATTTTAGGTAGCAAATTATCTGCAATATTTGTACTCACGTCCATTAGGGGAGATTTCAAAGCGAAAGCTCTTTCTCTCTCTTGTTCTCGAGTCCTCTCACGGCGTATTTGATTTAATCTCTTGAAATAACGTCGACATCTTTTGAAATTTTCGTAGCCTTTTGATGCAATACCTTAATTTATATCACAGTGCTGATGATTGATGAATTTGGCAAAGCAAATACCCTACTTTTTATTTTACCTGAAGTTGCGTCAAGATGAGGCGGAGGGACCCTTTGTCAAGTATCTTTGTTCTTTTAAGAATTGTTTTTGATTATAGCTTGCATCCGAATCAATGGTTTATTTTTATAGTTACACAAAATAAAACATTGCCATTGACATTTTCTATATTTGCAATAAAATAGGAGTCAGATTAAAGACAAGTCGCTTCTTTTGATTAATCCATTGATCTCGCATCTTTTGGGATTCACTACGGCGGCGCGGATAATCAGTATGCAGAACGCTAGGTTACAAACTTAAATATATAATATAGGTAGATATATTAACGCCCACATTTGGCCAATTATGTTAGATCCCATGTAAATTATTTAACTTATTTAAAGGGATTAAATATAATTTTGTTATAAATTTATTGGCCTAGAAATTCAGCAATCATGAATCGTTGAACACCATACCACAACCAATGGACGCACAATATTGTAATCCAACACAATTTATTTCACAATCGATCAATCGCTCAAAACCTAATCAATTTGGGCTCAGTTGACGCGGAGTAACCGTGTTAAATATGTATTGGGTCACAGTTGCGCCCTCTGGTGAATGGACCAATCAACGGTCGTTTTTTATTCATCGAGGGAACCCTAGCTTATTTATAGCGCAGATGCACATACTAAGTGTTGTTTGCAGTGCATGATGGACAGTAAACTCAAGTGTATATAGCTACGCAGCTAAAAGACAAACTGCCGCACTCAAAGACGTCAAATAACGTTAATGAATACTTAATGTCAAAAAATGACAATTCAAAACTAGTCGCTATTCTTGCTGGGTCTATGGTCTAGATTTAAATGAATTTTTTTGACATTAAGTACTCATTAAAGTTATTTGACGTCTCTGAGTGCGGCAGTAAACTTAGTTACTAATTAGTGGTCTGAGAGACTCTTGTTCTTGGTACTAAGTAAAAATTAAAGCAGTGCGAGTCAGTAAACGGATTAAACTGTTTATTAGTAATAAAAATCAGAATAACCACTCTTAAATAAAATAATTACATACATACATAGTTATATTAACTGATTGTCTTTAAAACGCAAGGACACATTATCGTATAAAACTAGATTGCTATATTTCTACTACGACCTATCCACGGCAAAAGCTACTTTGTTTTCAATACTGACTCAAATTAGTTCATCGCACATTTTCGGTCGTTGGTTAAAAAATCGTCATATCGGTTTTATTATAAAGTAAGCATACAGCCTAATGAATTCGGCACACGTTACGCGAAAGGGTTGTATAATTATGACAGACAGACGTACAGCAAGGGTGCCGCTAATTAGATCGTGCGAGTCACTCATCATAAACGATTTGAAGTCGTGCGTTGATAAAGAATAGCTTAATGTGTTTATTGCGGCACACCTAGGTGTTCCAATATGCTTCGCCATTTACTTAATTACTAGTTATATATTATGACACGGTACGTTGACTGTACACATACGCAATAACTAAACAGTAGTCCAAGAAACTTTGCATCATCAACATCAAAGATTGTCATAAAGAGCATTTCTTGTGCATCATTACCGGTTAACCAGATGTATATACGCAATTTATAATAAGTAGTCCCAAGAAACTCCGCATCATCATCACTACAAAATTGGTTACGAAGAACATTTCTTGTGTATCAACATCGTTTATGTTGTTTTTTATTTTATTTTATGCAATCGAATCTTTTGGCAATTGCAATCGAAAGCAATTGCAAGGCTTTAAAGCCTTAAATTTAAAAATTTAAAAATTTAATGAAAAAGTTCGTCAAACGGTTAAATGTGTACATTTAACCGTTTGACGAACTTTTTCCCTCCGTGTTTTGGCTGGCTCCCTAATCAAAGTCGTGGATGTTATTACAACTGTTGCTACCCAACACCCCACGGGGAGAGGTAGCCTCGTTCGGACTTACGCATACGCTAATTAAGCAATGCTTTCTAATTGCTATGTTTGCACGTTGTTGGATGAATGGCCAGAAAAGTATTATCTCAAATTTACCAAGGCTTAATGTACTGAATCGGCCGCTACCCTGTACCAGTATTTGATTTCTCAATTTGTGACGAACTCTCTTTGTGTTTCCACTATTAAAAGACTGATGACATAGTGTCAGCGGAAAGATGCGGAAACTACTGAAGTGTTTCTGTGATAAAGTGTCCTACGAGTTAAATACTGCCATATAATACCTATCTCTCCGTGGTCCATGTGAAAAAAGATATTAAGCGGCAATATTCACGCCGCCATTAAAAGTTTTGTATGTGACAAATGGTCCGCCGTTAATAGGTCATAGATGATTCTCATGTTGTAGAAAAAAGGTTTTTATTACTTTAATAAAGTTGCATTACTGTTAATCAATATTAATGACTCCTTACAGCCTTCTGTGCCGTGTGGTGACGACAGAGCAGAATACAATTGTCACCACCCCCATCTCTCCCGTGGGTGTCGTACAAGGCGAATTTATGTGCCCGATATATGGCAATAAGCTCGTCACCTATTACATGGGACCGAACATAATTGGCGAAAAGTGGGTGTCAATTCACGTCTGTCTACCCCTTCGGGGATATAGGCGTGATTTGTGTATGAATGTGTATGTGTATTTCTGACCTATTTTTCATTGAAAAAAAATATATAAATAGGTTGGGGAAAAAGTTTCTTCGCATTTTTTAAGAAAATTCAAAACATTTTTTATTATAGTTTATTTACATTTAACTAAAGTATGTAGGTACCATTTTGTTCGATAACTTTTTGCCATCTTGTAGGTAGGGACATGATCCCATTGCTATAGAAATTTTGGGACTTCTGGTCAAAATACCGCGACAAGTGGTTTTGGCAGTCCTCTCGTGATGTTAACCTGACACTGCCTAAAGAATTTTGAAGAGACCGAAACAGGTGGAAATCTGAAGGTGCAAGGTCAGGACTATACGGCGGATGCAGTAACACCTGGCTGGGCCAAACTCTCTTAATTTTTGCTGAGTGGCTAAAGATGTGTGAGGTCTAGCGTTATCATGATGAAAAACCACACCCTTTCTGTTGATTAATTCCGGCCGCTTTCTCTCAACTTCTTGCTTTAATCTCATCAGTTGTTCGCAGTAGAGTTCAGAATCGATGGTCCTGCCTGGTGGTAACAGCTCATAATGAATAATGCCCTTCCAATCCCACCACATATACAGCATCACCTTGTTGCGAGTTAACCCGGGTTTCGCCTGCCCGGCCTTTGACCACGACCTTTTTCGCACGTTCTTGTCGTACGTGATCCACTTTGCATCACCAGTTATCAGCTCCTTCAAAAATGGTTCGGTTTCATTACGTCGTAATAAAGAATCACAAATGAGTACACGGTTCATTAGGTTTCTTTCAGTGAGCTCGTGAGGTACCCAAATGTCGAGCTTTTTTGTGTACCCAGTTTTTTTTCAAATGCGCCAAAACTGTTTTGTGGTCAATTCCCAGTCCTTCAGCTACGTCGTAACTACTGACATGCCAATCTTGCTCCACTTTTTCAGAAATGGCATCCATTTTATCTGTAATAGGGCGACCAGAGCGACGTGCATCTTTGACATCAAAATTTCCGGATTGAAAACGCTTAAACCAAATTTGTGCTACTCTCACAGACACTGCACTAGGTCCATAAACATCGCAAATTTTTTTCGCGGCTTGCGTTGCATTTTTACCTTTTTTGTAGTAAAATTTTAAAATGTATCGAATTTCTTCTTTCACTCATCTTGGCGGTACGAAAAACAAATGAAAATCACACATTTTCCTAATTTGAATTTGGAATTAAGTTCTTTAAAATTTAAACTTTCAAATGATACCAAAACCAGCCAGATACAAATAGTATAGCCAAAGAGATTTTATTACAAGTTTATACATACTATAATGCGAAAAGACTTTTTCCCCAACCTAATATTAAACTAATATTATAAAAATCAAAATAATAAATCTTTGGTAATAATTTTAAGTTTGTATTCCCAACAAAACCTTGCAATTTATATTTCTTATTCGGTATATCTTTTAAATTATTCACGGAGTTAAATAACTTTTCCATATTGTTACTTGTTGTCCGTTAAACACTTTAGGAGGCTTTTATACTTAAAGTTGCGGGCAGTAAACAAACCATGAATATTGAAGGCGGATCAAATTGGGAAATTTGGGATTTCCTGGGGAGATGTTTTATTAACTTCGTAAGAATAAAATTAATAAACGGAATGAAAGTAGAATAATTGAAAATTTGTAGGTAAGTACTGTAATATAACATTTCCTGATTTTATTAGTAAATTGTTTATTTTATGTAATTTTTGTCACCTATTAAAATGATACTATAATTTATTTCCAATAATGTAACTTCTAATAATCAAAAACATTGTGAACGTAAGCAGCAAACGTTATACGCAAATAGTTTTGTAATAATTTGTATGATTTTCTAAAAAAATATATGTAAAGTTTTTTTGGATTAAGTGCCTATGAGAAGTCTTAGGATGTAGTTTAAAGCATTTTTTAGGACAACTGCTATCTATTACTCATTATTTAAAAAGGGAAGGTGTTGTCTTTCACATATTCAACACATGCCTTCTAAAAAAATTCTTGATAAAAAGAAACAATTTAATTAACCGTTAATGAAAATTTCTAAGTAATGCTAACAATTATAGTATATGCAAGCGTTTGCCAAGAATTAATTCTAAAATAGGTTTGTTTTACTCTCGGCTGTTATGTAAATACAAATGATAATATTTACAAAAACTAATTAATTAAATTGAGGATTGCTGCTATTGCGGCACCCTCCATCATCGAATCAAAACCTCATTAAGCATACACCAGGCCTATTATATAAGCAAATGCAAAATTTATATCTCGTCAACTGGCTTAATGGCAGAATAAACTGAATTTTAAAGATGCGAAGCTGCGAGGAGGAAATTATTATCCCCCGAGACTTTAAGTAGGGGACGCTAATTTTTTTCAACGTCCGGAGTTCTTCATATAATTTAATAGCGATGCTTTTCGATACTTTATTAAGTTTAAATGGATGAAATGGTTCGTTAAATGTGCCTTCGGGGAAATGAGAACACGGTTTACGCCGTGGAGAGTCTTTTTGTACTGTTTATGTCAGAAGTATGTATGTATAGAAGTATCGTAGTAGCTATAGCACGGTGGGCCTGCGTTTTCCTATACTAAGCCATGATTGCTAAGACCCACAGTTGGATGAGTGACTAAAAATTATTTATCTCGAAGGAAAAGAGGTCAAAAATCATCCTGGTTGGCTGAGTGGCCTGATTGGCAAAAAAAATTCTGACCTTGGTTTTTCATTGAAATAATACTTCTAATATTTATAAATATATTAAAATACAAATCAAATATATACTGTCTATAGTTCCTCTGCATCAGAAGGTTCCTAAAGACGTGCATCCCATCTGATTAGGTGATGACCTGAGCCCGAGCAGACTCATACCAAACAAAGATGGACAATAATAATCTTAGTTGGCATGAACAAAAAAATTATATTCACATGTATCAACGACCCTATAATGAATTACACAAGGTTTGTTAAACGCAACGCAATGCAGGTTGGAAGAAATAGCCACAGGTATGCAGCAACTATATGTATATGCCCCAAGAATACCATTAAAGTTTAAAAATTTACAAGTCTGTTAAAAGACCTGTCATTGTATAGATCGGAATAATGTACTGTAAAAGTATCTAAATATATCCCATAACTAAATATGTATGCATTGTTAAAAAGGTACGGTAATAATAACAAAGCATTCATAATACTGCTTTTAAGCCAGACTAGCAACTAGTAGACATTTTTTACATCAATGACATCAAATACCGATATTGCTCAAGGAAAACGCTCGCGTCAGTCAATGCTACTTAAACGTCGGACGACCACCATTCGAGACCTGCCCTGCCTTCTGCTTCCAACAAAGGGTTCCCAGTAACATTCAGCACGTCGGGGGGTCTATCCAAATTGGTCAGGTCACCTGGTGCTGTTATTATAATTTAGATTGGCTCATGAATCGAGCTGCTTTTCAATTGGCGCTCTTTTCAAAGGCTCCGGAAATTAAAGTCAGTGTAAAGCGAGCGTACCGCTGTCGATCCAAAAATAGCCTTCGCACAAAGCCTTATTAATAGGCACAGACGATTTGTTTACTTTTGAATCTATTCATCAGCCTCTTGTCCTGTCATTGGGACTTGGTGTTGTAAGTCTTCTGCTTGCTTTCTATTCCAAATCCATCCATCTCTTCCACGGGCTTTCTTAATCTCTTCATTCGTCGGCATATGTTTCCCATACGATGTCTTTTTATCTCCTCTCTCAAGGGTGTCACTTTTAAACGACATCTTAAATACCTACTCATTTCTTTCATCATTGGGACTTTATGCAGTGAGTCTTCTTCCTACATTACATTCTGCGCGTCATCTCACACAATTCAACCATCTCTACTACTTCTATTAGTCTAGCACCTAGTATTAAATATAATGTTAAAACTAGTGTTAAACCAAATGTGGTTATTGTAAGAGATGAATGTATGAGAATTTTCATGTTCCTTAACTTTTATCATACATACACATACATAAATCACGCCTATATCCCCGAAGGGCAAAGGTGAACTAGCACCCGCATTTCGCCAATTATGTTAAGTCCCATGTAATAGGTGGCGAGCTGGCGAGCCTATTGCCATTTATCGGGCACAAGAGTCGCAGTAGGCACATTTCTAGGTGGTATAAGAGGAACGCTGCTGCCCATTCCCCATCATTGATTTATCCTTAGTCGCCTTGTACGACACCCACGGAAGAGATTTGGGGTGGTGACAATTGTATTCTACTCTGCCGTCACCACACGGCGATTTATCGCTGTTATTAAATTGTGTAATTTTTCATTTGTTTCAGGTACATACATTACCAGTCAAGCTTAGATGCGCGTCAAGTCAAATAGCACTGCCAAACTGCTTTGCTTTTTTCAACCTCAACTGTTGGATATAAAGAGCAAAGTTGAGGAAATGTAACGGTTTGTGATTAGTTTCTGATATGATGGAATCATAAAGAGTAAATGAATATGACTAATTAAAAAATACTAGCAATGTACTAAGAATTATATGCCTGATAGTTAGCAATGGGCTCGCCACCTATTACATGTAACCTGACATGACTATCGAAGCGTGGGTGTTAATTCACCTCTGCCTAATACCTCTTCGGGGATATATAAGCTCCATTTATGTATGTATTTATATGGCTCATTCACCTTAGTTTCTTCCATCCATAGGGGAGGCCCATGCCCCAGCAGTAAGGAGGACAGGTGATGATGATGGCCTGCTTATTCGTAATACGTTCTTTCACTTATAAATGGATATTATCACACGATACGTTGGCTGAGCACATACGCAATAACTAATCAGTAGTCAAAGAAACTCTGCATCATCATCAAAATGCATTTCTTGTGCATCATCATCAGTTAACCTTTTCTGTTTTTATTTTCCGTAGTTCCGTAATTCCGTAGTCCATAAATGGCAATAGGCTCGCCACCTATTACATGGGACCTAACCTAATGGGCTAAATGTAGGTGTTAACCTACCCCTTCGGGCATATAGGCGTGATCTGTGTATGTAGTACTTAAGTCAGCGAGTAAGTTTGAATTCGAGTCGTGTTATACTCTATAAAATGTACCTACCTAATTAATAACAAACTAATTACACGGGTCAAACTCGGTCCCCGCCCAATACTAAAATGCTCCCGAAGTTGCGGGTAAAATAATTTAATACTGCACGTTCATTGACGAGCGGATTTATAGGGCGGCAGGGCCAGTATGATTAAATACCCCTCCCGCCCCTCGAAGGTAAATACGGAGTAAGGAATTGCCAACCTTCTAGCTGTTAAGGCTGTATAATTAAACTTCTGTGCCACTTCTACGCAGAGACGTAATATTATGTTGTGTTCTCTTGAGTTTTTAGACGGTAACACTGAAAAAACTGCGCGTCTTTGTTCCTGGAGGCTTTGTTCTATTGTTTTTGGTTGCGCCTCCTCTTATTGAAAATTTCCCCGACGTATTCTCTTTGTGTTGAAGTTTCTCTAAATTCACTGGAGATACTTGATTAATTAACCGACAAAGGGCTGAGCTGAATTTTTTTACGGCGCAGATAGCACTTTACGACACTTCTTAATTTTGTCATGGCAACTTTTGACGAGTGCTCGGTGTTGCCAGTTAAGCGTGAAAACTTCCATCCTATATTTTCCCTTCCACAAGGAAGACCCGTGTCCTAGTTGTGGGTGTTGATTATGTTTTATAAACCATACGGCCTTCTGGGTTATAAAAGTATGAGTTTTACCTACCACCTCTGTATATCAACTGCAGATGAAGTCAGGACCAAAAGCTTATTGTGACTTCCGAAGAATTTGAGCGAAGTGGTATAGTTTTCTATGCCACTTCGAGATTCTAATTTTCGAGCATTTGTGAGCTTAACTTACGCTATATAGCGAACAGCACATTGGAAACACTGAGCTGTTACGCTCCTGAAATCAACCATATTTTATCTTAAAATTAAGCAGTTCGGTCCAAGATCAGGACCAATTCGTTACAACACTCAGTAATTTTGAACCGCTTAGTGACGTACCATGGTTAACAGACACTTTACAGTGGCTTACTGCCGCACTCAGAGCCGTCAAAAAACTTTAATGAGTACTTAACGTCAAAAAAAAACATTTAAATCCAGACCATAGACCTGGCAAGAATAGCGACTATTTTTGAATTGTCATTTTTTGACATTAATTACTCATTAACCATAATTGACGTCTCTGAGTGCGGCAGTTAGACAAAGGAAACACCAATATTCCGTCGTTTTAACATCAAACACAATTCAGATCAGCGCTCCCAACAATTATGTTTAACGACAAACCCGATTAATATTGCCCTTAATGCCAACAAAGAGCGTCACTGCGACCCCTTTCGGACCATTAAATCTTTTTCGGGGCCCCAAACGCCAGTCACAAATCTTAAGATGGGGAAATTAAAAATAATACCGCCCCAAAGGGCCCTTAAGCACTGGTTTGCCTTTGCGCAGTTAATCAGTGGAAATATTTAATTACCGCCGCTGATGCAGTGTCTGACAGTGGCGCCCAACCCTTTCGTGTGCGGTCCAACATTACAATAGGCTAGTTGACAAATTTTGGAAAACAAGCGATTAAAAGTTAACCGTCAGTTTTTGACAGTTCTTCCATACGATAAAATGCCAAAAGGAACCGGTTAAATAATAGTCGGCTGTTTATGTATTGGTGAACTCAAGCCTGTGTTGGTGAACTCTAGCCCTAATATTTTAATAAAATTATGTCTTTTGCTTATGTGTTCACGTTTTCAAATACCAATTTTAAATTTGAAACAAGCCTATTGTGCTTGAGTGAATCTTACTGTTGGGGCTGGCACATCCTACGTTATGTTATTATTTCGCTCCTTAAAAGAAAGAAAAAATTAAAGAAGAAATGTTTTTGTAATAATAATAGTTATTAAATATTCCTTATAGCCGACCACGCAAAACACCGAGAAATCTAATTGAAAAATAACTCAACAAATAAAAATATTACGGAAAATCGAAATTCGAATCTCTTGATTTGACAGATTCTTAATTATAATTTTTTTAACGGACTGCTTATTTTATTAAGGCGATTGGTCTCAGTTTTTTCGGGGTCTTATTGTGTTCGAACGTAAGCTGGGGCGGAGAGGAATTGGATTCCGGCATTTCTAATTGAGTTTAGATTTAATCTCGAAAGGAAGGGTTGCGATGCATATCATTACTTTTTCCTGTAGTCTGTCTCCCCTTTGTACGAAATCCATGAATACCACTAGTAATTCAATTAACAGGTGACCTGTCATCACGTCGTCATTATTTTTATTCAAAATGTAAATTTCTTCAAAATCTTTTTTCAATACGGCGGCCTCTTTGGTCAGGTCGCTGGCTGTCGGCCAAGAGGTCCCGGCTTCGCATGTTGGTAGAGGCCAATTTTGTGATAAACACAGATATTTGTTCCCGGTTGTTAATATGTTTATGTAGCTTCACTCCTTTTCTTCTTAAATTTCAAAACCTGTCTCTTTCTCTTTTTACACCGTCATTCCGTTACATTCAGCACTCAGTAAAATACTAGTTATAACCAAGAGTCGATGTGAGATCGGTAGATGCTTACGAAATAAATATTTATGTTGCTCAAAATACTAATCAGTAACTTCATAAATTACTAAATTAATTAATTATTAATTACGTTTACCTACCTACGTTTCCTCTTCCATACATATCGGTCAGACGTCATCACACCGGAAAGATAGTGATGAATGAATGTATAGAAATGAAACGGAAAGGACCTTGTCGAGAGACAATGGACGGAGAGAGTAATTGGGATGATAATATTCCAATCCATACTGCTCAAAGTTTTGGCTTAGGATTTACAGCCGGCCGCCTGCCTGACCTATACTTTACAATTCATGATCATCACCAGCCCTCTAATGTCCCCACTGCTACTGCTGGGCCACGGGCCTTCCCTATGGATGGAAGAATAAAGGGAGAATGGATCATACCCACGACGTAAGATAGTAAATTTTCGGTCACGCACCCAATGACCGGCCTCAGCGAACATTGGTTAGTTTACACAATCGCAGGCCAAGCGCGCTATGCCACTGCGCTAGTGAGCTCCTCTTCTCTCGCTTTACAATTAATCCTGTGTAATAACAAGAGGAGCAACGAATCGCCAACACTAGGGTATCATAGCGATGCTCGCGAATTCCGCGCGTCTCAGATAAGCGCTTAAAAATGGCCGCTCGTAACGAATACTAATTAAGTTAATACGTCAAGCTAGCTGCGACGATCTTGCTTGGGTTCCGTCGCAACTTTGTGACGAGTTAACTCGTTTAGGGGGCTTAGGTTGCACTTAGGGGTTTGTTTTAAGCAATCCGCCTTTGAGAGGTAATGCAATTTGGAAGGTGGTTGAACGTTAGGCAAATAATTAGTTAATGTCAGTTTTGCAAATTGATTTATAAATCATTGAACTATTTATATTAATTTATACAAACTATTTATATATTTATTATATTCATGTAAAAATCATTGAACGCTAGCCATGCTAGTATATTATATGTATAATTGTATGTGCGGGAACAACAAAACATTCCGGAAGGCGCGCGTACTGTCGTGCCGGCCGACCATTGTGCCGCCCGAATGGAAAGAGGCTCCATCACGGCCTGCTTTATGAGTTAATCACGGCTTTTGAAGTTTGACTGATGGGAAATATTTATGGCTTCACTCACGGTACGCGCCGGGGTTCAGGGCTGGCGAAAATTTGTGTTCGTAATTGTACATACATACATACATACATAAATCACGCCTTTAACCCCTAAGGGGTAGGCAGAGGTGTTTCAACACCCGCATTTCAACAGCGTACTTTAGGTTCCATGTTTTAGGCAGCTAGCCTATTGCCATTCACCGGGAATTTAAATCTTTAGTGTATTTAAGGAAGTACTGAATCTAATAATATCAAAATTTTCTCATTTTGTAAAGTTTTAGGGGAGTGAAAACGTTATCGCTTCAGACAAGTATTCAAAAAGAAATGTAGTAGAGGCATTACTCGCGCCGCGATCGATCGGCACTTCACAATTTTAATTATTATTACAAAAGAGTAATTAGCTCATATTTCGATCAGATACAACGAAAAATACTTACGAACATTGCAATGCGATATGTGGGCTTAAATTTGCCAGTATCAATTTGAGGACATCCCTGAATAAAGATGACTCGAAATACAGAATAGACGACTTATACCCTCGTAAAGTTCTACGCGACACCAAAAGCCGCGTTCCGTTTTACGATCGCGCGTCGATCGCCCAAAAATAGTTTATTCCGTGACTGTTGCCGGGCGTAACATAAAAACGGAAAGTATAATAACATCAAGCGTAACTCATACGATTGACTCGTAAAGCGTCTCCGTAAATATCCGGTGGGGCACCACTGCGCGCGAGTTCACAAGCGGAGCGGGTGAAGTAATAGCACAATTATTATTACCAAGGGCGGTAAAACGAAGAATGTCTCAGATCGCAAGTATTTGACGCCCGATCCGATAATCGCCCTTATTAATATGCCATCTGAATCTTTTTGGTCATCCCCTGGCCAGGAAGTGGAATTTACCGTAAGAGTAGCGGGCGGAAAATGCCACTTTCTGATCAGCTGTGACAATATGTAATGAATGTATAAACAATATGCCGTGTGATGACGGTAGAGCGGAATGCAATTGTCAATTTGTCACCACTCCAACCTCTCACGCGGGTTTCTTACAAGACGACTAAGGGTGACAGTGATGCATTACTGGTGGTAACAGTAATGCATTACTGGTAGTATAACAATACCATCTAACAATTACCCTACTGCGATTTACGTGCCCGAGATATATGGCAGTTGGCTCGCTGCCTATTATATTCATATATCGATATACAATTCACTATCTTAAGTCTCATGTAATAGGGTGAGCCTGTTGCTATCTATTAGGAAGTTCTATATGATCTGCCAGGAGTGCTCTGCCTAAAACTAAAACATAACAGATTTAATTATTTATTTTTTGTGTAATATGCTTCGTAAATAAATACATACATATATCACGCCTATATCCCCGAAGGGGTAGGCAGAGGTGAACTAGCACCCACGTTTCGCCAACTATATCAAGTTCAATGTAATAGGTGGCGAGCCTAATGCCATTTATCAGGCACAAAAGTCGCAGTACATTGCTGGGTAGTATAAGAGGAACGCTGCTGCTAATCACTGATTTATCAATTGTATCAATTGTATTCTACTATGCCTTCACCACACGGCTAACGTAAATAAATAACTTTTTTAATATTCATATCAACATCTGTTAACTAGATAGATCGTGCAATTATACGTATTAATTATTATTGCAAAAAATGCATCGCTTTTTCCGCTTACAGTGCAACCTGACCCTACGTACACCATGAAAAAGGTTCAAATTTACATGCATGTGTGAAGCATAAAAAGCATAGTCGTTGTGATCATCACCACGTGTGAGAATCCCTAATGGAATCTAGGGAGATGTATATGTTTAGTGTAAATATTTATCACTGAAAGAAAGCCAACTTAACATTTTTTAAACGGCCCCTTAAAAGCTTTCGCGGCATCTTTACATTGTAAGAGGTTAAGATTCCTTTTCCCAATAAAAATATAAAAGCTTATCTTGCCATTTGACACTCGTTAAATATTTTAGAAAACTATTTTAGAAAGTAGATGGATGAATAAGATAAGTAGTTAGTGGAAAAACTTAAATCCTAGGCGAGTATTTGACAGTCAATAGGAATAATCATAGGAACTTTTGGTTAGAAAAAGTTTGAAAAATTATAGTCTTGATGCGGGAATCGAACCCGCGTCCTCTGCGATTCGGGCAGATGCCTAAACCACTCGGTCAACTGAGTTTCGGAACCTCACTTGATTAATGGACGAACCCTCAGCGGTCATAAAATTTTGTACTTGTTCGGGCGGTAAAAAAGAAAGCCTCAAAAGAGCTATATTCTTTGTTTTACCGCCCTTGGTAATAAATGTACTATTTGTGATCACCTTTCAAATAGCTTATAATAAATAATGTCAAAGTAAGAAATAAATGTCACCAACAGTCAACCAACGTAATTTTGTGTATAGTTACGAAAGCTCGGCTTAAATCGATGGCTTAAACATAACAAGTAACTCAGATAAATTACGGAGACATTCGCACACTCTGCATAATGCCGCCTTGTGGGCGTGATTCACATGTTAACCATTTTATAGCGACGATTTCCAACGCTTTTTAAGCCCGCCCGCCTTAATCCCAACAGAATCAATCCTTATTTTGAAGATCAAAGAGTGCATTTTGAGTCGAAAGATGAAAACAACTGATTTATGTAAGGCGTGCGTCTGATAACGACAGAGTTTTTATGACGTCATCAAAGCGTTTAAGCTGCCACGGCGCCGTGTAAGATACGAAAATTAAGCGATTCTTTCAGTCATTTGGAGTGCTGCACGCGGTTGCCGACTTTACGGTTATTGAATTAGGGCACGGTATTGTTTGGGGGTGGTTCGGTTGTGTGGCGGGTGTTCAGTGTGAAAAGACGCTTTTACTGCGTACAGGTTACGTGATGTACGCCACACGTGAACGTTTGTGGATTTATGATGTTAATATGGCTGTTAAGTCCCGAATAAATGTTTTTTTTAAACCCCTTATAGGGGTATAATCAATGTATGCAATTTTTTCTTGGTTTTGAAATCTCATTACAAATTACTAAATTTCACGTTATGGTGGCTACCGTTTAACCACTGTCCCAAGGGTAAAAGATAATAATTTTCTCTGTGTCGTAATTTTTTGTGATAACGGCAGAGCACAACACAATTGACAATTCACCTTTCCGTTGTGATGGATTATATATAATAAAAGGGAGTGGATAGCTGCTTTATGGAATGTAACCGATATTAATAGAAGAGCAAACATATTGCGCCGACCCCAGGTAAACTGGGAACAAGCCAGGAAGAAGAAGAGGAGTAGATGGTACACCAGTAGGCCCAGCACGGGACGTGGACGAAATCTCCTGCCAGTCTTTTGTCTCGGAATTAGGTTGGACTTAGAGCGAGATGAAACTATTTTACTTTCCCCGAGGAGATTTTGTCCACGTCTCGTGCTAGAGGGGTAGTAACGCTGCTGCCCATTCCTCGTCATATTTATAGCCCTTGGACTCCTTGTACAACTTGTGAGAGAGATTCCAAGGTTATAGGTATGACGAGGAATGGGCAGCAGCGATCCTTGTGTACTATCTACTGCTCTTCATCTTCTTCATGTTGACAATCTTATTCTAGTATGGCCTTCACCTCACCACATAGCACCAAACCTATACTACGTAATCGTTGGCCTCATCGATCGAGTTAATATAAGGTCTAAATATTGTTTATACTAGTACTTTAACATTATCATATCATCCGAGAGACGCCCTCTGTTGGGCCTACAATACCTCCAATATTTTTTAATAATATGTAACTTTAATTACAAAAATTGCAATAGAATATTATTTTTTTACTCACACACCCTTATTCGAGACTTAATTAGCGGTTCAAACAGATGCTTCACTATGTGTGGTGAATTATTCATCAATGATGTAAGCATTAATTACACTATCATTTATTCATAGATTCGCCGTTCAGAAGATGTTATTAACTTGTCTATTAATAGTTATTTGATCACCGTGAACAAGGAATATCGAAATGAATATACATATGTATCACAATTTGAAATATGAAATATTGCCTTTTTCAGAACGGTTTCAGCATATCTATTTAAAATATTGTTATTTCTTACCTCGGTGGCGCAGTGCCTTGACGCGCTCGGCCTGGGATTGCGTAAACTAAGCAGTGTTCGCAATGGCCGGTCATTAGATGGATGGCCAAAAGTTTGTTGTAGGTACCAAAGTAGTTAAACAAATTTAATATTTACTATTTGCTTCATCTTAATTAAACAACCCAAGAGTACCTAAACACAATAACAAGGTGTATACAAATCTCGTGCCATCTTATTTTGAGACTATAGAAACTCCGTTGATACAAATCGTAACGCTAACGTAGACTTACTACGACGTAGCTGTCATGCTACGACTCTGTAGTTGCGAGCTACTGCGGCGTAATGGAGCCTTTAGCTTAGAAGCACATATTGCTACGTAGCAAACCTTTGCGTGCACACAGCAAATTACTCTCCTACATGCATGAACACTACATAGCGCTCATTTAGTAAAAAAACGTCATAACTTAAAAAATACTTTGAAGCATTGTGTGTTCAAAATATGTGGCATTGAGACTTACTTTTGCAAGAAAGCGTGTTTGATTTGTTTATTTAAAAAAAATCTTAACAATACTTTCTCTGACAAAAATAATGGATATGTCACAATCATCCAGTAGTTACTTACTGCTCAGATACGTCAATAAACGTTAGTGAGTACTTCATGTCAAAAAATTACAATTCAAAACTAATCGCTATCTATATTCTTGTCGGGTCTTTCACCCCATCTAGACATATCACCTCCATCCTTATGTCTTCACGACACATTGGCCTAGATGATAGGTGTGAATGTCAGAAGATAGGTGTGAATGTCAGAAGATAGGTGTATGTCAGACCTATTTATTGTTTAACAGCCACCTAGACACGAGGGCAAAAAAATTCAAAAAGTCACGGACTTATTGACCCAATAAGTCCGTGACTTTTTGAATTTTTTGAAGTTATTTTTGAATCTAGACATATCATATTTTTTGGAAGGGATAAAAAAAAATTGGAGAAGCGTTGGACAAAGTGTATAGAGCTCAAGGGAGACTACGTTGAAAAATAAAATGATTTATTTATCAAATAATCTGTGTTTTATTTCAAAAGTCACGGACTTATTGACCCGCCCTCATATATGACACACAAACGCAGTCGTAGAAGCGTTTTGTCGATCGGCTAAAACAAAGGCTGTGTATGAAGATAGCCGCTAAAAATAGTTTTGCAGCGTCAAAGCCGCCATGCGCTCACTTCACGCCACTCGGCTTTGTGATCCCGATGTATTGTGTTCCGGTCTATTGTTGCCTTCGGCGAGACAAAATTGATGTCACCCAATATAGGGGATGAGGGCCTCTCTGGGCAGGCTGCCTAAAGCGGGTCCTATGTTGTATATAAGTTAAGTCAAGGAGACATATGGATTTCCATTTTCACATCTCTCAAGAAAGCAGTCTATAAGGTTGATGGAATGCGTTTTGAAAATGAGTTTTACACACGAGAGTACCTGCTTTTGGCAGCATGTCCCACAATGCCCATTTTGGACCACATTACACCTAAGTCATCAATGTTTGTTTGAGTGACAGAGAATCTTATTGTACAGACGTTAAAGAGGATAATTGGATGAAGTTCGGCGGAAAGAAAGGAATCGAATCATCCAGAAAGAACGAGTTCTTTCTAGTGTTTCTATTTATTAATTATTTATTTGTGTCTCTTTTATATTCAGTAAGCGATATACTGCCCTCGTAATCCAAAAATTGTCCCACGTCAAGAGAATAGTAATATTTTTTTCTGGGGTTTTCAAATAAATTAAATGTATCATACATTAAAATTTTCCCGTTATCTAGCTTCCATAATACAAGTGCATGTGCTACTTACTTTGGGCTAGATTATTAGGTGTGACTGTAATAAATATTTATTATGTATTTAGTTGAGATAACTCGTTTTGACTTATGAGGGCGTTGTATAGAAACTGTCGGTGATTATCTATGAATATGTAAAACAACAAGAAACACCTCACGTCTTGTCATGCGACGTCGACATTCCTGCAATGCCTGTTTCCATTCACGATGATAGATGAACCGCTCGCGTGCGTTTCGCGAGAATCCAGACGAGTTTGACGGACGAATGATAAATGGCATAACAGTAGGGAAAGGGGGGGGAGGAAGGGACATCTCCATAAATGACGGCTAATGGCTAATGGCCAGCCAAGGTGCATTAGCTGAGGGATGACGCTGATCCAATCACGGCGAGCTTCGTTGCCCATTACCTACTGAGTGTCTGCACGCGGCGTTATTAGATCTAGGATCTTCGGTTTAGTGTTGGGAGCCGTGCAAATTGGATCAGAGGCGATGTCGATTGATCGCATATCAGCATTTAAAACATTACATACAAAGAAACTTGGGGTTGGGAAAAGTTCGAAAAATGATAGTCCAGTAGGCCTATTCGCTAACTTTTTTTGACACTTGTCAATCAACTATTCAATTTTAATTTTAACATTAAATAAATGTTAGAAAAATTAGTACAAAGATTTTGGTGGTTAGAAAAAGAATTTCGAAAAATTATGATCTTGAGGCGGGAATCGAACCCGCGTCCGCTGCTATCCGGGCAGATGCCTGACCGCTTGGCCACCCAAGACACTAACTTGCCGAAATTCTTCTAACCTTTACACTTCACGTTGTAAACCAACGGGAACCCTCGCAATGTGGAAATAAATTTTAAACATTCCAAAGCAGATCTTTTTCTAACCACCAAAATCTTTGTACTTGTCAATCACTGAACTATTTACTGATCCATTACTACTTTACTATAACGCTATTGTGACACTTGTCCTGTGAAAACAGTACTGGATAAATAAATAGTTCGGTGATCATCACTTTCAACTGTCAAAAAAAGTTAGCGAATAGGCCTACTGAACGTCTGCATCTGCCCGGATTCCAGTGGACTCCGGTTCGATTCCCGCATCAAGACATTTCAAGATAATTTTCCGAACTTTCTCTTACCACAATTTTCTTTGTGATAATTTTTCGAACATTTATTTAACAACACAATTTTATTATGAGTATTTTTTTTCAAAGTGATCCGTTGCGTATGCTTTCAACGATCGCTAATGAACAGGATAGTTTATAAAATAATAAAAAGGAATCAACTTATACTTATTCATTTCTTTCTTAAGGGCAGTGGTATATTTTATTGGGTCATTCCTCCAGATTAAAAGCTTTGCAATCCCGGTCCATTGTTGCAGGCACTCACAAACTAACCCAAATACAGCTAATGCGGCCCATTCACCCACAGAACTAATCTCAACTTACCCAAAAGATACCATGGAAGCGCAAAAGCCAGGCGGCTCGTTCCCATCTGCCACAATACGCAGACTCCTACGCTATTTCGTGATTTTGTATTATGCTAAAGGATGAATGTTACGTAACTAGAGGTATGGACCATACTGTATGGTAAATATGGATGTGGATGGACCTAGAAAGAGAGGAAGGCCGAAGAGATGACGAATGAATTGTGTGAAAGATGATACGAGGAAGAGGGGAGTTCATGCTGAGCTCACGTCTGACAGAGGAGAGTGGTACACTTCTACTCACACATGACATGTAGTGCCGACCCTACTTAGAGTAGGATAAGGGTGGGCAGAAGAAGGAGAGGGTAAATTTATAGGCGAAAATTTGACGGTTATAATAAAATACTGAAATACCCTGCGATTTTTCTTATAACAATTTTTTCTAACATTTTTTTAACTTAGATCACTTACTGCCGCACTCAGAGACGTCAAAAACCGTAAATGAGTACTTAACGTCAAAAAATGACAATTCAAAACTAGTCGCTATTCTTGCCGGGTCTATGGTCTAGATTTGAATGAAAATTTTTGACATTAAATACTCATTAAAGTTAATTGACGTTTCTGAGTGCGGCAGTTAGATCTATTGCGTTTTCATGCTGAGAACGAGCGTTACATATGCGCGAAACGCGCGTCCTCTGCACGTCTTAAAACGCTGTCTGCACAAGGTCTGAGAATATTTAATTTATTTCTTAGGCTGGAGTTCACCAACATTAAAACAGGCGATTTATTTATTTATTTATGACACAATTACAGTTTACAAACCATCACATACCTGAAAATATCAATATTAAATTAAATCAGAATCGAATTTGCAACCGATAACAATTGTGCACAATTTTCAATTAAAAAATAAGACTACACCATAAAAAAATTGTTCCAAAGATATTCCTTAAAAAAAATTACCAATAATTTGCGTAAGTAATAATTTAGACAATAATAATAATAACGAGCATCTCTATATCACAATGCAAAAGGCTGCTATTCTTAACACTTGTCGAACCGCGCGTAAATTTTTGCAGGAAGATCTTATAGAAGCAGAAAATATCAACCACCAATACTTACACCAATGAATTCCACTTGGCTTTAGCCCGTGGCTTCATTATGAACCAAAATATAAATTTTGAGAAAAAAACAATGTTAAGATAATAATAAAAAACACATTCTAAATAAATCTACATAATTATTATTATTATTTATCCTCCTCCTGTCTCCTTTTGACATTTTATCTTATGGAAGAACTGTCAAAAAGTGGCGGTTATCTTTTGATCGCTTGTACAACGTGTTTGTGTTGATTTCGGACCTTAATGTTGCCTTGTCCTCTGGCAAATGGTATGAAACCTCCCGCCGGTAGCCTGCAGGGCGGCGCCACTGAGCGCGACGTCACTTCCGCCGCGATGATGCCTCGTCTCCTCGACTTCCGCCCACTTTCGCATGCAGCCTTTGTTGACGGAGAAAGGCTTCTGTGGAATACTTGTTGTTTCCGCATCCTTTTTGAATGATGAAAACTACTCCTCGTCGTGTGATTCGGAAAGAAATAATTTTCTTGGTTCCTTTGCTTTCAAGTATTCAAAAATGAAGGTGTTCTTTTTTAAGGTGATAATATTTTGCGTTTTGGTAAAAAATATGAAGGTATATTTAAAAAATAAGACATAATTGGTGGGTATACATACATACATAGTCTAGTCAAAAAGGGTATGAATGAAGACTTATGAGAATGGATGAAGCGAATAAAGTATGTGAGGACTACGATCCTCACAGTCCTACGGCAAGTTAAAAGAAGTGATCTCTGTCAACCCCTGTGGAAGAATGGTATATGCTGTATTAAATTGTAGCAACTCTTAGATACCTAGGATTGAAAATTGACTTTCAGACTTACATTATCAAAAGTCAACTTCTAAACGATTGTTGAAAGTAATGTCTTTTTTCCGGCCTCCCTTCGTAGACTCTCTTGCCACTGCTCAGTGTCAATTAAAAACGTAACTCTAGTCAAAGCAATAAAGCAGAGTATCGCCAACTTGGAAGGTGTAAAAGTAACAAAAACACCTTTCAAGTTAAGCGTGCCGCTAACCCGGCCATCTCGCTCGCCGTTTTGAGCGCTGACGAATGCGAACAAGCTCCCAATTCGCATTAAGACAAACGACACGTCTGCACTCATTACTCGTTACTCGAGAAATCCTCGCGGAACTTTCTCACAAGATGGCGCTTTATTCAAATTCCCGCCAAATAACTCGGGATTCCTTAATAAAGCATATAAGCAGAGAGACGTTGGCGACAATTTAATAAGTACAAAAACGCTTAAGGTAACTGTGCAAGTTCGACTAATTGTGTCGCAACGAGACGCGAGATTGAGCGCCATGTTTTAATTTGTGCGACGCGTTTGCGCTCATGTGCTCGTAGGTGCGCACAATCATTCCTAATGTGTGCCTCGTAATTGTTACAGCTGTGTAAGAGCTGGCTACGGTCGTGTGCGATTAGAATTGAGGGCTAGAAACACTTGAACATTCTTGAACACTTACGGTGTTATTGCAAAGAAGTGTTTAACTGCCGCACTCAGAGACGTCAATAACTTTAATGAGAATGTTAAAAATTTTCATTCAAATCTAGACCATAGACATGGCAAGAATAGCGACTAATTTTGACTTGTCATTTTTTGACGTTAAGTACTCATTAGCGTTATTTGACGTCTCTGTGTGCGGCAGTAAGACACGTGTTTAGTTACCTCATAGCATTTTTTTTAAGGGCCATAATAATTAACTCTGTATAAGCCTACGTAACTTTCTAACCACATATTCTTTGTACTAATTTTCTAACATTTATATTATGTTTATTTACTTTATTTATTTATTACCCAAGATTATTCGAACCCTCGGTATTTGTAAATGTTGAGTATGGTACATTTATATTACCAACCTCCTTTATCGTGTTTATCTTTATTGTAAGGTGAAAGGTTGTTTTAAAAAATATGTTGTCACTATTCTTTCATTAGGTTTTTGTTTCGATGTGTGTGCAAAATAGATGTTTAGTTTGATTTTGAGAAAATACAAGAATTATGCAACTTGAAGACCAGGTTTATTTATTTACATGGTAGCAGAGCTACGAAGACGATTCTACGTTAGTACAATATTATACGGAGTTTAAAATGGAAGATAAAAATGACGAATTTCGTTTGACAATTTTTGATGGGTCCAGCTACGATAAATGGAAATTTCGCTTGAAACTGTTTTTACGAATGAAGAATTGCATCGAGGTAATTGAAAATGAAATTAAGATAGAAGGAATGTCAGATAATGAGTGGAAAAAGAAGGAGCTAAAAGCACAGAATTATATAGTTAACAGTATTAGTAATTCACAATTAGATATTATAATTTCCGAGGATACAGCATTCAAAATGATTAAAAAATTTGATGATATGTACCTGATTAAAGGATGTGCAAATAAGCTATTATTAAAAAGGAAAATACTTGAAACAAAATTTAAAGGCGGAAACCCGATAGAATTTTTCCAAATTTTTGAGAAGCAAATAAATGATCTAAATAGTACAGGCGAGACAGTTAGCGAAGAAGATAGATTGAATTACTTATTACTATCATTACCGGAAAAGTTTTCATACATTGTCAACATTGTTGATGCCATGCCAAAAGAAGAACGAACAGTAGAATACGTAAAATCTAAGATCACTTTGGAATATAAGAAAAATGAAGTCACTGAAAATGTAGAGCAGAGTTTTATGAGCAGTAGTTCTAATACAAAGAGATGCTATGAGTGCCATCAAGAAGGTCACTTTTGGAAAAATTGTCCTAGAAATCTTTACCAAAATCATGGACACGGACAGTTTGCAACTGATGGACGAAGACCGCAGTTTATACAAGGTTATAGTGGACTTAGTAACAGAGGACAAAATCATAGAGGACATGGTTATGGAGCACGGAGCTACGGCGGATCAACGTATAGAGGTCGCAACTTAAGAGGCAACTACAGAAGTAACAGAGGACGAGGCAATGTAAATAATTCTTACAGTGAATCTACAACAAACGAAAATTCTGCAGAAAATTTCAATGTGGAAGTAATGACAGCCGGGACGAATGATACAGTAAGCTGGCTTCTTGACAGTGGCTGCAGCGATCATATTGTTAATGACAACAGATATTTTTAACTTATGTGAACACAATGGAAAATCAAACCGGAAAAAGAGTTAAAGAAATAAGATGTGATAATGGACGTGAGTATTTAAATAGAGATTTTTATGATTTTACGAAACAAAAGGGTATATATTTAAAACCAGGTCCGGCATACACACATGAACTAAATGGAGTAGCAGAAAGGTTTAATAGAACGATAATGGATCGTGCAAGATGTTTACGAAGCGAAGCAAATATTGATAAATGTTACTGGACAGAATGTGTACAAACAGCAGCATATCTTGGAAACAGAATACTTACAAATACAGCAGAAAAGAAAAGTCCTTATGAAATATTTTACGGCACGAAACCGAATATAAAAAATTTGAAATTGTATGGAAGCAAATGTTTTGTTAGAGTCCCTGAAGAAATTCGAACCTCGAAATTAAATCCAAAGGGAGTAAAGGGGATTTTAGTTGGATACACGGATACCGGATACAAGATTTTGATAGAAAACAATAAAATAATAACAAGTCGCAATGTTATATTCATAGATCCAGAAAATGAAGTAATCAGATTTAGAAATACAGAAAATAATAATGATGTTGTAAGTTCAGAAAGAAGTAATCAAGAAAATTATTTAAATAGAGAAGAGGTTATTGACGAAAATAAGCTTGGTGACACAATAAAAGAAAAACAAAATGACACTAATACAAATAAAGGACATAGAAATATTAGAGAAAAGCCAGGAAAGGATAAGAAATATGAATTAAGTATTGAAGATGATATAAATAATGACGAAGAAGAAATTGAAGGAAGAAAGTCAAGAAGACAAGTTAAACCTCCAGTTCGTTTTGACGAAGAATTTGGTTACTATAGCATATATTGTAATTTTTGTGATGCGTCGGCTCCCGAAAATTTTCAGGAGGCGATAACTTGTAAAGAGTCTGTGCATTGGAAAGAAGCAATGGATCGCGAAATGAACAGTCTTGTTAAAAATAATACTTGGATACTTATGAACAAACCCGGAAAAGACAAAAAGATAATTGATGTAAAGTGGGTATACAAAAGGAAGAGTGAAAGTGAGTACAAAGCCAGGTTAGTTGTAAGAGGCTTTCAACAAATCGACTGTATTGATGACACTTACTCTCCCGTAGCTAAAATGCCAACACTTAAATTGCTATTGTCTTATTGTTGTCAGAATTCTCTAGATATTCATCAAATGGATGTCGAAACGGCCTTTTTAAATGGAACAGTTTTATCGGAGGTTTATGTTAAACAGCCACTTGGCTATCACGATAGCACTGATAGAGTTTATAAATTAGTTAAGGCATTATATGGCTTAAAAGAAAGTCCCAGAGCATGGTATGAATGCTTTAATAATTTCTTGTCAACACTTGGTTTTCAAAGAAGTAAATATGATTATTGTTTATATGTTAAAAAAGATAATGATGTGACTGTTTACCTATTACTATATGTTGATGATTTGTTAATTTGTTGTCAAGATAAACAAGTTATCACTGAGATCAAAAGCAAATTGTCTGAAAGATTTAGAATGAAAGACATGGGCAAAGTTAACAATTACATTGGTATTAATATTGAATATGATTATGAACAAAACAATATTTTAACTTTGAGTCAGAAAACTTATATAGAGTCTTTAGCTAAACGCTATAATATTGAAGATGCTAAATTGTTTAAAACCCCAATGGAAATAAATTTAAAATTGGAACAATCTGATAATGTGAATGAAAATATAAAGTTTCGAAATTTGATAGGCGCTCTTTTGTATATTAGTTCTGGTACTAGACCAGATATATCCTTTAGTGTAAATTACTTAAGCAGGTTCCAAAATTGTTATGATCAGACACATTTTAAATATGCTTTGCGAGTTTTAAAATATTTGTACTTAACGAGAGATCTTAAATTAAAATATACTAAGAATGATAATGCTGATATTTTAGATTGTTTTGTCGATGCTGATTGGGCAGGCGATAGTATAGATAGGAAGTCAACCACAGGCTTTATTATTAGATTTTTTGGAAATGCCATGTACTGGAAGTCAAAGAAACAGAATAGTGTAACTAAGTCTTCTACGTTCGCCGAATATGTTGCCCTATCAGAAGCTGTAACAGAGATTAATTTTCTTATTTGTTTAGTTAATGAATGTTTTACGGAAGTTTGTAAACCAGTTAAGTTTTTTGAAGATAACTCAGGGGCAGTAGCTATCTCTAAATATGGAAATTTTACAAAAAATTCAAAGCATATTGAAGTTCATTACCATTATATACATGAACATGTTAAACAAGGAACTATTGAAGTAGTAAAGATAGAATCAGAAAATAATATTGCTGATATATGTACAAAAGCTTTAGGAAATATAAAATTTGTTAAGTTTAGAGAATTGTTAAATGTTTCAGAATAAGACAGTTGAGGAAATTGTTATTGAATGTGTTAGTAGTATCAATTGTTAGATTTAGGTAAGATACTATTATGTTGTATTGTATTGTATTGTAATATAAATGTAAGGAGGCGTGTTGAGTATGGTACATTTATATTACCAACCTCCTTTATCGTGTTTATCTTTATTGTAAGGTGAAAGGTTGTTTTAAAAAATATGTTGTCACTATTCTTTCATTAGGTTTTTGTTTCGATGTGTGTGCAAAATAGATGTTTAGTTTGATTTTGAGAAAATACAAGAATTATGCAACTTGAAGACCAGGTTTATTTATTTACAGTAAAAATAAGTAAGTATCTGCTTTGGAATGTTAGAAATATATTTCTACACTGTGAGGGTATCCGTTGGCTTATAACGTGAAGTGTAAAAGTTAGAAAAATTCCGGCAAGTTAATTAACGTCTAGACTGGCCGAGCGGTACAGGCATCTGCCCGGTTTGCAGAGGACGCGGGTTCGATCCCCTACTGCAAAGACTATAATTTTTCTAACCACAATATTGAGCCTACGTAGCGCTACGTTTCCGATAACTGTCTTCGATCACAGAGAGTGACCAGCATCAATAACAAAGGATAATCCCTTAGGGTACCTGTCGTTAGAGACAGCTGCCGCTGCCAATATGGGTGAGTAACGGTCACCTCGGACACCCAAATGGACCGATTAGTACTGTAATCACCAGGCGGGCTGTATACTGCCACAGAGCTGCGACATGCGGTATCCGGTCGCTAAGGACCAAGCGTAAATGAGAATATTATTATCCATGTGCTTTAAACACCGTTTATTTTGGATTTATTGACTTTTTTTTGACGGAATGGAATACATTTACGCACCATATCAGCCGCTAGCTAGGCGGCTGAATATTGACTAGGATTACTAGCTAGGGACCAGAGACAACCAACAACAGTATACCCAAGGAGGCCGACCGGCTGCAAACCTTAAGCAGTATGGTTTTTTTTTTTTTAATTTTTCCTATACATTCATTCATCACGATGGGTTGAATGGCTTGATGATTTCTGACCGATATGAGATAAACTGGGAATAGGGCATGGATATGATAATAATAATTTAATTTAGAAATTTTGTCAATTTATACATAAAAAATCATGCTATAACCTTTCATAACTCCTTTACACATTTCCATCGCCATAGATGGAAGTCTATAAAAAATCCGTCTAATCTGCAACTGTGTGGCATCCATTAGAGTTGCCATAACTAATAACTGCACCATAAATACTCGGTTATGAATTCCTAACGTCCATTCTAGGCCATAGTGACGTCATATGTTATAGAATCCATTTCCTGCTCGCCAATAATTGATTGCAAGGAAGATGTTTTTCTTTTTTTCACCTATTATTAAGACAAAGGGAACTAGCCCAGACAGAAGTTTTCTGTATTTATTTCTGTTTTTGCAATTGCATTCAAATTTTGGTATTCTCTGTTACGCCGCCTGCTCGTCTTTCTCTTCTGCTTTCCACGTTTATGTTTAGGTCAATCGTTCTTTAAGTCGGATGTATTTGTTTATTCTTATGACATGTCCGTATCAATACAACACAATGGTTAGCGCTAGATTAAATCAAATCGACTTACGGGATTTATCTACATGTATTACTATGATTTTTGAAAGGGTAACTAAGTTGTGAAGCACAGTGTATCTATTTTATAGGACCTAATGTTGGCAATATAGTATTTGAATTTGAACATTATACGAATATTAGAAATACAAATAAAGAAAGCAAAGGAAAAGATGTAATAAATTTTTCTTTGCGATATATCGACAATAAACTTTTAAAAACTTACAATAGAATCGTATTCAAAAAACCTCCTATAGAAACTTGGTGTAATCCTTCAGTGTCAGGTGCGGGAGCCATTCCTCCAGGTTTAATTGGACCTCGTCAAGCAAATATATCGAGAGCCCTCTTGAGCCTCGGGGCTCAAAGAAAATTGGACTTAGTGAAGTAACGAATGGGGGTCTATTTAAATTGGACCAATCCCGCGATTGAGCTTCTGGTTGCTCGTGATAAAGGCCCGAGCTACTTTTCTTAAGTAGCTTGATAATGAAGATTGTGCCTTAGGACATTGTACAGTCAGCAGCGCGACAGGCTACACCGAAATGTCGAACTCTCCGATCGATTTTTGACCTGACCCTTATGGGGGCCATGAAGCCTGGGGGGTCGCCGCCGAAAGGAAAATACAAAGTTCTGTCTATACTAATATTAAAAAGCTGAAGAGTTTGTTTGTTTGGTGGGTTGAACGCGCTAATCTCAGGAACTACTGACTCAAATCGAAAAATTGTTTTTGTGTTGGATAGTCCATTTGTTGAGGAAGGCTATACGCTTTATAATAACTGACATTACCGTGAGCGAAGCCGCGGGCGACCACTAGTACTACAAGAGAACGAGAAAGAACACAGAGTGAGAACTAAATGAAATAGAGACTCACTTTTTGTGTCTATTTTTTCAACCTGTAAAGAAGTCGCGTTATTAAAAAGATTCAAAAACACTACCCTAGACAAGTGGGCGATCTATTTGAACGAATAGATCACAAATGTATAAAATTTACGTTTTAAGGTCTCTACATACGTAACGGGAAAATACCCCGGACGGGACGTGGACGGGACGGGGACGGGTACTGGAGAAGCAACGTTCCATAAAAAATGTACCATAAAGAACATACGTCACGGAGTCACGGACGGGACGTGGATGGGTCATTTTGAACGAGAAATGCTCCGTCCCCGTCTCCTCCGGGGTATTTTCCAGTTACGTACCTTTAGTCTTCTATGCTGGCCTGGGAGCGAACAAATAACGTAGAATAGGCCAGCCCCGACTCAACCCATGGGTGTCGTAAGCACCTTGGGGCACCCGAATGGTGGAGGGCTATCCACCAACAACAGCATACCCAAAGAGCGTTAGTGTCAGGCAGGCGGCCGGCTGTAAAACCTCAACCAAAACTTTGAACAGTATGGATTGGAATGTTGTCATTCCAATCACTCTTTCCGTTCATCGGTCTCTCGACATGGTCCGTTCCGTCTCTTTTTAATAAATTCATTCATCACTAGCACCTTTACGGTGTGATGGATGATATTAATCAAAAGGGAGTGGGTTGAGGTGGCTTGATGACGTCTGACCGATATGAATGGAAGAGGAAACATACTGCGCCGACCCCAGATAGACTGGGAACAGGGCAGGGAGAAAAAGAAGTATGTAGAGACCTTTACAGAGAAAACTACATCGCTAAAGCTATCCGCTATCATAACCGCCGCGGCACCTCTCTCTTTAGGCTCGGCTTCGAGAGGGCTAAAAGCGCCCTCTAGCGGGAGGCCAGCTCACGAACTCATTGTTCCATTGTTCTAGAAAAATCCGGTCGCTTCACAATGTAGGCGAAATGTTTTTAGTGCTGCTAACCTAGAAACCGTCGAAACGGAATCAAGTGACGAGCGGTTTTGGAAATTTTCACACGGGAACAACGTAAAATACATAAACTATTCGATTTTAATTTCAACATTATAGTATAAATGTTAGAAAAATTATTACAAAGATTTTGACGGCCGCCTTGGTCGAATGCTCAGATTGCTGGGTATTGGCCAAGAGGTTCCGGGTTCGAATCCTGGTAGGGGCAAACTTTGTGATGACCACAAATGTTTGTGTCCGAGTCATGGTTGTGTATATGTTTATGTAGTATATTTTCAACATTTATATACATAATTATATTAAAAAATATGTCCGTCATCTAGTATCCATAACACAAGTGCTTAGGCTACTTACTTTGGGCTAGATGATAGGTGTGAGTGTAAAAATATTTATTTATTTATTTATTATATTATTTGTGAAATACATAATTATGCTGTTTGATTTTTGTCTGAACATTACAATAGAAGGGTTGAATTGAAACAGTGATGAGGAATGGGCAGAAGCGTTACAATGTACTGAGTTTTTTCGTGTCTACCTATTACATGGGCCCTCTCCTATTTGGCGAAACGTAGGTGTTGATTCACCTCTGCCCACTCCTTCGGGGATATAGGCGTGATTTATGTATGTATATAGCAGTAGGCACATTGTACATGAATCTTAGAAAATTATCGCAAAGAAATAGACAGCCACTCGGATTGCGGAAGTCGCGGGTTCGGTTCCCAATGCTTCGAAGTCTTATTAAATGAGCGATATGCTTTTTATTGTAAGAGTGTGAGACAATGGGTTTGCTTTGAGCACAACGAACTTATGCTATCGATTCGCTGAAGGCATAATTGGATCTACGGGCAATAAAGCGGTAATACCACGACTACTCCACTTTCAGTCCTTAGTGCTGTCAAAGCTACAAATAGTGTCCATAATACATACATAATGTGTACTAGTGTCCATAATACATACATAATGTGTACTAGTGCCCATAATACATACATAATGTGTACTAGTGCCCATAATACATACATAATGTGTACTAGTGTCCATAATACATACATAATGTGTACTAGTGTCCATAATACATACATAATGTGTACTAGTGCCCATAATACATACATAATGTGTACTAGTGCCCATAATACATACATAATGTGTACTAGTGCCCATAATACATACATAATGTGTACTAGTGCCCATAATACATACATAATGTATACTAGTGCCCATAATACATACATAATGTGTACTAGTGCCCATAATACATACATAATGTGTACTAGTGCCCATAATACATACATAATGTGTACTAGTGCCCATAATACATACATAATGTGTACTAGTGCCCATAATACATACATAATGTATACTAGTGCCCATAATACATACATAATGTGTACTAGTGCCCATAATACATACATAATGTGTACTAGTGCCCATAATACATACATAATGTATACTAGTGCCCATAATACATACATAATGTGTACTAGTGCCCATAATACATACATAATGTGTACTAGTGCCCATAATACATACATAATGTGTACTAGTGCCCATAATACATACATAATGTGTACTAGTGCCCATAATACATACATAATGTGTACTAGTGCCCATAATACATACATAATGTGTACTAGTGCCCATAATACATACATAATGTATACTAGTGCCCATAATACATACATAATGTGTACTAGTGCCGATAATATATACATAAATCACGCTTATCCATCTCCGAGGGGGCAGGCAGAAGTGTATTAACACCCACGTTTCGCCAATTCTGCCGGGTTAAATAGGTGGCGAGCCTATTGCCAGCCGGGCACCACGCAAATCTAGAAAATCTAGCTCAAAGTACGGATACTAGATGACGGACAGATTTTAATATACAAAACTCTTCTTCTTGTTCCCAGTCTGTTGCAGGAATGTTTTCTTAATGTATGACAATAATGACCCCGACACATTTTTGAAACGCGACAGCCACTCCACGTGTAGACACCGGACAAACCGGCGTCCCGTTTGGAGGTCTACTCTGAAACTCCGAACGATTAACTCACATCTATCCGTCTTTCTCACGCTACTGCGTGTTAAAATAAGGGCGACAAAGACGCAAAGACGCGATCGAACGAAATAAACTTCCAGAGTAACGCCTCTGATTTTCTTACTGCCGCACTCAGAGACGTCTAATAACGTTAATGAGTACTTTACATCAAACAATGACAATTCAAAACTAGTCGCTATTCTTGCCGGGTCTATGGTCTAGATTTGAATGAAAATTTTTGGCATTAAATACTCTTTAAAGTTAATTGACGTCTCTGGAGTGCGGCAGTTAGTGTGTTTCGGTCATAGAAAACAAATACATTTGATTCGACTCATAACACGCGTCGCGTTACATCGGATCGCGTCGTGTTTTAAAAATGTGTTTCTGGCATAAGCGTTATTGTCATACATTTAGAACATACCACGTTTCTATTTATTTTTTGATTTGCGTCTGTCTTGTATTCAGTGAGCGATATTTGCCACAAAAAACCTGTACCTTTGCTCCAATTATTTAAAAAGCATGCGAACAAATCCCTTATTTCGTAGGTTACAGCAATCATTTTTAAATTAAGCCCTCGCTGGATGAACGGTGAGCGGACGGCCTTAAATACAGGTGCACCCGACGCGTACGACGCTAATACGTTGATGTGTGTCCGCTTTTGGTGTGGTTCAAGTGATGGGGGCGTGGCGATTACAAAATGAAAAAGATTATATTTTACACTTTTAAATCGCTAAGACGCCAAACCTCCAAATCCTATGTGTCCAAGTGAGGACTACACTGTACCCCTGGGGGCCTACCGCCTAACTCGATTGCTAAAGCAAAAGCTATAGTTTATGACGTCATGCTGTCATTTCGCACCAAATGTACCTAAACTATTAGCGATAGCTTTGAACGAATGATTTTGTATGAATTTGGCACAAAATCCGTGCCGCCTAAAAATTCAGGATGGCTGCTATAGCCGTAAGCAATGCATTGCAATATAGCTATCATCAGCAATCGAGTTAGGCGGTAGGCCCTCTGGTCTAGGTTTATTAATATCTATGTGTCGAAATTTTACTGTGACGTGATAGCAACGTTTTGCACGTTACATTTCTATAATAACACTGAGACTCCAAAACATACCCACGATCATCAGGTATGCTTTCAAATCACAGTCTCGGGTGTGTCCACTATATTCTTCATTAATTGCCCATCATCACCAGCCCTTTAAAGTTCCCACTGCTGGGGTCTTGGCCTTCCCTATGGATTGTGGAATATACGGACAATATGCAATGACCCACCACGCTAAGTCAGTAAGGATTGGTGGGTATTAACCATTGCAGATGCAACCGATTCTATCGGTTTAACGTGCCTTCCGAACCACGGAGGAACTCGATATAGTATATTTTGGTAACTCATTCAATAAACGGCTTAGCAAACATTGCTTAGTATAGGCAATCGCAAGCCGAGCGTGCTAAGACACTGCGCTATCAAGCATATCATATATCCCTTCTTTCTTGTTTCTCTTCCTAGTATCCGTCCCTGCCCCTAATTTAAGTTTCAGTTTCTCGTCTATACATACATAACTCACGCCTATTCATCCCTAAAGGGGTAGACAGATGTGAATTAACACGTATATGTACGTAATTAGCTCTATATTATTTCTAAATTAATCAAAACACCGTGTAGTCTTATAACTTGGACCGGCACCAAAATCCATTGGATATAGGTTTTAATAGGGAAGATTTACGAGCGCTCATCTGGTCAAGGGTTCGACACAACGCGAAGGGTAATATGTCCCCCACGGGGAGGGGCAAACGCAGTGTTACCAGGAACAAAAACGTGGGCAGGCCTAGCACGGGACGTGGACAAAATCTCTCTCCACCGCTTGACAGTGTTTTGTTTTGGGATTTAGTTGGAGATAGAGCGAGAGGAAAACATTTCCTTTTCCCCGAGGTGATTTTCTCCACTCACAAGGGGGCTGGGGAGTTATGGCGAAGACACGTCTCCTAACACCATTACTACGTTTGTAATCTTGTTTATGGGGTTTATTGTACTTTTTATACGCTTGAGGTAAACAAGGACCTCGGGATTACCTTGAAAGTAGTGGAAATAACTGTATTTGTTACGCTTTATCAAGTTACACGGAGTGGGGGAAAGTGGCCTAAAACTGGTATACCTACTTACTGCCTAATGCGGGCACTTCGGTGTGTAATATAATACCATGTGAGCTGGAAGGAACTTAAATTTTGATCTACCTTTTCTCAGGAGCAGGCAAGACTATGTATAATTATCAAACGTTTTATGTGAATTTATTCTCGTAACCTTTTTAGGTAGTTAGGTATACACGCTATGGCTTCGACTATTTTATGTGTGTGATTGTAAAAATATAAAAAAATACATTTATTTATTTAATTGTACCTATAGAAATAAAAAAAATATATAAGTACTTTCGAAGATGTAAAAATGTTACTATTTATCCAGTGATTCAAATTACTACATTTTTCTTAGTACAACCAGTCTACAAATCAAAACGCAAACGAGTAATCTAATCCCACATTAATTTCTCATTTCGCGTTTTCAGTCGCCCAATTTATTGTTCACCAAAAGTAAACATGGAGGCGAGGCATTGTAAAAAAATACTTTTTTACCGGCGCGCGATGATGGCGTACTTCCGCTGCACTATTATCAGTAATACGCCCACAATAAACGCGTATTCGTCAAAGCCTAAACAAAGCAGTGGTCGATAACCTGCCGTGACTCGAAGCCGTAAAAGCGCGGCCCGAAAAACCTACGAAAAAAAACAAAACATTAAATTACTGTGTAATAAGGCAACACCGAAAGTTCGGGTGATCGACCCTTGTAATAACAAATTCACTCTCTAGATATTCCACGTGGGAAATCCGCGGGAAAAGGTTGTGCACCCACGAGATTAATGCGCGAGCACTGGAAAATTTTGCCGCTACTCTTCATTTGATATGTAAAGGTTTTCGGTTTGCTCCTAACAATTACCGTGTTGTGGTGCGCCATCTTGAATAATATTCTAATTTGTACAAGATGGCGTATTTCAAACGATAAGTTTTAAATACACATTTTTTTTTTACAAAAACACAAAGTACCTAAGCACGGAATTCAAACTTGTCACGATCATAAAATTTTACTAAAATACCTGAGTAAATATTAATATAAAAATATTGGAAGCTAGATTCCATTTTTAATGCTTATTTCATTTTTATTAATGAGGAATGATCGATGGGATCTAGTATGCTAATAAAAATAAAAAAGCAAACTGTCAAGTAAAATCGTTATTTTCAAATTAAGTCCTCTGTCCCTTTTTCCTCTTGCTACAATACTTAATTTAATCACACCATGTCCATACTCTTTGAATAATTTTCACCAGCTGGTCTTTTACTAACATGCATGAATGATAGCTAATAAGACATAGTACAATAAGTAAACAATTGATAAAATCTTAATAAAACTTTCAAATGTAACAGAATTAAATGATTTAATCATCTAAAACCAAAAAGAAAAGACTAATATTTACCGAAATCTGAATACTCGCCACGAATTTGAACAAAATTAAATGTTTTAATCATGAATTTCAATAAGATACCCATTCTCCGCCCTATTTCAATAACTGACCCGTATTGGAACATGGAGTTTGAATGAGATGTTTCGTTTTTAATCTGGCTCCCCCTATTTTGGGTCAGCGGAAATCAAGTTCCGTCTTTCCTTCATTTGATACGAAATAATGTTGGGTGTCCTTTTCTTTGGCCGAACGTTTTAATACGCCCCCTTTTTTTTCTCCAGACAAACTTCTTGGTCTCTTGAGGAAACAGCTTGGAATTAAAATTCCACCCTGTTCCCTTATACAGTATAATTGTTATACACAATAATTATGAACCGTTTTTTTTGTATAAATATGTATGCAAACCTAAGCAATGTTCGCTAAGGCGTTAATTGCAAGGGTGACCAAAAATATTATCTCGACTTACATACACACAGGCACATACACACATGCACACACCTACCCCTTAAGTATTAATGAAAATAGATTTTTGATTTGACTTCCTCCGTGTTTCCGAAGGCATGTTAAAACCGTTTGTCCCGGCTGCATCTTCGTTTGGTAATACCCACCGACTGGGTCAGCATGGTGGGTTTATGGCCCATTGTCCCTATAGTCTTCTTTGACGCCTTTTGGCCCCAGCACTGGGGACATTAAAGGGCTGGTGATGATGAAATCGTACTAATATATTATACGTATTATTTAGGAAACGCGTTGCAAAAATTACTATAGTTTTTCTAATAATTTCCTACTTATTTCGTCATTCATGCATGAATGAAGACGACAGACATCAATAGAGTGCGATCCAAATTACAAAATTGAATAAAGAAATTTGGCGAAACCTCTCTTTCAAGACGCCCGTTATTCCCCTAATTGAAATTTGATTATCCTGATTGGGTGAGACAATAGGTATCAATTTCCACCAGAATAACTCCTTAATCCCAGCAAGAGCATGATTAATATTTGAAAACATACTGCCGCACTCAGAGACGTCAATTCACGATAATGAGTGCTTAATGTCAAAAAGTGACAATTCAAAACCAGTCGTTATTCTTGCCGGGTCTATGGTGTAAATTCAAATGAATTTTTTTGACATTAAATACTCATTAAAGTTAATTGACGTCTCTGAGTGCGGCAGTTAAGTATGGCAGAATGATTGCGGAGTGAAGTTATTTAAGAGATATGTAGAAACATTTTTTTATTTTATGGTCCTTAAACGTAGTAATAAATTGCTCTATTTTAAAATGCACATTAAGCCGTTGGTCCCATGTGCATCTGCAGTCGTTAATATCCACCAATCCGCACTGGGTCAGCGTGGTGGGTTACATGTGAGGACATTAAAGGATAACTCACTTGACGATTTCACCCGTTTAATATTCAACACGCTTATCAGTTGATTAACTTTGGGCTCTGACCGGTTCAACAGCTAAGTTCAACAGATTGCATTTGGTGGTTATAAAAAGTTCGAAAAATTATGGTCATGATGCGGGAACCACCAAATTGTTTTTACTAATTTTTGTATCATTTATATAATGTTACAATTAACATCGAATAGTATAACGGATTGTTCTACGAGGAAGTTAATAAATTATCTAGGAACCATCTATTGTCCTTTTAATTCGTGAACCATCAAACACAAGCGCAAGTGAGTTGACAGTGCCGCAAACGGAACACGCTCTAATGAAGTGCCCAATCCGAGTGCACTTCCGGTGCACCGTCTCTTTCTAACCCCACCTGATCGTAGCGGCGTCCCCCTCTACGGCGTAGCATGCAAATCTCTTGCAAATGTTTCGTGGGCGAGATTCTGGCGTAATGAAGTAGCAAGTAGAACGCGCTTTTAAAAACAAATGAGTGAATTAAGCTCTTAATTCGACTCGGGGAGGTGGTTCTACTCTTTACATACGAATTTATTTATCTACTCTAAAGATACCTGAAAATTAGGAATGGAGGCTTACTGCCGCACTCAGAGTACGAGTGCGCACAATTAACGATAATGAGTACTTAATGTCAAAAAGTTTCAATTCAAAACTAGTCTGAAATAAAACAACTTTTACGGATTAGACTCGCGTATATTTAGATGTTTGGCATAATTATTTATCCCGACGTTTCGATCACTTTACAGCGGCCGTGGTCACGGGTGACTAAAGATGACAGGTGTCTTCATCGTAGTTATAATTAACTACCGTCAAATTATTTAATATTTATGTGGTCCGATTTAAGCAGACGGAGCTCACTGTGTCTATGGATTTGGCAGTATGAGGACGGTGTTGGGATTTAATTATCCTGATGATCGGGTCCCAAGCAGGTGGTATATTCCAGCCATTGTCTCTATTGAAATTGGGGTATTTCTTTATTTCAATAGCTATTCAAAACTAGTCGCTATTCTTGCCGGGTCTATGGCCTAGATTGAAATTAATTTTTAGATATTAAGTACTCATTAAAGTTAATTGACGTCTCTTAGTGTGACAGTTAGTCAAATTAGACAAATACGTTATTTTTAACAGATGGTTAATTTAATATAAATGAAAAATGCAGGAATTACCTAGTTTCTTGTCTTGTCTTTAGACAAACGCAGAACTGTTTTTGCAAATCATCACAATATTTTTGTATTATTTATTGTTAATAATTAATTATTACATTGTTTCAGAATGGAGGAGACTGTACGATCGCTGCTGCAATACAAGAGCCGCGTGGAAACTTTGAAGCAGGAAAAAGCGTCCTTATCATCTGCGTTGGAGGTAACATATTTGCTTGACACGCAATACCGTCCTTGGATATCGCTCGTTCAATATAAAAACTCAAAAAATTACTTCGAAACATTGTATATTTAAAAAGTGTGGCATTAAGACTTATTTTTGCAAAAAAAAACCTTTTTTTGTTTGCGTAACTTTTATAAGTATTGAACAAGCGATATGTTGTAAAAACGTTTTTTTATAACTCTTCACTTTTTATGTATGAGCCTCAATACAATCGCTGGCTCTTTTAGTTATTCGCTATATGTAATTTATAATATTGTCATTTATACCCGAAGAGGGTCAGCGTCAGGCAAGTTATTCTTATCCAAAACCTAGCAGTGTTGTCATTCCAATCAGTATCAGAGAAAATAGTCAATCACCCTATCGAGAGACTCTCTCGGTATGGTTCATTCCATACATACATACATAAATCACGCCTATATCCCCGAAGGGGTAGGCAGAGGTGAACTAGCACCCACGTTTCGCCAATTATGTTAGGTCCCATGTAATAGGTGGCGAGCCTATTGCCATTTATCGGGCACAAAAGTTGCTGTACTATTGCTAGGTGGTATAAGAGGAACGCTGCTGCCCATTCCTCATCGCTGATTTGTCCTTAGTCGTCTTGTACGACACCCACGGGAGAGATTTGGGGTGGTGACAATTGTATTCTACTCTGCCGTCACCACACGGCATCATTCCATCACTTCACTAAATGTAACCTTCCCGCTGACCCCCAGGTCAGACGGCAGTATGATGACAATAGTACATTATAATAATATACCAAAAGCGATAAAGGATAAAAGGACTAAGGATAAAACAGTGATGAAGAATGGGCAGCAGCGTCCCTGTTATACCTACCACCCAGCAATATACTGCGACTTTTGTGCCCGATAAATGGCAATTGGCTCGCCACCTATTACATGGGACCTGACATAATTGGCGCAACGTGGGTGCTTGTTCAACTCTGCCTACCCCTTCTGGGATATAGGCGTGATTTATGTATGTATGTATGTAAAAGCGATAAAACAAAAAATGTCTCAAATCGCATGTATTTGACGCCCGAGCCGAAGACAAGAGCGATAAGTTAATAAGCAAGTTCTTTTTATCGCCTGAGGTAAAATTATAGTTTTATGTCACCTCACCCACTGACCAAGAAGTGGGATTTCGGGAAAGTCCACTTTATAGTCAGGTGTTACTGCACTGTTTTCCTTAAACTATTCGATTTTAATTTTAACATTATATAAATGTTAGAAAAATTAGTACAAAGATTTTGGGGGTTAGAAAAAGAATTTCGAAAAATTATGATCTGTCTTGGGTGGCCGAGCGGTCAGGCACCTGCCCGGATAGCAGCGGACGCGGGTTCGATTCCCGCCTCAAGATCATAATTTTTCGAAATTCTTTTTCTGACCCCCAAAATCTTTGTTTTCCTTAACTTACATCCCTGCATATGTACAACTTATTAATAACATACATTTCCAGTGAACTGGAAACCCGACGAATACTCATATTATTAAAATTTCACATTTTACTGAAACAAAAAACGTATTACAGTTAAAAAAACACGAAATCACCCTATCATTCTTCAGCAAACATCCTAAATCTGTCCGAAACTCTACGGAAACGGAAAGTTACCACCAGTATAGCTAGATACGGACGCTGTTAAGAGCGGCGTTTTGAATTCACAGAATATAGGGACCTACCAAAACTGGCCTCCTGTATATAGGGATGAGATGAATCAAATGCAAATATTCAAAATATTTCATAATGAGGGGCCGGCTGTATTGTTGGCTCCCTTCGCTTCGCCGACGTTTTACAACAAAAGTCAAACGTGACCAATGAGTTATGGCAGCCGTTTCCGGTTGTATTTAATTAACGCGTTTTAGCGCAACCCAATCATAATTTTGGTTCAGAGGAAAATATGTGAAATTCAAAATCTAATTATTTTTATTTAATTAACTATAAATAATTAGATTTTACTGTAATCAAGTTAAAGATTATCCGTCAATCTTTTCACAGATATTCTAAATAAATTAGGAAGTAAGAAGCACTATTATCGGCTTCGTTATTTCAACATTATATCTCGGGTCTTCCGCAATAAGGTGGTCGCCTTAACCACTCTGTCTGGCCCTTCCAGCAAGTCGCTAATCTATTCGAACCAATAGAATTCTATTCTATTCGAACAAATGTATAAAACTGATGTACCTACTACAGTGTAAACAACATGGCTACCGTCCTGTGACAGGACATTCGAACGCATAGAAAACAAAAGTATGAAACCGACGTCACTTTCATACTTTTGTTTGGTGCGTTCGATAGATTCGCCACTTGGCTAGGAAGTGACGATGAACGACAACAACGCGCAAGTCAACAAAATATATTTCTGGTATATGAAATTTCAAAGCCAAACGTAACTCACTGACTGTTGTTGTATAAAATTGTTCTAATAAAATGTAATATCTGTAACAGGTTTCTGTTTCAGATGTTACAAATTTATTACTATAAAGAAGGATACTGGCTAATTTGCCAGCACTTCTCGTGTTAAATATCTGAAATGACGCATTGTGTGACTGTGTCCTTGCCTGTACTCAAAAACAACATAAAAAGTTAAAAAATCAACGAAGGTAGACAAAACAGTATGCTCCCGTTCCACCAAATCCGTTCGGACATTGTTCTAAATTCAAAATAAAAAACTCCCGCCCGTTCGCCACGGATGTTATCTACAAATTTGAAAAGCCAATGCGAATTTTGATTTTTCCATTTCCCTTCACTTCGAATGATATTCGTACCTGCGCCTCCCATTGTACTCCGACCCCACATTTAATATCTGCTTCAAATATTTTACTGTCAGCGAGATTTTTTTGGAGACGGCTGGCGGGGCATATTTGTATAAATTGACATGATTAAAGATGTTGATAATACGTCAATAGATACCTAAAAAGTGTACGTATGTTATACGTGATGTTATTTAAATTATAGGTGCAGCTAACAGCACGTTAGGTTACCACAATTATGTGAAATGTACTCAATTCTTGTGCTGCGAAGCACAAACGTATATTTGACATTATTTGCTCTCAAAGCAATGCACCCGAATCATTCTAAAGATACTAGTACCTGAAATTTCTGAATTGAAAAATTAAATAAATTGTGTTTTAAAGAAAAGTTGATGAATATAATATTTTAACCTCACATATAAAATTTCCTGAGAATTAAGAGGGAGTCGTCCCCAGAGTGCCACTTATCACAAAGACGCTCTTACGGCACTAATTACGCAAAAACATTTCATCCCCTTCAAACACACCACCGTTCATAATCTCTCAAAGAACGTCCAGTTATGACTGGCCAGCCTGGCGAGGGCTCCCGTATCGGCACTGGTTAAAAGGATCCATTACAGGGTTCAAAGTGACAGAGTTCTCGGTTTACTGGCCGGGGCGCGATGCTTTCGTAAATTAATTCCTCTATCTGCTGGGCAGCCATAATCCAAAAATGATCGCCTGTCCCCCTTGCGCTCGATAAACGCTGTTTAATGTGACCAAACGAGCGGGACCGTTGGGAGCAAACCTAGTTTGCATTATGCCACGCGACGATGTAACATAAACTCGGCGCTTTTATTTCTGACTTACAGTGCTTTTTTCGAGGTCTTTGTGGAGATAGCGTTTGTCTGTCGTAATAGTTTCAAATAAACTGCTTGCTATCCTCCGTATTTTGTGCTGAAGGAGATGTGCCGTCGCATTAAGATAGTATTGTCACTTCAAGGACTATTCTTGATTGTACAGTAAAATATTTGAATGGATAACGGCGACGCTAGTCTATCACCTGACAGTTCTGCGATACCTGCCCGGTAGATGGCTTTAAGCGCGCCTCCCATTACATGGCACTTGACGTAGCTGTCGAAGGGTGGGTGTTAATACACCTCTGCCTATTCTGACGAGGATTTATATGGAATGGAATGTTGTCATTCCAATTACTCTCTCCGTTCATCGGTCTCTCGACATGGTCCGTTCCGTCTCTTTTCTATACATTCATTCATCACTAGCACCTTTACGGTGTGATAGATGATATGAATCAAAAGGGAGTGAGTGGATGGCTTGATGACGTCTGACCAATATGAATGGAAGAGGAAACATACTGGGCCGACCACAGATAGACTGGGAACAGGGCAGAGAGAAGAGGAGCTTTAAAGAGACAAATCACAATGAATACAAGCATAAAAATGTACATGTCTACGTGCTGTCATCCGTACTCAGCTCAGACACGTCCTGTTGGTATATTCTTTGGCGTTTCAAAGACATGAAATTCCTAGAGTGTTCCGGTGGAATGTGTAATAATCTCTTGCTAAATAATTTAAATTTCTCATTACAAACTTTTTCAACTCCGTGGGCATGAGTCGGGTTGAGTGCCTCGAGTGTCTCAAATATTGAGAGCATTAAAAACTGAACCTTATCGTGTGTTCTCATTGTTCATTTTTGCTCGTTTTAAATAAAAATCATTTTTAATAAAACTTGTTTTCTTCCAACCCTGCTCACAAATAATAAGTTTGGGTCTGTGCTGTATGGTTTTTCATCACGCTGCTCTAAAATCTAGCCTAGGTTTTAGGTTACTTTTAAATAGTAATTAACCACACGTCCCAATAACTTCTTCAGTAACAGTTACGACACACGCGGAATGAAAGATGGCGGTGTCGCCATAGCAGAATACAATTGTCACTACTTCCTCTATCCCGCGTCTATCTCCTATGTCCTGCGGGTGTAGTAATAAGCAGGCGGCTTGTGTTTTGGAAACTAGATGACGGAATAATCTAATACCTGTATAAAAATCTCGAGTCACAGTGTTTGTTATCGATCGATCCTCCGAAACGGCTACACCGATTTTTATGAAATTTCTTGCTTGTAATCTGAGAATAGTTCGTACGCATATTTTCATACCCCTGGGTGATGCGGACGAAACAACGTTTGCGGGGACAGCTAGTAGTAATATTATATATATTGACGGCCGCCTTGGTCGAATGCTCAAATTGCTGGGTATTGGCCAAGAGGTCCCGGGTTCGAATCCTGGCAGGGGCAAACTTTGTGATGACCACAAATGTTTGTTCCCGAGTCATGGTAGTGTATATGTTTATGTAGTATATTTTCAACATTTATATACATAATTATATTAAAAATATATCCGTCATCTAGTATCCATAACACAAGTGCTTAGGCTACAGTGGCGTGGCGTGAAAAAAAAAGTTAGGCAAGCCACAGTAAAAATTAGGACCCACAAAAAATGGGTACTCGCAGAAACTTACTTTAAAGCTCGTAATTTGTACACATTGTAACATTTTTCAAAGTGAGATTCTAATACATACATACATACATAAATCACGTCTATATCCCCGAAGGGGTAGGCAGAGGTGAACTAGCACCCACGTTTCGCCAGTTATGTTAGGTCCCATGTAATAATAGGTGGCGAGCCTATTGCCATTTATCGAGCACAAAAGTCGCAGTAGGTACATAGCTAGATGGTATAAGAGGAACGCTGCTGCCCATTCCTCATCACTGATTTATCCTTAGTCGCCTTGTACGACACCCACGGGAGAGATTTGGGGTGGTGACAATTGTATTCTACTCTGCCGTCACCACACGGCAATTCTAATACGGAGTCATAATTACTCAAATATAATAATGTTTCAGTATAATTACCACGATTATCCGAATTTACACTTTCGTCGTGCCCGCGAAACGCTAATTCTTGTTCACCTAAGAGAACAACTGTGTCTATGAAACGTTTTAACAGAATACGATTACGCTCGACTTTGCGATTATGAGCGTCAAAATTATTGTTTAAATAGTTTTCTATTCTACTATTTCCAAATTCATGCAACGCTACACAACTATGCATATGTTTCTCACTTTGAACATGTTTTTTAGCAGAGTTTGATAAATTATTAACATCAGAAAATCCCGTTCGATTCCAAACGCTACTAGAATCAGAAAACAAAAGACACGGAAAACAAAACATTTTATTTATTAAACAACTGCCTGTAAGCCAACTATATTTATCATAAAGTTGCCTGTGGAAATGCTTGAAAAAACCGTCTTTACACTTGTAATCTATTGACATATTTGGACGAGCTCGACCTAACTGTATGACATATTTTTTATTTTCAAAGGACAACTTTGTAAACTGCTTTCCTTCACTTAGCAAGAAATCGGACAATCTATGTGCATCAAAGCGGCCATTATTGTGCCGAGAGAGAATAAACCAAAATTATTTAAAAACTAAAACATACCAATTAAATCCCTGCAGAGCTACACTACACAATTCACAAAATCACAATATACCTTTAAAACAACAACACAGGTTAGTTAAATTTTACTATTTCACTGAATTACTGCTAAAAATACAATAAAACTAATTAATTACGTTAAGTTTATGTGAGTGCAAGCAAATTTCAAAACAGAATAACCTCGCTCGCGTCTGTGGGCATGACAGTATTTCTCAGCAAGGCCAGAAAGAGAGATCATTATACAAACAAAAGCCGTGTTAAAAAGGGAAGGACGATTTAACCCGCTCCGGATCGGCTTGTTGGAGCGGCGCCGACCGCGATATTGAGTGCAGTTCAGTGCAGTGAAATTCCGCTTTTATGGCTATTGTAATAAGATCTAAAATATTTACTTTTGACGGACTTGTTTTCGTGGTAGTTTATTACTAATGTGTGCGTGAGTCGTAGTGTATCGCTGCATAAGCGCGTAGGCTGCCGAAATGCCGGCTTTAGGTACTTCTTTTTCTTTTTCGTATCTTTAGGTACTATTTCTCGTTGCGTGCGCCTGACAAGACTACGCTTGTCTGTGTGCGTGCTGTAGTAGGCGTTCATAACTCGATATTTAGCGAGTTAGTTGAAGGAATCTAGAGAGCGGGAGCGAATTGTATGTACCTGTGTTGCATATTGTTTCGCGCGCGTTTAATACTGTTATGATAAGATTTTATTGGTGGATTTTTTTTATTTGCTTATAAAATGGTATTGTACTTGCATTATGGTAATGATTTTTTATGCTCGCTCGTTTGGTACGGCTGTTGGGAATCGGGTTATATGGACGCTCCGCCACTGTTAGGCTACTTACTTTGGGCTAGATGATGTGTGAGTGTAAAAATATTTATTTATTTATAAAAAATGGTATATTCTTCCATTCTGACTTTGAATCGCAATAATAACATAGAATGTGCCAGCCCCGACTGGCTCTTTCGTTATTGTCATTTTAATCTATCAGTCTGTATCTTTGAGGACCACAATTTCGCCCCTAAACATGGCAACATTATGACAGTTAAGAAGATAGTTTCTTCCCCTCGGCCCCAACCTCGTAATAACTCCTTAATGACTGACTGGCAGCACTGTGCTCTATATGATACGTCATTAGTTTTGATATACGCTCTAATATAGCTCCGTTTTATTATTATTGGCTCGTGACAGAATTAACAGTCGCGGGAGTCTGGACCGATATACAGGCAGCGTTCTTCCTGTACGGTCAGCAACGAAAATAGATACTGATATAGCCTTGTAAAAAAATTATACGTACGAGCCTTTCCAGACAGGCACTGCCTGCTCACAAGATTGTCATGTGTTAAAATTATCAATCAAAGACGACACAATTACTTTATGTTTATAAATTCCGTTAAGACTGTTTCTCGTTATATTCGAAGAACGCTGCGTCTTGATATTCGTCGACCATTTAAGCAAATATAGGTGGAAGTTTTAATGTCACACGTGAAAGCCACTTGCCCCCCAACCGCATGACAGCCGTACGGAATACTAGGAACAGTATTAAAGGTTGTATCCACGGCCTTAACAACCACTCACACATTGGATTTAGGGAAAAATTGTGTGCTCCCAAGTCATAGACGCTTGCGATCGTAGGTTGTAAGGCCTAGCCGAATGATACAACGTTTCTATTGAAGAAATGTCAATTTTGATAAATACTTCTACTCTACATTTGACACAACGTGACGCTCGCCGTGTAGTTTTCTTCGTAAGAACAGTTTCTTACATTTTTATTCTATTCGTTCGATTACATTGGCTATTTGTGTAGGCGCACACTGCAGTGGCGGTTGGTACACATCAATAATTATATTGATTTACAATTACATAGATGGGGTCCAACACAGTTCGGTGAAATGTGGATTTTGATGGCCCTCTGCCTACTCCTGCAGAGATAAATCAGATAATCAGATAGGTCCATCAAATCGGAACTTGTAACTGAAATATGGCATTCTCCCTCTAAATCATGCCAGCCGTAGGAAAGGCTTGTGTTTCATTAGTGCCGACACCTAAGGGCTGATGATGATGATGATAGAGGTTATTACAAGCGCTCAAATAGCGGAGGTCGCATGTCAAGGATTTCTTTGTATCCTTAGGCTGTCACCATTTTCACCCAACGTTAATATTAGCAATTTTATCATGCCATTCGCTTTCAAGAAAAAGATTGAAAGTGACAAGTACCTAGACCCAATAGTCTATATTAAGCCTAGGGTTCTGTCTTTGGACAATACGCGTTCTCAGAAATTTCAAAACAAATGCCCGCTGCCTCTTATAACTTAGACCAGCCCGTCCACCCGCACACAGCAGTCCAGCGGAGGGCTAAGAACATTAAAATGGCGGAAAGCGGTAAATCGGCTATGCACAATGGCGGGGGTTTCCCGGTTTAAAAGCCCCCGCCCCCTCCCTTCTAAACAATAATTCAGCTTCACCCTTCCGAAGTGCAAGGGCGCAGTTACGAGGGCACGCTAGTGAAGTGACACAATCGATGAGAGCCTCCGAGGGATCTTTTGTGTTGAACCTTTTTTCTTTTTCACAATGGCCACTCTTGAATACGTGGCGGTGATTAAAAACTTAACCTGTATAAGGTATGCGCTTTTTTAGGTTTCTTTTAAATAGCTATGAGGTTTATACACACATACATGCCTATATCCCCGAAGGGACACGCAGAAGTGAATCAACACTCACGTTTCGCCAATTAGGATAGGGCCCATGTAATAGGTGACGAGCCTTTTGCCATGTTTGGGCACGTAAATGCAATTAATATTCATGCAATTAAGATAAAATACAAAAATTGTTGGGAAAATTCATGGTCAGAAAATCGTGCGTTAATAACATTCAGAGTGTTTGTATAAACAACTAAATGTTGCAACTACAAAAGTTTGATAATATTAATAGTTTTTAAAACTTTATGCTCCTGTTTGGTCTCAATTAAACTTAAATTAGGCACCGAAACATCACTAGCGCCGGCCACGACTGGGGCGCATCGTTTTATAATCTGCACCCCTGCCACATACCGAATTTACACTCTGCACTAATTGTGTTCGCCTGTTTTTGGTTATTTCAGACAGAAGTTTGTCGATAATAACCAATCCCATCGAGGGTTATTGCCACGAATTTAGTTAAGCGCTATTAAGCGCTGCGTGTTTAATTGATTTAAACCAATCGTGCGATCGACTCGATAGGAAGGAGCTAGATTGCCGCGTTCGGCCTGCGATTGGGTAAACAAAGCAATGTTTGCTAAGGCCCGTCATTGGATGGATGACCAAAAATTTATTATTTCGAGTTCCTCCGTGCTTCGGAAAGCACGTTGAGCCATTGTTCTCGGTTGCATTTGCAGTCGTTCATGCCAATCCGCACTGGGCCAGCGTGGTTGGTTTATTGGCCCATTCTCCCTGTATTCTTCCATCCTTATGGAAAGCCCGTGTCCCAGCAGTGGGACCTAACATAATAGGCGAATAGTGGCTACTCCTAATCTCTTAATCTTAACCCTAAATCTAAACTCCTCTCCTAATGAAAGTGAGTGTCATGCAGGCGGCCGCCCATAAAACTTAAGTCACCACCTTGAGCAGTATTGAATAGAATACTGCCCGCTCCATAACATTTCTATACATTCACACTAGCACCTATCCGGTGCGATGGATGATATGATTCTAAAGGGAGTGGATGGCTTAATGACGTCTGACCGTAATCAATGTAAGAGCAAACAAACTGCACCGACCTTGGTGATGATGATGATAATGAATGACCAAGAAGTTACTAAAACTTTAAAAAGAGATAAAAGAAAAACAAAATTTACTCGTTATAAAATTACCAACGCATCATAGCCATCCACCTGACATTTGAATATAAACTATAATTGCATCAATTTAAAGTGCAAACTGGCAAGCTATTCATTTAGCTACGGGCCTGTCGTCTGCATTATTTGCGTTATATCCCGACACATAGTTGTGGAGTAACGAAACCAATTAGCTGGTTCCCATTATTAGATCCGGCACGGTTACCGTCGCACGGCTTTTTCTCTTCATACTTATGTGACTCAATATGTTATGGACATAAATATTGATGGATAGGTATCGAAGTAGATGGGTGTGAATGACGTGATGACGAGTACAAAGATTTTGGTGGTTAGAAAAAGAATTTCGAAAAATTATGGTCTTGAGGCGGGCCCGCCTCAAGACCATAATAATTTTTCGAAATTCTTTTTCTAACCACCAAAATCTTTGTACTAATTTTTCTAACATTTATATAATGTTAAAATTAAAAATCGAATAGTGATGACGAGTGACAGAAGAGAAAGACAGGGCATACTACGCCGACCCCAAATCGGATAGGAGCAGGGAGGCACATACTTTTTGCACATATTTTTATTGGTTATTTAATACCCGAAGAGGGTTCGTGTTAGGCAGATGGCCGGCTGTAAAACATAAGCCAAAACTTTGAGCAGTCAGCATTGTCATCCCAATCATTCTCTCCGTTCATTCGTCTTTAGACATGATCCTTTCCCTAACTTTTCCATACATTCATTCATCACTATAGCACCTTTCCGGTGATGTGAATCGAAAGGTAGTGGATGGCTTAATGACGTCTGACCGATGATAATGGAAAAGGAAATATACTGTGCCGACTCCAGTTAAACTTATGGGCTTGCAAAGGTAATGCAACAATATAGAATATCAAACCGAAAGGAACCTAATGGACTTTAAGTAGAAACAAACTTAAATACATATTATATTTCCCACCTATTTATTCCCGAAGCGTGAGTCAAAGGGAATTAACGCCCACATGGCACCAACCAACTATGCCAGGTCACATGATATAGGGTCGAGTCTATTACTTTGCTACCTTAAATACCTATACCATGATAAGCATAAGCAATGTTTCGCATTCACTGCAGCAGTCCCCCTCTAGGTACCTACATACATATCTTAGGTCTAATTAATGCATAATGGCTTCCTAAATCCACCGCTGATAATCTATAGATCTGACTAACTAATGTCGACGTGATTTCAAAGCCAGCCGGGTCCATTTAAATCACATTTCCAATAACGTTGGACAATGGAAACGAGCCAATAGCAGCTGAATGGTTATCGCTATCCCGTAACCAACCAGCGGCAAGAACGTCGATTGGTTAAGATAATCCAGTCTAATTGGAATCCAACTAACTGGTTATTGCCTGTTCTCGGCGCAATTGTCTTCGGAATTGTAGTTATTGCAAGAGAAAATAAACAATAATAATCACAGATAGGTACACCATTTCTATCGAACAATTAATGTAATTTTTTGACAACTAGGTAGTCTTACATTTGACTCGACGGTCGCCATTTGTATTCATACAATCGCCACTATAGGCGTGATATAAGTATGTATGTATGTATGTAATCGCGACTAGTGCTGGTCTTCTGCTGTTACCGATCGCAACTTAGATCAATAAATAATTTAATTGGACCATAGTTAGTTCTCTAAAATTGTCTGTTAACTAACCCGCTTCTCGGCCGCATATTGTGCAACTGGGATAATTGCAATTAAATCCGATACGCCCAAGGCGTCCCTAACCCTCCAAGCGTGCGGCACGTTAGGTTAGAAAATCCGAAAAATATCCGATACGTCACCACCCTAGCACGTGACCGAACAAAGCTAATGACGAACGTCACAGGACATGATTAATGGTGTATCCAGGTTCAATTTTAGTTATTGCCGTAAGTAATCAGTTCGTTGAAAGGGCGATATTGTACTAAACAATGGTTTGACTGCTGTGCGCCCAGCGATTCATTAATCTAATGAGCCCCTAAAGCTCTAAAGGCTAATAAAGGTGACCCCCGTCGAATTGGTGATAACTCAATCGGACGCATGACTAGAAAACATATTTCCGTAGTAAAACTTCACAGACGAATTTGTTCTATGCAATAATCTGTCCTTTCGTAGCCGACCAAAATGATATGACGCCCGGGACACACAAAATTAATTAGAGGACTGCGCAATATTAATTCATTGGTGTAAAATACAAAATTCATGTAGATGATTAAAAATTGTGACCAATCCTCGCACTTAGAGATTATTAAGAAAACACAAATATTTCTTACTCATTCAATTTACATACCGCTGAATTGTATGTTAGTATGCAACTTACGGCACAGTTATAAAAGCTGCTGCAATTATCATCGGTAACTTTATCTATTCAAGTATTGGAGGTAAATGAAAACATCACTCAAGGCAGTAAATTGATCTCTTTTAAGAGGTGCTTTAAAGCATCCCTTTTAAATACAATGTTCTGGGCGAGAATGAATGAATGCCACGAACGTCACCAATCCATTTAAGGAAACCAATTTCGCTTCAGATTTACAGATTAATTACTTGGATTCTGCAAAACAGCTGAGGTTCAAAAGGAAAATGGCAATTTGATTTGGTTAATTGAGTGTCTGCTTGCTTTGAGATTTAAACTCCTGTAGTGTTTTACGAAATATGTCGTCTTTCAAAACCGGTCCAATTCCAAGCAGTCTAATTAAAAACCTTTATGGGTACAATCCAGTTAAAATAACCTATTCATAAAATAATTAACTGGGTAATCAATTAATACAATTTCGTTCGTTCGGAAATTCGCGTAGTGATTATAGTAAGGAATGAAATAATAAAATCTTAAGTTTAGTTGGGATTTGGTTGGGATTTCTTGAAAACCTAATGCAGAATGAAAAAAACTTTGTAAGGTCCCATGTAATATCGGACACGTAATTCGCAGTATATTGCTAGGTGGTATAAGGGAAATGCTGCTGCCCATTACTCAGCGCTGTCTTAACCCATTAAGTACTCTTTAACGTTAATTGACGTCTCTGAGTGCGTCAGTTAGTATTTTTCTCTTACTAGCACCCAATTAACGTGCAACCAGTAAATTTCTTGACATTTCTACCACAGATTATATAGAAATAACTATCTTCACTGAAAAAACTTCCATAATTCATTCGGTCAGAACTTTACGAATAGAGTCTTTTATCCCGCAGCTTTCACGCTTGGATGTGTTTTTAAGAATGTGATAGGAGCCGGACAAAGCGACTGTCAAAATTAAACGCGAACTGTTGAAAGGGACCCCTTTGACGCCATATCAACTGAGTGTTGTTTCAGACAGACGGACTTGCAAACACGCCGCGCATTGTGCCCTCGACACTAATGAAAGCCTTCTCGTCACACTGTTGCACCTTACCGGCAAGGCTTAAGGGTCAAAATGGCTCGCGGCACGTGCTAACTCGATTTTTCAACGACAATTTTAGGAAGAACTCCAATTTTGTTATCGTGTCATCCTCTGCTAGATGGATCTGTGTGTAGATCGCGAGGTGAGGCAGACCAACGGATTTTGGTTTGTTTATTTTTCGTGTACACTGTGGGCTACTGGTTAATTAAGAGTGCGAATGATAGGCCCTTTCCAAAGTTTTTTTAAGGGCGTAAGCTTTTCAATAAACAGTGCTCTTGAAGGGTGCACAGACAGGGACTCAAATTTGTGGCGGGCAAGACAGAAAGTCAGCGGCGTATTGTGGATTATTATTAATATTTTTTTGCCATCTTTTAATGCATATGGTTGATAATAATAACAAAATAAGCAGAACTTAAAAGACTTATAGACAATACAGCGTTTTGAATTTGTATTGCACAGTATATTGAAGTAGAACAGACGGATTTATCAAACAGGCCTTCTGATTTGGAACAGACTTTAAGTAGAATTAAATGTTATAATTACAATTGAACTGCCAAGTAAGCTATTCAGTACTTACCCGTCGATTTTGAAACAGGCCCTAAGTATAGATTTCGTTTTGAGATAAAGGTTCCGCGGCGCACTACCAAAGTCAGCTGTCCGCCCTGGGCGCTGAATTTGAGTCAGTAGTTCCTAAGATTAGCGCGTTCAATCAACCAACCAAACAAACACTTCAGCTTAATTTATAAATATTAATATAGATTTCATTTTGTGATTAAACTTGGAAACAACGTGCTATCATCATCATCATCACCAGCCCGTTAATGTCCCTACTGCTGGGGCACGGGCCTTCCCTATTGATGGAAGAATATAGGGAGATAACCCACCACGCTGGCCAAGTGCGGGTTGGTGGGTATTAACGACTGCAGATGCAGCCGGGACCACCGGCTTAACGTGCCTTCTGAAGCACGGAGGAACTCGAGATAATACATTTTTGGTCACCTTAGCAAACATAGCTTAATTTAAGCAATCGCAGGCCAAGCTCCATATGCCACTGCGCTAGCGAGCTCGTGTTATCGTACAGATCGAAAGTTTGCCAGTAGCAGTCTTGTCGGTATTTTTGATGCCGAGATAGAGCAGTAGAGCGCAAGAGAGTCTCTAGTAGTATAGATTTCATAATTTTTCGAAATTCTTTTTCTAACCATCAAAATCTTAGTATAGATTTCGTTTAGAGATTTAACTCAGATGACATTTGGCAGGCTTCCGCGGAGCACTACCAGAATCAGCTGTCGGCTCTGGGCGCTGACAACGACCGTTTAGAGATTTAACTCAGATGACATTTGGCAGGCTTCCGCGGCGCACTACCAGAGTCAGCTGTCGGCTCTGGGCGCTGACAACGACCATTTAGAGATTTAACTCAGATGACATTTGGCAGGCTTCCGCGGCGCACTACCAGAGTCAGCTGTCGGCTCTGGGCGCTGACAACGACCGTTTAGAGATTTAACTCAGATGACATTTGGCAGGCTTCCGCGGCGCACTACCAGAGTCAGCTGTCGGCTCTGGGCGCTGACAACGACCGACTGCGCGGACAGCTGTCGGCGCTGTCGGCGGGGCTGGGCGGGGGCGAGCAGGAGCGCAAGTTGGACGATGTAGCCCAGCAGGTGGTGCGAGCGCTGCTCTCGCAGAAGGTAAGATGAGTAAAGATAAATTGAAATATAAGAAAAGCCCATTTGTAACTCCCCAATTATAACGAGATAATAAAACGTAAACAGTTTGGATAATGTCTCTTTATCTACGAAATGCATTTAAAAATAAATCATTCATTTTAGAAACTCAAAATGATGAACGAGTTTCAGAAATAGGTAATACCTACAAATTTTTATTTTTGTATTTTATAGTAAAATAATCATCAACATTGTTTACGTTATTTATCTCATTATAATGGCTGGATAACGAATAGAATACAAACGTATGAAACTGACGTTTTACTGAGAAAACGCCACGGCCACCGTCGTGTCGAATGTAGTTATCAAAAATTAACATTAGTTCGTTAGAAACGGTTAATCGTTTGCCCCTTGGCTAAGCACCCTGACTGTTTTACGCTCTTGGCTTATGGGGTAATCAAACGAGCTTCTTCTTAGAACCAAGCGCGACGTTTCGTTATGCATTGTTAAAAAAATTTAATCATTATTTGTGGTCAAATATCAGGAAACTATAACTACCTTATATTAGTTTAGGTATTACAACCATGGGTTAGGATTTTCATGAACTGAAACGCGTATCTGTTCTATTACACACACATTAATCACAAGCATTTTTACGGAGTGATGGATGATATGAATGCAAAGAGAGTTGATGACTTCTGACCGATATGAATGGAAGAGGAAAGATACACCACACCATACGCTGACCCCAGATAAACTAGACAAAGAGCAGAATGATGATGAGTTTGTTAAAACCATCGTTATTCGATCATCGATACCTACACATGGATTATTTCCTACAATGAAAGAGCCAAAACACTTAACGAATCGGCGGTCGCACAAACCATTTCTGTTTCCACACAATCCAACCAACCGACGCATGCCCAAATCCACAGAAAAATATTTCAATCTCCTAATCCGGCCGGAGCATTAAGATGCATCCGGGAAATTGTTTTCTCATAATTACAGCGGCCCGCTGCCTCGCAGGGATTATGCGGTGCTACATTCGCACATAAATCGTACAAAATGGGACACTACGGCGTTCTCGCACCGTAATAACTCCAACTGAGCCAGGGCCACTATAATCTGGGCGTAATCTGCCCGATAACCGACCGTTAGCTTTAAATCTAGCCGGCCATGTTGTTTTAGTTGGCGCCAACTTTCCAGATAAAGATGGTGCCGAGTGCCGGTGATGGGCTCGCCTGTTTTCGAGGAATTCTTTGCTGGCTCTCGGCCTGTTGTCAAAGTTTTACTTGTTTACACGTAGGGCTTGAAAATAAACAATATGCAGCAAGATAAAACTGGTGCTTTTGGAGAGACGTGGAAGCTAGGAGTGTAACTAGAATTGTAAAAGCAGTACTTCAACGATATTCACTCAACAGTCATCATTACTGTCAAATGCTCTGCAATATAGATTGTCGACCTGATTTTTTGGCTCCCTGATTTTGAGTGTGCATAATTCTTAATGCTGTAAATTGTTACATTATATAAGGAATATAAGGAAGCGTGTTACTTACTGAACTTTGTAACAACGTTAAAAGGCTAATATGTTGATTAGCAGCCATAGTGATATAATAGAAGCTTTGTCATCGGTTAGGACTTTTGTTTTCGTCGATAGTTAAGTGGAGATAAGATAACCATTACGTTAAAAATATATTTCACACCTTGACTTGACAAGAATGTTCAATCACTATTATTTGAACATAATATAATGTTTTTCTTTGTATGATTGGATCTTTAACTTAAGACGCCATGGACATCTGCATCTGGCGCCATTGCTCTCTTGTCAAAGTTCAGCCTATAATTACTCAACGACTATGATCTAATAATCTCCCCGTGCTCTCTCATCGCGAAGACTCCCCATGGCGCCCATAATTACATCGTCAGATAATTTCTCAGCGCACACATGGTTGTATGTGCAAACGCACGACTTGTCTCCGAAGGGCAGTATGGCACATCCATCAAATTTAATGCTGTCTGACGTTAATTACTTTAAGACCCTGTCTCTGGGAGGAGCTCATTGCGTAAGTGCTGTGATCATTCTTGATATTGGAAACAAAGGAGCTGTCAGGTTAAAAACCGAGCTTCTGACACAAGCCACTACAACATTACGTTACTCTGAAAAATAAGATGAAATTGTTAGTACTAAAATAAGCACTGAATTTGAAGCCGTCATATTAATTTAGGTCTGAAAATAGCACCTGTGATTTGTCACGGGTGTTGAAAGATCTGAAAGGAAGACGACTGCTTGATATGGGTGTAATGAGAATGTTATTCGACAAGGAAGTGGACCATGTCGGAACCTACAAATGATCTATTTTTATTGTCTTACCTCTTTGGGCTAGAGATTCCATATTCGATCAAACCCTGTCACAAAGGTTAAGGAAAGTATTGCTGATCCGTATAATAAATGACAAATATTGCTAAAACTCCTCAAAGTATTATTTTTGGAATTCATCACTTAAACGTACTAAGCTCGGCAGGAGTTTCAAATAACCCAAGTATCCAGTAGTCTTTCCAAGAGATCCTAAAATGAAATATAAATTTAATCAGCCCCGATATTAACAAAGTTAAGCACCTACTTAAACTGCCCAAAACTTTGGTAAACATTTGAATAATATTATGGCCACTCCATTAATTGCGTTTACTTACCCGAAATTAAACAGGCAACTCGTCTAAATAATCCTCCAATATCTTGTGCCGTGCACGGTGTAAGTAGCTATCTTTATTTTTGGGAAAATCTTAAACTTGCGACGTTGAAAGCAGTGTCTTGCCGTCCCGGTATCTCCCCATCACCCCTTGTAATTACCGCCCGTCAATTACCCTGCTCGAATTTAATTTAACTAATGAAGCATAATTAAAATATACACATTTGTGCCTAAGACGCTGAAGGGATTTCGGCAACTTCGGCAGTTGGGTAGAGTTTACGATGCGATCGTCCAAATCTGAATCTGTTTGAGATGTAAATTGTGTTATTTATTCCTTTGCTTAGCAATATTTTGATGTAGAAACGTTTTTGGTTTTATGTAGGTATTTTAGCGTTTGGTTTACCGCTGATTTCATGAAGATAATGTACGGTTTACGTTACGTGAAAGAAGACGCGTGCGATGCATTTGATATTAGCAGCAATGTAACATAATAATTCGTCGCTTCGCTCGGTTGAGTCATTGGAATAACTCTAGTGTATTGATTTTTTTAGTTGGTACCTATGGTAAAACCCAAATAAATTATGCGCCTCTGGTACGTAGCTAGTCACAGCGGTTGTGGTGCCACTGTGATTTGTTATAATGACATGACTTTGAACGTATTAATTACTTTGAATTTCAAATTCAAATTCTTTATTACGAACTAAGTGTAGGTCCAACATTCCGCACTGGGCCAGCATGGTGGGATATGGCCGATTCTCCCTATGTTCTTCCATCCATAGGGACGACCTGTGCACCAGCAGTCTGGACGTTAAAGGGCTGGTGATGATGAAGTGTAAATACTACATTGGGTCTTATAAGCTGTGCTTTACAACTTAGTTACTCTTTACTACAACATATTATTAAATTAACTTAAAATTTGATTTGGCGGTGGCATTTGTTACGCGTTGCGTAGGCTGGTGAAACTCGGTAAATTTAATTACGTTTCGTAAGTTTAAAATGCATAATATTATACCTATAACATGCTTTTAGTTCCCCTAGACATGTGTGATATTCATTACAAGTTTGATAGTATTCAAATAATCATTGCTAGTTTAGTGCCCATTACCTACCGCAGGCCGGTCTCACCAATCTTGTCAAAAATTTCTTTCATTTAATATTTGAAGTGAACTCTCCTTCTTCTTAAATGTTATAGCGGAAGAAAATTGGGCCAGAAAATAAGGGTTACAATGTGAAATATAAGAACGATTTAACATGTTGATTGATCGAGTGCCGTACGCACACGCCCGGTTATAGAAAAATACGGATCCGGTTCTCATTTTTTCTCTGACGTAATTGTCTATAAAACCATATTACTTATGTATGTTGGGTTATGTAACATTTATTGTAAATTTAAAGAAAAATGAGGCCTTACATTTTCAAGAATCGTCTTGCTATTATTTGGCTTGACATATCTGAGCAGGTCCTGGTAATCATATGTGAAGCAGTGAGTCTAGCGGTTGCGAGAGCTCAAAGAAGACTTACAACCAACAAAAGTCTCATAAATTTAACCAAACAAGGCCCAACATCGAAATCGAATCACAAACCGTACTCAATTCTAGATTCGGCTCGGGACTGATGGACTCGTATGAAAAACACTACAAAATACAAATGACGAAGCGGTTTCTGCATCTAGAATATATTCGTACCATAGGAAACAAACATCCATAAAGACCACGCTATAAAAACCAATAAGTACCTATGTACTTTGATTTAACAAACCAAATTACAAATGCTGTAGAGGTGGGAGTATACCACCGTAAATCTCAATATACATTACAAAATGATCTTGGCTTGTATAATACTTACGCAAGTTCTACACTGGAACGTGGGTCAAAGTCGGCTCTCACAGAATCTTACCAAATATGGCTGGGCAGAGAGGGAAGCCGGGTGCCGAAACTGAGTGTTGACTACAGGGTGAAATCGAAATGAATCGACAAATTTTTATGGGGGGTTCTAGTACTATTAAGCATTATATTAGTGAGGTTTAAAAACAAATCTAAGTCGACAAAAAACTATCCACATTTTCCTTTTCTTTTACTCGAAACTGGTAAATATACAGAATAAAAACATAAAAAAAATTTAATATAAAATTTATTGAAGAAAAATATTAAATTAAATTCTTAATACAAAGATTTTGGGGTTAGAAAAAGAATTTCAAAAAATTATGATCTTGAGGCGGGAATCGAACCCGCGTCCGCTGCTATCCGGGCAGGTGCTTGACCGCTCGGCCACCCAAGACACTAATTAACTAGCCGAAATTCTTCTAACCTTTACACTTCACGTTGTAAGCCAACGGGTACCCTCGCAATGTAGAAATAAATTTCAAACATTCCAAAGCAGATCTTTTTACAAATACCGTGCGTTCGGTTAAGCTTGGGTTTGCTTTATAAACTATTCGATTTTAATTTTAACATTATATAAATGTTAGAAAAATTAGTACAAACGTTTCTAACCCCAAAATCTTTGTACTAATTTTTCTAACATTTATATAATGTTAAAATTAAAATTAAATTATTAATATTAAATAAAATTAAATAAATCATTCGTAATTCGCGGGTTGCTAAGCGGACGGCTGCGCGCAGCTAGGTAGTAGAACGCTGTAGGTACAATCACGCGCAAAGTGCGTCGACTGCAACTGATAAATCTAATAATTGCGTCCTTGTATTTTATTACTTAATGATTCATTACAATTTTAATTGTTACTATAACGATGATTATAGCTGTTAAAATGTCCTGTAAAATTTTGTCGACCGATTTCAAATTCACCCTGTAGTTGTCAAGGGATCCCTTAAACCTACACTTGGGTCGCAAGTCCCAAGTGCTGCCACTGACTCGGTGACTCCCCTCTCTGCCACACTATCACAGTATAGAACCAGTAGTTTATCTGCGGCCTGTCGGCCGTGTGGTGACGGCAGAGTAGAAAACAATTGTCACCACCCCAAATCTCTCCCGTGGGTGTCGTACAAGGCGACTAAGGATACATCAGTGATCCTCTTATACCACTTAGCAATTAACTGCGACTTTTGTGCCCGATAAATGGCAATAGGCTCGCCACCTATTACATGGGACCTAACATAACTGGCCAAACGTGGGTGCTAGTTCACCTCTGCCTATCCCTTCGGGGATATAGGCGTGATTTATGTATGTATGTATGTGTATATTACTGTTTATACTGTGACACTATGGACCCGGCACCCGGCATTCGACTATCATCACTATCACTTAATCACCGGCTCTTTAATGTCCACATTGCTGGGGCACGGGCCTTCCCGATGGATGGAAGAATATAGGGAGATTGGGCCATAACCCATCACGCTGGCCCAGTGCGGTTAGGTGGGTATTAACGACTGCAGATGCAATCGGGACCAACGGCTTAACGTGCTTTCCGAAGCACGGGAGGAACTCGAGATAATAAATTTTTGGTCACCCATCCAATGACCGGCCTTAGCTACCGTTGCTTAAATTTATTTATTTGTGAGATTTAGTACTCATTAAAGTTAAATAATAAATATTTTTTTACACTCACACCTATCATCTAACCCAAAGTAAGTAGCCTAAGCACTTGTGTTAATTAAGTTAATTGACGTCTCTGAGTGCGGCAGAATAATAATAAGATGATATAGGTGTCAGTGTTAGAAATGTTTATTTATTAGTGTTTATTAATGTGGTTGGTTAGATCATTAAATCTAAATTCACGGACTAGTCTCGTATTATTAATTCAACTAATGACAAATGATTAATTATCAACAAATCCGCAAGTATTACCCGTTAATTCAACTAATAACAAAACAGTGTGTGACATTGCAGAGCATCAGGGAAGAGCTGGGCTGCGCCCGCGCACGCGTCCGCGAGCTCGAGGCGCAGAACAGGGCACTGAGCGCGCTGCTCGTGCGCCAGCTGAGGCCGCAGCCCCGGCCTTCGCCAGCGACACCCCACACGCCGATCACGCCGCACACGCCAAGAGACATACAAGGTGAGGAGCGTGACAATAGATTTTTAGGGGGAATATTGATAGTTTTTAGCTAGTACGATTGAGAGTTTCAAACGAAAAAGAAAGAGGTCAGGAAATCACGGGAATTCTGACACGGGTCATCCCATTCTCTGATTACGCCGCACACGCCGAGAGATATACCACAAGGTAAGAGAGCGGGGCGTGACAATAGACTTGCAGAGAGAATATTGACGCTTTTTGGAAGTTTATGGCAAACGAAACAGAAAGAGGTCTGGTAGGGAGAATATTGAGAGTTTTAGACGTTCATATCAAATGAAAAAGAAAGAGGTCAGGAAGTGATAGGAATTCTTACACGGGACCCCCACACTCCGATCTCGCCGCACACGCCGAGAGACATGCAAGGTGAGAGACTGAGAGAGTGTGACAATAGATTTGTAGGGAAAATATTGTTACTCTGGACGTTCATTCATAGCTAGCAAATGAAAAAGAAAGAGGTCAGAAGAAGATAGGAATTCTTACACATGCAAATTTATTGTAAAACAATGAGTATCATTCATCATTCTGCTGAGGCAAATTTATTTAGATAAATATGTGTTATTATAAAACTTCAAAAAAAATTTATAAAGTTAACGTCTTTGCTTCCCAAAGCTACTTAAAAATTAATTTTAAACATTCAAAATATAAGACGGTGGTGACGGCAGAGTAGAATACAGTTGTCAGCGCCCCCAATCTCTCCTGTGGGTGTCTTACAAGGCGACTAAGGATAAATCAGTGATGAGGAATGGGCAGCAGCGTTCCTCCCTATACCATCTAGCTATGTACTGCGACTTTTTGTGCCCGATAAATGGCAATAGGCTCGCCACTACATGGGATTATTGATGATTATTACATGGGACTTAACATAATTGGCGAAACGTGGATGCTAGTTCACCTCTGCCTACCCCTTCGGGGTATAGGGGTGATTTATGTATGTATGTTTGCAAAATATAAGAAGAGCTCGATAGCGCGCTCGGCCTGTAAACTAAGCAATGTTCGTTAAGGCCGGTAAAAGTAATTGGATGGGTGACTAAAAATGTATTATCTAGAACTCCTCCGTGCTTCGGAAGGCACGTTAAACCGTTGGTCCCGGCTGCAGTCGTTCATACGCACCAACCCGCAATGGGTCAGTATGGTGGGCTATAGCGCAATCTCCCTATATTCCTCCATCCGTGCGGAAAGCTTGTGCCCCAGTAGGTAGTAGGGGACATTAAAGAGCTATCAATGATAGTTTAAATTTTGTAGTAAATAAACACTAGTCTCTCTACTCTTTGTCTTTTTTTATGTTAGGCAAGGAAACTCTTGCCCTTCATCTCACCTGATGGTAAGTGACGATAGGGGCTTCAGATGTAATCGGGCTTCACCTGGAACCCTCAACCACAGAGGGACTGGCTATCTTATCACACATTGTCGGAACACAATAATGCTGTTAACATTATTAGTGCGACAGATTTGGATAAAATGGTGGTAGCTAGCCAGTCTTAATACTATTCAACGAAAGTAAATACTCAAAAGTGTTGTCTACATTGCTTGTCCAGTGCACGTGGTTGACGTTGGCTCCTGCGGGTCGCTGGTCTCGTTTCGGGACTCCCCGCCGCCGGCCCCACCCTCCCTGCAGCCGCACCCGCTCAGCCAGGACGACAAACGCCGTCACCAGATCCTGGCGGACATCTGGACCGAGCTCAAGGTATGGAAACGTGAATTTAAACTTTTCTGTAGCGTTCCTCTAGAGTTCCAGACGGATGGTACCTGGTGGCTGGTCTTAGAAGTCTAGCCAAATCCGAAGATATTTTGACCAGAAGATAATGCCAGTTTTACACCTTATTTTTTATATAAATTAAATTAAACTCAGTTCTTCGTTTTGAAACATAAGTTATAGCTGTAATCGATAGATGTCGTTTATTTCAGTAAATATAGATTTTTGTATGACCGTATTGTTAAAAACTATGATGATTTTGAATTCAGGGGACTCTTAAAACAGTCGTAAATTTATTTATCTAAGATATTTGTTAATTCACTTTTAGGAAAACTTGATATGTTTTGCCGCCATGGTTTGTTTTGTTGAAATTTCTCAGTTTTCATACTAATATCAAAGTAAATCATTGGTTCTCTATGGTTCATTCGCTCTTTGCCCATCCAGTATTATTACTATTGGCTCTGCTGCGAATTTCCTATTCAGTTTTTTAAACTGAAATCTATTTTTATATCATTGCTGTTGAGTTGTAATGCCAACTTGTATAGATTATTATGCGCCTACCATAATATTTATACCAATAAGAGAATGCGATGAAGAGATTGAGAACTAATTTTGAGTTTGATATGCGTTTGCGCAGGGACTGGAAGTAACGCCAGCCAACCTGGCCCGCGCTCTGTCAGGCGTGGAGCCGGCGCTGTGGGCGCCGCCCCCGCGGCCTGCCACTCTCAGTCTTGGAGTACCTCCTGTTCCAAATCCAGGCACAGGTAATATGACACAAAAGTTTACGTTTAAAACATATCCTACTTTAACGTCCTGTACTTACCTTGCTCTTTAAGAGCGCTTACGCACTACATCTGATCGGAATCCGTGATTTTCACGGTCCGTTGTTGCCGTAGAACTATTTCTATTGTAACTTACTTAGGCACTACATCAGATCTCAGTCCGAGTTTTCTAGACCAATAATTTGTTTCTCAGTTTCGGATTCGGACGAGCCTGTGTTTTTAACTACATTGGCTTAGCCCATCCGCCTGCGGTCATTGGATGGTTGCCCAAAAATTTATTATCTAAAGTTTCTCCGTGCTTCGGAAGGCACGTTTAGCTATTGGTCCCGGCTGCATATGCAGTCGTTAAACCCACCAATCCGCACTGGGTCAGCGTGGTAGATTATGGCCTATTCTTCCATTCAAGACCTGTGCCCCAGCTGTGGGGACATTAAAGCGCTTTTGATGATATAATTTTTGTAGTGAATAAACTCTAGTCTTTATCATTTTATTATTCAACGCAAGTATCTCACATAAATATGTTGGCGTTCCAGGTATATGTGACGACAAAGTGACAGAGGAGGAGACCGGCGAAGCTTGCGAGGCTGGCGCTGAGTCGCCCGAGAGCGGCGCAAAAGACGAAGGTTACTCCACCATGTCCAGTGACGTACAGGCTGATGCCTCGCGGCAAAGTGACCATGCTGCCGACCGCGCGCTCCCCGACCTCAACGAAGCCTCCGACGAAACCGACAACCAAACCATAGTCTCCATCAATCCCAGAGAAAGACGGCACAGACTCCTAACAGACTCAGATTACATCTACTTTCCAATAGGGGTAGCTTTCGCCGGCGTCAGAGGCAGTTATCCGCCGTCTCGACCCATCCTACCATTCCAACACGTCGTCCGCAGCTTTTCAGACTCGCACCTATGCTTGAAATTCCTAGCTGGAACCCCTTGTCCCACCAGCTGCTTAGATAGTCCGACCCCTAGCTCAGGAGTGCTAGTCCTCGACCTGAAACCAACTCCCGAGAGACCACTCAGAAGACCCGCCATCGCCTCCACGACGAGCTCTGAAAGAGTGTCGTGGGGAAGCACAGTCGACGAAAGAGCGGACGGCTCGCAGTACGAAGCCGATTATGTCCAACACTGGCTCGAGCTCGACGACGCTAGGTCAGCATTACAGCAGCGCCACAGAGATCTGGCTGACTTGGAGTATGATAGGGCTGAAGTTGAAGACTGGAGTCTCTCGTTGTCGTGTGAAGATCTCAGGGATAGACAATCCCCATTTGCCGAAATAACGACGCCTGGACAGATATCCCTATCAACGTTACCAAGCATAAGAGAAGATGACGCGCTAGAATTAGAAGAAGATGTCGGAGACTGCCTCTGGAATGATTGTGGATTCGCTACTGTCGAAATAGACGAATGCAGAATAGGTGACGATACCGAAAACGGGGACAAGCAATGGGAATGTAGTGGGACGCAGTCGCCTGGTGGTTCTTGGTCCAGTACGTCTGATGTGCCCGATAAGAGGTCTAGCACAGCTTTAAGTGAGGACGGTGATTGCGCTAACGTCGGTCTCGATTTCACAAGAGATTTCTATCGGCTCGTGAAATATGAGAGCACAAAAAGCTTAGCTTCAAACTCTTCACGGGGATTACCAGTTGGAAATCCGGATGTTAGTAATCACCTCAGAGTACATGACGTCCAAGCGATGGCGCTGCAAGATCGCGAACAGGCTCTTCAAAATGTCCTTCATTTTATTGCTGAACAGCAAAAGTATTGTCTCGATAGAGAGGAGTCAGACTCTGTGTCTTCGAGGCCAGTATCGGAGATTCGTGAACTACCACCACCTTATCCAGCGGCGGATTTCGACGATGACTCAGTCGGGCCTCGGAGCGAAGTGTCAGAGGACAGACAGCGGCCTGATTCCTTTGGCAGTTTCTCTGAAAATGATTCCTGTGACGTTTTGCCTAGCGAGCATCCGAGACTCCCTTATTGTGATAGCGTATCCGAACCAAGATCAACGCCACGATTCATAGAGAGGGAAGATCCTTATGCTGAATCCGAAGGCTACTTTAACGAGTTCACAGGGACAGAGAATGCTGAGAACGAATTAAATGAGCATCATCTCCAAGTTCAGAGGAAAAATGAATTAAATAAGAGCATTGATATCATTCATTCGGCCGACGAAGATACGCCGTTAGCACCATTGAAGGAGGAAAAGTGTGATATCGAATCTAGTCGAAACCTAGATTATAATTCAGCGTTAAAGGAGAATACTGTAAACATTAAGTTGAACAAGGGCCTTTCGGAAAAAGTGGAGGTGGACGCTTGTTTGAATAAATCGCCCAGCTTTACTTTTCCAATTGTGGAATCAGAGATTTCTCTGGTAGAGGAAGTATTAAGTGCTTGCAGACGAAGTACAGGAGCTTTAGTTACCGTCCCCGAGGAGGAGGAAGGATCGTCGCCCGAGACTGGTTCTCCTCAAATGACTGAATCGAATACGACGAGCACTTCTACGGCTGAAACTGTGATAGTAAGTAATAAGAATGAGGTGACCCTTAAAGAGGTGAAGCAGAGAACTGAGAAGAGCCGAATTCCGACTCTCATGGGTGGTAAGCGACCACCATCGTCCCCGCACAGAACTAGGTCTAAGATTCCGGTGGCTGAAAGGAGCAAACCTATCACACAACCACCAGCAGACCCAATCATCGTGAAGCAAGAGCACACACTCAGCTTTCATGAGGCAGCAACATCTAAGGATGTCATCGAAGAACTCAACAGGTGAGACTTTTTCTCCTTTATTCTTGTATTAACATTAGTTGCTGCGTAAAAAATATATAAAAACACTTAAATCGTTAACCTCAGCGTGTAATTGAACCGTCCGATTAGAACTCTAGTAGTAGATAAAGCCGATAAGAAACTAGCAATGATAAAATAACCATGTTTTCACTGACAAACCTGTTTTGAGAATTGATAAGTCAGTGCTGGTTTGGTCAGTATTGTAACAATTCAATGTGTCTGATTCAGAATGATCCGTCAAAGCGAAGCAACGACGGCCACTAGTGAGGTCCGAACTGAAGATGGTCCAGAACGAGCGATGCATCGTGATGGAGCGTTATGGGCGCCTACTGGTTGGGTGCACGTTGAGAAAGATATCGATTTCAGCGACCCTAAGGTAACAAACAACAATTTCAATTTTGTAGATTCAAGAAAAACGTTTTATTTTCCATTTTTTTTGTCTCAAAACTAATAAAGTTATTTTTAACTCAAAACTCTTTCCCCCGAATACAGAAACGCTACTCAAATTTTGTGCATTGCATTGTAAAGTAGACAGTACCTAGATTTTGGTGGTTAGAAAAAGAATTTCGAAAAATTATGATCTTGAGGCGGGGATTTTCTGACCACCAAAATCTTTGTACTAATTTTCCTAACATTTATATAATGGTAAAATTAAAACCGAATAGACAGTACCTGTCAGAATTTGTATGGAAAAAGTCAGTTTTGACAATACTTAAATGTTAAGCAGGACGCAAACTTTGAGTGGCGTTTCTGTATTCGGGGGTGTCTCATAGTCTCAAAATGAATTACCTACAGGTATTTCTAGAAAAAACTTTGGATTTATTAATAAAGTTTTTGCAATTATTCTAATGAACAGAACACATTATTTAGTAAGTTTTAATTATATCATATTGATCTGATCGATTTTTACACAATATTGGAGTAACAAAGAATGAAAATAAATAAAATTTCCATTGTAATATTATTGTCTTGTCTACTAATCAAGTTCCTTTCCGGTGGGTTATCTTGGAGATTCGTTCATAATTTTTGTGTTTGCGATAACAATTTCAGGCGCGTGCGAATCTCCTAGATGTGATGTTAGCTTCAAGTGACTCCTCGCCTTCTTCGTGCGGATCGTCGCCGGCGGAGCCTCCGCCTCCGCCACCTTACTCGAGGCTTCACCGGCTTCATCGCTCACGAAGACAAAAGACCGGTAAGCATCAAGACACATGCCAACCAAATCTATTTCCACCAATATAAGCTTCAATTGCTGTACTAGACATAACTCAAGGTTATCTCCAAGTCTTTATACTGACATCAGTATTCTTTATGCAACTATTATTCACTGATCAGTCTTACACTGTGCTTAGTTAATGTTCTTTTGGAGTATGTGATGAGAATAACATATATTTCTCGGTTGAATTGAATAATTTAGTACCTACACACTTCTCATTCCTTTTCTCTTTGGATGTTTCCATCATCATTACTTTGAAAATGTCTCAAATATAATTACGGTAGTGGAAATAATGGTTTGGTTTGAAACTTAATCAAATAAACAAAATAATAATTTGTCACGAGAAAATCTCATGTCAAATTTCATAAAACAGAATTATTTAAGTTTGCATAATATTTTTCAGGTTACAGAGAAATTTTATTGCCTTTTATGCTTTATAAAACTTCTGACACACCTGTTGTTGGACTTTTGCAATTGTCTAAATCTTGTGTATCTAATTCATCATGTGGGATTAACACACCTAGTAAATTAGTAAGTCTCTTAAGGTAGAATAATGATTTGAGTTTAACCTTCTTAATATTTATTTACGGTTCAATTAAAAATATATCTTATAGTTAGTGCCTGAATTGTGTAACTAAACACATAATTTGAATAATTTTACCAAAATTTTTGATAATTCTGTTTTTCGCTAAATAGCGCAACTGGCCGTAATGATGTTTCAATTCAAGGTATTAAAAACTCAATTAACAATATTCTACCTTGATAATGGCGTTCAAATGTATAAATGTTTTAAAAATAAGACCGCATCTACCATTGAAATCATATACCATTAACAAATCTCATTGTCATTTGTTTAACAAAATTTGCCTATGGGCTGTGCGGGCTTATCTATGTAATTGTTAACATAACTGTTATAATTAAATAGAATCTGTGTTTCAAAACCTTTTTAATTGTTCATAGGCGTAGATTATCAATTCTGTAATTTGAGCATAACAGTTTGGTCTTTATCACCTGGTTACTTGTCCCTCTTTGGATCTATTTTTCGAGCACAATTTTTTGGTGATGGTTTCAACTCTGCCGAATCGAGGATTCTATCTACGCCTATACAATCTCTGTCTTTATCATAGAATTTTGTTCGCCCCATTAATACTTGCTGCATATTAATTTGTATGTACACAGAACAGTAAAAACATAATGATCTTGCTGTTATTTTCTTAGGTTCCAGAAAACAGTTTCTATAATTAACTAAATTCATGGCAGTAGGTATAGCGCGAACAAAGTTCTATTCATTTTTATGTCTATCACACGTCCAGTCACGTCACGTTTCCGCTCTCACTCGCACGCACCATCTCACTGTCTCGCCTCATTTCGAGTAGATGTTGACGCAGGCACACTGCTCAGACACTTTTTCGTCAGAATCTGCTGGAGGCAGTCAAAGACCAAGTTTGATTTTTCATAATTATTTTACTGACTTTTTTTTACCTTCTACTGATTTGATAACATGTATAAATGGGTATGATGATGTCACGTTACGTATATGTATTATAATATCCTCAAATAATTCTGGATGCGAATCTGAAATTTTCCGCGCATAAGTGTTCTACCTATATGCCAAGTGACATAGCTCGTTGGTATTGCATCACAGTCTAATAATTTGTTTGGTTAATGCATAAATTAGCAACCAAAGTAATCGACATTGACAAAAAATATAAATAGATACCTATGTCAACAAAAATCATTATCCCTATACATCCCCGAAATGATATTCAGAGGTGTATTAACACCCTAAAACATTCAGATAGACCATACAAGATAGACGAGCAGTGTGCGCGCGTCGCGTGTGTGTGTGTAGAGGCGGCGGCGTGGCGCGGCTCGCTGAATGGTCCGTATGCGCAGAAGCGGGCCGCCCCTAGCCGCCGCTGACGGCGCCGAACGGGTAGCACGGCCCCGACCGGCTAGCACGACCCCGAGCGGCTAGCACGGCCAGTGTGAGCCAGTCGGTATCCGCTAACCGCCGCCTTGCCGCAGCGGCCGCGCTCCGCAGCCGAGGGCTGGCCGTGCTGCGCTTCCCTCGCACGCGCCGCCCCTCCATCCTCGGCCGCGACGGGTTCTTCGTCCGCTACGGGGACCGCGAGCGAGCCGCCGTCGCAACCTTCGACTTCCTCGACGACTTCTCCAGCGGTTCCTCGCCGGACACCAAAGACTGTGTAAACTAGCGGTTGCAACGCCAAATTATATTTTTCTAAGCGGCAGCACCGTCGCTGGTTTGATTTGTTCAAGCTCGAATTGTTACTCAGGCAGTAACATGTTGAATTGTAACGACTCGTTTAGCCTACCGCCGTGATTGGTGCGGTGGTGTAGTGTGGTTTCGCGTACGCACTGCTGCAGCTCGAGGCTGAAGCTCGCGTACTCACATCACTCGAGTGCGTAGTGGTCTCCTGACTTTATTAGTACATAGAGGTAGAAAGACAAGCACTGCTCCTACGACTGCAACAGTTCAAGACTCAAGAGTTCTCTCAAGAAATCTAGCTTGCCGGTGGAGAGGTCGGCTTACCAAAGGCATTCTCCGCTCAAACTCTTACTTCCCGCGTACTCTAGCTTGCTTCGATTCGACAGACTTAGATAAGAAGAAGACGAAATAATGACTAAGTAAATGAAAGCTGCGGCCTCGAAGTAATGTGATATTTTTGTATATACTGTAAGTCCCACTTATTTTCATATACATTTAAATGGATTCCTTTCCAACCGAACGAAGCGTTACGACGTTTAGGATGTGTAGTGTATTCTCTATTCGTGGTGGGCGGCTGGGACGTGCGAAGATCGCTCTCGGTTCCGTTGCCTCTACATCTTTCTTCGGAGACAAGTCGCACGACTGCCGTCTCACACTTACTAATCATAATACGTAGGTACTTATGTAAATATCGATTACTACGATTTACTTATCGAGCTAGTAACTACTATTAAATATAATGAATAGTCAACTATAACGATTGATTAACATTATGAATCCATTAAATCGAAGGGTACTAAAATTATGTTAGGTGTATATAGATATTATGACGTCATTGCTATTTATTGATTTGTATCAGTTGCGAGGTGTCGATCATTTGTATACTTAGGTACATATCATAAAGATGTATTATTTCTTAAGGCAACGATTATGTATTGTTTGGCGTCAATGTCGGTGACAGAAAGCGGTATTTTAGTAAAAATATAAACACACTGGATTTATTTTAAGACATGATTCGCCATTACATCGCGTTAGTGATGTGAAAGCACAGACGTAATCAGAAAGAGACATTTTTTTGTTTAGTGTCCTGTTTACCTATTTATTATTATTAATTGTTTAATACAAACTTGTGATTGGTTCAAAGCGTCAGCATTATTTTGTTAATATACGGACTGAGGGTAGTTATCAATTTTTTTTATTGTACTACCCGCATTCTGTCACAGGCATCGATCGTAACTAATTAGCTGTACCGGCTTTAATATTTCTTTAGGCGGTTAGAAACCATTGTGAAAAGGTGTGGATTTTTTATTGTACGTAGTTTACTTTAATGGCGAAACCAAAGCTATTTTACACAAAATATTGCCACCACTTGTTACATTGTGACACTTCTTTCTTAAGTTTGAAAAATATAATTTTATCCCTGCTTGTTCGAAATGGTAAAGATTGAAGACAATAAAGGAAGATTTATACCTATTTATTAATATAACGATGTGACGACTTGTCGATGGATATCTAAATATAACGTAGTGTAAGATCATAGCGGCGATGTACTCGCCAGTTTGATGTAGTAGGCGTGTGGGCACGCAGTCTGTTTCAACTTTTATTTAGGTAGATACAATTTACAGCGTTTCAAGACGCCATTGTTTACTGCTCTATGCTAGTAGCAATAAGGATCTTTTTCAAGTGTCGTATGCTGGGCACGTAGAGCGTTATACTTTTGTGATATTTAGGTACTTTTGGCCAAATTGCCTCTACCAATAAATGTTCAGCGAATCACTGAAAGAACTGAGTTAAATCCATGGAAATTACTTATAGATAGTGCTTTGAGTAGTTTCCCAGTTTTTTTTAATATGACTAGAGTATGACAGGAAGAGAGTTGGCCAATTTAATAATTAATAAGTACTGAATCTCAATGCCTTTATTGTAAAGCAGCTAATTACTGGTTGACATTTATAATTATTATATTATTTACATTTAATGAACTTATCTTAAGTGAAAATTCTGCATATGTGTGATTTTCGTTTTTATTAGGCATGTATATGTAAAAATCAATTATTGTTGGAGATTATCCGTCCAAAAGTGTAAATTTTCCTATTTTATTATGATGTCAGATTTGGTATTTTTATTTTAACTGTGTTTAGTACAATTTATTTATTATTTATTAAAGGTTTTATAGAATCTCCATAAAGTGTCCTATTTGGTTACTTAGCTAATTATATATATTTTTTTTGGATGAAAATAATGCGTGCATCAGAGATCTTGATAAATCGCTAATAGGGTGAATTCACATAAAACGGCCTACCGTAGGTATTAATTTAATATTAAATGTTTTATTTGCAGATGATAAAAATATTTATTATTAATTTTATGCGTATAAGGATTGGAATTACATTACCTGACAGACTGCATGCCCACACGCAACACATCAGCAATAATGATGTAATAACTTATCCAAGTTACTTCCCTAAAATACTTGGACTACATAATAATTGTAATTTTTCCAAACTTATAAGTAACTACAAATTATAATAGAAACTTAACGATATGTTTGTAATCTGTTTAACCTTCCCCGAATGTGGATGTATATTTTGTCGTCTCACGAATTTGTCATATACATACATACATATTATACTTTGTAATTTTTCATTGGAATATATTTAAACGTAACGATTGTATTTATTATAAATATTAGTAGGTTCCAAATCGTACTGTGATTGACTACGACTACTGATTTTGAGGCACTCGTTTGGGAAACGTCAAAAATAATTATTCCTCGGTATTGGGTGCATAATTGTTACTAGTACGTTCGAACTAAGAGTTAGATAACTTGAGATAGGTAGGTACTCGGAACAGTACAAATGTGTAGAGTAACAGTAATAATTATTATCTATTGTCACAGATGGGTTCATTAAACGATTCCGTTCCCAATTCATGTGCTGTTTCATTTCCTAGTTTCTCCACCATTCTAGGGTCGTACGGGCCTAGCACGGGGTGGACAAGTCTCTCTCCACCACTTGACAGTGTTTTGTCTCAGGATTTAGTGAGAGTTAGAGCGAGAGGAAAATATTTTCTTTCCCCCGAAGATGTGTCCACGTCCCGTGCTACGGGGGCTACTGGGCAGAGGAAGATCAAGCTATAGTTGCCGATGTCATTCATGAGCTGTCGGCGAAGGGGAAGCCGGTCCATAACGGGTATATCTACCGCCTAAACAGGCTCTCGTGTATACGTACCTAATGACAAGAATTGAGAAAGGGATGCCCGCGTGGTTTAGCCGGTAACCACACGGCTAAAATAGTTAAAGTGGTTACTATAATGCTGCATAAATACTAATCGGCTGGTATGACAGAGCACTAATCATCATCAACATCATCACCAGCCTTTTCAATGTCCCCACTGCTGGAGCACAGGCCAAGAATATAGGGAGAATGGGCGATAACCCACTACAGGTTGCTGGGTATTAATGACTGCATTATGCAGCCGGGACCAACGGCTTAACGTTCCTTCCGAAGCACGAAGGAACTCGAGAAAATATATTTTTAGTCCTAGAGTAGGTACTAATGTAAAACCAAAGCCAAAACCTTGAGCAGTATGGATTGGAATGTTGTCATTCTAATCACTCTCTCCGTTCATGGGTCTCTCGACATGGTCCGTTCCGTCTCTTTTCTATACATTCATTCATCACTAGCACCTTTACGGTGGGATGGATGATATGAATCAAAAGGGAGTGGATGGCTTGATGACGTCTGACATATGAATGGAAGAGGAAACATACTGCGCCGACCCCAGATAGACTGGGAACAGGGCAGGAAGAAGAAGAGTAGGTACTAATGTAAACTTATTATGCAGAGTACGAAAAACATTAGCGATAAAATATCATTGAACAGACAGCCCTTACGTGTCCAATCTGCCAAATCCTCACGGACACGAAAATATTCACATATTGTTGTTCCTCTATTGACTCGCCTGTTGACGATAACAAAAAACACGTAACCAGCACACTTTATGAAACAAAGCCTGCATTTCAAACGGTGATTAAGCTAACAACTGAGTCCGTGAGAGCCTTGAACGTTATCTGTGCCCCACTACTCTATTTCACAATAACTATAGTTCAATTATTTACACCAGCTATGCTAAATAAGTCTTCCATAATAGTGACGCCATGGTAAGGAAGTAGGCACAGTCCCAATATTACGTCAAAAGCTACAGATTTCACATCTCATCTCACTTCAATTATTCTATAGTATAGAATACCAAAACAGGCCCGGCTAGCATGAACACCGAAACAATAGCCATATATCACTTTTGAACTCTTAAAAATCATTGGATGTTTGACAGTTCAAAGCGATCATGTGCGAAGTGATTTCAATTGCCTACTGCGAGTAGGTATATTGCTCGGTGGTACAATAGGAACGCTACTGCCCGTTCCTCATTATGGTTGTGCCCTTAGTCGCCTTGTACGACACCCGGGGGCTGGGGGTGAGATTCGGGGTGGTGACAATTGTATTCTGTTCAGCAAAAAAGTTGGTGGTGAAACATTATAATAATATGTGTTTCGTTTTTTATTATTAATTAAAACAAACATAATGTTCTTTCTATTTACTATTCCTTCTAAAATAAAACTAAACATAAATGCCATAACCTGGAATAAAACCGTAACGCCATACAAAAACAAACATACATTTATTTCATTAGAATTGCAAATACTTAGAGGTTATGTTGTAGATAATAAAACCTGGTAGTTTTAAAAGTTGTGTAATTGTTGTGATGTTCGTTACATTAGTAGATAGGCACTATAATTATTGGTCCTGTTATCATTAACGCATTCCTTTATTGAAGTACTTACATGTGTACAAATTACAAATAATACATATGCTTGAATCCTATCTAACAGTAACTGCCGCACTCAGAGACGTCAATTAACTCAAATGAGTATTTAATGTCAAAAAAAATCATTCAAATCTAGACCATAGACCCGGCAAGAATAGCGACTAGTTTTGAATTGTCATTTTTTGACGTTAAGTACTCACTTATTAAAGTTAATTGACGTCTCTGAGTGCGGCAGTAAGTAAATTCTATGAAACCCCAGCCTTAGTTGCTTTATTAAACCTGTGTGTATCTCTAGAACCTGGGAAAAGACTGAAATTTCTCCGAAAAACCAAGGTCGATAAACAGAAAATCGATCGACCGAATAAAAATAGTTCAGTCCATTTTATTTTGGTTCATCACATTGGCACAATACAACCCCAGAGATGGCATTTCTCGAAATTACACGACTAGATACTTCACCTTTCAACTCTCACTCATTGGAATGTGAAGACACGCAAATAAATACAAATTTCCATAAACAATTACACTTCTTTGTTCACAAAACGCCTAGGCCGCACGCCAAGTAGTATTTCTCGTCTTCGAGCGATCTGAAAATTAGTAAGATTCAATGAAAAAGCGGTGAATTATGACAAAACGATAAGTGACAACAACACAACATTTTTCTTCTAAAATTTGATGCCTGAAAGGGTTTCTGTAAGGCATCTTTCGAGGGAGGAGCTCGCTAGCGCGCTTGCGTGAACTAAGCAATGTCGCTAAGGCCGGTCATTGGATGGGTGACCAAAATTTTACTATCTCGAGTTCCTCCGTGCTTCAGAAGGCATGTTAAGCAGTTGTGCCCAGATGCATTTACAGTCGCTTACACCCACCAACCCGCACTGAGCCAGCGTGGTGGGTTATGACTCAAATCTCCCTATATTCTACCATTCATAGGGAAGGTCCATGCCCCAGCAGTAAAGACATTAAAAGGGCTGGTGATGATGATGAAGGCATCTTCTGAGGGAGTCCAGCTACCGTAGCAGAGCCTCACTGGGTGCTACGAATCGAAGCTGGGAGCGATAGGATGCCTCTATAGGCGCGTAGCTCGCCTCAACAGGCCTAGCACGGGACGTGGAGAAAATCTGCTCAGGGAAATGAAATATTTTGTTCCCTGAGCAGATCTCCTCTCGCCCTAACTCCCGAGACAAAACACTGCAGTGGTGGAGAGAGATTTTGTCCACGTCCCGTACTAGGCCTGCAGGCGTGCCATGTTGTAGAAAGAGCCCAAAGTATAACTGAGGGATTATCTACGTCAATTCTGGCCTCTGTCTAGAGGCACAGGCGTTACAATTAGTGAATGGGGAGTTTTGGGCAATTAGTTGGCCCCTGTGATAGGGTTAAGGTCGAGGGGGACATCTGCTAAGAAGCTGAGAAGACCCACCCTGCGTAGGGCACTGGGGAGTGGTCAGCTGCTTTGGCTACCAACGGATTGAAACGCAGTTTTTATGTGAATGGATTCGGGTGATTGTTATGGTTACACCTCGAAGCGTCCCTTGTCTACTGCGACATTGTATGTAATCGTGAATCCTAATATACTGTGATCTTAAAGTACCTATGATTTTTATTTCCCAATCGTCAACATCCGACAACCCTGACAGCATAGTGTAACTGAGCGGCCACAATCCCACCAATATTATTATCGTGAAAATAATATGTACCTAAATATTTTCCAGGTAAAAACAAATAGGCTCGCCCTCTTTTTTTATGTCTGACCGCCGACCGTTGAACTAAATAGTCACGAGGCTTGATTCAAATATTCCTTAAAAAATCTTGTTTAATAAGTACATAGTTTATTTAAGTACTCAGTTTTTACAAAACTGACGCGCTAATCTTTGAGTGCAGTCAGTGCACGTCACAATAGGGGAAGATGGCCTAAAGCGGACATACTGCCTAAAAGATTAGATTTGTTAGTAACAAACACAAAAATGTGTTATTTTTACAATTCACTCGCACACACACACAACCATAACCAAAAATAAAACCACAAAATCAGTAAAGGTAAAACATTTATTAAAATTACAATAAATAAAATAAAATTTTGTCATGACGGGCTTTTACACCACAAAATCACAGGCATATTGGGAATATTTACAATTAAGGTACTTTTATTATTCTACAAAAACAGTTCATTTCTCAGGAAAATATTCCATTGCATCGTGTTGAACCACTATACTTATAACACGGGGTTGCGGGTTTCTTATTTGTAAATTTTAAAATTGTATATGCAAGTATTTAATTATGTATTCCATGCTGGCCTAGAAGTAAAAGAATAACGTAGAATGTGCCACACTCTACTCACACCAGGGACAGGGTGTGGTAAAAGTCACAGTAACAGTCACAAGGGAGATACCCACTCTACTGTATACAATATATCTGCGTTTGCGCATCAGAGCAAGAATAAATGTGATGACCGTCTTATTGAACAGAAAGGTTATGAACTTCACCGTAGGCAATAAACTTTATTATAGCCTATAGTCACATTAATTATACATAGTAAGACCATTACAGCAACCAGAGTGATTAAAGAAAAAGACTAATTGGCTATATCGAAAAATGAGTAAAACCATTTACGTGAAATGTTTCAAGTTCGTTTAGCTTTGTTGCTTTGTTTTAGTTGTGTTCAAAAGAAAACGATGGTCGAATTTCAATAAAATACTATGAAGTTATAAATACTGAAACAGCGTAAATAGATTTTAAATTAATACAAATAACAACAAATTAACAATTGATAGTCGAAACAAAAACTATTGAAGCTAATTAGATATAAAAAGTAGTCATAAATTTCATATGCCTAGTCAGTATTTTATAAAAATTATATTTAAATAACCAATAAAAAGAAAAATAAAGATTTGAGGCAAGCATTTGAATATATCGAACAACTGACAGATCCCATGTAAACAATCGTACAGACATGATTAAAGCTTTATTAACTTGAAATACTTCGCTGTATTGCACATTTTTACAGGTAAGAGGCACATATGACAGTTTGCGTAAGATTCATTAAGTATACATATTACATATATTTATCTATAAATATAAACTTGTAGTATAACATTATTATTAACAACGTTGGCAGGTAAATACAGAAATCTCAATTGACTTTAAGGCAATAGCCCGTCGGGTTGAGCCTCGGCACGGCGGCTTTAGTGTGTACTTTAAAAAACCTAACGCATAATAGTTTTAAATAAGTTGATAACACAATTAAAATCAGTTGCAGAATATAATTTTTCTCTAGTCAAACTAAACTAAACTCCATAATTAAGATCTAATGAATCCAATGATATTTGCCAGTATAATGGTCAATGATCTATGATACTGACATGACTCATCGGATCCTGGAATACAGTATCAGACATACCAATAAGGTACCTGCCTATAACTTATACTCATAAAGGAACTAAGTTAACAATTTGTGACTACAATAGAGATACTTAACAATGTTGTGAACAGAATAAATTAATGTGAAGAGTTTAAGGAACTAAATAAGAAAATAGGAAGACTAATATGTTTATCAGTACATCGACATAACGAGGCATCTAGTTTACGTTCACGGTGAAACAAAACGCAACCAAAAGTAATTATAAACTAATAATAGCCAAAGGAGTCAGAATGACAATATAAAAAATTTGGAATGTGGCCAACGATTTTTGGATTGGTGTCAACATTTTATCTACATTAACCTTAGAACAAAATTGAACTGGCCAATTACAATCTTGTAATAGTAAAACATCCGATAGAATACACAAAAACGTAAGTATACAATACACTTTGTATTAAAACTTTATAAAAAATAAAAATAGGGCAACCTAAAACAATTTTAAATTGCCATTTATTTTAAAGTACAATGCCGATTGCTTACAATTTATTTTAAAAAGCAAATCAAATTGATTTCGCTATCATTTTGGCCGTTTGGCTACAACTACGTTTTACGCAATAAATAAAGTTAGAAAACTAATTTAACTATTACATATATTTTTTTTATGTTAGACAGGGAAGCTCTTGCCCTTCATCTCACCTGATGGTAAGTGACGATAACGGCTGAAGATGGAAACGAGCTTCACCTGGAAGCCTCAACCACAGAGCGGCTGGCTATCTTATCACACATTGTCGGAACACAATAATGCTGTTAACATTATTGTTATGGCGACAGATTTTGATAAGTTTTGATTTGAAACAAAAATCTCAAATTCTCCATACAACTATTTTAACATGCAGTATGCCCATTTGTTTCAGATTGTTTATTAACTTTGAAGGGGGAAAGCTCAGTTTTTAAATTAATTAATTGAGGCTTTTGTGAATACATATAGATCTATGACTTTACATAAATTCCTCTCAATAATAAATAACACACATAGAATGATCAAATTCATTAAGTTATCTCATCATAATTTACTAAAATTTTCAGTCACTCATTTCCATATTAATTTACTTAAAACGCTTAATATTTTTATCTTATTATCTAAATAGGCAAGCAACCGGTTAAAATTGAACATTATCCAAAATGTTGCGTGCGTTCTATCGATTGGCAAAACAGACAGCCCCACTGTTGGTTAATTATTATCAGTTCCTTTTTTTTCAGCTGTACACACAGATACTATAATGTTGTTTAATTGTACACCTAAATTGACAGTAGAGTCTGCAACCATCTGATTTAAATAAAAGATCGATCTATTATTTAGCACCCACTATAATCATAGGTGTAACAAAAATGAAAAATAAACAAGTGTATAATCTGTATACACTTATTATAAAGGGAACCGTAACTTTATCAACATACGCAGCTAAAGAAACAATTATACAATCAACGGCACGTCAGGCTTAACAAAATTGTCAAATAAAGCCTCCCATCGACAAAGTCCGTTGCGAAAATTTGAGATGTTGCTGCACCCTGACGTGCTGTTGATTGTACAGGCAAATAATGCCCAATTTCAACAAGATGCATGCCACACTTAATATTAAATTGAAATTAAGCTCAATCGACACTTCACTGGATAATAAATAATTTCTTTAAAGTTGTGATGACATTTGTAACAGCTAAATAGTTGTATAATCGATAGTGTGGGTGGACTAGCTCGGTTTTAATTACCTATTTTCATTAGTAAGAGATTAGCTTAGATCAGAAGTCTTATAAAAAGAAGTCCATCTGTAAGTAGTCGTATTTATCTTTACGGCTCAAAAAGCTAGAAATCGCTCACATCTTTACCTTGAAGCACGTGTTTATAATCAATTATTATTCATTTTCTATTTATATTGATTTGGACACTTTAAATGCTTGATAAAGACTGACGGCTTCCCAATTTTTTTCTTACTAAAATTCAGCCAAAGAAAAGTGCCAATTTATTTAAACAATTCATAAAATTTATACCTGATAAGTATGTAAGCAAGAAGGAATGAACATATATTACACAGAGTATATGACATACTCGATGAAAGAAAAGTGATGACGGGAGTGGAATTAAAAGAAATATTGCGTCGGCCCCAAATAATTTCGAGAATATTTAACGAGAAATCTTCAAAGTGTAAAATGATTATATCAGGCACATACATTCTGAAAGGATCTCATAATGAGTATCGACTACTCTGACTACTTTATCGGACCATTGCAAATAACTTTCCTTGTTACCAAAACGGCCGTTTCGATTAATAATTTACAAAACCTATAACATAGCATAATTGACAACAATCTCTTTAATACAGATATACTTACTTTAGTGCATGGCGTATTAAAAAAGTCACGTAATATTAGAGCACGTCAGAGAAAGTAGCGCTGATGATCGAAAAATTCAGAAGCTACAGGTCAGCATGGTACGGGCATGTGCTGAGGAGGGATGAATGAGACGTAACTAGAGGTATGTTAAGTATGGATGTGCATGGACCTAGAATGAGGCCGAAGAAGCGATGGACGGATTGTGTGAAAGATGATATGAGAAAGAGGGGGAGTTAACGTCTGATAGAGAAGAAGGGAGGAAGAGGACTTGTATGGCCGAACCTGCTTAGAGTAAGATAAGGGCAGGGAGAAGAAAAAATTCGTAGAGTCACAGAAAAACTTGAGAGTGTACGAAGATTCCTTGTTGATATAACACAGAGCAGGCCATGGCCAACATCACGATTCATTATTCAGAATAAAACACACTTCAGTAAGGGCCTCACACTATCGATTCTACAAAAACACTTGTACAGGTACTACTCGATGTTTATAAAACAATTAAGAAATTCAACTTCCTAATCTGGGTTGCGCCCCACCCGAGGTACAGTGCTCTTTCTTCACGTTTAAGTTTTTGGCGAAGGTCGGAGGACGTTGGGCGCCAAACGCGTCCCTCTGCGGTGTCACACTGTTGCTGCTGCATGGAAAGGTTAATTTGAAGTTCATAACGATTGTTATTCAGAACGATTCGTTCTGAATTTGAAGTTCAGAATGGGGACACCCTTAGAGCCTGTCCAGATTAGGCGATGTACGCGCGAAAGAATTCGCGTCTTAGTGTACAATGTCGCTAGTGTACTGCACTATTTTACTAATGCTGCTTAATAGCGAGTAACGTATATCGAAACGCGTCTCACACGCGCATACTCCTAGCCTGGACAGAGTCTTAGACCCCGTTGTATCGCGATGTAATGGCGAATGAGACGCGTTTCGTTATACATTGCTCGCTATTAAGCAGCATTAGTAGCTTATGCTACTTAATAGGGAGCAATATATAACGAAACGTGTCTCACTCGCGCGGACAACTGAACGGGTTCTTACACATTGTTTAGTTCATGCAATGATATGAGTGCTGAATTAGCCAGTGCGAAGGCATGCTTCTTAAATATAAAATAAGTTAACTGGTAAATAATGAATGATTACAGAACACCAACATAACAATAGACAACATTTTTAAATCATGGACCGTTTTTTTTATGCTAGACAGGGAAGCTCTTGTCCTTCATCTCATCTGATGTAAGTGACGATAAGGGTTGAAGACATAAACGACACTACACCTGGAACCCTCAACCACAGAGGGGCTGGCTATCTTATTGTCGGAACACAATAATGCAGTTAACATTATTATTATGGCGACAGATTTTGATAAGATGGTGGTAGCTAGCCAAACGGACTTGAAAGAAGTCCCACGACCAACTCAAATATCTATATTGACCAAGAAGCCTTTACAGCATCTAGGTATTTTTTAAAGACTGCTGCGGCTCTATGGTTCTTCAAGCCTTGCATTCAAACATTCTCTGGAACATTTCTCAATGATAGGCATTTGCTGAGAGATTGCTACTGTAGTAGGAAGCTTCAATAGAGAGTAATATTACAACAAAGCGTGCGAAAGAACTGTAATTTAAAGATTGGTGCCGTTAATGTTTGACCAACTGCTGGAGCGGACAGGAATGTGCTGTGTGGAAATCAACCAATACGATTTCAAAGCAAAGTCGTGCACTATTGAATTTAGAATTAATTTGGTGAAATAGTAATAGTGATCGTGAAAATAAGACTGTAAAAGATATAAACCCATTGGTATCGCTTGGTCTATTCAATACATTTTATAGTGTTTTCTCGTATTTCCTATTATTTTCTCTCGTCTGTGAACCCCTAAAGCAATAGGAATACAACGTGATAAGCGTAGCATAGGTTCTATATCAGCTGAAGTAATCGTATCGGTAGCGTTTTCCACAGGAAATCAATACTATAACATCAAATCTAGCGGAATTAATTAATATCGCTAATAAAATATAAATGCACAACTTATCTGTTATTGATAAACTACGCAAAGTTGTGCGACTCCAAAACCACCACGTATCGCAATAAATCATCAAGATAATTTAGGTAAAAAAAAGATATCTAAATCTACTTATTTATTGCAAGCAAAGTGACTATCAAGCAATAGGTCAATTGCACAATTCAACAAGCAGATTGCAGTCATCTAAATACGAGAGGATTTTTAAATATTCGACTCTGAGTAAAAACGGGTTTCGAAAATTGAGTGTCGGTGGTCAGTGACTTACCTATTATGAATCATAATCAATTATTCACTCTACTTCGTCAACTCAAGAAGTCTGATAACTAAGGATTCTTATTAAATATAAAGACGACTCAGCGCGCTCGGCTCTGCGATTGCCTAAGCTAAGCAATGTTTGATAAGGCCTGTCGTTGGATGGGTGACCAAAAATATTCTATCTTGAGTTCCTACGTGCTTTGAAAGGCATATTTAGACGTTGGTCCTGGCTGCATCTGCAGTCGTTAATACCCACCATTCCGTAGTGGGTTACATTCATGGTATGGCCCATTTTCCCTATAGTCTTCCAAGACTATAGATGGATCCATATTGAAGGCATGTGCTCTAGCAGGAGTTGGACATTAAGTCACGGTGAGGATGACAGTGACGGCCCGTTATACAATAATACCAAACAGTGACACACCAAGTGATTTTGTACCATAACCCAAACAACACAAAATGCAAAATTAATGGGGATAATTTGTCTCAAGAGAACATTATTTTAGATTGAGATAAATAGTCCTTGGAAAACTTACTAGCAAATTCTCACGGACGGGAAAAACAGACGTGTATCTCTAGTCTAGCCTTTTATATCACTTATCAACAAACAATACAATGTACAAACAGAATCAATTGTATAATTGATAATGGGCTATCTGTTGCCAGAGCACATGTTCGTGTAAATACGCCCAAAAACATTAATTACATCAGATTGTATCTGAATCTGTCATTTGGGTTTCTACAAAAGGTTGCCGTTATGTGGCCCCAACACGCATACACCTCGAAAACACTTTATTATGACATAGCCAGTTCACAAAAAGCCTGACGTGGTCCAATTGGAAGAGTTGAGCGGCGGATATTGTAAAAAATGGCGTTGTCGACCGATTAAGAGGGACATCAATATTACATTTATTTACGCAATATGTTTGTAGAAAGCTTACTATTAAATCGTTAAAAAGGAATGTGGTAAAAGGTATGCTAAAAAGCATTGCAGAAAATTAATTTAATGTTCTCTCATATTTATCAGAATTATACAATACATTTGAAATAAAACTAAGTACTGAACGGATTTAACTCGCGTGTATTTTTGATGTCAACATATTTGTTTTTATTCGTGAGTCTAAAGATGACAGGGTTTCCATTTAAAGAAACGTCGGGATGAAAACAAATATCGTGTTCACTCCAAAAATACAAGCAACGCAATGCATTTGATGTAATTCCTAAATGGAACCTACAAGACAGATAGAAGTATAAGAGGTGTATGCTGTAGGTAGGCAGACTGTTTTGCAATGTGGCATTCACTTTCTCTTTTCACAATGTACTGCATTTTTTGCCATGTCCAATTGACACACATGCAGCATCTACCGGGTTATTTTGGGGAAGGCAATAATTTTTGAGCGTCCTCGAGCTTTGCATTCGAGCACTCCCTGAAAGGGTTCCTCTAATATGCTGCTCCATAGACTATCGTAACGCAAAGAGCCTCGCAGGGCGTTATGAATCGGAACGGTAAAAATACGAATCTTAAGAGCGCTTACGCACTACATCCGATCCGAATCCGTGATTTTCACGGTCCGTTGTAGCCGTAGAATTATTTATATGGTAACTTACGTACTACATCCGATCTCTGTCCAAGTTTTCTAGACCGATACTTTTTTCTCGGATTCGGATCGGAATTAAGTAGACAGGTACTTTATTATAAATATTTTATTTGGCCATGGGAACATGCTTGAATAGAATTATTCCATATCGAATGAGACTAGGGTTGTGATAATTAAATTTCAATATAACTATTACCTATTTAACACACTTTTTTATAGAACAGAAACTTCTATTATTGGTACAGTCGACGGCACTTCTGGTTATTTTAGACTGGTTTTTTAATTTATTTTCAACATTGTATAATTTAACTGTTTAAGGTTAAAAATTGAGTAAGCAATCTCTACATTCAGTGGTGCATTGGAACATGAATGACGAACACTGATCAGATGAGTGACTATTTTGATTTTTGCATGCTGTCCTTAGAAAACCCAGAAAAGGCATTTTAAAATTGACAGTATACAATCTGAATAAGCCGTATACGAATGATGTTAAAATTTATATAGCCCATTTAACTAGGGAGATGCAACTCAAAAAATAATTAAAGTGTTCTAAATTCGTTACGATAAGATTTTCTGTTGCACAAATGCAATTTTAAGTAGTATCTCTCTGGTATAAAAAGTTTAAAGTAGTGATGTGTCTTGTGTCTAATATGCTATTTTTATGCCAGGTTTATTGGTAGTTAGTTGGCTGAATACCAATATTATTTACCCCTCATAATGATGTAGTGATATAAAGATACTGCTAGTCTTTATAAAACCCTAAACCTACTGATTTTAGTAATTGTTTACGGATTCGGAAGATTCGGATATACAGACAAACATGGTGCATGTGCCCCTAGATAAGCTATGAGGACTACTACACTAAAAAATCAAGCTTGAGAAAGCATCAACCAAAAGAGCCTATTTCATGAGAGTTACAAGATTTGTAATGTACAAATGATAACAGGTATATTCAAGCAATTTTAACCATTACCTTATTATGATTAAAGAACTGTCAGTAAATATGCCTTCTTTAATAAATTCTATGTTTTTGTACTGGTATAAAATTTTGCATAAAGTGTATGTGACTAGGTATATAAATAATATCAATGCTTGAAAAAGAAACCTTGCTAGATTCCATAGGCAATTAAAACAAATGATTAATGCCCTACCTACATTACATTATACTTAAAAAATCCGTCCTTACTACTTACTGGTAAGGATTGATTTTTTTTATTGTTTACTATGATATAATACATAAATATTATTAATAATACATAAATAAAGTTCAAATAATACATAAGTTGTCTTGTAAGAATCATGAAACAGAACTTCTGCATAATTTAGTCCCTAAAGCAAAATGTTTGCTACTCAACACCATCAAAAACACAATACAAAGCTAAATTTTGTTAAAACAATGCACATAGACAAATTGTATCACTGTTATGTTATGAAACCTACTGACATAGACTACCTCCACTATCTGGAATATTTTGAAATGTTTTATCATCTATGTCAGTTGAAACATAACATTTTCCAATTAGTAAAACATGCACAATTCTCACCTGAGCAATACTCTGAAGTTTTCCAATTCCCTTATACTATTCGATAGCCTGGCAAAGGCATTGAACAGTGCCACTATTTCTGTACGCTGCAACCGCTGTACTCTGTTGGTGAAACGCAGCGATGTCTGTCCTGGATCATCCTCTGGACTATCCCACCGACCAGAGAACAGGATCTTCAATGCTGTACCAAGCCCTTGGGTTTGCAGCTTGCCCCAAAGTTTACATTTGTCACATCCAACACAGTCCATTATACGTGAAATATTGCGAAAGTGTTCACGGAACTCAACTTTCAGTGTGGCAGCTTGACTTCCACCGCTAAACATTGACGACTCATTGAAATGATCTGGGAAGGAATATATAATGCCTAGCATATTTTTGATAGCATGTCGAGTCTCTTCGTCCTCTATAGGATTACCTGTGTAATATTCCTCCCTTTCTAAGTATGGGCCAGCCTTGGCTATAGCTCTCATTTCTAATAAGTAAACAAAATACAAATTCTTCAACCAATTAGGGCCCTCACCCAAAGTTTGGGAGGGATCAAAACGACGTTGAAACTCTTCAAGATTCGGTCCCCATTCCCCTTCAAGTGGTGCTGCAAAACCAACACTTTTTTCGGAGAGCAAGTATTTTGAACATAAATGTATATTTATACTGGTGTGCATGCCGGACACGGCTCTGTAAAATACCCTTTTCTCTAAGCACATATTACTTAAATCTGAGCTTAAAACATATGGGAAAGATTCATAAGGATTCAACTTAGGACGGAAGCAATTTTCCTGGTAGATGCTACGCCAAATCCTATGTGCTGAAGTGCCTTTGTAGCCAGTGTACCTTTCTGGGTTTAAAGAAAGATCCAAATAGTCAGCCTCTGCATCTTTATCATCATTTTCACAGAAATTTTCTAGGGCATCGTCATAAGCTTTCCATTTAGCAATCTCAAACTGACTAGCTTCACTTAGGGTCATATTAAGATAGCCTAAGTCTGGATCATGATCAGAATCTTTGCTGCATTCCGACTGCGCTCCCTTCGTGTATTTAGTCGCCGGAGATTCATCTACGTGCTCATTTTCATACCCATTGGCGTAACCAGGTACACTTTCTTTGGAACATGTTTTTATATGGCAATATTTCATAGCACATCTGCTGTCATCGGCCCAGAATGGGCATTCCTTTTTCAGATTGACCTTGTAAAAACGAAAATAGTCCTTGCTTACAAGGCTTTGAATGCGGGGGAAGATTTTGACATTGTTAAAGTAGTCTATAGTATCAACGTTGCATGAACAATCTCCCAAGGACCCATGGAGGGCTTCAAAACATACATTACTATCGCAAGACGTGGTTTCATAAAGTTCCGTGTCGTAACCAACAGCTTGCACTATCGCAAGAGCAAAAATTATAAGCACAACACAATAATTTTTATAACTCATTTTGGTTGCAAGTGGCGCCATTACATACATTGTATACGAGTTCCATGAATTTTCTATAATATATCATTGAGAAACATTTCTCTCTCAGGTTCTCATAAAAAAGAAAGTTGTTAAAAGTGCCGAAAACAAATAAACGCGACGTGATGGATAGAACGAAAAGCACAGAATGTCATTCTAATCTAAAACATTGTAATGTAACATTGACAGTCGGTCGGTCCGGTCATCCATCAAAACAAATGTCAAATCAATATTCAGTTGTCACTGTCAAAGACATATTTTTTTATTTAGCGGCCTGGATGCATTGACTATTAAGGCAATTCTCAGAATCTATTTATTTTTGATAAAAGTTCCTAGTTTATCTGGGGCATATGGAGTTTTGCATCTACTACCTTTTGATTCTTAACATCCACCACACTGGAAAGGAGCAAGTGATTAATTAATGTATAGAAAAAAAGACCAGCTGGCCTATTCCCTAACTTTTTTTGACAGTTGAAAGTGATGATCACCGAACTATTTAATAATACATTGCTGTTATCACAGGACAAGTGTCACAATAGCATTAAAGTAAAGTAGTAATGGATAAGTAAATAGTTCGGTGATAATCACTTTCAACTGTCAAAAAAAGTTAGGGAATAGGCCCACAGATGAACGGAGAGTGGGATCAAAGAGTATATAATACACTACGTTTAAGAGTCGGGACTTCAAACAAGCTTTTTGACGATTTTGACTCGCAGTTTAGGCTAAGATCTCGTACCAACCAACAGAGACAGATAAAAAAGTAATGCCAACATACTACAAAAGCAAACTAAGGATGTGGTGTACGCTACAGAATGTGTCGATATCGATAAAAACGAATGGGTACCCCCCCCCCCTGCCTTGCAGAACTTGCAGACAGGTTTTTTAATCCTACAAAAGCAAAATAAAAAGCTCTGTTCGTTTGAAAATATTGAGTATTATTTAATTACGTGTAATTATTTAATACAATTTATTTAACAACAAAAAATAAAAGCTATGTTTACAATGTGGAAATTAAAATTGTTGGTAATTTTCTGATCTCATATTCTAGGCGGAGTCTTCAGATGTTAGCTGATCGATCAACACACGTTTTTGCAATGTTGTGTAAGCAAGTAAGCAGGACATTTAGATCTGAAATAATGAATAGAGATTAGTAAATATATCGTTTGAGTTTACGCTGGTCATCATCAATTCAATTTATTGTTCACCGCTTACCATAGCGGACTATGTGTAACGCGCCCGAAGGTCTGGTTCTGCCCAATCAATGAAATCTGGTTCTGAAATAAACCACTCATTAGCTTCAGGAATTGAGCTATCAAACCATATCGGAAAGATAAGTTATGTAACTTACCAATAGAGGCGCTTATGCGGTTGCAGGCAACGATCACACCCGACGGGCATCGTGTAGCAAGGCGACAGTCACGCTGTCTTCTTCTTCTAGTGCCTCTTCAATTCGGAAGATAAGCCGTCAGCTTTTTATATTCATCTCTGTCAGTCGCAAACCGAAACGGCTTTTCAACGGGGTTAATGCCGATCCACTCTCATATGCTTTGCAGCCATGACTCTCATCGCCTTTCAACAAGTCACGCTGTGATCTGAAAAATAAGTGGAGTTGAACACAGAAGAACTTTTGATGATGATAATGAGAGATGAATAATAAAACCCATACTCAACTTTGTTGTTAATGATGTTAGCTATCTAGTCATGGGAGGTTTTTGTTGTTTTATAAATAACCCTATATATGATATACTATATTATAATATATTGCAATAGACAATATTTATATGTATAAAACTAATGAAACATCTCAAGTACATTTGATACTCAAATTTACGAAAATAGATTTTTTATCGATAATTTGGTAAGTATTAAGGACATCGCTACGGCGCATATGATTTTTGGTTAAAGTGACCAGAACTTATTTCTAATTACTTAACGTTTATACAATAACATGGAAAACTACATACCGCTTCTCATCTAGTGGGAATTGGCCATGAAAACCCTCTTTTGGTTTAATTTCCAACTAGATTTTAGTCAACATATTTCACACCTTTTGTAAAACATTTCGCTGTTATGCACATAAATAAATGACACAAACTAGTTAGATATACACTAATGATAAGTCACTGAAGACAATAAATAAGCACAAGATGGAAAACTAAACTAAAACAACGCTTTATTTTATATTTTCAAAACGGCATAGTGACTTATGACATTAGTGACACACTCCGGCAGCGCGAGACAAGGAAGGTTAGATCGGAAGTAAGAGACAAAACAAGTCGCCATTAAAAATTGCCTAAACTCCATACATTTTTTCTGCAGTATGGGAGTTTCGCCAGGCTGAGTGGGATTGCTTCATTTCAACCCATAGGTACATGCTCAAGGTTTTGGCATATGTTTTACAGCCAGCCGCCTGCCTGACACCAACCCTCTGTGGGTATGCTGTTGTTGGTGGTTTGCTTCCACCATTTCATTTGGGTGCCTTAACGTGCATATTTGGTTAATCGGCTTTTACGATACCCCTGGGGCGAGTTGGGGCTGGAACATTCTACGTTGTTTTAGCTCTCGGGTCAGAATAAATGACTAACTGCCGCACTCAGAGACGTCAAATAATAACTTAATGAGTACTTAACGTCAAAAAATGACAATTCATAACTAGTCGCTATTCTTGCCGGGTTTATGGTCTAGATTTGAATGAAAATTTTGGATATTAAATACTTATTAAAGTTAATTGACGTCTCTGAGTGCGGCAGTAAGTACAATCCTAATACATATTGATTTAAGCAAATAATTATAGATAGGTACCTATTATTGGTATCTCATGGATCATACTTTTGCCTTCAACATCTCATGGATAGCATTCCCACTTGATTCTACATGAAGAATATTTTTTTTTTAAATACCTCGTCTTAACAAGATAATTGTGATTACAGCTCCATCTATAATTCCTATATGAATGACACCTCAATTTTCCAGGCATTGGAGAACTTTTAGGAAAGAGAATAGTACAGTCAGCATTGTAGGTTGATTAATACTTAAGTACTTTGTCACAATAACTGTTACCAATAATGGTGGCTACTATAGTACGGCACAAAAGCTATCGTTAGGATGACATTGTATTAGTGTTTATCAACCACAGAATATTTTTATTATTCTGTGTAATCAACATATAATGCAGACCGTACTATGCGACGTCGTGATGGCGGCTTCTCCGGTGTACTGTGGCAAGTGTTTCGCACTCTTCTTTTCATGCAAAGCCCATTTGTGGGTCATTACAGTTCTAACAGACGAGAAATTAAAATCGCAATGTGAAGTAGAAAATGTTTATTTCGCAACTTAAATCATCCACAAGGAGATAATCCAGAAATGCTTTAGATATTTAAAAAAATACTAAACCATCAGTTCCTGCCGACATCAGTGATAATGTCAAGTAGAATTATTTACATATTAAGTTTAATAATAAATTGAAAAACATTAAGAAATCACATCAATAGAAATGCATTAATCATAATTTAATTTCATCTTTCATATTTCAACAACATACATAAAGTAGAAAGTATAATTAAAATGGACGCTATTTACCATTAATTTAATAATGAAAATAATTAATAGTGCAGGTAGTTACTTATTATTATGGTCTGTAATATTATGAGACTTATCTTACTTATTCTTAAAAATACCTAATTATAGATTATAGCGTGTATCATTACAACAAACTTTTCGAAATATTTAAAACTAGGTACATTGTATGAGGGATTCAATCGAGGTTTTAGTTATCTACAGCTAGAATCAACATTACAATTGATACACAGTAGATAATATAGTACAGAATATTAACAATTATTTGAATAATAAATTACACATGTAACATAATATGATTATGGCATATACTAATCAGAAAGGCACAATGTATGTACAATAAACATTTATATTTTAAGTAACATCAAGCATAAAATATAAATGTGCATTAGGTATAAGACAATCTATTATTTTTTTGTAATCTTACTTTGTAGGCAGAGGAATCTGAATCGAAATGTCCCTAATGCGATTCGTGGTGGATTTAGGTAGGTACCTTCGAGTCATAATAACAAAACAAATTAAACGAGTAATTCAGAATTATCATAAATGTGACATCTAGAACTTTCTAGCGTCTGGTGGTTCTTCGTTTCAACTGCACTTGGCCTTATACGTACCTGAAAATATGAAAAATACATTAGAATAAATGTCAGTACTGATTACTATATTTTAATTAAAATTTAAAGGTATCTGAACACTGGTACCGCTTAAAAATTTACTCACAATACTGCTACAAATATGACAACAAGATTTAACCCAATATTAGCACTACATTTACAATTATTGTCCCATTCTTATCTACAATATTATACAATATGGCGTCGCTTCTTTTACAATGCAAACGTTGCTAACCGTTAGATGGCAGTAGACACGCCCTATAATAATATACTGTATAGTCTATGATAATATAGGTATTACTTGAGCATGAGATCTAGCATAAGTGGCGAATTGTCAGTGTTAATACACTTCTGGTTGATATGAAAAAATAGAATGGTTTATGTGCGACGAGACTTAAAAAACTCTTTTGTACATAATTAAAAGAAAATGCACGTTTTGCAACATAATTTTAAAGGTGGAAGTTTTATTGAAATCACAATATATATTGCTTTCACATTAAGCGTAATAAGGGGAAACAATTCGATAAATACTCAGTTTATGTCACATGTTATGACGTCGACTGTACTTACTATCTAAAACAAGGAAGCGACGCCCTATCGTTATATTTGATTATTATTCTTCACCAAATACAAAAAAAAACATGCAAGTTAGTATTGTGGTATTATTTACATAAGAATTAGTATACTTACATGGTGCATGCCAGATCAAACTGTGAGTACCTACTTTGTAAGCGCTTTAATTTTAAGCGACCATAGGTAACACACAAAAACAACACAAAGAAAAACAACAACTGTTATACACAAATTTATTGAGTACAAATATTAAGATTAACAGAATAATTTTACGAAAATTAATCAATAACGTGCCTTGTACCTTGAGATGAGCTTGGTATAAAATTTGGCACTTACATAGCAATGTATTTGCGTCGAGCAATTACAAAATAAAGCATAATACACACAAACGTTGTGCAACTTCAATAATAATTATGAACAGTACAATCATCAAAAACATTTAACACTAAAAAGGAGAACACTTGTTCGAGGAAAATTTATTATTCGACAACTTATCTAACAAACTTTTTATAATAAAACGAAATTCCAATATCACAAGAGGGTTATATTATAAAGATCAATAGATTTCCATACAAAAATACATTCACAAAACACGGGACCATTGCCCTTGAAAACAATGGCGTTATAGTGAAATTCTAATTCCAATATTTAAATTTTTTATCAAAATAATTATATTATTACCGCCATATTGTTGTATTCAATCTTGCATCTAAAATGGCAGAATGTTTTCGTTATATTCAATTAATTGTACAGCCAGAGCATTTGGCATTCAATTTCAGGTTCAAGATTTTAATTTTATAAGAATAATTTAATTCTATGAAAACACTGTTGAGTTTGCGCACTGTAAATTTAATTAGCTTACGATAATAGTTAAAATGCCAACGGATATACACATCCATAATGTAATTATCAAATATATTTATTAATTATTAGACGATTGACTCTTATGATTATAATAATGTAGTAAGTATCACTATGGTAGATCACACATCAATAAACTTTGCAATATTTAAAATAGACGTTGTTCGGGATCTATTCTGACTACACACATGCAGTTATCACCAAATACACCCACCAAAATACTGTTTGTGTACCATATGTTTTAGCGTATATTTAACAATTGTTTGTAGTGAATTCAGTGTATGTTATTAAATGTTATTAAATGGACAAGCAGTCACTACAACATAAGGAATATAAGATGTTAAGATGACTGGAGGCCACCATTAGATGAATTGCCTACCGCGCACTAGATGAATACTTAGGTATTTAGATCTTTTATACATTATGGTATAGCAATAAATGAACATAAATAACAATAATCGTGACCGTACCGAGTTAAATTAAATTGTTTTAATTGTAAAGTCCACAGCACTTTAAGACTACACAAAGCTGTCAAATATCTCCATTCGATTTTCAACCTTAACATGTTCTTTGCAAAGTACAAAATCGATTGAGAAATGTTGACTTACTGTGGTAATCTTGTAATATTGTAAAGAAATGTATTCAGCACTTTTTATTAAAAGCATTGTGTGTATTTCAGAACTATCCCGTAATGAAACATGTATTGTCAAAAACACTTACACTGGGTGTAGGGGACGAGACCGATCTTATGAGAAATAATTATGTAATTACTATTTGGTACATTTCCTCATTAGTGCAAATTTTATGTATGCTGACTGTACATTACGAGTCCGAGTAGCTTTCGGTGGTGTCCTTGACAATACAGGTGAAATCCTATATAATTATAATGCTGCCGCATAGAAAAGTTAGAAAAGCGTTAATTACAAAACCAAGCCGTGAAGGTCGACCACTTTATACGTAGTGATTAAGTGAAAACAAACTGATTTCCGCTTTAATAAAGACTTTAGCGTCACGTTAAGATTTTTAATCAACAAGAGACTGATGCTATCTCGCTTTTTGTGGCAACGGGTACCAAAAAGGCGGGAACGCATCAACCAATAGCAAACGAGGAATTGAAACAATGTTTGCCTTTATTTATAAAGTGGTCGACCTACACCTACCTACCTTTCTTGAGTACATCGCAAACAAAGCACACGAAATTTAGCGTGAAATGACAACAAACCTTACGATTTCGTGAATTCTGTTCGCAGACGACATTTAAAGCGAGAAAATTATGGACATCAATATTATTTTCAAATTATTATTCGGTTATAACGTTCGATTTTCGTTTTTTAGTGTTAGCAGAGCTTTATTCTGGGCTTTTAACGCGACTTTACGGATTATTAAATAGAGAAATCGCTATATGCAGTGTAGAGCGGCTTCCCGCTCTAACTGTTGCGTAAGGGCGCAAAACGGGCATACTACCTAAAAACACTAGTGAGTAAAATTATTTCCATCCAACCAAAGCATAGTCTTGCCCGCATCAGACAGTATTTCCGCTTTTGACCCCCTTCCCCTATGTCTTTTGTCAGATACTTGTGACATTAAAAGTCCAGAGTGTAAAGCTCCAAATGCATTTACTGGCAAAGAGCGTTGAAGTGGCAACACCCGCTACCCAAACACGAATCTAACTTCGTAATCGTTTGTGACAATAACAGCGCACAGCTGTGTCGGGTGCCAACCACAAATCTGTTATTGTGTTCCTTTGGGAATCCGTTTCCTTAATTGACTTGACGATAAAAAAACATAAACCATTTTAATGGCAACCTTGGAATTGGTATTTTTGAATCTGAGACAAAACAATGTTATGACGTCACACCATCATAGTTATAGTCATTTTTGTCGAATTAGATAATTTATAATTTTCTCTAAAAAAATATAGTTGTACGTATGTTTCATGAATGACTAAGCCAAAGGCGGTCTATCACAATTTTCTGCTGCCTTTAGAATTAAACACAATTCAGGAATCCTAAGATGACGATTGCATTAAGTTTACTTTATTTTTCTACTTGTCTCTCTGAACTATCACGGAATATACCATCTACCTATCCCTTCGGGGATATAGGCGTGATTTATGTATGTATGTACGATCTCTGAACAAAACTTCCCAATCCAAATTTAATACCTACCCTCAAAGAGAAAAAAATGTGACATGGACCACACTATGGCTGTAACGTCGTCATAATTATGTTTTTTTTTTAAGTCAAGTAAATTAAGAATACGAATCCCCCATCAAATACCATGCAGTGAACATCCCACTCGTTAGTATATAATACCAAAAATAGTGTTCATAGGTACCAGTTTAATGTACAAAATATTAGTAGTGTGACCTTCTGTCCATGTTTCTTATGGAATTGGCCAGGCACAGCGCGAACAAGGCTCCGACCACCTGAAAAAATAGAAACACAAGTTTGTTTTACCGTTAATTGTCAATTACAATCTCAATATCAATGTAATAATTACGCGCTGGTACGATGAATAACAAAAATAGATCAGAAAATTACAATCTGATATCTGCACCCCTGGCTGCAGATATCAGTTTTTAATTTTTCTGATCCTTTTTTTGTTATTGGTTTTGTTTGTTTAGATTGTATCATCGTGAATTTCTGGGGCCTGGGCTAATGCTACTTAGGGGCCTACGTTATAATGTTTATAAGTATGTCAGTCGCAACTAGTAGTAACTAGTAATTGATAAAAATTATATATTTATGCCATTGTGTTTATAAGTTTACTTTTTATAAGTATGTGTAGGAGTAGCAACTCAATGGCAGAGTGGCTTAGCGCCCTTGGCCTGTGATTGCGTAAACTAAGCAATGTGACTAAAAATATATTGTGCTTCGGTAGGCATGTAAAGCTGTTGATCCCAGTTACATCTTCAGTCGTTAATACCCACCAATCCGCACTGGGACAGGGTGGTGGGTTAGGGCCCATTCTCCCTATATTCTTTCATCCATAGGGAAGGCCTGTGTCCCAGGTAGTAAGAACATTAAAGGGTTGTGATGATGATGACCAACGCTCCAATCGGGACGTTGTAAATCGTACTTGATTAACCCATGTTTTCAATTAAGAGTGAAGGAGACTAATGTACTTCGCGAACGAAATTAATGAAGCCGTACCCACTTTTAATGAAAGCCCTTAACAACAGACAGACCGAATGCCTCGGTAATACCCAATTTTATACGCCTAGTTACAGAAAAAATCTACGTAAAATTTGCTGGATGGATTATTTTCATGAAATCAGTCACATGAGAGCACACCATGGTGTTTAATTCACTTTTAGTTTTTTATATTTACTTAAGTTAATTATCATTCTTTCTACCTGACCAGATGCTTTCAATTTGCTTATTCAATTTATTAGATTTTATTGTTTTGAGGGTAGATACATTTTTCTTAATTTTGTGAAGAAAAATGTATCTACCCTACCAAAACAATAAAATGGACTGAATAGGTTTTTACAAAAAATATTTTTTTTTTTTGCAAAATACTTTTTACAATAAATACCTCAATACAGGCGACCCCGATGGCGATGCTGGCAATGGGCTTGTTCCAGTGGTCGTAGAGGTCGCCGACCTGCTTCCTGCAGCCGGGGTACGAGTTGGCGACGGTGCAGCTCAGCACTTGGGAGGAGAACGCGTTGGGGTCGCAACAGCTCTTGTCCAGGGTCAGGTTGAAGTAGTCGGCGGCGCCGTTGTTGCCGCAGCATTTCAGCTGGAATCAGACAATTATCGTCAGGTTAGCTTAATATACTTTAGCCATTATAACGAGATAAAATAGGTAAACAGAGGGCCTAGCCAAGTGGTTTTTCTATTCGAACGCATAGAATACAAAAGTATGAAACTGACGTTTTATTTTCTCTATAATACGACAGTTTCATACATTTGTTTTCTATGCGTTTGAATAGATTGGCCACTTGGCTAGGGTCATAGTTTTGATATCTCTTTATCGGAAAAATGCATTTAAAAATAAAAAAGGATGTTTTTTAAAATACATCATCTATTTTAGAAAATCAAAATGATAAGCGACTTTAAGAAATAGGTATTAATAATTTTTATTTTTGTATATTATATTATAAGACTCTTCAACATTGTTTACGTTTTTTATCTCGTTATAATGGTTGGAGTATAGTTGCGGACGTGGTTTTTAGATGCGTACTGTTTGAATTGTCAGCTACTAATATAAGTAAATAAATTTTAAGGGTTATTATACTGAAGGCCTTTTAACTGCTTTTGCAATTCAAATTGTACGCAACTAAAAAGCCACGTCCTGGCAACTAGACGCTTATTAGATGCGACTTTTTTCTTGGAACCTGTCAAAATATTTCTTACGTTTACACCTATATTCAGTAAAGTAAAAGAGCCCAAAAACATTATTCCATCAAATTCTTTGGATCCATAGTGTGTCTGGAGCAGCGCTTGGTACTTGGGAACCAAATGTAGGTTCTCTCTGCCCAGCCATATTTGGTAAATCGTGGCTCCATCTAGTATCCATAACACAAGTACTTATGGGTACTTACTTTGGCTTCATGTTAAGTTGAGTAAGAAATATTTAATTATTTTTAAACAACTTTTAACATTTGGCTTAATAATATTATTTTTGTTTTGTAGGTTATGTTGGCATTGTTGTGGTAAAGATAAAGACAAGCTAATGATGAATACTTTAAGACTATTTTCCTGTTCAAAAATATACAGTACTTAACATTAGCACGTGTGTGTGTGTGTGTGTGTGTAATAAATAAAACAATTACATCAAACGCTGTAATATAAACAAATGACATTCTGTAATTCTACATAACAGGCATGACGTCATCTCAGTTATGCGGGCCTAGTCACGGCCCGTGGGTTTGATGACTGTTGCTAGAGGCAGAAGAATGCGGACAATGCCACAAGATAATCGTTCTAATCTGTCAAGTGTGAGATTTTTGTGACTTTTTTGGACTTTGTGGCACTATTCATCGTCCTCACGAACTATAGAATTTAGAGCAGGAAAACATTACAGTAGGAGTACTGTTTAACCAAACTATGCATTAATGTTTATGGAGCATTTTTTTTCTTATATCCTTCCATATCCTATTCCACACAATTCTTCAGGGGTTCTCTTCACGTTCAAGCTATAAGTAATAGATATTTCTTACACTCACACCTACCAGCTAGCAATGTAGGAAGAGATACGCTTGTGTTATGGATACTACATGACTGACCTGTGGCCCTAGCCAATCTATTCGAACGCGTAGAAAACAAATGTATAAAACTGACGTATTACAGAGAAAAGAAAACGTCAGTTTCATGCTTTTGTATTCTATGCGTTCGAATAGAAAAGCCACTTCGCTAGGCCCTCTGCCCATATAGAATAAATAAATAATTATACTTCAATATTGAAAATATATTACATAAACATAATGTTCATTATTTCGAGTTCCTCTGTGATTCGGAAGGCACGTTAAGCTGTTTGTCCTAGCTGCATCTGCAGTCGTTAATACTCACCTATCCACTCAGTCAAAGATTATTGTTTCCATTCCTTCTATATTATTCCAGCCACAAGTAAGGCCTGTTCCCCAGCAGTGCCAACAAAAAAAATGTTGGGGTTGGATGGGGCGAAACTGTTCAGCAAACCTATCCTTAACTTTATTGTAAAGAACAAACTTTTCGCTAAATTTTTTTGTAAAGAACAAACCTATTCTTAATTCTACTGTAAAGAGAGGCTGTTGAGAGAAGCGAAGAGAAGCGGTTGTTACCTGAGCTTGGATGTTGTTGAACACCTCACTGGTGGCTGCGTCGCGGCTCCTCTTCTGCCAGAGGGCATCGACGCTCTTCTGCAGACCCTCCTTGATGGTCTCGCCGTACGTGAACAGGATCACCGCGACTATAACTTGCATGATGATGATCACCAGTAGGAAGATAGCGTACTGGAAAGAGGGATGGCTTGTGTCAACGAAGAGCAGCAGATTGAATACAAATTGACTGGTAATGAAATGGTAATTAGGATGCGCTGTGGTTTAGCGCGCTCAGTCCGCGATTGAGTAAACTAAGCAATGTTCGTTAAGGCCGGTCATTGGATGGCTGACCAAAAGGTGAAAAGTGCTTCGGAAGGCACGTTAAGACATTGGTCGACGATCTTAAGCCTAAATCTCAGATCGACATCGATCTGAGATTTAGGCTTAAGTTCACCAACACGTAAAACAACCGATAAAAATTAACCATCAATTTTTGACATTTCTTCCATAGAGTAAAATGTCAAAATCCGACGGTTAGGTAATAATCGCCTGTTTAAGTGTTGGTGATTATTATTAAAAACTGCTGGTTATCTTTTAATCGCCTGATTTACGTGTTGGTGAACTCGGGCCTTAGTCGTGCGACTTAATCGCATGTCTGCGATGGCTCTAGACTAGGAACAAGGCAGGAAGAATCTATGAAGATAAGAAGTAAGACTTACTGTGACGACCATGCAGTGGCTCTCGCGTATAGCGCCGCAGCACCCGAAGAAGGCGATGACGAACATGATGCCGCCGATGATGATGAACACCCACGGCGCCACCGTGAGGTGGGTCTGGAGCTCATCCTTCACCGGTGTCCAGTTCAAGAGGAACGCGACGCCCACGCCGATGACCGCTAGGCCGAGGAGCTGCGAAAGGAAACGACCGTTTAAATTGGGCCTTACTAGTCAATGTCAAAGTCAAAGTCAAAATTCATTTATTCATATCTGTTATGATTACAATACACTTATGAATCGTCAAGACGCTAGATACCGAAAACCCGTGTGTCCAAGAAAAAAAAATAGTAGAAAAAAAATAGTGGAGTGCGCAGCATGCCTCAGTCTGTAATGATAGGTCTCCCAAACCCGCCCACGCCCCGATCCGCAACGAAGCGCCGACCCTGCCACGTTCAATACCAAGATGGTACAAAACGCATCAGGGCCCAACGCTCCGCTAGCAGAACGGCACGCAAGTAGGCTGTAGAGAAACCCACCATTGTCAACGAGTTATGACATTGCAGGTACATTGTAAATTATGCACCAAATACAATCCCACAACTCGCCAATCACATAAACCGAAACATGCCGCGCACTACCAATCAACCCCCCAACCCCCAACCTACCTATACGGACACACAATCACCACTAAGGCTTGTTCACCAACACGTAAACAGTCGATTATTACTTAACTGTCCTTTTTTTTATTTACCAGTATGGGACAAATGTCATAAATAGACGGTTAACTTTTAATCGCCTGATTTACGTGTTGGTGAACTCGAGCTTAGGCTCGAGTTCACCGGCCCAAGGCCCGGTTTTTCGATGCATAGTCACCTACACCTACATACATATATAAATCACTATATCACCGAAGGGTAGGCAGAGGTGAATTAACACCCACGTTTCGCCGATTGGGTTAGGTTCCATGTAAGAGCCTTTTGCCATTTATCGGACCCGGAAAGTCCCAGTACATTGATAGGTTGTATAAGAGAAACGCTGCTGCCCATTCCTCATCTATTTGTATGCTGAATTCTCAGCGAAACATGTTTGAGACCTAAGAACTAATAAGTAACATCCGACCATGTACCATGTTTCTAACAAATAAACATATTTCATTTCATTTCATCACTGTTTTAACCCTTAGTCGCCCTGTATGATACCCGCGGGAGAGATTTGAGGTGGTGATATAAGAGGAACGTTGTCCATTAGTCATCGATGTCTTTACTTAGTGACCTTTGACGACACCCGCGGGAGTGATAGCCTCTTATGAGTTACCAAAATATTTACTGTTCGAACTCGGGACCTCTTGGCCGGTAACCAGACAATTCGATCAAATCGGCTGTCAAATGATGCCGAAATGAGACCGATGATGAATTTTAAATGTAATCTACTGAGAATTTTCGGGCTAAATGGTAACTTAATTGAATTATTCATCTTTGTGGCAATTTGATTCTTCTTAGATACCTTTTGCGATCGCTCAACTTTAACCCAGCTCTGCTTCGCAAACAAAAATAATGGATCTAATCTCAACAAGTAAGTTTAATGCAGGTATATTTATGTATAAATAAGTAAACGAGAAACAGCACGTTAGGAAAGATACCAGAAAAACAATTATTTGTCATTGCAATGTGTTTTGCTAGTTATTGGTTGCTAAGGAACAACAGCATTACATCCACCAGTCCGTAGCCATTCAACCATTACGTGTACCGTCAACCACACTTGAGACGAGACAAAACTATCAAATTTCTTTATTCGATTGTCAACCTTAACTTGTAAGTAGTACGGCACAAGGTCGATTGAGAAAATTTTACATTCTGTGGTAGCCTAACGTGCTGTAGACTGTTCACTAAGAAGCGAATGGTTAATGGTGAGACTCAACACTGCGGTGTTCATGAGTCATCGTACACAAATTATCGATACCAATCTCTGGTCAGCATTTGTATAGACTGACATAAGTAAAATAAATCGTTCAACATCATTACATTACATTAAACTTAATGTGTTTGTTAACTAATGGGTTTGAGTTAATGTTTTAAGTAATCGAAAGAAGTTAACAGTAAAATCGAAACTATTGTTACTTTTTTTTAATAAAAATTATATTCTCCTAAACTTAACACTCAAAAATTTAGGAGGGAAGTCGGTTTTCAAATAATTTATAAGGCAAATTAAAAAATAATTACCGGCCAATCACGTCGCAGATAAAATACAGATTACAATTTACTGCGACGTAATTGGTCGGGTGGGCATCAAAGTCGTAAACTATTACTTAATAAAATACTATTACTATACGATTCTCAGGTTTCTTGTATAAAAACAAAGGTCTTTTTGTATCAGGAAATATTTATATATTACTATTGATATATTAACTCTATTATTCAGTCAAGCTAACGAAGGATTCAGTGATTAAAAATATTCAAATATTCAGAGGCTATTAAAGAAAATTTTTTAATACACCAAGAATTATATTAGGACAGTAGCCCGCTAGATAGCAGCTGCAGTACGAGGAACGGGAATAAGGTAAGGGTATCAAACATCCAGTAGAATTGAGTCTGAGTACCTATAGTCTGTAGATAGCTCGAAAACTTTGTTGTAAGTTAATAAATCATTTAAGCTTCTTCAAAATTCAAAGGTTTTATTGCAATAACTATAAAGATAACGAAAGGTATTCGTTCCATCTCTGATGTGCTAATAACTGTACTGATCTACCAACATTTTTCCATATAATTACGTAATTTTTAATATTGTTGGTAAGTAATTAACAATTGTTCTGTAATTAGGTACTTAATTGTACGGACCTCTAAAAATCCACGTGTACAACTAACAACAACAGATAGTAATATAAGTGCCCCTTATGTCAGTGACATAAAAGTGTTTTTGTAATGTCTAGTCCTGACTTGCGACCAATTGTACAACTTTAATTAAAATAACGTAATCAGCTGCTTAATTAAGCCTGCAACTATAGAAAATGACAAATTACGTCCAAGCGTCTATTCAAACTCATGGTATGGAATTTTCCAATTGAGTTTTGAATAACTAAAACCAGTGGTGCGTTTAGTTTTTATACAGTCAATGTACGTGGTAGCGGTAATTTGACATTTCGTGATAAGATACAAATAGGGTTTGAGTAAATACTTTTCTATTGTTGGAAGTTGCGACAGAAATAAGTGTATGTATGTATACCTATAACTCCGCATGTCGTGTAGGTTCGAAGGATCACATAAGTAGGATGATGTGAACATTTACGAGTGTTCAGAGAAAAAAACCATTTCTTTAATTCAACCATTATGGTTTTTTACTCTCATGAGCTCAGTGACAGCTCTTTACGTTGATCTACGCGCTGGTGATCTGTTTGCCGACTTCTCCATAAGTAGTCTTAAATATTTCAATGCAATATAATAAAACTTCGAAACATTGTGAATTCAAAATGTATGGCATTGAGACTTATTTGTGCAAGAAAAGCTTTTAAAAAAAAGAAAAAAAATTTGATTTGTATCTTTTTATAATCAACAAGCGATTTGCGCCATCGAAGCTGCCAAATTAAAAAATAAAAGCCATTCTATATCGTTCTCTTTCCTTTTCTATAAACAAAACCTATGTGTGCAAAAAGTTTTACGTAATAATTAATATGTGAAAGCAAGTGAGCAGTCCAATTGATTGCAGAGACCAGATGTAATTTGTTAAGATCAGCATTGCATAAGCCGCCATAACATGTGCTGTGTCTGTGTATCGAGGTCGCGACGAACGTCTGACATTATTACGAATTATATCATTGAAATTGCGCACAAGACGCCAGGGGCAACGCGAACGCTATCAAAATTGAAAAATAAGCGACCGCCATTCCGTAAATAAAACAAAATATCTGGACATTTACATCACAATAGCTTTCATGGCGACTCGGATACAAATTAAAATAAAATTCAAAAGTCTAAGACCAAACGATCACGTTTTTGGGAGTTTGTGAAAATGAAAAAGTCTTCTCGTCTCCGTTGGATCTAAAACGGCCATTTTAAGGATAATTGCAAAAAGTAATTCTTTTTGAATACAATGGCTGTTTTACGGCTGTTTACCAATCATTCTAATGTGAACTACGAGTATTATACTTATTCTTGAAGAAACTCTGGAACTGTTAATTCGCTACATTGTTCACCTACTATTGACGTCAAGACAATTTTATGATTTACAATGCAATTCATAGTAGGATCATAAAAGAAATGGCTGATGTTACCTTTTTAGGCCCAACAGATCACTTAAACGTAGGTATTGAAACATTGTTTTCAACTTAAGAGATTCAACGCAAATATTACTTCTCAGTGTGCCTAGAAGCAGCACTAATCTTATGGTAAACCTCACATGTAGTTGTACGCTCGCAACTAAGCGCGGGCGTTGCTCAATGACATAAAACTGTTTGGAGCTATTAAATCACCACTTAGGAGCTGCGGTTCAGCCACTTAGCAACAGGCCACGTCACTTCCGAACAACACAGCACTCGAGCTCGCTGGATCTGTTTGTGTCAGACATAAATATATCGTGATTCGTTAGTTTTTCCTCGGGTAATTCCTAAACATTAACGTGCTTCTAGTACTGGGCAAAGTAACATCAGAAAGCAAACAAGCCATTGAATTAAGTTATTAATTTCTCAACTCAATTACAATTATACAAGCATGTAAATGTAATGTTTAAACTAGGGAGGAGCTCGATAGTGCTATATCTATCGCGCGCTAGGCATATACAATAACTTATAAACAAAGCATTATTGACGGTCAGTCCAAAAAATATTATCTCGAAATTCTTCCGGCTGCATCTCCTGTCATTGATACCGATAGATCCATTCGCACTGAGCCAGCGTTACCGCCCATTCACTCATTTGATTGCCCCAGCAATCAGGACTTTTAAATGGCTGGTGAAGATGATGATAAAAAACTAATTTTTAATCGCCAATGTAGATGAACTCTGCCGAACTTGTTGTTTTGATTCTTTCAGCAATCAAAAATCCGGCTCGAAGGACTAAAAATATAACATCTCAGAAAATACTATGACTTCACGATCCTTTTTTTATTACGATCCTCGGGTTATTATTGTTTATTGTACGGTACAATAAATGTGCTTTTCAGGTTTAAAAGTGTCAAGGTTTTTTGCGCAGAAACTGGACAGAGAGAGACTAAATGGACGTAAATGACTTTATACGATAGACTGTTCACATCATTATCGATGTTTCATAATTGAAATATGTAAAATAAAAAGTATTGAATGGCGTAACACGCCATATGTTGATGAAGGACATATTGGATTTCACGCTTCTACGTATTTATGATTTAGTAATAATTTCATTTGAATTAAGATTCACTGAAACAGACAGAGATAGGTACAAATTATCATAGCGTTTACGTACACAGTCACGTCTTTTTTTCATCAGATTATACAATCGTAAAAATTGTTATAGGTATTATTACACAATCGATTTCCAATCTTATTAAGACAAGCTTCATAATAAACTGACTATTAGTAGCGTACGGACATACTGTACTGTACTTATCCAGTCACATCCTTACCAATGAAGGAAACAATTAGACCAGATAATAATTCCTTTAAATATGCTTTGTGAAGATAATTTTAACGTCACAATTAACTAATTACGTAGCCATCCTGCGTCTCTTGGTGCATGGTTCCACATCATCTCTCTAATTCGATAAATTAAAGTCAATAAAGGTTAATTGATGCGTCTGGTCTGACCTAAGGGACTTTTCTTTCACTGATCAACAGAAGCTTTCAGGAAATGTTATATTTAGCCGCTTGCTGAGGTAAACGCACTGCGAGATCGACCCGCTGTATGTTATCGCGTAAATAATTCCAGCTCTAAATAGCGTATTACGTAAGGGTGTACTCAATTTACGTATTTTATCTCGCCAGATTGTTGCGTGCACACAACTAATAACTTGAAAAATACATATAAGCAATAACATTTAGATAAGTAAGTGCACCAGTAATGGTATTATTTTCAAAAGAATACCAGCATTAACGATAGCGCGGTGGCATAGCGCGCTCGGCCTGTATGCGAACCTTAGCAATGTTCGCTAGGCAGGTCATTGGATGGGTGATCAAAAATGTATTATATCGAGTTTCTTATTTGTAATATTCTGTCCTGGCAGCATCTGCAGACGTTAATACCCACCAACCCACTGAGCCAGTGTGATCCGTTCTATCTATATTCTTCCATCCATAGGGAAGACCTGTGCCCCAGCAGTGAGGACATTAAAAAGGCTGGTGGTGCTGATGATGACCAGCATTAGAAATACCAACCAAGATTTAAAGTGAGAAAATTTTAATTTGATATTTGATAGTCCTGCCTGACCCTAATATCGGCGATAATATCAGTTTTGAAGTTTCAGTGCTTATGATAAATAACATGCATGCTGTGCACCATGCAACAAGCGTACCGCCAGCATTGTCTAGAGTTGTAGACCGTAGTTGGTTTCCAAAGCAAAAATAATGAATTCTTTATAATAAGTATCTCTTTCACACCATGCCGTCATCATCAGTGAAATTTGAACGCACAAAACTGTGGACCACAGATCCTTCGTTGTCAACATAACCGTTAACTCCCATCTAACAGATTTAGGTTAGCGTTGTTTACAGCTCAAGCTTCTAAAACATTTCTTCCGCGTAGAGGCAACACTTGCAATGGCTTGCGCCAGAATAAATATTTGTTCAAGCACAAGAAATTATGCTTATAGAAATAATAACAACCGGTAACAATGTACTGTGTGTTGCGCCATTTAGGTTTAAGCAACAGAAATAATATTGTAACAGTAAAAGATGCAACTATGTACGTACTTTTAACAAATTAAAAGGTTAGAAGTATTTGAACATTATATGTTCAAATTTTTTTTTGTAAATGTCAGTAAAATTATAAAGAAGAAAACTGTGGTTCGAAAATGGTTGCAATATTATAGTGTTGATGCAGGAAACGGAACCGCGTCCTCTGCAATCTGCAACCCTGGCAGATGCTTTTGCCTATACCACCCAGCCAACGAAGCCAAAATGTCTCTATCCTTAACGTTACTTTACGTTGTAAGCCAACGGATACCCTCGGAATTTTCGGATTTATCTAATCACATTTTTCTTTGTATAATATATCTAGGAACTCGCGAACAAGTTCAAGAATACACACATGCGTTAAATAGTCCAAGCCCTCTAACAAGCTGACGGACGTGCGAAAAAATCGTTCCGATTGTCTGACAAAAAGTCGTACGTGTGCGGATCCTGCTTATAGGTAGGTACACGGTACGTGCGAGTAGGTGGTGCTCAGGACTATAATCGCGACTGACTAATGCCGTGTGTGCACATGTGTTGTGCAACGAAACTGTGACATCGGCCTACTAAAGTCTGCCGCGGCGAGGATATCAGTGACATCACCGATTGGCTTTCTGGTGTTTTCAGTTTCGTTTCGTTCAAGGCTGCAAAGGTTTCTTATTTGGTGCAGCCACTAAGTTATTTTAAGTTTGAGTGCCGTGTGGTGACGGCAGAGTAGAATAAAATTGTCACCACCCCAAATCTCGTGGGTGTCGTACAATGCGACTAAGGATAAATCAATGATAAAGAATGGGCAGCATCGTTCCTCTTATACCACCTAGCAATAGCAATGTACTGCGACTTTTGTGCACGATAAATGGCAATAGGCTCGCCACCTATTACATGGGACCTAATTGGCGAAACGTGGGTGCTAGTTCACCTCTGCCTACCCCTACGGGGATATAGGCGTGATTTATGTATGTATGTACTAAGTTATTTGATAATTGCGTAGATAAAACACAAAAAATAACGCAGTGGTAATATTACAAATAAAGTTTTATATCGACATTTTTTTGTTTGAGTAATATTTTTTCTAAAATCTATGCAATGATTAAACATAAGCAACAAATACCTAACATTTATTGTGTATTATTTCTAACATAACAAAGAAAGAAGGGGAAGAAGCTTATAATAAAATTGTCACCAGCCTTATTTTCCTCCGGGGGATGAATGAAGACGACTCGACTACGCATTTTAAAGTAGTATCACAGAATGCCCGCTACGTTCTCGTCTTGAGCTTGGACCATTGGGAATTGAGGCGTGAATTGTGTATGTATTTATGTAGGTTTCCTTCATGATGATTGATGAATGTATGTTACCTTTGAATACTCGTATTTTTATTTTGCTGTTTACATCTATGCAATACATAGTTTGTGTGGTGTTATGTGAAGACTTTTTTAGCTAAGATAAAGAATACTAAACTGAGAAATCAGCGTATATTTGCAGTCCACTTATTTTTCAGCTAGAAAATATAGACGTTCTAAGTTCACCATTGTGAATGCAGCGTTTCTTCCCGCAATCGCTTATTGATCGGAAGAAGTTTTAGCCCGATTACGAATCAATGATAATTAAACCTCGCCTTCGAAGTGGAACTGGCTGTGAATTATCCGTTTATTGCTAACTAACTATTGATCGGATGACCCACATTGACACGACACGGAATACGAATACTCATGTCTATTCTATATAGGACATGGTAATAAATCATTTTCTAAATGCCATATCAAAGTGCCGTGTGGTGACGGCCAAGCATACAATTGTTACCAGCCACAATCTCTCCCGCGGGTGTCTTACAAGGCGACTAAGGGTAAATACAGCGGTGAGTAATGTGCAGCAGCATTCTTATACAACGTAGACCTGTCAACTATTAATATAACAAGATCGACCTGAACTTTGGCAATACGCTCACCACCTATTAGATGGGACCTAACATAATTGGCGAAACGTTGGTGTTTTTCACATAGCTGCCTACCTACACCATTCAGGATACACATATTTCCAACGTAACGAATTATCTTTCACGAAATATTTAGCTGTCGCCAAATTCGTTGCCGTTTTAACATTTTGGACGCAATAAAAAACTTTTTTTTAAATAAACAATTAGGTCAATATCGCCTTCTGCCTGTGCATGAGCTCACTGCATAAAAGAAACTTTACGAGCCCGCCATTTAACGATAGCGCGCGACCTGGATTGCTAAGAGTTAAGTAATGACGAATTATATTACGATATGCACTCTCGTATTTTTAACTGTGGCTGTGGCGAGATCAGCAAGGGTCCTTCCTCTCTGAACTTTGTCTAGACTCTGTGACGTTATCAATCGATGAGACTAGACTAGGGGACTGGTCATATTTATCAAAAGGTAGTTGTCTTGTCTGGGGAGTTCTCAGCAACTCCATCTTGTATAAAGCTTTGAGCACTAACTGCCGCACTCAGAGACGTCAATTAACTTTAATGAGTATTTAATGTCAAAAATTTTCATTCAAATCTAGACCATGGACCCGGCAAGAATAGCGACTAGTTTTGAATTGTATTTTTTTGACGTTAAGTACTCATTAACGTTATTTGACGTCTCTGAGTGCGGCAGTTAATTATAGGGTTTTATTGATGTTTTTTTCACATAAATACGAATTGGTAATGCTGCGAGTGGCATAAACCAGAAATTCGATGACATCTAAATAATTATAAAATGAGAATATGAATCGAGAATGTGAATACGTCTCTAATACAGTGAAAATCTCTAATCTAGTGAACTTTTATCATCATCTAAGCGATTTAGAAAAACTTAGGGCCTGTTTCACAATCGATAAGTAAGTTCAAAGTAGCTTACTTTGCAGTTCAATTGACATATATTTCATATTACAACTGTCAAATGATACTACTTAGAACTTACTTCTCAATTGTGAAACAGGCTCTTAGTATTTTTTGAGTTTCTTCTTCTTTTGAGCGTCCCTTTGTCTATCATAACGAGTGATGTGTTTTTATTGTCATGTCCAGTTTTTGCTGTTTTCTATTTAAGTAACAAGAGCGTGTTTTTGCCCCTGCGCGTATGGTTCGGTTTATGTGATTGGCGAATTGTGGGATTGTCTTGTGCATAATTTGCAACTCGTCGACAATGGTGGGTTTTTCTACAGGCTACTTGCGTGCCATTTTTCTAGTGAGGCGTAGGGCTTTGTTGCGTTTAGTAATCAAACAGCATTGGTATTTAATGCGTCGGTGTCAGCGCTTCGTTGGCGTATCTGGTCGTGGATGGGTTTTGGATACTTGTCATTATAAATTGAAGCGAGGCATGCTGCGCACTCCCCTATCCTCCCTTGGATACGCGGGTTTTCGATATCCAACGTCTTGACTATTCATAAGTATATTGTAATCATACTTACCAGATATTAATAAAAGAATTGCTATTTTTAAAAAGCAATACTACTAAAGCACCACTGAGAAACGATTGCCTGAATTCATAAACCAAGATGGAATTTTCGCATTTATAATTTAAAGAACCGCATGTATGCGCTACAAAATTCTTGCTTGCATACTTCGTAGGCTAGTTTGAAATACAAAAGAGGACCTATATCATCTAGTTACCTATATACAGCCAGCTGTCCCGAAACGTGGACGGGAATAACAGTACGGAGCCGTTGCATTGCATTGCACAATACGCGTGACGCAGCCCAGGTGTCTCGCGTTTGACGAGCGTTGCATAAAGCGGGTCGTCGACCGACGACAATGGACTCCACGTGGGGAGGCGGGGGAGTGTGGGCTTAGCTGTACTGTAGGCCTAGCACGGGACGTGGACACAATCTCTCCTCATCATTCGACAGTGTTTTGTCTCGGGACTTAGTGGGAGTTGGAGCGAGGGGAAATTTTTTTCTTGACCCCGAGGAGGTTTTGTCCACTTCCCGTGCTACGGGGGCTGGGACTGGGGGCCTACCGTGTTCCGCATGAGTAGTCGCCATTATAAGCGCAAGTGCTTTTATAATAGCATCATCATCTTCTTGGGACTGCCGGCGCATTGTGTTTACTCTTCCACAAAGCACAAAATTCCATTGAGACTTTGACATTGTGGCAGTTTGACGTGCTGTTGACTGTGCTACGAATGATTAATAATTATTAAAATGTATTCAATACCTACTTTTCTATGATACATTTTTGCTGATTTCCGTTATAATATCACGTTTTTAATAATTTATCACGTTCTCCCGCCAAGGGGACAGATTTACAAGATTAACTTTGTTGCAAAAACGTGGAGAAACTGGAGGAGTCTAATCTAATTAACCACTTAAGTTGGTAGATAGGTATAGGTTTGTTGCTAGTTCGGTATTTTGCTAAGCTGATCAATACAAGAAAGAACAAAGAAAAATAATTCTTATTTCTTTGTCATTTGAACACGGTGACGGCCGAAAAGTATACAAATTGTCACCACTCACCACCGGCAAGGGTTGTCTTTTGTGGGTGTCGTACAAGTGAGTAAGAATTATAATATACCTAACGAGGAATGGGCGGCAGCAGCGTTCCTGAGCCACCATCTAGCAAATTACTGCGATAAAAATTCCCGGTCAATGGCATTAAACACCTCTTAAAACAACTCAACAGAAAGGCGTGACTTGTACATGTATGTAGAAAAATTCCAGGGTGACTTTAGAAACTATGACAACTTTTGACATTTACTCCCAACCCAGGTCAGGTGTAAACAAAGAGTACAATAGCATTAAATACTACGCAGACAGAACAGCCACAGAATTTGCAACCTTACTACCACGCGAACAAAGGCCAGCAGGATTACCTATTCATGGTGGTAGGGTAATAAATTAATTTCTGTCGTCAAACATGGCGCCCGTTTGTCGCAAATGGCGCTGGGAGTAATTAGGACGAGCTGGAATAGTGTGGTGTGGTTAGTCGTAGATTAACGCCACTGGTGTTCGAATACAGTTGCCATTGTGACCGAGTGACATCAGACAATGTAGATCTAAATGTGGACGCGCTGCGTAAAAGTGACTCAAATGACCACGCCATTCTCGCGGAATCCACTAATATAATTTATACTAAGAAAATATTCACTGCTCAGATATTAACTACTAACGTACTTCTGCCGGGTTCGAGCGAATAATGACATAACGTAGAAGTAGAGGAGCTCGCTAGCGATTGTGTAAACTATTATCTCGAGTTCCGTGCTTCGGAAGGCACTTTAAGCCGTTGGTCCTGTGTGTATCTGCAGTTGGTAATCCCCACAAACCTGGGCCAGCGTGGTGGGTTATGGCTCAATCTCCCTATATTCTTCCATCCATAGGGGAGGCCCGTGCCCCATCAGTGGGGACATTAAAGGGCTGGTGATGATGATGACACTAAGAAAAAAAATTACAGCTCAAATATTGGTAATGATGATGATGGTGAAACTAAGAAAAAATTACAGCTCAAATATTAACTGTATTTCTACCGGGTTCGAGGGTACAAATGTAGTAAGGTATAATGTAGAAGAAGAAGAAGAGAAAAAGATGCCCTGTCCGCAACACAAGTATCATCTCGCATTAAGACAGAATTTTTCGAACTTTTTCTAACCACAATATTCTTTCAACACAAGTATACTTTGCCGCCATTTTGTATAAATACAGCACGTCGGTCTACCACAAAATGTAAAATTTTCTCAATAGACTCTCTACTTTACTACAAACAAGTAAAGGTTGACAATCAGTCAAACAGTCCATTATTTAGAATCGGTCCTATGTATTAAAAAGAATAATATGTGGAAGCGAAAAATTATGAAACAGAGTAGAATACATTATCACCATCCCCATCTCTCCCATTGGTGTCGTACAAGGCGACTAAGAGTAACTACAACAATGAGTAATGAGCAGCAGCATTCCTCTTATTCAGCATTATCATTCCTAGCATATGTATGTATACTGCGATTTATATGCCCGATAAATAGCAATAGTCTCGCCACCTATTACATGGGATTTAACTTAATTGGGAAAAAGTAAGTATTTAATTCACCTCTACCTACCCCTTGATTGGCGTGATTTATGTATGTAGTACGTACATACTATGTACCTATGTATGTATGTATTTTTTGACTGGTATTATTTTTTACTAACACAGCCACGTTAACAAGTGAAACTTTTAAACCGTGGATTGCAGTTTCTAGGTGTTGCAGCAATATCCGCTCTTGCGCATTTGGATACGTTCGGTGGACTGCGTTTATAAGCCAACAATCATATTCGTTCAAGGAGAGAGCGCCGGAGTTAACCTTCACAGTCGACTTCTTCTTTCTCTTATAAATGAGGTATTGTGTACTTTGTATTTAATATGTAATTATATTAATTATATACTACTGGGAAGCTACGTTATGTTTTCCAGCAGGGATGCTGCCCTGGTAGCGAAAACAAAACATAGAATGTGCCCGCCCCAACACACTCGCGGCGTGTCATAAAAGTCGACTACGGGAGATTGTCTATACCTTCCAATAATCACCCCAAGTGATGGAGGTCAAACCACCAACGAGAGTTGGTGCAAGGCAGGTAGCCGGCTGTAATCTTTAGTCTAAACCTTGAGCGGTATGTTGTTTCTATCACTTTTCATACATTCATTCATCACTAGCACGGTGTTATGGATGATATGAATTAAAGGGGATTGGATGGCTAACAGAGGAAACATATTACGCTGACCCCGGATACCTTGGGAGCAGGGCAGATAGGTTATATTGTAAATGTATCTTTGCTTTCTGAAACACTGACAAATTGGACCAAGAATCTTCAGTTTTAAAACAATCAGTTATCTGGTTATGACGGTGAATTAAACACTGTGACAGGCGCAGCCCGCATCGCGTTAAACAGTGTTCTGTTCACTCTTTAACCAATTTCGTGTAAGCCTCCACATTCAAATTCTTTTAAAAAATAAACATAGTACTAGATATATTTTGTGAAAGATCGTAACGTCTTTGAATCCGCTAGCAATCCGTAGCAACTGCTAAAGACTTGAGTACGGACCGGAGAAAGTTCTCAAAACTGGAATGTTAATTAAGGCATGTGTCCCTGCCATGCTATTTCTGGTAAGCAGGTATATTCATAATGAGGACATCCCATCAGACTCATCACGGGACCGCGTTAGAAATAGATTAAACAATATTATAGTAACAGGAGGTTCATAATCTTCCTGCCCTGTTCCCAGATCATCTGGGGTCGGCGCAGTATATTTCCTCTTCAATTCATATCGGTGAGACGTCATCAAGCCATCCTCCTTTTTGATTCATGTCGGCCATCACACTGGAAAGGTACTATAGTGATGAATGAATGTATAGAAAAGTCAAAAGGAAAGGACCAGGCATGTCTCGAGACTGATGAACGGAGAGAGGGATTGAGATGACAACAATCCGATCCATATTGCTCAAGGAGTATTTCGACTAGAGAACTACTAAATAAATAAATAGAAACTAAATTTACGTCGTTGTATAATGGCCAAATATAACTTATGTAATGTAACTTAATAACTATTAGAGCGAGAAGCTAGCGTTACGACCCTTTTTATAACACTTTCCAAAGAGTAAGACCGAAAGTAAAAATAATCGAGCATCCATGAGGGTGAGAGTGCTTAATAAAATGCAATTCTACAAAGAATTATTTGACTTGAAAGTAAGCATACTAAACATAAACGAGTTACTGAATTCGCCATAAGGAAAACGCCTCTTGGTTGATTGAAATAAGTGTAAATACAGGTTTAAGAGCGTGTAGAACTGTAGATGCATATTTTATATACCTACTTAGAGGTCGCGTTATATCAAGCCCATAAGCCGGAGTGATACAGTGTTAATAATCCTTTCAACTTAAACGGCAGGAACTACGAGCAGCCGGTGGGCACATACTTCACGGCACAAACGAAACAGGTTTTATACAAGGTCGTTACAATTCCAATACACAACGCTATCCTGCCTGCCGAATATTTTGGACCAACCTCTCATAACTAAATACTCTATGGAATAACTTTTGACTGTATTATTAAACTAAAAGCCGCATTGTTAATGTTAACTATACACATAACCCTTTAGAATTTTGGTGGCCGCCTTGGTCGAATGCTCAGATTGCTGGGTATTGGCCAAGAGGTCCCGGGTTCGAATCCTGGTAGGGGCAAACTTTGTGATGACCACAAATGTTTGTTTCCGAGTCATGGTTGTGTATATGTTTATGTAGTATATTTTCAACATTTATATACATAATTTTATTAAAAATATGTCAGTCATCTATAGTATCCATAACACAAGTGCTTACTTTGGGCTAGATGATAGGTGTGAGTGTAAAAATATTTATTATTATTATTTATTATTATCTATCTAAAGATGGTGATTGACGTATGAATTATTTTACGTTTTTGAGTTTATCACTTGTAGAAAGTATTATACGCGGGTTCGATTCCCGCATCAAGACTTTTTCTGACCACCATATTCTTTGTGGGAAGTATTTCCTTCCTCAGATTCGTAGCGTCCTGTGAGACCCTTTTGGGCATCTGGATTTCCTTAAGATATGCCTGTCGTAGATATACTCTCCAGGCAATGCTCGAATGCTAGACTTGAGGACTACGGCAAGGTGTTCGCCTTCTTGAAAAACACGCTATGTGCTGTAAGGCCGCCTCGGCATATCGCACAACTACTCAAATCTTCATAGTTTTTAACGAAACATGATTAAAACAATTCATTTGCTTTAACAACAGAAACCTTATACTATAAAACAGACTAGGCACTGAGTTCTCAGGGAAGGTAGTTGTTAATAAAAACGGGGGTGAGTCCTTCAAAAGAAAATCTTTACTCTAAGGATCGATCAATAAGCTGTCTTAATAAAAGTTCCGTGTTCTAAATCAGTGCTCCAAGTTCACAAATAACACTTTCTTCGAGCCGACGTCGCGGCGCCTCGGGGTCGGCATGGCCTCATGATGTCACCGGAGTAAGGTCAGGCATTTATCTTGAGAGCGGCATGGTTTAAGCGAATTCGCCAACACACAAATGGCAACACCTGGCCTTGGAAATATCGAAGCTAGACTCTGCGTGGCTGTTTTTAATTTACACGCGGACTAAAATTGTGCGCCTCTATCATTATTGAATATTGTTGGTTTTAATAGAAAAACGTGTTTATCTATTAATTATTGAATTTGAATTTTGGTCAAGAAGTGTTTAACTTACTAATTATTAATTTTTGAATTTGATTTTTGGTCAAGAAGTGTTTAACTTCTAACCAAACCAACAATATTCAATAATGATAGAGGCGCACAATTCTCTGGTGTTATCACTTTTTGTTACCATTCCTCGTCATATTTTAACCTTTTTCATCACGTCAGGGGTGGCGACAATTATTGAATCTTTCTCTGCCGTCACTACACATCAATTTAGTTTATACTGAGCTTAAATAGAGGTTATATTTACATCGAAGCTATTTCACCGTTATACACTGGGAAGATTTCTGCTGCTACCGTTCCCGAAGTGTTCTATTCCATGTGATTACATTTCGCTTTGCCGTCCCCACTTAGTCGTTTGTTAGAACAATAAATTACCCATTTTAATCAACTAAACCCGACGCTGTAATTTAGGAACGTATTTCCGTCGTAATACATCATCAGAGTATCACAGCCAAATATAACTTTTGCACTATTATTGTCTATTAGATAGAGCCATAAACAGTTGTACTTTAAAAGCGTTGTTGATAAAACAAGTCATGCCACACTATTGTCTTGGCATTCAAAGAGGTCTTAATGGGGGGTTATTATCATTAAGGTAACACAAAGGATCTTCGTGCCGACTGAGAGTATGCTACTGAATATTACAAGTATGACATCATCGCAAGGATGAAGATTAAGCATCGAATCTAGCCCGGCACGAGCTAACCGTCCTTGGAACTAAGGATTATGCCTTGACCTAAATCGGATTTCGTGTTCGGATAAGATCGTTACTTACTTTAGACGTTTTCTTGTATAAATGTGCGTTCCTAGCAGTAATAAAAGTTTTGTTTTGGCTACGTATGAGTCATTGCGTGGAACACAAAATTTGTCGAATAGCTTTGACGTAACTACTTTCACGGCAATTAACATGGTGTGATTCTTTTCTAAATAAAAATGTAAATATAGTAGAGTTGAGGTACGTCTGAACACATATTGTTCAGCCACAGGCGAGTAGGCCGTACAGAATAATGACTCCATTACTCAGCACTAAACAAGTCCATTCGTTTCGTTATGAAGGTTGTATAGACACCGTGAATTAAATTTCTAGGTAGGCTCTTTAAATGTGACTTCTTTGCCTCAAATCACTTGGGATCTGTGGCGGGGAACCGTTGCGTGCATGTAGAAGCCGTTTGCTTGTGTGGCACTATTCCACCAAGGGAACGCTGGTGTAGCTGTTTTAAACCTAGTATGGCAGGTCCAACAAATTCACAAAATCACATAATTCACGAGATAAGAAAACTGTATTCTGCTCGCCTTTGGGTTAAAGTGTTAAACTAAAATTACTCCCCTATGTCTATCGTACTTACACACACACACATAAATGAATCACATCTGTTTATCGCCAGGTGATCCATCTAGGTATGTAGTAAGTAATGTCTTTGAAACAAAACCACTTTTACATGAGACCTGACAAGCTGTAGAAATGTGGTGTTATTACACCTCTATTTACCTTTTTTAGGGAGGGAAAGGCGTGACTTTATGTATGGTCAACGACGCTTCAAACTACAAAAAATTTACAAAACAAAAGTAGCTGTTTCCAACATATACTTTATAGAGCTTTATTTTGCGTAAACGCAAAATTTCAATTTCATTTCGTATTCCGAAACAAAACTCCGAGCAGAACAATTAAGCCAAAAACCCTGTGGCAAAGTCCCCAGTAGTTAATTACTAAAAGCACCTACACCTGTTGATGTGTTTGGGGTGGGGTGGCAACTATCAGGGAGGGAAAGGGCTGGCACGTTACCGCTGTTAGATAATGCTACCTTATAAATGTTAGGTAACAAAACAAAGGCATTTTGACGATTGCCTCAAAGATTTGACGATTAGATCCGCGAAGGTTGATCGAATAGACCCGATTGGTATCTAGGGGCAAATATTTTTATTCGTGAGATGAACGCGTACCTACCTACATACTTTATTATTGTGTAATGTATATGCGGCAGCAATATGCATTTGAAATAAAAAACAATCTCACGAAATTCCACCTCGACTTTTACATAAACAGATATGTTATAATACCCGAAGGGGTAGGTAGAGGTGAATTAACATCCACGTGAGACTATTGCCATTATTAGGCTCGTAATGCGCAGTATATTGCTGGTGGTATAAGAGCAACGCCACTGTCCATTACTCATCCATTATTTAACCTTGGATGACATCGGCGGGAGAGATGGGGAGTGGTGACAATTGTATTCTGCTCTGCCGTCAACACACGGCATTCTGTTGACTTTTAAGAAGGCGACGCGCCTTATTATCTTACAGTTCACAAGACGGTTTGTGATTACTACCTACACATTTTTATGATAAGTAGACCTCGTTAATGAAGTTAATTACGTAAAGTGACTTTTAATAGATGTTGGTACTAGAGTAACGTATACGTAGCGTCATCATTATTACACCCTTGAGGGTTGAATAAAAGCATTTGAGTTTTTACTGCGGTTACGAATGCAAATATCTAACATTATCGACAAATGGGATTAACTGTTAGTATTCTATAGCATAAATTATTTTATGTCACACCTGACCATCAAGTAGACTTTTCCGCCCGCTACGCGTACTGACAATCCCACTTCCTGGTCAGGGGGTAACATCAAACTATGATCTTATCTCGCATATTTACTTGCGATCTGAGGCATTCTTTGTTTTATATACTATAAAACTTGTGATATGATAAACTTGTGAAAGGTGGGGTGATTAAAGTTCCAAAAGTATTTAATGATATTTCATGTGATTACTTGCTCTTTGCGCTGCGGCAAACATTTCAGACATTGGCTCATGGCCAGAAATAGCGTTTAGGAAAGGTTTCCACGTTACACGTGTTCTTTTATAAATAATAAGTAAACAAAACGCGCAGAAATTAGTTTCTTGACAAACAACATTATGGAGGAGGCACGTAGGTACTTCGCAACAGTAAGCCTATATTCTTTGAGACAATTTCTATTTTCGCATCTACTGTCCTTTTCTCTCTTCTGGATGATAGGTTGGCGTGTGCGACGGCTAGATCGGAGTTACCGGAAAATGTTATATATAATAGTCTCTCTCATTTTCGACCTCTGCATAATTTGAGTATTTATTTCCGTGTGTCTTTTCGTTTTGTTTCTATTCCACCAAAACAAAGGAAAATACAGACGTGAGCCCTCTGAGAATGAGAACTCTGAACAACTTAGGAAGAAAAGTGGACAACTTACCAACTAGTGGTACGGCACTACTTACCACCTTCCCATAAAGAAACAATAATAAGTTATTCCTATGATAATCTATTAATCATGTAGTCCATAGAATAGCGCATGATCACAGAATAATGAATAGTGCATTTAGATGCAAATCTAGTGAGTAATCGGCATACGTATAATGGTCGGTTATATTAATCAATAGCTACGCACTCGGGATAAACAGTTGTGATGTCATGTACAATACAGATGGCATTGACAGAACACCTCAACATTGTTTCAGGAAAAACGCGAATGAATCATAACAAACACAGGAAACTACGAAAGATTATTGAAATGAGACGTGTCTGTCTGTTAAGCTGTTAAGTTCCATTAATCATGTTTAATTACATTGTTTGCGAGTGTAAACTTCCTTCTATAAGATTATAAAATGTATGGTGTAGATATTATAGGGGCTTTTCTAAAACAATTTAAAAGATGTGAAATTTTGGAAGAACTAATTACAGTATACATTACATTAAAAGTACAAAATTTTGAATATCGAAAAAAAATCGACGAATATCGAAGGTATTGTAGGTACGAAGGGGCCAAGTCGACATGCAGCCTCGATATGCGCTCATAGAGAGACAACACAAGACATGCATGCCACACTACGAGGCGTCAGTATACGTGTGACTGACCATGGATCCAAAATCTTTAGTCGACTTTACAGGGGACGGGACCCTCCATCCAGGCGTCATCACGTCAATTTTATTGTAGTAATCTTCACTTTTTGAACATCTGCGTTCTTCGTTCTCACGACTGAATGAAGTTCAAGAACGAATTCTGACTTCCTTATCGCGCGAGCGTGAGACCAAATCAAACCTCGCTAGACAACCTCGCAAAGTCGATACCCAACATTGGGTTTTCTTATTAAATACCAGTACTAAAAGTAATGGGGCTGACACGATGTTGATTAAAGAAAAGTATAAATCTTCTGCGTAACACATTCAAAAGTTCAAAACTATTGCTAATAAATCTCTGTTACCCACTCACTACATTCGAACACTGTCACCTAATATTTTTACACGAGTAAAAACGTAATATCAAAATTTATGCATTAAGTTTACATCTGATGATCTCAAGACTATTATTAGCTGATTACATAATTTTGTGACACATTTTGGTGTAAACGGTCTGTGAAAAAACGTTTTTTTTTGTTTTCGATGTAGGTATCTGGCTTTGAATGTTGGGTAATTTAGCGCATAAAGCTGGAAGTAGCTGCTAATAGCGATTAAAACGATAATGTTTATGTTGTGAAAGCATGTTCAAGAACGATTGCACTTCTGTGAACATGCTACACAATACAAAATACATATTACATGTAGGTATTACATAAATCACGTCTTTCTCCCACTAAGGGATAGGCACCCGCATTTTGCCAGCCTATTCTTAACCGGAGAACAGTCCGGTTTTTCTGTTTTATTAGTCACATCACAAGTGCTTATGTGTATGTGTAATACGTATTTTAAAATTAAAGATCCGCTCCTAATAGCTATATTAACTGCTTGTTAATGGGCGTTCACGTTTTTATTATTACATTAAAAGAGTAGGGGCCATTATACACAGGTCAAGTCGGACGTAAAAATATTATTGTCAGTTTGTACAGGTTATATACTTATAGTAAGTAGGTATATTACCAGTTCGACTTGTAGGTATGATAAAATAATAATTAATTAGGTATATTTTTCAAGTCAAGTACTGATCATGACATCTGTTTGCATCTGTTCAAGTTTCAATCATGTCACTCACTCATTCAACAGTTTGTAGTAAAGTAGGTAGGTACCTGCCTCAGTACTAGACCTACCTAAGTAGGGAATGTCTTTTGGGTTTCGTCACGTCATCGTCAGAGAAACAACGGTTATTTTTCGCTGTAATGTAAATTTTATTCCTGTTACTTACTGCATTACTGTTAGATAGCTTAGCTAGCTACGAATGCTAATCTACCTAGCATAAAGTTAAATGCTTAAACAAATCTATCGTTGAGAAAACAGTTTTGCAAGAAGAGTTTAAATGTGATGTTGTCCCTTTTTTGTCAATAGTGTGTGACAGTGACAGCATCTGATTTTTAAACACGTCATAACCCCGAATACCTACGCTACTCAAATTTTGAGCACTGCTGCAGAGTTCAGCGAAAAAAAAAACCGTCAGAATGTGTATAGGAAAACGTCAATTTTGACAATAATGTTATGCAGGACTCAAACTTTTTACCTAGCGTTTTAGTATTCGGAGTTTAAACACTTTTTAATTTTTTTAGAACACCGTAAGTTTTTCACTATCTACGTCGTAGAGAACTATGATCATCATTAAATTATTTCTCATTCATTCTGTCTTCCATTAATAACGAGTAATGAAATGAATTGAAGTGTATTTTTATCTCACGCGTAATGTGAAAGAAAGATAAAAAGAAATAATCCTATGCCTACAAAGAGTATTTTAACAGTGTTATAACAAAATATACACATGGCTGAGTATTTCTACAGTCACTTTTATTGTCTTATTATAATTATTCAAATTTACCACAAATGTTCGCCCCTATATCGCTCGCTGTCTCTAAAACTATGTAGGTAGTTTTATGACAACAGAATTAAAATTTAACAAAAACTCTTATCACATGTGGTAAGTAGATATTAGCTAAGTAAATAACCGACGAAAAAATTAAGAAAATCGTGGATACCACCTAATTGAATATGTAGAACTAGAAACGTGGTATTTTTTATAAAGACGTCATGGGGTGCCGTCGGGTGTATAAGCGCACAAAGGTCGATTGTCATAATAATTGTAAATATCCTAGCTGTGTTAGGTAATTAAAAAATAGTAGTAGTTAAGTTTTGTGGCCTGTAGGGCGCGACTTCACTCTCCGGTGACCACGGACCACTCATCTACTACCGTAACAAAACGAAACCGGTTCTATCGCCCTTTACAATTTAACATTTCAACTCACCGCGACCACCAGGTTGAAGAAAAATAGCACATATTTCACAAAACTCGTTCCACATCCCATCGTGATAGCACTATTTGTATGGACAACTGAGTCACACAATAACTTCACAAGTCACACGAGGGTTATTTTTCGGCGAGACGCACGCGTCCTATACACACGGCACGCTAAAAAAGACTGTTTTCGAAGTAAAATGGACGCCATTGGACGCAGAGCCAGCGGGAGATCGAGTTGGCGATGCATCGCCCCTCTCCCCTCTAGGTTGGTAGGTACTCGCTATGAATCGTGCGTGACCCCTCATTCACCTGTTGTCTGTCTTGCTCGCTCCCTATCGACGTTCAGTGCTATTCACAGCTTCTGTCTCGTTCTTGGTTTGTTTTCATCTCTGCCCGATTTATCGCAAGAGTCGAGTGGCCTGGGAGACTTGGAATTTTTCAACTTTGAATGATTCAATCTTAAACTTGTTATTGAGAATTCATATTTAATTCGAAGCGTACTAATACGGGAAGAAGCTAATACATAATCGGAATTTCCAGATTACAGGCAGAATTTCCCCTAATGTTCGTACTAGTTCGTAGTTGTTGTTGGTAGGTAGGTACTTAGTTCGTTTATTAAACTTTCTTACAATAACATTTAATTAAAATATAAAGTTTTTGAAAAGTTGTGCTGTGCAAACGTTGTCACCTCGTAATAATTCCTTGCTTCTTGATAATAGTTCCGTAGCGTAGTCGCCCCATCTCTCCCGCAGGCCGTTGGCTACGGACGTGAACGGCCACAGTCACTGCATTGCATGGGACCTAACACCAGGGTTCTTAGTATGAACATATATAAATCATACAGCCCAGTGCGGGATTCTCACCAATCCGGCACTGGGCTGTATGATGACCAACGGTTTAACTTGCCACGTGCCTTCGAATGTACGAAGGATCTCGAGATAATAAATTTTTGGTCACCAGGATGGACTGGCCTTAGCAAACATTACCTAGTTAGTTCACGCAATCGCAGGCCGGGCGCGCTAATCCACTGCGCTATCGAGGTCCACATAAAGTCTATTCAGGACATCTACTTAATTTTAACAAAAATTTTCAGAACTGTTTTTTTTGTAAAAGGAACATTAATAATTTATTTATTTTATTGTATATGTGTCATGTGTATACCCTAAGAAGCCAGGATCTTATGAGTATTTTTGAAACAGAAATGGCATCATAACATTGCCGTTAGTTCAACGTGCAATTTCGCATGTCCTACCACTTCTCCAAGCCAGGCCATTATCAAAGAAAGTATTATTTGGTTTGCTCATTGTCAGGCAGGAGCTACATGTGTACTGTGTTGTACCTGAGGCGTTACTCTGGAAGTTTATTTCGTTCGATCGAGTCTTTGCATCTTTGTCGCTCTTATTTTAACACGCAGTGGCGTGAGAAAGACGGATAGCTGAGTTAATAGTTCGGAGTTTCAGAGTAGACCTCCTGTTTTGAAAGCGTCTGCGGAGCATTCGCTCTCGACTTTCTCTAGGGCGGCGCACGCGCAGGTCGCTTTATGGTCAGGGCACGCAGCCCGCTACACTTTTTGCAGGTCGATATGTCGAAAGTGACCGTTACATAGTTCCTATAAATAAATAACTTGAAGCAAGACATGACTAGGTTTTGTTGATTTCCATTAGTTCCATAGTTGCTATAAATAAATAACTTGAAGCGAGACATGACTTGGGTTTTGGTTATTTTCATTGAGTTAAGGGCTATAAGATTTAACTAAAGCGGGGACTTCACTAGACGGGCATGCCTGCCAGACATGTCCGCGCGGCCAGGCGGCCAGACCTGACTGTGACGGTCCTAGCGGTCCTACATATCCTACACTAGGCAAACATCGCACAGACCTATCTATCGCGAGCGTAACGTAGGACTCGTGGTTTACTCCCGAGCGGAGCGAGCGTGTTAGAAACTTAAATCCCTCGCTTCGCTCGTGATTTAAGTTTCTAGTAAGTTGGACATTGTTTTCGCCATAAAAACAATGTCCAACTCACTACTCTGACATCTAATCAAATACATACATACAAACATAAATCACGCCCATATCCCCGAAGGGGTAGGCAGAGGTGAATTTTCACCCGCGTTTCGCCAATTATGTTAAGTCCCATGTAATAGGTGGCGAGCCTATTGCCATTTATCGGGCACAAAAGTCGCAGTACATTGTCAGGACGGTAGTATAAGACGAACGCTGCTGCCCATTCCCCATCACTGATTTATCCTTAGTCGCCTTGTACGACACCCACGGGAGAGATTTGGGATGGTGACAATTGTATTCTACTCTGCCGTCACCACACGGCTATATCTAATCAAATCAATAACTTTTTAGCAGTTATCAAATAATTAACTAATTATATTTTTAGAATTGTTTACAAATGTATTAATATAATAATTATGTAAATATCTAATATAATAATATAGAGTGATATGATTATTTAAAATAAAATATGGGGTTTTTCTCATACTTCATTTCCGTTCAATATCCGAATGGTATTGACCGGAAATGAATATTTACAAATCAAAGAGTATATTAAAAACTAAATATTATTGATAACATATTAAATAAGAACTTTACCCTAATTTAAGTTAACAAAGTTTACAAAAATTATAATTATGTTTACAATATTCATTAGGCTTTCAGCTAGTTTTATCAATGATTCATTTCCGTTCAATACTCGAGTGGTAGGTATTGACCGGAAATGAATATTTACAAATCAAAGAGTTTACTAACAACTTACTGCCGCACTCAGAGACGTCAAATAGCGTTAATGAGTACTTAACGTCAAAAAATGACAATTCAAAACTAGTCGCTATTCTTGCCGGGTCTATGGTCTAGATTTGAATGAAAATTTTTAACATTAAATACTCATTAAAGTTAATTGACGTCTCTGAGTGCGGCAGTTAATATTTTTGATAACATATTATGTAACTACTTAGGCTTAATTTCAGTTTACAATGTTAACAGGAAATATAATTGTGTTTACAATATTAATTAGGCTTACAGTTGATAGAGAGAGTTCCATGTAAGTATCCCAAATTAAAATCACATTCTCCCCCTAAAGGATGAATGAAATTCAGTACAATTGTCTTTCCCTGTTTTTAACAGATTAAAAATGACTATTGTTATGTTCGCTTTTTGTGGCATAGAATGTCACTTTTTTGAGCAAGTGGTACGAAAAAGTAGATTATTAACCAAGGGGATAAAGCAGTGTCTTTTGTCGCGGGTGACGATTCAAATCGCGAGCGTAACGAAGGATTCGAGGTTTACTCCCGAGCGTAGCCAGCGTGTTAGAAACTTAAATCACGAGCGAAGCGAGGGATTTAAGACGAGTCCTGAGTGTAGCGAGGGATTTAAAAGTTCACCCAAGACTAAGACTACTTTAACACCGAGGAAAATACTCTACTTTTCGTACCATTTGCGAAAAAAAATTACACAAAAATAATATGAGATAAGCATTTATTAAAAATAATGACAATTAAAAGTAAAAGTTAACATTCGAAACATTGGTCCAATTATTGATACAGAGAGTTACAACAAAAAGTTTGGTACATTTTTTATTGTGGATAGTTGATTTGAGTATTTCTCTGTTCTTGCTTCGTCGGTTCAATAAATGCATATTCCTTTTTCAAAAATATGTATAATGCTATATATACATACTCAATGGTGTAAACACAGATGTAGTTCAGTATAAATTTCGGTAAGTATTCCCAATTTAAATCACATTCTCCCCCTAGAGGATGAATGAAATTCAGTACAATTGTCTTTCCCTGTTTTTAACAGATTAAAAATGACTATTGTTATGTTCGTTGTGTTGTGGCATGTCACTTTTTTGAGCAAGTGGTACGAGAACATAATTATGTTCTAGTTTTGACTAGTCTGTTTTGGGTAGTCTGACTGAAGCGCCGTTGAATTTATGTCAATTACAGTAGGAGGGATGTATGGAGGAAGGTCGCGCACGATTTTGTCGGACTATAGTCAAGGTAACACTAACTGCCGCACTCAGAGACGCCAAATAACGTTAATGAGTACTTAACGTCAAAAAATGACAATTCAAAACTACTCGCTATTCTTGCCGGGTCTATGGTCTAGATTTAAAAAAAAAAATGTCACTAAGTAGGCATTAACTTAAATTGACGTCTCTGAGTGCGGCGACTTCAATTACTAACTGCCGCACTCAGAGATGCCAAATAACGTTAATGAGTACTTAACGTCAAAAAATGACAATTCAAAACTAGTCGCTATTCTCGCCGGGTCTATGGTCAAGCTTTGAATGAAAACTTTTGACATTAAATACTCATTAAAGTTAATTGACATCTCTGAGTGCGGTAGTAAGTATTACATCATAATATAGAACTTCAAAACTATGAAGGTCGCAAGCAAACCAATGAGTCACGAATAATGCTGAAACGAAACAATGTAGATATTTAACTCGCGTATATTTAATTATTTAGAGGTCATTTTTCATCTAAATAATTTTCATTTATCTGATAGCGTATTAATCGTATTATACTGGCCAATTGGAAATGTGGCGGCATCGCGGTGCTTTATTGTGTCGCGGGTGACATTTACTTTTGTTTAATTAACTATAAAGTTAATTGGAGGATTCAGAAATGAGATGTTTGCTTGTTTCATTTGTAATGTCTAGTAGGTAGTCGTGCGAGAACATAATGGTGAACTACAAAAAAAAACAGAATTTTACAGTCACATTTAATTTTATTGTGGTCAAAGATAAGGGGGTTTGACATCAGGTCACCAGCGAATGAGATAAGAAATGTGAACACCAATCTTCGGTCTGATAATAAGTTCTTATAAACAGCTGCTCGTTTGTTTTATTTAATAACTTAGTAGTGGAATCCTATGCTATGGCCGTATGGCGAGGGCAGAGCAGAATACAATAGTCACCGCCCCCAATCTCAGCCGCGGCGACTAAGGTTTATGACAGCGGAGAGGGATGGGCAGCAGCGTTCCTTTTATACTACCTAGCAATATCTGCGATTTACATGCACGGTAGATGGAAACAGGCTACTAAATAAGACCTAACATAATTAGTGAAGCGGGGGTATTAATCCACCTCTACCTACCCCTTCGGCGATAAATATCCGTGTTTTATGTATGCGTAAGTACGAAATGCATGCGATCAATAGAGCGATGAGGAGGAACACCGCAGAAGAAATGAATGGATTGTGTGAGAAATTATTTGAATTGAACTGGAATGCATAATGACGGGACAATAATAAAACAATAATAAAATGGATAACATTGCCAGCCTCTCAGCTCTGTGGTTGAGGGTTCCAGGTGAAGCTCGATTCCAAATTCGGCCCTTATCGTCACTTACCATCAGCTGAGATGAGCTTCCCTGTCTAGCATTAAAAAAATCGAGCAAATTAACTTACACACATGGGTTTTAAGAGTCCGATTCGTAGCGCCATGCGAGGGTCTCTTCATCGGCGGGATGTCCTCAGGAGCAGTATGCCGCAGACAAGCCCTCCAGGGAATCGAAGGCAAAGCTTGTGAAAAGCCACCAAGGTCTTTAGCTTCCTCAAACAAACCCTGTAGAAGCAGTAAAAACCCAACTGCCTGGGTCCTTAAAAAAACACTGGCGTGTTCGATGTTTAGCGTCGTGCCCATTCATCTCATCATCGTCATCATCATCAGCCCTTTATTGTCCCCACTGCTGGGGCACGGGCCTTCCCTATGGCTGATATAGAGAGAATGAGCCATAATAAACAATGCTGGTCCAGTGCGGTTTGGTGAGTAGTAACGACTGCAGATGTGTCCGGAACCAATGGATTCACGTGCCTTCCGCAGCATTGAAGAATTCGAGACTATTTTAGGTCACCCATCCAAGGACCGTCTTTAGTGAATATTGCTTAGTGTACGCAATCGCTAATGCCCACTGTATCATCGAGCTTTTGGTAAAATACCCCTATTCGTAAACGGTCTTATTAATACACTGGTAGTAAACATGGTATAGCTATTCCACGTTTTGTCTTCGTCTCACAAATATAATATTGAATGCCAGGAAAAGAGACAAAACACTGAGTAACTAGTCCATACTTAAACAGTGTTTATTAATAAGGTCGAAAGTGTGAAAAATTATTTAAAATGATTTTCATTTTTATCTCTTTAGATTTACAAATGCCAATTGGTTGTAGTTCGTTGATTTCAACAAAAACACAAATGTCGTTCGCCTTGCGAGCGGAAAATTGCGGACTGTGTTTCCTCCGAATTGAAGGTTGGCCTGTTTGCAAGAAATCCGCGGGCAACGTGGTTGGTCAATGCGAAATTCACTTGAAAAAATGCTAATGCTGTTTATGCTTCGTAAAATCCACTTTACACACTTACACAATGTGATCGTATTTTAAATACGCATTGAAACTGGTTTAATTTTGTAAATTACAAAGAAAATTGTGTTTAGATAAAGTGTATGTAAGTAAAATAGTGGTTAGAAAAAGTAATAAGTAAATTTTAACATTTACAATGTTCAAATAAAAATATAGATTTGTAAATGCAAGAACAAATTAGCAAAGACTAATGTGTTTGATCCATATTTATAGTAATTTGTATTTTTTGATGTATTTATTATTAACTACAAATTTTACTCCTCTCAGTTATGTTTATAGTGTTTCTTGAGATAGCATACAAATTCTTGCTTTGTTTTTATTTTTCTTTAATATAATAAAATCATTATTCCTCATAAAGTACCAATTATTCTAGTATAAAATTTTGCTCAAAAATATTATTGTAGAAAGGAAACATTCACATTCATTCAACTTAAAGCTATTTTCCATTGAGTTATAAAGTAAACTAGAGACGCTATGCCAAACAAAAATATTCTCCCAACTCGAATCTACCTACGGTGGCGGGGTGTGCGGGGCGAGCGGGCGAGCGTGGCCTGGAATCAGTTATATGCTGCAGCGCTAAACAAACAACATAAGCGCTAACACAATTACCAGTGAATTATCGTCTAACCAAAGTATTAAAACATGCAGCGCTAATCGCTGATTGAGCACAGTTTTCTCGCGACCAAAACATCGTAAGCGCCGCTGATTTCATGGCGCTTACGCGTTTCTTTCAACGCAGTCTTAACAAAAATATCCTTATAGATTATGCATCGCAGAAGAGACAAAGATTTAGTGCCTACGAAACCTAATTTGAATGCATTATCAATTTTTATATTTATTTCAATAAATTATTATTACTTAGATATTATTTAGAAATAAAATGGTTAAGAAATAAAGGAAATGTCAATGAATAGTTACAAGTTTAAAATTAAATAAAATTAGGTACTACTTTTGATTTTTATTTAAAAGGGGTATGCCCATTCTAGGGCCCATTTTGTACCTGAAGCAAAATTGTCTCAAGCTTTTTTGAGATAAACTCTCAAAATTCAAAATTCTAAGCTAAGTAATTAACACACACACACACACACACACACACACACACACACACACACACACACACTCACAACAACAATTACTCACGAGCCATAGTTGTAGTTTATTTATAAAAATGTGAAGGGCATTTATCTAGTATCCATAACACAAGTAATTAGTCTGAGAGTGAAATTATATTGAATGATAACAAACTGAGTAATAAAAAGTACAAAATTATCAGTTGCATCGAAGTCACAAAATTCACCAACAATTTATCAATTGTCCATTCTGTATAGTTCACTTTTTCATAATCTATGATTTTCATACAAAATGGCGAATTATGTTTTAAAATTAATATTTGTTATGTTTTAATTAATATTTTGTAACTTACCGATGATAAGTCACACCCTTATCTTTTTGACTTGTTCTTGATTCGTTTTTGCATGTTTTTAACACGCAAGAAGGCATTTTTAAATCGTTTTGTAGCCACAATTTCGGTAAGCAGTTGCTTCGAGCGTTGGCGAACGACTAAATGAGTTGTTGCTCCGGAGCATCAACGCACGGGCTACTTTTCTTGTTTGCGGTGTCGCTTCTATACGCTAGTAATAGTAGTTCAATGCTATTTTCGAAGTTTTTTTTGTTTAGAATAAGATTTTTTTTTTTATATTAAATCAATGATGATTTAAAATTCCGAGGCCGCTACGAACTATTTGACTATATTACAGATAAAATTCTATTTTTTTATTTCATTTGTATAGAACAGTAGTTCTAGGAGCACAAAAACGGGCCTACGCGCATTTTATAAAATTCTTTCTCTACAAATTTTGGGTTTTGATTATTTATTCCCTAATTCTAGACTCGACTCTGACCACTCCTTTCCCTTTGACGACGACGAGAACAAATTATTTTGTTCGCATTCGGAAAGTACGCGGACTTAACTGAGATTTTTGGGTAGGGGAAGTTGACCCAAAACGGATATCACTAGGCTACTATTAAAAACTAAGCGATTGGTGTCACGGACACAGCAGTGCAATCTATGTATAGTGTCATAAAACAAGTTCATTCGTTGCCATGACAACATAAAAAAAGGAAAAACAAACACTGAATAAAATCTTGTCGATTTTATCACCGATTTTCCTCAAATCCTGGAAGACGAGGAAACAATTGGTTCGCCTGAGTACTTTTTTTTGAGTTCAAATTGTTATTTAGCTTTACCTAGGTACAGATTAAACTATTATTTTGTTACTGTAGATTAGAGTCGAGCTGTAACCATCTATTACTAACTAGGTAAAATTTATGTCCGAAATAAAAACTTCTGTATAAAATAATAGTTGTCATTTTATTTCTTAAAATACAGGTAAACATAAATAACACATTAATTTGTCTGTTTAAAAAAAATATGTTAGAAAGATTTTGGTGGTTAGAAAAAGAATTTCGTAAAATTATGGTCTTGAGCGGGAACCGAACCCGCGTCCGCTGCTATCCGGGCAGGTGCCTGACCATAATTTTTCGAAATTCCTTTTCTAAACACCAATATCTTTCTACTAATTTTCTAACATTTATATAATGTTGAAATTAAAATCGAATAGTAAAAATATGTTAGTTATTTTAAGATATATTTATGTAAATATGAGTATGATTATGGTCTTTTTAGTTTTATTTCGTGTTAACCGAAAAACCTTAACACGGGCTTAAATTTCTTAAAGATAAGTGCCTTATTATTACTTATTCGTATCATTAGGTGCGGTATAGGCAGCATCAAAAACCATTTTACAATTTTTGTAAATAAGCTAGGTACTTCTACATTCAAATCAAATCAATTAATTTAGTGTTTCACGGACATTGAAATTATTATTAGGGGTTTAAGTATCAAATTGCCGTTTTGTATGGAGAATTTAGCGAAAATTCATTTTTCCATACAAACATATTTGCGATTTCTTAAGGAACCACAAATCTAAATTTTATATAATTTTGTGGGTATATTTAGACATTAAGCTATAGGATACCTAGGATGCCTAGAGATTTTTTTTATACCAGAGACAGACTGGTGTCCGTGTCCGTGGATCTAAGTGGTACTTAGGACGAGCCGTTTTTGAAGATTTATTGGTAGTGAAAGAAATAAAAATAAGATAAAATTTTATACATAAATATAAGTCCTTGAAATGAAGTTAAAAATATAAAAATAATAATGGACATAACTATTGTTTTAAATGAATTATACACTACTACTAAATAATGAGGGAACATCGGCAATTTCATACTTTAACCCCTATTATTACCCGTGAAAAAAAAATTACGAAACTTAAAAATGGAGTAAAACATAAAAGGTCACCACATCACCTGCATCTGGTTTTATCATCTGCAAACAGGCTCCGTATGGAACCTAATACTACATACACTCTAATCTAAATGGTATTACTTAATTATTTTTAATCATATACAAGCGGAAACCACTTTATGAAAATATCTATGTAAAAGTCACCATTGTTGGTGACAGTACTCCGACGTAATACGGGCGAAGAACGACCCACGTGGATTTAAATTATTTGTGTAAAATAGCTTTTGTTGCTGATGGTACCATGCAGTACCTACACAATCACGGCAAAATGTATAAAATTCACATTCGATTCTAAACACAATTTTTTTTAAAACTATATTGATCACTTTAGTCTTGTCACTTTTGAATAATCTGTGGCGGTATCAGCATCTTTGACAAATTAAATGCGAGCGCTAACTTAACTTCTACTTAAATAACTATATATTTCTAAAACATTCGTAAGAAACCTCTGTGCAAAGTCTAAGTAAAACTTATTAAGTATGTAGAGTATAGTGAAACTCTCTATTGTATTTAGGTAATAAAAAAAATATCTACCTCTGGGAGAAACACCACACTGGGCTACGGGATATTTGGTAGGTGTTTACGCCAATATGCGGTGATTTCATTCACCAATTAAATATTGGTAAATACCAAAAACTTAATATTATTTCTTACGAGAAATTACTAACTTATTGAAATACAAACGAGAACAATGAAAGTGGATCACATAACATTATATGGAACTAAGAACGATACAATATCGTATTGCTCAAAAAACACTTTGAAACATTGTCGGTGTTATTACAAAAAAAGAGTTTTTATCCCACCATCTCGGAAAAAGCGTTTTTGCTCTTCGATATCTGAGTGCAAAAGCAGTTTTTATCCTCTAGAGGATAAAGTAAATTTGAATTTATAACATCGTGTGCAATGAGTTTGTGAATTCAAAACATCATTATACCTATTTATTTCTACCTCCATGGTGCCGAAATTATCATGCAACCTATTTTAATTTGTTACAAACTCAGACTCGGAACCTTCTTGGTGTACTTTTTTGTTCGTTATTTTGTTCCATGTGACCGTCATACTTGGCGTTAATCTTGCTTTAAACATTTTGATCGTCTACAACGCTTGCTTGATGCTTGAGTCAAGCTTTTAAAAGCTTTTTAGGTCTGTTTGATTTGTTTACGCTAACAACGGAACAGAAACATACAGAAAATCAACGTGCTTGACTCAAGCTGATTGACCGTCTCGGAACTCCATTAGGGACGGTAATTTTTATTACGTACTTATACTAGGTTATAATATGGCAAGTAGAAATTATTGTGGTGGGTGTGTCTGGGTAAATGGGTGTTTTGTGGGTGTCTGAGTGGATGGGTGTGTGTTGTGGGTGTGTATGGGTGAATGGGTGTGTGTTGTGGGTGTGTCTGGGTGAATGGGTGTTTTGTGGGTGTGTCTAGGTGGATGGGTGAGTTGTGGGTGTTTCTGGGTGAATTTTATGGGTGTAGATGGGTGGGTGAGTTGTGGGTGTAGATGGGTGAACGTTGTGAAAGTTTCTGGGTGGATAAGTGTGTTGCGGGTGTTTCTGAGTGAACGTTGTGGGTATGTCTGGGTGGAAGATTGGGTGTTGTGGTTGTGTCTGGGTGTATACTGTGGGTGTGTTTGGGTAGATGGGTGTGTGTTGTGGGTGTCCTGGGTGGATGGGTGGGTTTTATGGGTGTGTCTGAGTGGATGTTCTGGGTGGTTTTGGGTGGGTGTTGAGGGTGTGTTTGGGTTGATGGGTGAGTGTTGTGGAAATTTCTGGGTAAAAACAGAAACTGTTCTTATTGTAATTTTTTTTGGTATTTTACCATTTCCTCGTTGGGGGGATGAAAAGTTACGTTTTGCACTCGAGTGCGAAGATTTTTCACTTTGTGCTCTTTTGATTCACTCGCTATCGCTCAGGATTCTAATTTTTTAATCCTAAAATTTAAAGTTTTAGAATCCTAAAATTTTAGAATCCTTCGCTAGCTCGGTCATCAAAATTGAGCACGCGGTTAAAAAGCAACTTTGCACTCACGTAAAACAAATAACTATTAAATCAGTTTCTGTCACTGTCAAAAACTATTGACGAGAAAGGAACAACATCAGATTTGAACACTTTATAAGCAAAACACGTTTTAAACACTGTGTGTGTTCAAAATTTATAGCATTATAAGACAAGAAAATGAAAGCGATTCTCTTTTATATTCATGAAGCGATACTGTGTTTAATAGACAATGAATTTAAAAGTAGTGAAATAAGACACATTTTTTTTATTTTATTCAAGGACTATTCAATTGTCTATTCAACACAATTTAAGAATGCTATTTCTAGTTTCCAAGAATTTCATGTGAGTCGGTTACATTGAGTAATGGGAGAGACTATTTGGAGAGATTGCATTGGCGTCTGAAATCAAAATGAATTGTATCGTGGCAGGGAAATCAAAAATATTGCTTCACAATATTGACTGAAATTATCACTTCCACAAAAATAACTAATACGAAAATATTTGAGCGTCATTCGCTAAAATGTCATAAGACACAAAACTAGCTATGCAGATAATTTATTAATTAGGCCATAAACACACGTGCATTAATAGCTAAGTTGAATTCTTTAAGACAAGACCATCGATTGCGCATGCTAATGGTCAGAAAAAGAATGAATCTCAGATATCAACAAAAATGTATTATTTATAGGTACTTAATTTAGTGAGAGAATATAAAGGCTTTTAAAAAGGATCTTAAGACATAGGATCCATTTAGTTTAAATTGACTTGGGTCTTACGATAAGATAACTACATAAAATTTGGTCAGTTTGGCAAGAGCTCCGAAGAAAGACAACCATTAGGGTACATCTTGGAAGTTTAGCATAAATGCTGCGTTCGTAAACTTGGCAAGATAAGTAGGTACTATTCTGAAGTCTCAATGAAGACTGCAGTCATTTGGAATATTTTCCTCTCAATAAAAGTCCTACAATTAGCGATACCTATAATAATAGTAATAAATATTACTTACGCTCACACCTTTCATCTAGTCCAAAGTAAAGAAGCATAAGCACTTGTGGTATGGATAGGTTAGGTCCTAGATGACGGACAAATTTTGACATGCACAATAATTTATATAAATACTTATAATATATACTACATAAACATATAATCAATCTAGACTCGAGAACAAATGTCTGTGATCGTCACAAACATTTGCCTCTGCCAGTATTCAAACCTGGGGCCTCTTGGCCGATAACCAGCGATCGTACCATTGGACCGAACCAGCTGTCAGTACAATTAAGCTTAGAAAAACGGTTAACTTATGTAATAAAACAACTTTTGGCCGACATTTTGTCTACACAACCTCAAACAAACGACAAAATACACTATACATACAAACGAAAAATGTTCTGGGATATTTAGTTGGTGCATTTTTCGTTAATACACCATTATTACAATTTATAAAATTACCCTGATTAATGAATGACTAAGAGCGCCATATTAGTCTGAAAATATTTCACCGCTGAGGTCCTCTACTACGTACCTAATCAAGTCAGAAAAACTAACCCGTTCCATGTTTAAAAGGTAAACTAATGTATTATTTTAAACACATGGTACTAGGTATTTCCATCTGCGACGAAAGAGCTGGTCAGCTGATTGCATTTTTCATCACACCCATCACATCCGGTAAGTATCGCTGGAGGCGGTTTGGGATAAGTCTATAAAAGTCTTATAGACTTATGCATATCACCGCGCCACACCATCGTGCAGACGAATGTACCACCTAAAAGAGCTTTCCCTAGGGGGTTGGTGTCAACAAGATGGCTTTAAAAAACGTAGATATGCTTGAACAGTATCACAATAAACATACTGCATCGACCCTAAATAATTTGGGAGCAGTCCACTTGTTAAGTAGTAGAACTAAATCGACGTTAAAAAGTCTCATTTGATCAAACGCAAAATCAGTTCTGATTAAAACACTAATCTAGTTTAAATCTAATCTAATACTGCAATTGGAAGCTAAACCGAAAGGATCCAACTCAAAGACCAACGGTATTTTTATGTTATGGTTTTAAAAGTGCTTAAATCTGATGTTGTCCCTTTTTTCAACTCTTTATAACTCTTGTCAACGGTTTGTGACAGTGACAGCATCTTAATTTAAACATTTCATAACCAAAACACGTCGTAAACACTTCTTTGTAATAAATAACACCAAAACAGATACTTTGTTGTAATCAACCGAATTCTCCGCTTAATGATGTGGTTTCTTTTCGTTCGATTGCGTCCATTTGTAAAAACTTATGGATTAAATAAGACTAATACTTGGGCAAAGTCGCCGCTGGCGCAGTGGGAGAAAGGAGAGAGTCGTCGGGAGCAGAGAAAGTGGCTTCTCTTATAGAAGCTTTTCTTCTCCTCGTGATGGCGTGTGCTAAGAAGAAAGTGCAGAAGATCCCTGTGCTCTGAAACAAAGAGGATTAAAATTAATTAATGAAAACCTTATCGCACATTTTATTTTTTAAATGTTTATTAATTATTTATCTATGTATCTCTAGATGAACGGACGAAAAAATTAATGAGTATAAACAAATTTTAATAAATGAGTATGATATCCCAAAAAAATTAGCGTGAGGTGACGGCAGAACAGAATGCAATTGTCACCACCCCAAATCTCTCCCGTGGGTGTCGTACAAGCCGGCTAAGGGTTGAGACAGCGATGAGTAATAGGCAGCAACGATCCTCTTATATCAACCAGCCAGGTTAGTATTACTGATATAACCAGTTATGGTAACATTGTAGCGCCTTCTATTATAATATGCTACCTAACATAATTGGCGAAACTAGGGTGTTAATTCACCCCTGCCAACCCCATCGGGGGTAACTAGGCGTGATTTATGTTTGTATGACATCCTAAAAGAGGACGCAGCCGATCTAGATAAAATTCCGTACAAAATCCGATATTTCATTTCCGAAATATCTTGTTGTTCCTTTAGGAATGTACTTATTTACGTCATGGCAGAAGCAGGGCGGCTTACTGGCGCCGTCTTCGTGATATAATCAATTACGTACTCAGGACTCCCCTAGCGTTAGCTCCCTTCGATAGATGACGTAATATACTATCGGTATCTTTTACAAGTCCTCGTTATGTTAAGATTTAGTGTGGTGCTTTGTTTTTTTGCATATTGTATAGTAGTAATAGTAAAGTAACATTGGTAACTTATAATACCCCCTCTTTTATTGAGTATATTTTAAGCGCAAATAGTATACCTATTTGCGCTACAAATAGTAGGTATACCAATAACACTTACTGACAATGCAAACCCCAAGATGCTAATTGGTCTACACCGGGCAATCTCCCTTTTTTTTACGGGGTTAAAATGCAGTTTACGAACATCCCCACCGCCCCGGGACCTGGGTGGTGGGGGGGTGTGTATAAGGCGCTGGGACTACCCACTAAAATATCCCTGGTTCTCCGTCTGCAGCAGTGTAAATGGGGGCGAGGGTCTCAGCGTAAGCCTTTATCCCAAGCGTGCCCGTTACTGCGAGGGTCCGAGACTCCGGACTCACATCTACGCACAATGTGTGCGTGCATGTCCGCGGTTGAATCGCGCTTCCTCCTCTGCGGCGGCACACCGGAGAACGTGAGCTTTTTACGACATCCTTGGGGTGAGTCTGGATTGCCACATTCAACGTAATTTTTTTGCTCCCAGGCATATGAAGGTTCCGCAGTTCGCAAACTATTAACATCCCCAGCCTTTTAATGTCCCCACTGCTGAGGCATAGGGCTTGCCTATGGATTGAAGAATATAGGGAGAATTAACCAAAACCCACAACGCTGGTCAAGTGCGGATTGGTGGGTATTAAAGGTTCTAGAAGTCCGTTACGCTTGGAACCCAATAAGTGTAGCCCCGAACATAATAAAATTATAAGCTAAATCAATTTTAAAAAAAACGGTTAGAGTGATCAACAATTTCAACAGATGAAAATAGTTGTCTCTTTGGTGACTTCAGGGCCTCTCGAGTCTCTCGACCAATCACATTGTGGAAAATCTGAAGTTTTAATTGACCTATTATAGGTTTCAGACATGATTTCAGTATTTTTTTCATGAATCACAATTCGCGTGTTAACATTAACTGTTGGTCCGTGTTGAGAAAACTTAAATTCTGTTAATACGTGACAATCAATTGATTTATATTTACAGCATACTTAGACTTTACAAATTTAATCATAATTATGATGTAACAAAAATTCGTAATAATATGTTTAAAAAGTAGTCGGTATCAAAGAAAAGTTTAAATCATTCTAATTCCAAGACGCAAGGCGTTAAGGTACAAATTGCATAGTGATGTGGAGTCGATCTAACATCATTGTAAGTGATAACATTATTACGCACGTCTTGAGATAGAGTAGATTAAGTGCATGCAGATGGTCAGACTAAATACATCTTATACCAGTTTTTTATCACCGCAAAAATTTTAGGAAATGTTCAGACCATCAAACTGAACAAATTTCACTATGGGAGCAACACCAAATTCACGAAAATAATAACAGCTGTTTTTATTTATTATATATTTGTTTTTATTATATATTTGTTTGTAGTGTGATGATATGTACAATTCAAAAAATTTTTGCAGTGGAAAAAAAAGTGATTTGGTATAAGTATAATTTAATAGAAAATTTACAAAAAATACTGATGCGGGACTCGAACCCGCGTCTTCCGCAAGCCCAGTTCGAGGGTAAACAAGCGTGTGGTTTGTATTACTAAATCTAATAACGCTGCTAAAGAAAAATTTGTATTTACAACCAACAACTTTCTCTAGTACAAGTAATGCGCATGCGCAGTAATAATTGCCACAAATTAAACAATCATTGTGACAAGGTACTTAAAGTTAATCCACTTATGATGCTGACTGTACTAGGAAATACGTGCCAGCTGTTCAAGCCGCGCTGATTGAATCCAAAGCATTGTTCCTTGCCGACGACTGAGTCATAGCAATAACACTTCCTTGTTGAAGTCTGAAATTGATCTTTAACGAACGCTTCACAGAGTTTCGATTAGCCTGGACGGGTTTTCGTAATGCTGCATTACTAAAGCTGTAGTCTAATGTGAGATGTGAGTCATCATAATCATCTTTTCAGCCGAGAGACTCTTATTACTAGGCATAGGCCTCCCCTAAAGATCTCAAAAGCGATATGTCCTGAATGAATATGTTTCCGTGGCCTTTCCCGCCCGGCCCCGTATTATGTAAACCAATTTATGCTGCTTTGGTCTACCAGTCACTCTCACATCTTGCTATTCTCAATGAGTGAGTGAGACGGGTAGACCAAGGCAGCTGAATTCGCCTTGCATAATAATATGGGGGCCGATCTTCGGTACACATTGTAGGGGGGGGGCTACCAACGACTGCGTCTCCCGGGTGCGAGCGCTTACCTTTCCACCACAGACCTCCTGGCATCGTGCCCTTAATACGCAATCTTCTACATCCATCAACATTGGCCTTTTAATGTTTTCATTGCTGGGGGCACAGGTATGGTCACAAAATTCTTATTTATAGGTGGTGAACCAGAAACATTGCTTTATGATCATTATAAACATAAGTAGTTTTCTAGAAAACCTTTTGGGGTGATTATAATCTATTCTGCCTTATAACCCTAAGCAGTCTTCTAGAATACCCTTGGGGTTATAGTGTACTTAGTCGTCAGCATGCGGTATATTTGTGTAAATGTAAGATTCAGATAATTGCATAAGAATGATAATGAAGATCGCTTAGATAGAACACAACCTCGCATACATCGCCTTGGCTAAAGGGACAAGACGTGATGTGGCAGACGTTTCTTAATTGATTTAAATTATTTTTCCTCTTAATTTTCCTGCTTGCCAGTACGCATCCGAGGTCAGTATTGCACTACTAAGTTGGTTTTAACACTTCATTGTCCAATATATAGCCACGAAATTGTGACATGAATAATTAAATTTAATCAGTATGTAAGAAAGACGACGTTCAAACATTACCCAAGGATGCCCTAAAAATTACCTTTGGTCCACGTCCTTAATTATTTTTTTAACCATCTGCGAAAGGAGAATTTTCACTTTTTCCTAATTGGTTGTGAAATATTAAAGGGCACAATTTACTTACACTACAAAGAATATTATGGTTAGAAAAAGTTTGAAAATTATAGTCTTAATGCCGGAACTGTGATAAGGCCCTACGAGAAAAAAAAAATTTGTATCGAAGTGGCGGCGCTTGTAGCACGAAGTTGATTGAGATAGCTGTATTGTGCCGCACGGGCTTGAAAGCGAGACAGAGCGCAGTGTACCCTACTCAATAAATTTGACGTAAGCGCCAAATCAAACTTCAATTACCTGTGACTATATTAACAGTTTTTATTCAAATTATCGCCGAGCAATCCCTCGGAAATTATATACACTTTACATTGATACAAGTCTCACCTTTCAATGTATAGCCGTTTAGCTGTAATATTGAAAAATTTAAATAATCATTGATTTTTTTTCTATCGAGGAAATGTTTATTTAATTGGGTAACGTACTGTTCCAAGCCCTTTCATATATGCCCAATTTACACAATTCTGAGTATCAAATACCTGCTGATAATAGATTACGAGATAAATGTGTTTTTCGACTTTTTTCATGGCACGACCCTCTAGTATGTACCCTTCGCCTGTATTTACCTCTGACTAGTATTTATTTTACTACATATTTACCTAAACGCCTCCACGGAATACATAGTATGTAGAGCCATTAAACTACTATAACTAGCGTTAACTTTACCTTATAGCTCAATGTGTAGAGGACATGTAGAGCTATCGTGCGGGCGTACAAATGTCCTATATTCATTGAACTACTATTACTAGTCTTTCATAATTTGATGATGATGAAAAAAAATTTCATCCCACCATCTCGGAAAAAGCGTTTTTGCTCTTCGATATCTGAGTGCAAAAGCCGTTTTTATCCTTTAGAGGATAAAATAAATTTGAATTTAGAACATCGTGTGCAAGTGCAAATAAGTTTGTGAATACAAAACATATTTTTTTAAATTTGTTTTTAATTATCTCTTTTTTGGGGAAGGCAAAGGGTCTAGCCCATACATACATACATCTTTAGTATATTTATTTCATATTAGTATGAATAAATGAGTGAGTGAAATGAATGTATAAAATTAATTTTACATTAAAATGTCACACATTTTATCGCATATAGGGAGTGCTTGGCGCGAATTGAATGCTACCAGAGTTCATGATGGCGACTGATGAGGTGGTGAAAACCACTTTAAAATTCTCAACATCAAATACATCACAAGACTTATTTTCAATGATTCTGCATAATTTCACACAATTCAGATGCTTGTGCATCAAAACAACACCACTTTCACTGCACAGTCTGCACAAAACCCGCTTTGTAAAACATCATTAAACCTATTGAACCTCTATGGTTTCGAATTTATTAAGCCACCTTTGTAATTTGTTAAAATTCAGATTTGGAACCTTCTTGGTGTACTTTTTATTAATTTGCTTTGCACGTGCGCGTCTGGGTGGATGTTGTGGGGGCGTCTGGGTGGATGTTGTGGGTGTGTCTGGGTGGATGTTGGGTGAGTGTGTTTGGTAGGGTGGGTGTGGAAGTGTCAGGGTGTAAATAGAATTGACTAAAACTTTTAATAATGTGAGTGTAATTTTTTTTGCATTTTGCCATTTCCTCGCTGAGGGGGATGAAAAGTTACGTGTTGCACTCGAGTGCAAAGATTTTTTCATCCCACCATCTCGGAAAAAGCGTTTTTACTCTTCGATATCAGAGTGCAAAAGGCGTTTTTATCCTCTAGAGGATAAAGTAAATTTGAATTAAGAACATCGTGTGTTGCAATGAGTTTGTGAATTCAAAACATCATTATACTTAAACCTATTTAATTCTACCTCCATGTTGCCGAAATTATCATGCAACCTTTTTTAATTTGTTAAAAACTCAGTCTCGGAACCTTCTTGGTGTACTTTTTTTTTTAATTTGCTTTGCACGCGCCGTTTTCTTTTCACGTCATAAATTTGTTTAAAACCTTGGAGTTCCGAGACGGTCAAGCTTGGCGTCAATCTTGCTTTAAATATTTTGATTGTCTACAACGCTTGCTTTATGCTTGAGTCAAGCATTTAAAATTCTACTATTTGATTTGTTTGACCTAGCAATGGAGCGGAACAAGCTGATTGACCGTCTGGGAACCCCATTAGGGACAGTGATATTTATTAGGTACTTACAGGTTTTAATATGGCAAGTAGAAAATAATATTGTGATAGGTGTTTCTGGATGAATGTTGCGGGTGTGTCTGGGTGGATGGGTGGATGTTATGGGGGTGTCTGGGTGGATGTTGTGGGTGTGTCGGGTGGATGGGTGTGTGTTGTGGGTGTTTGGGTGAGTGGGTGGGTATTGTGGGTGTGTCTCGGTGAATGGGTGTTTTGTGGGTGTGTCGAGTGGATGAGTGCGTGTTGTGGGTGTTTGGGTAAGTGTTGTGAGTCAATCTGGGTATGTAGGTGATTTTTGGGTGTCTTAGTGGATGTTCTGGGTGGGTGTTGAGGGTGTGTTTGGGTTGATGGGTGGGTATTGTGGAAGTTTCTGGGTGAAAACAGAAACTGTCGTGATTGTAATTTTTTTTTGTATATTGCCATTTCCTCGATTAGGGGGGATGAAAAGTTACGTGTTGCACTCGAGTGCAAAGCTTTTCACCTTGTGTTCTTTTGATTCCCTCGCTAGCTCGGTCATCAAAACTGAGCACTCGGTTAAAAAGCAACTTTGCATTCACGTTTAACATTAAATATTTTTTCTGAGCTGTATTAGATAATCTCCTAAGTTGTATTAGACAAGTAAAGTTACTTTTATTGATGCCATCGACAAATGTTTTTGAGATAGATTGTGTTTTACAAATAACGTAGAACTCTATCGTACCAATGCAACGAAATGGCGAGCGATTTAAAAAGGTCAAGAATAATAATAAGAGCAATAATTTGTTAGAGCTTACACCGCGACAATAGACGAGAAAATTTTGGCAGTGTGTGTGCGGATATAAACATCATTATTGAGCCTCTCCAATGACTCAAGTCGCATGATGGAATTTGTCATTGTCAATTGTTTAATAGTACATACATACATAAATCACGCCTATATCCCCTAAGGGGTAGGCACAGGTGAACTAGCACCCACGTATCGCCAATTATGTTAGGTCCCATGTAATAGGTGGCGAGCCTATTGGTATTTATCGGGCACAAAAGTCGCAGTACATTGCTGGGTGGTATAAGAGGAACGCTGCTGCCCATTCCTCGTCACTGATTTATCCTTAGTCGCCTTGTACCACACCCACGGGAGTGATTTGGGGTGGTGACAATTGTATTCTACTCTGCCGTCACCACACGGCCTTTGTTTGTTTAATAGTACCTTCTGCCTATTCAGGTACCATTCATGATTGCTCAGGCTATAGAAAATTGCTAATAAGTAGTTTATTAAGGTAAACTGGTATAATAGATGACTTAGACCATTCGTCATCAATGACTAACAGAAAAATATATACCTATTAGTTAACTAAATGAATGCTGTGTGATGATGGCAGAGAAAAATACAATTAAATTTAATTGTTACCACTCCCAATCGATACCGATAGATAGCAGTGAGTAACAAGAACAGGATTCCTTTTATACCTATCACCTAGCAGTATACTGTGATTTACGTGCCCGATAGATAGCAATAGGCTCTCTCCCTACCTATTATCGCATGGGACCGAAATTAATTAGCGCAGCGACAGTGTTAATTCACCCCTCCTCTATTATATCACGCCTCTATGTATGTCATTTTCTGTGTAATATACATTACCTTATAACTATAATTAAATATTAGTCGGGTTCGAAGGTTTACCGATCTAGTTCCGGTGTAATTTGTAAGTAATGAACTACAATTAGATAGATACATAACAGAACTAACAAAAATCAATAATTTCTAATTAAGTTTATTTAGTCAACACTAATGACCTTCGTGGCGCCATTATGGTATAGGGCCTATACTATAGGCAAACTTTCTTCACGTCGTTAGGTAATATTAATTCTATACAGTGATACATTTACATACCTACTACAAAAATTTAATTTGTCTTCACGTGCCTTCCCTAGGCATGGAAGAATAAAGGGAGAAAGGGCAGAAACCCACCCAACATTTATCCCTAAATTACTATCTGTCATAGCAGGGACCTCTCGGCCGGTAGCCAGACATTTGAGCATAGGACTTAAGCGTCATTCATTCGTCCCATTTCTGCCGTGGACCATGAACCCCAAAGGCTTCGGGGATATTGGCGTAATTTATGTATGTTTGTACGGACGAAATGACACACCTACACATTGGCTAAACTGAATTTAATTAATTAATTTTTAGTTGACGTTGACGGGTGCCGTGTGGTGACGGCAGAGTAGAATACAATTGTCACCACCCCAAATCTCTCCCGTGGGTGTCGTACAAGGCGACTAAGGATAAATCAGTGATGAGGAATGGGCACCAGCGTTCCTCTTATACCATCTAGCTATGTACCTTCTGCGACTTTTGTGCCCGATAAATGACAATAGGCTCGCCACCTATTACATGGGACCTAACATAATTGGCGAAACGTGGGTGCTTGTACACATCTGCCTACGCCTTCGGGGATATAGGCGTGGTTTATGTATGAGTATGTATGTATGTAATTTTTAGTTACACCGGTTTAAATCGTATTTTTCTTTGTTATGTTAGACAGGAAAGTCCAAAATCTCACCTGATGGTAAGGTAAGCACGATAAGGGCCGAAATGGAATCGAGCTTCACGTGGAACCCTAAACTACAGAGGAGATGGCTATATTGTCGGAACAAAATAATGCTGTTATCATTATTATTAAGGCGACAGAATTTGATAATATGGTGGTAGTTAGGAGGACTTGAAAAAAGTCCTTCCACCAACCAAACCGAGTAGGTACTTACAAATTTGTATTCCCCTGGGGATCGACCCCGGGACCCCAAGATCTTATTCCGGTGGGCGAATCACTAGATCACGGAGGTGGTTACTGTTGATCATCAATTTTTACATACATACATAAATCACGGCAATATCCCCGAAGGGGCAGGCAGAGGTGAACTAACACCGACTATCAATTTTTGATTGATATTTAATTAGATCTCTTGGTCTGGAACAATAAACGATCTTGAAATAAAACCAAACACCGCAGTATTTAAAACAACATTGAACTCTAGTAGAGTACCGTTTCAATACAGTTAACCGACAATGCGGGCTGATAGTGACAGCCATTACGACAACTACGCTTTTGAACCTACAATGATGTAGTGATGTAATGAAAAAATGGAGAAGTATTCAATTTTTTAATTAAGGAGCATATTCGTTGCCATTGCACAGTCGCTTGGTTCTTATGGGTGTGTAATAAAGTTATTTATCTCAAACAGGACTAGTCGACATTGAAAAAATGAGCGTGTAATACGAAAATTGGCTGATGCTCAGAACAGAGGATGTCCTCTAATAGTCGGGCCCATTAAATGCAATGTACCCACCTATTTAGGGTTGCCACTTTTAGCAAATTGCAGAGGCACAACAATTCTGGATGTGAAATTTCAGTGCACTAGAGATATTTAACAATCTTTACTCCCCTAAGGTATAAGCAGATGCGTTTTTGTCAGCCTATATGCTTTGCTAGGTCCCATTGAATAGGGGGAGAGCATATTGGAATTTAGCTCGAACTTTAGTCGCAGTAGGTAATTTGCTGGATGGTCCACTAAGAACGCTCCTTATTTCTTGTTATATTTTAACTCATATCCCCGAGTTCATAAACGCTACTCAAATTTTGAGCCCTGCTTATAAAGTTAAGTAAACAATACTTGTCAGAAATGTATGGAAAAACGTCCATGGCAATACTTAAATGTTAAGCAGGACTCAAACTTTGAATAGCGTTTCTGTATTCGGGGGTTAGTATCCTTGTATGATATCCACGAGAGAGGCAGAGGTAATAACAATTGTATTCTTCTCTGCGTGACTGCAGAGAAGAATACAATTGTTATGGCACACGGCACCACCGATATTTAATATTACCCTAATTTAAAATGAGCAATCTTAAAAATCAATTGTGAAAATATATCAGAACTTTCTGTACTACAATCAAGGCCGGAATATTCTCCTCTTTTCCTTATTCATCTTAATAATGGGATTCCCCCTAAAACGAATTAATGTTTAAGACAAAAGAGACCAGGAAAAAGATAGCTCTATTTTAATTTAACTGCCTATAATTACCACACACGAATAAAGCTTGAACTGGCTTGAAGTATTTGTTCAGTTAGGTAAACCTAGTATGTATTTTATTATATTCATCGTTTCGTACACAGCTTTTCGTAACACTACATTACATTTATTTTATATTTTTAGTTAAATAATAATAATAAATAAACTTAAATTTGATAATTGATTTGATTCAGCTTAGACTATTTATTTAGTTCATTGACGACAGCCCTAAACCTACCGTGCTCATACGCAGCTGCGGTGACATAACCTATAAAGAGGTCGGTATCCCTTTCTGTTGCACGAGGAGTGAGAGAGAGCATACTAATCATCCTAATGTTTGAGGTCTCGGGGATATTGACGCTCGGATGTATAGGTTGGGCGATTATCATGATTGATAGGAATGTGACGAGGGATGGGATTTAATTTAAAACATTCGCAAGATGAAATTTTAATTCATTTATCACTACAAAAACAAAAGACCTACAGGCAACTCTACATAATGTCTGTGCCTGTGAATTATAGTTTTAATCAAGATGCTTAGTTAATCATCCGTTTTCCAGACCTAATAAACATTTAAGTTATGAGAATTCTGAAGTCTAATGAATTGAAAAGATAATTATTAAAAATCTAACTCAAGACATTTTAAGGCAGCGTCAAAAAAGGCTACATTACATATCTACAAAAAGTAGGCTAGGATCAAGATAGATCTAAAGCACTTCTAAGCTTTCATCAAAACGATAAATATATATAAAGATAGAACATATTACTACAAAATAACAAAAGTAAGTAAGTATGCGTGTGATGTATTTCGAAACTTAAAAACCTATTATTGCCTATTGTTCGAGTCTCTACGTAAGTAAGTGAAAGTGTGTTTGCGCTTAAAACAGTTGGAAGGAAATAGAAAACCTACTGCGAAAGATATATTTAACCATCACCAGCCCTTTAATGTCCCCACTGCTGGGGCACGGGCCTACCCTATGGATGGAAGAATATAGGGAGATTGGGCCATAACCCACCACGCTGGCCAAGTGCGGGTTGGTCGGTATTAACGACTGCAGATGCAGCCGGGACCACCGGCTTAACGTGCCTTCCTAAACACGGCGGAACTCGCGATAATACATTTTTGGTCACTTGCTTAGTTTAGGCAATCGCAGGTCAAGCGCGTCGTGCAACTACGCTAGCGAGCTCCACGGATATATAATCATTAGGCTCCAATTGGTTGAGTTAACTATGCATCAAAAAACCGGCCATAGAAATCAAACTAGTCATTTGGCTGTAACTATCCGAAAACATTAATGAATCAAACTAGATAATTTAAATGCCGTAGGCAGCGGCAGACTCATTCGGTTGACGACTTTGACCATAAAACAGTGTGACGTCAAGCGTAAAACCAAAGGGCAAAAGAACCTAATGAGAATCAGCGGTTAGGTAGGTACGTACGATTAGTCATAATTATGAACTTAGAGTCGTGACGCACTACGTCCGATCCGAATCCGTGAAAATATTGTCCGTAGTGTAGCCGTAGAACTATTTCTATGGTAACTTACGCACTAGATCGCCGTCATCCGATTTCTTTCCGTCAAATAAAGTATGCTAAAAGATGGCTTCTGAATTGCTTGGATTTGTATCGGAGATCGAAGTAGTGCGTAAGCATTATCCGAGTTTTCTAGATCACGGATTCGGATCGGACGTAGTGCGTAACCGCTCTTATTGTAGAACAAAGTTGGTGGGTATGATTAGTTAGATGGTTAGTCATCATACTGATGGTTAGCGTTCGCGATATTGCGCGCGCAGACGTGTCATCGGCGAAACCACGCCCGGAGGCCATTACGTCACCAGCGCGAGCGCATGTCATGCGGTATTTTTATTCAGATTTTCTGTAATAGGTGTCCTTAGGTTACTAAAATAAATAAGGCCGTGCTTGGATATTATATAGATATATACGTGTACTAGTGGCCCGATTACGATCAAAACTTTGACCAGACAATTATTATTTGATTTTTATTCGAATATTTAAGACGGCAGATCAGAATACAATTATCAATGCCCCGATCTCTCCCGCGGGTGTCGTACAAGGCGACTAAGGATGAAGACAGCGAAGAGTATGGGCAGCATCGTTCCTCTTATACCACCTAGCAAATTAACTTAGAGAGATGGCAGGAGGCTCGCTACCTATTACATGACCTAACCTAATTAGCGAAACGTGGGATGTTAATTGCACATGTATGCACCCAGGGAAGCACTTTAGTGGATAGTCTCGTCGCTCTATACTACAGGTACACTCCGGGGCGTCCCACATAAACCTTAGTCCCGAGATCGGGTTGCGTCAATGCATTTTACCCCAGATAAAAAAGTTTTAGCTTATACCACTCGGTCAAGATAGTACGTTTCCATCAAAGAGAAACGGCCAAATAAAACCGCCAACCACTAAAACAACAACTTGAACACAGTTTTTCTTTTCTTTCCAACCGATCGTTTGACGAGTCAAACGACGAGTCGCATAAACAAGTTTTTACTTTCACTAATACGACACTCCCGCGGACTACCTTACCTACATAAGCTTTAGCTTGTTTACAAAGCAGACAAGGCGATAGATAAGCCGATAGGACTTGGGAAAGTGCACCCTGACACCGAGGAACAGAGCTGAACATCTATTGTAGAATGTTGTCAATTTTGGAAAAATATCAAGATTAGGCGGAAATACTTGCCTAAAGCGGATTATGTTCTCGTACCTATTATGTTTATAACGATGTGCCAATAATATACGCAAGGTGAAAGGACCTTTAGTTCCATCTTGCCTCCTTAGGGAGCAGACAGCGAGGCTGGTGAGAATATTATAATATATCCATTTTCAAAATGGTTTCGCTTTTTTATACACGAGGGTGCTCATTTTAGGAAGTTTTCCCACTCTCTGCCATATTCCTCTATGATTTTTTAGTCTAAGATTATACTAAGTTTTGGCGACTATAGGGTATAACAGCGACGAGCAATGGACGAGCAATGGGTGCGCAGTGGGTTCCTGTTATACCACGTAGCAATAAACTGCGAATTGCGTGCCTGATAGAACTACGCCTTCAGGGGTTTTACATGAATTGATTTGTGTAATTATTGTTTTCTGTAGTTTAGTCAGCTGCCCGCATTGCGAAGGACACGGGTTCGAGCCCCATAATTTTATACAAAAATACAGACCCTTTTTTTATGTAACATTTAAATTAGTCTACCTACTTACATTATCCACGTTAATGCGTCACCACCAATCATAGCCTGATAACGTGACGATGATATCAGATAAGTCAACTTCCTTATAAACATCCGATTGTTAAATAGCCTTATTGTCTGTCTAAATAGCCGTTTCCATTTAATCTATTACTGTAGACTACACATTTAAACTGGACGGTAAAGTTTTAATATTACCAACGAATTGACATAGAGAAATCATCATAATCACCCTATTTACTCCGAGATAATCACGCAAACATCTTGTAAATGCGCTAATTTAGTATTAAGTTTTTTACTGTTACATTTTTTCTTTAAATTTTAATATTGTTATAAATTATTTTATTAATATAGTTTTAATAAAACACGCAGAAATCGAACTATGTATTTTAGTTATATTTATTTTATATAATGTAATAAAATCTTTATTGTGATAAATATTTCTGACATTCACGCCTAGATATCATTAGTATAAACTAGCCTAAAGTAAGCAGCTTTAGCGGCCTTTCTCGGAGGGTAGCAAGCGCTGACCGTTTAACGTGGTTAAAAAAATTAAGTTAGACAATTTCTCTAAAAAGAATGAGATTCTAAGTAACTAGCATCTATCTCGCCACGTGCCAATAATTTTGCTCAAGTAAAAGTTGTAAACTTGTCCTAAAACTGGGCTTACTTTAAGTAACTAACTAAAACCGGATTTTTAAAATTCGATAATTATACATTTACATTATTGAGGTACTTGTAATAAGCACGACCAGTTAATTGTGTACTTTTATAATTAACTAAACATTGCAGTGTGTTTTTTTGCATATTTGAAATAAGAAAAGTAACGGATTTAAATCGCGTTTATTTTAGGAGTACAACAACTTGCCGCGTGGTGACGGCAGAGTAGAATACAATTGTCACCACCCCAAATCTCTCCCGTGGGTGTCGTACAAGGCGACTAAGCATAAATCAATGATGAGGAATGGGCAGCAGCGTTCCTCTTATACCACCTACCAATAGCAATGCACTGCGACTTTTGTGCCCGATAAATGGCAATAGGTTCGCCCCTATTGGGACCTAACATAATTGGCGAAACGTGGGTGCTAGTTCATCTCTGCCTACCCCTTCGGGGATATAGGCGTGATTTATGTATGTATGTATTATTTTAGGAGTCAATCCTACAATGTTGGTCAGGCAGCGAAAAATTACGTAGGTGCATTATGCCAGTCCCGACTCATCTCAGAGGTGTCGTGAAAGTAAGCGCATTACGGCACCTCAATGCAGGAGGGCAAAGCACCAGCAAAAGCATACCTTTTGTAACCTAATCTATGAATGTAATAATAACTTTTTGAAATATGAGATGAATACCTACATAAACGAGACGAAGTAGTTGAATTTGGACGAAAACGTGGGGCAAACCCGGCATTAAACTATTTCGACGGCATTCCTGGTCACTGTAGTTTACTTACTACTTACTAGACAATGTATTACGAAACCCCGTAGGCGACATTAACAGTTAAATTATACTATAACCACTTTCTACTGGCGTTCATTGCTTTACGCAATCAGTAGGCGGACTGGTCTGGACTTTTTTACAAGCTCGGTGCATTGGGATGTGTATACTACCTAAATTAACTCCATCCGCATTAGGACTGAAATTACGTCGATGATCTTTGGATGAGTAATTAATGATAATCAAAGTTTAGTCAAGACTTTAAGTTCCTGAGGCTCGAGTTCACCACAACGTAAAACAAGCGATTAATATTTAATCGCCGGTTTTTGACATTTTATCGTATAAATAAACTGACGGATTTATTCACTTGTTTTGCGTTTTGGTGAAATCAAGCCAAGTTTTTTTTCGATTTTCTTGTTGACAGCACCTACTCAACCTACTCTGCAGCCGTGTACATGACAGTACATAATCAAATATATAAAAATCTCGTGTCACAGTGTTTGTGAACTCTTCCGAAACGGCTTGATCGATTTTTATGAAATTTTTATACCCCTAGGCCTAGCTAGATGATAAGGGCAAAACAAAATTTGCCAGGTCAGCTAGTTTTACATAAAAGCTTAACACATAGAATGTATTTAAATCGATAGAAAACGTAAAGTCCGCAAAAGATGAAATAAGTAAACAAATGGGAATCTTTTACAAACAATGACAAGATAAATAGTTACATAATATGAGACAGAGCTACTAGACGCACAGCATTTTCTGTTGTCTTTGCCTTTTTTCTTGACGTCTTATAATCTCGACTCGCAGCGTCCTACTTTCATAGAGATAACTAACAAACGCACAAAAGACAATGCTATATGGTGAACTTGTAGTTGCAAAACAGTCATATATTTTGATGAGGCCGTACCCGCAAGTAGATGTTTACGTAGTGCGTGTAACTCCGAAAAACCTATATACATAAATCACGACTATATATCCGAACGGGTAGGCATAGGTGAATTAACATCCAATTTTCGCTAAAGATGGCGAAAATAACTTCGAAAACAACGAAAAAAAAGGATTAAAAAACGATTCATTTGTTTTGAAGGACCTAAGCTGTGGGCCTGTGGCTCTCGCGGAATCTTACTAAATATGACTAGGCAGAGAGTATAAAACCTTCTTGCTTATAAAAGCGTGGGTGTTATTTACCGTGTGTATTCACCACCACCTAATCCTTCTGGATGATATATATATATGTATGCATGTGGAATATAAAAGAAACACAAATCAAAAACACTTTCTTACAAAAATCTTGAAGATTTTTTAAGGAGGGCCGTTTTTTTAATTAATTGAGCGTTATTATGACCCCATAAACATGCCGTCTGGTGACGGCAGAGTAGAATCCAATTGTCACCACCCCAAATCTCTCCCGTGGATGTCGTACAAGGCGACTAAGGATAAATCAGCGACGAGGAATGGGCAACAGCGTTCCTCATAAATGGCAATAGGCTCGCCACCTATTACAAGGGACCTAACATAATTGGCGAAATGTGGGTGCTACTTCACCTCTGCCTACCCCTTCGGGGATATAGGCGTGATTTATGTATGTATGTATAAACATACACTAACTGCCGCACTCAGAGACGTCAAATAACTTTAATGAGTACTTAATGTCAAACATTTTCATTTAAATTTAGACCAAAGACCTGACAAGAATAGAGACTAGTTTTGAATTGTCATTTTTTGGCATTCAGTACTCATTATCGTTAATTGACGTCTCTGAGTGCGGCAGTTAGTCACAAGTTCCATGCGCCGCTCCTAAGTTACCTAGGTACCTCTCTGCTCTCCTTCTTCTCCCTGCCCTGTTCCCAATCTATCTGGAGTCGGCGCCGTATGTTTGCTCTACCATTCATATCGGTCAGACGTCATCAAGCCATCCACTCCCTTTTGATTCATATCATTCATCACACCGTTAAGGTGCTATTGATGAATGCATGTATAGAAAAGAGACGGAGCGGACCATGTCGACAGACCGATGAACGGAGAGAGTGATTAGAATAACAACAGTCCAATCCATACGTACTGCTCAAGGTTTTGGCTTAGGTTTTAAAGCCGGCCGCTGGCCTGACACCAACCCTCTTTGGGTATGCTGTAGGTACCTCTCTGCTAGGTCCCTCTCTGCTATAAAAATAGCACGGACCCAGTACCCGCACTTAGGGCCGGTTTTTTGATGCATAGTTAACTTACTTACTTGTTACTTAGTATAAGTTACTTACCAATTGTTATTACTGGTTAAATACCAGACTGATATTTAGCCATTAGTAACAATTTTTAACAATTGGTTGAGTTAACTATGCATCAAAAAACCGGTCATTAGATACCGCATTACGGTCAGGGACAGTAACTAGACATTAGTATTTAATTAACGCTCATCGGTTATTAGGTTAGACCGCGTTAGGAATCCCCCGCGATGGCACCGCCCCTAATATGGCGTGGTGAATATTTATTACAAGGACGATGCTTATTATTCGCAATGCAATGTTTGTCACGGCGTGGGTTACCTTTATGGCAAGGTCACATTAACCATAAACAATTAACACGGTAGTTTATCTCAAACAAACCGACTTTTATTCCCAAAGTTTTGAATCTATGATTAGTTTCCGGTATTCTGATTCTGTACAAAAATGCTTTGTGGTGACGGCAGAGCAGAGCTGACTACAATTATTGTCACCACCCCCAATCTCTAGGCGGTTGTCTTATACGGCGGCTAAGGGCTAAAAAATGATTAGGAATGAGCTACAAAGTTCTTGCAATACAGCCTATCAATGTACATACTGCTACAATTTACGTGTTCGATAGACGGCAATAGGCTCGCCTCATATTAGCACCCGAATGGTGAAGGGCAAACCACCAATAATACATACATAAATCACGCCTATATCCCCGAAGGGGTAGGCAGAGGTGAACTAGCACTCACGTTTCGCCAATTATGTCAGGTCCCATGTGGCGACCCTATTGCCATTTATCGGGCACAAAAGTCACAGTATATTGCTAGGTGGTAGATATAACAGGAACGCTGCTGCCCATTCCTTATCACTGTTTTATCCTTAGTCGCCTTGTACGACACCCACGGGAGAGATTTGGGGTGGTGACAATTGTATTCTACTCAGCCGTCACCACACGGCACCACCACCAATAATAAAGGGTTGGCAACAGGTCTAATGACACTAGGCTCTTACAATTTTCTTTATTAAGCATATTTCTCAATATTCCCATAAAACTTATCAGTCCGATAAAATTACTTAATCAAAATTAAATGGCTACTGCGTTACAACTAGTAGTAAAGATGGCGGTGCATTTTTTATTTATCTGCACAATACGATATCAGGCATATGCCATAAAACTTATCTGAAACCGAAAATTCGGCCTTTGTTTCTGCTTGTACTACTTACTACTTGTTGTATGTGTCTTGTTTTAACACTTAGGGCCTGTTACACAATCGACAAGTAAGTTCTAAGTAGCTTACTTAGCAGATCATTTGACAGTTGTAATATGAAATGTATGTCAATTGAACTGCAAAGTAAGTTACTTCGAACTTACTTGTCGATTGTGAAACAGGCCCTTAATAAATCCCATGAGTAATTTTTGACTCGGATAATAGTCATAAAATATATCTCCCATAAAATATATCGTCCCAAATTAGGGCGGGACATAATTTATCGAACCACATTTTTTTTTAATCATTTTTCCAACATTTAGGTACCTATATTAATGTTCAAATACAAATCCAATAATAATATCTGTCATCGTTTTGATGAAACCCCTACACAAAAGCAAAAGCAGAATTGAGAAGTCCACCTCAAAAAACTAAACTAGTCTCGGGGTTGTTGGTTACCTTAGACCAGTGTTTTTCAATCTCTTTAGATACACGACCCCACAGATATATCAACGCGACCCCCTTTAAAAAGTTATGAAAAGATATAGGGACCCCGTTGTTATAAGGACCTTTTACGGCGGGTCCCAACTATATCCTGTCAACAGTTGAAGATAGACGTGTGTAGTACACACGTCTAGCTTAGTTGCTTACTGCCGCACTCAGAGACGTCAAATAACGTTAATGAGTACTTAACGTCAAAAAATTACAATTCAAAACTAGTCACTATTCTTGCCGGGTCTATGGTCTAGATTTGAATGAAAATATTTGACATTAAATACTCATTAAAGTTAATTGACGTCTCTGAGTGCGGCAGTAAAGCAACTTCTGTTATTTATCGTAATTTAACAAAAAATGCCAGGCAACTAAACTTTGATAAGCTTACTTTTAACTGTAGATAGAATATAGGGACCCCCGTTAGGCAATAGAAGACAAAAAGATAGTCTCTATTTCTCTATATATTTCATTTAATTCTCACTGAACCTATGTTTTGTATTGTAGTATAGAAACTTGCCCTTTGCTTTAGCCTCGACCCTTCGGGTAAAGCGAGGAATTAATTACACGTACATGCCTGCCAGTCTGCAGTCATGCATGCGTGCGCCATCGTTAGCCTAGTGTAGAACCGGCACAATCAGTCTGGAAGACTGCCCGACGGGCAAGGCCGCGTACAGACATGCACGCCGGACCATGCTTCTTTAGGTCTGTGCGATGTTTGCCTAGTGTAGGACTGTCATGACCCACAGTTCGAAAAACACTCCCCTATGACCCACATACCTGCAGTATGGACACGACAAACGCCGTCATGGCGACCAACAGTAGCTGCTGCCTGGTGTAGTCGTGCAGCGGCTTGGCACAGCCCCGCTGGTAGATCGAGGAGCAGTCCGCGGTGTAGGGCTTGTACTTCGCCTCCAGGGGACCCTGGCCGCAGCAGGAGAGCGGCAGAGAGCCCCTCTGGCTGAAATCCCCTTGGCCACTCACACCGCAGCATTCGAACTGGAAGAAGGAAATCGAGGGATCAGTAAAGAAGATGCATAAAAAAATCACGCCTTTATCCCCGAAGGGTTAGGCAGATGTGAAATAGCACCCACGTTTGGCGAGTCTATTGCCATTGATCGGGCACAAAAGTCGCAGTACATTGCTCGGTGGTGTAAGAGGAACGCTCCTGCCCATTCCTCATCACTGATTTATCCTTAGTCGCCTTGTACGACACCCACGGGAGAGATTTGGGGTGATGAAAATTATATTCTGCCGTCAGCATTATTTATCCCCGTAGTGAACACCCATACGAACGCCTATTTTAGGTTAGGGCCCATAGGGGAGCCTATTGTCTAACGGGCTCGTAAACCGCACTAAATTTAGTGGTTTAAGAGAAACTCTGCTGCCCATTACTCATCGCTTTTTTAACCTTTACTGCCGCACTCAGAGACGTAAATTAACTTTAATGAGTACTTAGTGTCAAAAAAATTCATTGAAATCGAGACCATAGACCCGGAAAGAATAGCGACGAGTTTTGAATTCTCAGTTTATGACATTTTTGAGGTCTCTGAGTTCGACAGTTAGTCGCCTTGTGCGACACCCGCCGGAGTGATTGGTGGTGTCAACTTTATTCTCCTCTGCTGTCACCACAACTTTTAAATAATATAATATATTACAGAAAGCTATCCAATCCTAAAAAATAAAAATTATAAATAGAGTTAGTAGCAAAATGAGATAATCTTTTATTTACATAAGATATTATTTTTTATTTTAATTTGAACATGATAATATAAATGTTAGACAAATAATTACAAAGAATTATAATTATAGTCTGGATGCGGGTTTGATTTTCGAGAACTTTTCTTACCACAATATTCTTGTAAGAAATAAGGTATCTCCATTTTTTACTGGTAGTGCTCGTGATTTTAGTGAAACCTCAACGCTATTGAGTACACCCTTGAACCGTAGATTGGTGTGCGCAAGAAACAAAGTGGTTACAACGTGCGTGTCCCGCGATCGGTCAGCGATTTAGTTTCAGGTTTTCAACCTTTCAACAGAGAATAACCTTATATATATTTACAATATAGATTCTATATTGTAAATATATATATATATATATATATTTATTTATTATTATTATATTATATATATATATATATATATATATATATATATATTATATATTAATTTTCCCTATATTTTAGGGAAGGCAAAGGGTCTAGCCTATACAGCCATGTCTATAGTGTATATTTTAGCTGTAGTCATATGAAATTATGAGTGGGTGAAATGTATGAATGAAATGAATTTTACGTTAAAATATGGGTGTCACATATTTTAATGCGTCTAGGGAGTGCCTGGCGCGAATTTAATGGTAACAGAATTCATGATGGTGCCTGATGAGGTGGACAAAACCCTTTTTATAGTGGTCTTCACCACAACATCAAACACATCACAAGACTTATTTTCAATGATTCCTCATAATTGCACATCAACACGGATGCTTGTGCATCAAAATAAAACCACTTTCACTGCACAAAATCTACTCTGAAGCAATTTTTGAATTATCGAAAATAAATCCGAATGACACCATGAAACGCGCCAAACAGCCTCTTATTTTTTTATTAGCCTGATAGATCCCACTGCTAGGCAAAGGCCTCCTGCGCAGCCTTCCATCTCGAGCGATCCCGAACCAACTTCGTCCATGTTTTGCAGTAAACCTCCAGATCGTCTCTGCACCACTTTCTAGCTTAACCTCGACACTTTGGCCATTTTGAGGTGTCCACTCTGTGGTGACCTTTACCCAGCGATCTGGATGCATACGGCAAACTTACATAGATCAATATAAAGCGTAAATAACTCTTTATTTTGGTCCAAAACAGTCAGTTTTGCTGTCGATTGGTGGGTAAGGTAGGGTTTGACGACTGTAGATTCAGCCGGAGCTACTAGCTGGAGCAACTACTAAGCTACTGCGCTTGGAGCTGTCCGCTCCGTATATTTGAAGGCCTGTGTCCGACCATGTACACATTAAGGGACTGATGAATAATGAGGGTGAAGTATATTAGAAGAAGCATAGTGTTATGTATCATTGTGTCGTATGGTTCTACTCAAAATAAATAAGATTCAACTAAGATAAATAATGTTTACCTGCACATGTATCCTGTCCCAACGGATAGCTTCGGCGGAGTTCGGATCGTTGTTGCCCACCATGGTCTCGAAGTAGTCGCTCATGGTGTCCCTGATGTCGATCTCGGCACCGTCCCACACCACCATGGCCCACACGAAGCAAGAGAACTCGACCGCGACCACTATGAAGATCAGGATACCAGTCTGCGAATGTTTGATGGGTCTTCAACATCATACATACTTACTAATAAACAATATTTAGGTGAGGGTGAGGAGCTCGATAGAACAGTGCCTTAGCGCGCTCAGCCTGCGAATGTGTAAACTAAGCAGTGATCACTAAGGCCGATCATTGGTGGGATGACTAAAACATAGTAGATTATATACCAAGGGCGGTAAAACAAAAATTACTCAGATCCCAAGTATTTGACAAATATGCGATCTGAGGCTTTCTTTTTTGTCGCCCGAGGTAATTAAGATCATAGGTTTATTTGACTATTCATGAGTGTATACGTAATACATACATAAATCACGCCTATATCCCCTAAGGGATAGGAAGAGGTGAATTATAACCCCTATTCGTATACATAATGATACCTAAATTATATTAAAAACCATATTTTTATTTTGTCACCCTCTGACCAGGAAGGGGGATTTCCCGCACATGTAGCGGGCGGAAAAGTCCACTTTATGGTCAGGTGTGACATAAAAAATATTTTCTTTAGTTCCTACGTGGTTCGGGCGGCACCTTAAGACGGCACATGAATAAAACATTTATTCAACATGACATGATTTTCATTACTTTTCTGACCTCATTGTCTTTTTAATAGAATTAACATTAACCACAACAGTAATATAACCCGAGATATCTTGGCCGCACATAAGATTTTCACTCACACAAATTGGCCATCAGCTCAATAAAGATATAATAATTTTTATTAATTATTATATAAAATATAGCTATCAGTTTTTTGCTAATTAGGTAATTACTTGCTGTTAGTATGTCGTTCTGGTTAAGTGATGGCGTCAATAACTGGCCATTCAGTTCGTTTAATCACAGTTGTTCTAATAAAATACCACTTGTAGTCGATTATTAAACAATGGAAGTAGGTATATTAGACTTTCATTGTTTGTTACTCTGACGCCCGGCTTGGTCGTATGATTAGTTTTTAAGGGGACCTAGGCTGTTGGCCAGCTCGGCTAGCATGACCACCAAAACACGGTATAACATATAGCCATAATCGCTTTGAACTGTCAAAAATCTTTGGAGTTTTGACAGTACAACGCGATAAATGGCTATATCATATCGTGTTTTGGTGGTCATGCTAGTCGGGCTGGGCGCAATGCCTTTATACAGCATCTAGCGGGTTTTTGGGCACGGCGAAACCCTCGGAAAGTCTTACCCCCGAATACAGAAATGCTACTCAAATTTAGGGGACTGCTTAAAAAGTTAAGTGGACACTACCTGTCAGAATTTGTATGGAAAACCGTCAATTTTGACAATACTTAAATGTTAAGCGGGACTCGAACTTTGAATAGCGTTTCTGTATTCGGGGGTTAGACCCTAGCACGCACTAGCCTAGCACGGGGAAGTGGACAAGTCTCTCTCCACTACTTGACATTATTTTGTCACGGGATTTAGTGGGAGTAAGAGCGAGATGAAAAGATTTTCTTTCCTCCGAAAGAGATGTGTCCACGTCCCGTGCTACGGAGGCTTTTTCAGCCCCGGGTTCTCACCCGAGGGACACTCGCTGCCGTAGAGTCTCGCAAGGCGCGGATCTCGGCTCAGGCATGCCGTGGCGTGGCGGAATTGTTAGATGTGCTGTAGCCTAGGGAGATAATATGGAGAGTAGGGTGGAGAGGTCACATGCATTATTTACGTATCTTCTCTGCGGTATAGTTCCATTGCAGAGGTATAAGCTCGGAGTAGAAGCGTTCCTCCAATACCCACTAAACATCCGCTCATTGCAGCCAGCCAAGGCACGCACTATGGTAGCCATCCGAGGGCATCCATTACCGGACAAAAGAGTCCAGGGGTCAAGCCCACAAATGTCAATTTGACAACTATTCTTACGTTTGACACAACGGTCGCCATGTAGTTTTCTCTGTGATATCATACGGAGACCATAATTGGTGAATCATCTTGTTGTAAACTCGAAATTGGCGTAATTAATCTATGAGACGACGACGCAAGTATTTACTAATGTAATTGGGTATATTATGTTTAAAAGTTCGTAGAATTTCTTTATCATGCTAGTAAAAATCCATGATTTATCTTACAATATCCTCAAACAAAAACTAATATCTTTAGAGTTGAGTCATCCATCACCTCATGGTTTTCAGTGTAGGTACTGTCGGCAATATTAACTATGCATCTACCATTTACATGGATTGTTGTACATTCGTCATACCTACCTATATCGAAAAATATAAAAGAAACACCTATCAATAGTAGAAATAAATGACAATATCTACAACGTTGTCTCTACTTTCCGCTAATTTTATGTAGATGATTAGCAACTCGACTTGATGGAATACGAATACGATTTTTTTACCCGAAACCGACGGGCATGTATGAAGACATTGCAGTACGCAAGGTGATCTCTGCATACCCCTGTGAGAGAAAGGCGTAACTTATGTATGTATGTATGTAATTAAGTATAAATATAATATATAAATATAAATATTTTTTACACTCACACCTATCATCTAGCCCAAAGTAAGTAGCATAAGCACTTGTGTTATGGATACTAGATGAAGGACATATTTTTAATATAATTATGTATATAAATGTTGAAAATATACTACATAAACATATACACAACCATGACTCGGGAACCAACATTTGTGGTCATCACAAAGTTTGCCCCTACCAGGATTCGAACCCGGGACCTCTTGACTAATACCTAGCAATCTGAGCATTCGACCAAGGCGGCCGTCAAATCATAAAAAGTATACATGTCTACTTTTCTCTCATAAGTATTAGGTACTTACCATTACTACATGCACCTGATGCATAGACTTAGTCGTCCTCCACCCTATCCAAGCCACAGAGCATGTGATGATAGCAGTCATCAACAGCAATATAACTGGGTACTCCACATTAACTCCTATGAAGTGCCGGTAAATAAACAGCCTGTATAGAAAAAAGCCGCTCGCGCCAAACAGTACTACTGCTGACATCTGTTGACAAAACAAAGCAACATTAAAGCATACTGACTGAACAGGATGCAAAATTGAAAAGTCGTCAGTCGAAACCGGGAAAGTGGGTTTTCCTTTTCGTTCTCAAGCAACCCGCCTTGGCTACTAGCGCCACTACTCGTCAATATTAAACTAAGGCCGTCGATCTTGTAGCACTTTTCATTTTGGTGGACTTGGATCGTTAATCGTATACTACAATGAACACTTGGAGTATGGACCGTAACTTTGATACTTTATAAATCAGTACACAACAAAGAGAAACTATGTCACTCCGAACGATTTCATTACAAAGAAAAATAATACAAAACACGTGGAAATCTCAGAGAAAATGCAATTCCCTACTCAATGTTTATACACTTGGTTGTTATGACAACTTAACCCGCTGATTCACTGAGCAATTTCTTAGAAAACTTTGTTCCGAATCAAAAAAGTTATAACTAGGTACTCACAGCGAACAAAATGTTAAAAGTTAACACAAGATATTTCCAACAGTTCGTCGAGAGAGCCATGGTGGTGTTCTTGATTCACATGTCCGAGATCTAGTTGAAACTCGACTCAAAACAATGAGCCTCGGTCCCCGGTCGTTCCACCTCAGAGATTGCTTGTGTACAGCGCTCGAGCCGCGTACCTCCTCGCAATGATGCAACTGTGCGCACGGAATTAAACTTTCGACATTTATCTCTACACTCATAAATCTTAAGCTTAAAACTGCAAGTGACTGACTACAAAATTTTGCCGAACATTATACATGGTTCGGTTTCAAATAGTAACTTGTTCGTCAAAATCGTTTCAGCTGATAGCCGCATATCAGAACGTTATCTACAGATAAGAAACGGGATAGAGGTATATCTAACCCACTTTTGTGCTATGCGATGTGCCAGTCAGTATCGAGTGCAGCTTGTAGCATACGTAGGAGATATTTTTAACTGTGTGACTACTCTATTTTGGCGACACGAATACCGCTGCCCGTTGTTTTGTCAAATCCGATAGTGGGACAGTTTAATTTTATTTGATTATTACAAAAAAAGAAAAGGGGCTCGATAGCGCAGTGGCTCGGCGCGCTCGGCGTGTGATTGCGTAAACTAAGCAATGTTCGCTAAGGCCGGTCATTGGATGGGTGACCAAAAATTTATTAGGTATCTCGAGTTCCTTCGTGGAACGAAGGAACTCGAGATAACTAACGTTAAGTCGTTGGTCCCAGCTGCATCTGATGTCGTTAATACCCACTAAACCGCACTGGGCCAGCGTGGAGACACTATAATGGGCTGGTGATGATAAACCATTTCATAAACGGCAAATATTACTTTTTAAATTGTATCTTCATTTATTTATTTTTATTGCACTATAAATTGGTTTTACTGCCGCACTCAGAGACGTCAATTAACTTTAATGAGTATTTAATGTCAAAAATTTTCATTAAAATCTAGACCATAGACCCGGCAAGAATAGCGACTAGTTTTGAATTGTCATTTTTTGACGTTAAGTGCTCATTAACGTTATTTGACGTCTCTGAGTGCGGCAGTTAGCGTTGTATGCAAACGCACGACGAGCGCGCTAAGCCACAACGCCATAAAGTTCCTGCTGTTGAAATGTTGAATTTTATTCTCGGAATTTACTCTGAGATTTTATTAGAACAAATTTTTTTTAAAAAGGATTTTTTCCAGATAGTAGTACCCGTTTCTTAAATTAACTAAAGAGATATTAATAATAACAAATTTATTCACATCTATCAAGAATAGTTAAGAAAAAGTTCGAAAAATTGTAGTCTATATACATAAATAAATCACACCTATATCCCCGAAGGGGTAGGCAGAGGTGAACTTGCACCCGCGTTTCGCCTATTACGTTAGGTCCCATGTAATAGGCGAGCCTATTGCCATTTAGCGGGCATAAATGTCGCAGTAGGTACATTGCTAGGTATAAGAGGAACGCTGCTGACCATTCCTCATCACTGATTTACCCTTAGTCGCCTTGTACGACACCTACGGGAGAGATTTGGAATGGTGACAATTGTATTCTACTTTGCCGTCACCACATGGCACCAAATTGCAGTCTTGGTGCGGTAATCGAATCCGCGACCTCCGCAATTCATCTTCAAGGGTATAGTTTTTCAAACTTTTTCCAACCTATTTTTCTTTGTTTATTTCTAAAATATATAAAGAAAATGGTCGAATAAAAATAATAACATATTCACTTCTGTCAGTAATAGTCACAAAAACACAAGTTCTTTACAAGAGCATCGGGCAACATTTCCACTTGAATGATCTCCATAAGCTTCTGGACCGCTGCCCCTATATCTGGGCTGATCGACCCTACTTGCTTTGCAGTGCGTAGCATGGTACGCGCTTTGTTGACGTCTCTCTGGTACATAGCAAGCAAAGCCAAAAAGCCCCAACCATCAGCCAACATGGGCTCCAGAGTCACAGCGGCAGACGCCCATCTTTCTGCCAGACTGTCTTCGCCAATAATTTTATAGATACGACCAATCGTAAGGGCCGAATGAGCTGAGGGAGTTACTTTGTGTACTCGAGCTGCTCTTTGTAGAGCGGCGCGTGGATCAATGTGCATGCCAGCCAAAGAAGCCTTCAATAGTAATAAAGAACTGGGTTCAGCGCCTGATTTTTCTGCTTCCATCAATGCCGCTTCACACTCTCCGTCCCATCCCCGAGCACAGGCCAGACACGTTGCCCGCATTTGGGACATTGTACCGGAAGGACCAAATCTTTTGATGCCCTCGTTAGTCACATTTAAAGCTTTATCCATTTGTTTTTGAATAAGGTAAGATGCTGCTCGTACGTAGTAAAGGTCCGAACCAATTTTCGTGTGCAATCCCAAATGAGATCCTCGACTAGAACACTTTTCTTCATAACATTTCAATAGTCTATCTGTGAACGAATAGCATCGCAAACATAGAAAAAATGCAGCCGCGACTAGCATAGGGTCTGCAGTAGTAATGTCTGATGGAAGCCAGTAGATCTCTTCCTCTCCGCTAATGTCTGTCCATCTTTTGTAAAATATTTTCCATTCTTTAGGAAGTTCATAACATTTTCTCATGTTCTTCGCAGCGACGAATGCTGCAAAGTGATTTTCGTGAAAGTGATACAAGGCATGTAAAGCTGCCCAACCAATAGCGTTTGATGTTCCTTCAGAATGGTCACCTTTTACAGATATGCGAAAGGCCGCAGATGCATATTCAAGTCCTTCCACACCCTTATCAAATTCCTGCGCGCCAAAAACCCACAATAAAAATTTATTTCTCGTAAGAACACTTAAAGCTTGGAGCAAATTGGTTTTTGCTTCTATTCGTTTACCTTCTTCTAATAATCGTAATATTTTAGCGAGAAGCGGTCTGGGATGTTTACCCAGTATTATTAAATCGTTTTGAATTTTTAAATCTGCCAAATTAGTATCTCCAGCTAGACGACATCTGGCTGCAGCTACTCTGGAACTGACCCGTAGTACAGGAGGTTGTGGGGCAAAAGAAGCTGTAACAGCACGCCTGCATGCCGCGTGCTGAGAAGTAACGGTATCTTGCCAGTCTATAAGCGAACAATCGCTAGGTGGAAATTGTTTGAGCATTGTCCGTACTCTCGTCAATAATCTATTGGCTGCAGTTTTCTTAATACCTTGATTCATGGACACTGATCCTCGACAAGCTAAGCCGCTCAATTCTTTATGAACTGCTAAAGACCCGCATTCTTTACGGATGCGTCTAACATCAATCGCAGGGTCTTCTTGGGGAGGTTCAATATCTAATGCTTCAATGGGAAATGCTGGACCTTCGGGTCGAGGGAAACCTAAGGAGTCGTATAGCCATAACAACTTGACTTTGGTTTCTAAAGGTTCTAATAAATCAAATCTAACAGTTATATAAGCATCATGTCCTAATTCGTCCATCAACAAATCTGTCTCCCTGGCGCTAGCTTTTGCACTTGTAGGTGGTAAATCTAACCAGGGACCAACTTTTTCTGGCAAATTAGATTCGTTGTAAAATAGTAGTTTCGCACATGTCGTTACACCACGTTGCCCAGATTCCAATAATACTTGTGCATCAATAAAGCCCATGTATCGACTACGCACTTCTATTTTCCCCACTCTTGGGACACCAGCGACTTCGATTAATAATGGTGCCAATAATCGTTCACGTAGTAATATTGGATCAACAAGTACTCTCTTCATGGCATTCCAATAAATCGAATTGCAGTTCAATGTATCTTTGGCTTCTAAATCGTGTGGAATAAATTTATCTTCACTGGGAATATTTAGTGCAGTATTAGCTGCTTGACCACCATTGCTGGCAGAGGCCCATACTATTTTTGTTGCGTTGCGAGAGCTTAAAGACATACCAAAATTTACTGCTGGGCTATCAAGAACATCGTTTAAGCCTACAGCTGCTATATAGACCGTTCCTTCTTTAGCGTATGGTATACAATGAGCTGACAACAAAGTGATTGTAAGTGGAATTTTCTTATTTACAGAAACTCCTGCGGATTCAGCCAAGCATTCAATTGCACAATTTGTTTTTTCTCCTGTATTCAGCGCCACTAAAGACATTCGTACATTCACTTTTTCTTCTCCTAAGACTAAAGGGAACAAATCTACCGTTGCCCCTGTTGTATATGTATGCATCCTTTGCCTTGCCTTGACTTATACGGATTAAAAATAAATAAAAACAAGAGGACGGGAATAGTGGTCACTTGTCAGCACATTGATTTAAGACATGATTGTAAATTGTAATCCAAAGAGATCAAAATAAATATTAAATAAAACACAACGATAAAGATTATTATTTTATCATACAAAACATGGTGTCAGGTGAAAATCGTGAGTTTTATCAGTTTGACAGTATACGTGCACATTAAATTCGTTGAAAATGGAAGGTCTAAAACCGCCAAGTGGCATGGTTCTCACAGGAGAAAATAATAACTTTGATAGATTTTGCCAAGCATTTGATATTTATTTGGCAGCAGCGAATCTAAAGGATACGACAGAAGACAGAAAAATAGCAATATTTCTTAATTGTGCAGGAGAAGAAGCACTTGAAGTCTTCAACACGTTCAACAAAAAGTATGTATCATTGCAAGATCTAGTAAATGACTTCAGAATCTACACTCAACCTAGGAAAAGTACAATTATAAACACTTTCCAATTTCTAAATATAAAACAAGAAGAGGACGAAACTGTGGAACATTTTATAACAAGAGTAAAAAACCAAAGTAAGAAATGTGACCTGGGTGAATTAGAGAACCGTATGGTAGCCATGATGATTATTGTTGGTATCAGAGATAAAGGGTTAAAAGAAACAATGTTAAGAGTAGAAAATTTAGCATTAGAAGATGCAATAAAAATATGCAGGGCGGCTGAAGAAGGAAAGAGACAAATAAAACAACTAGAGGTAAAAGAAGAAAATAAATTAGACATTGTTAAAGTTGAAAAGAAGAAAATAATTAAGGACTGTAGTAGATGTGGTCGCTCCCATCAAATCAATAGTTGCCCCGCCTATGGCAAAGTTTGTATGTTATGCAGGAGATATAACCATTTTGCTAAACAATGTTCTTCGAATAAGAACAGTGTGCAAAAGAAAATTAACAAGTGTTCAGTACATACAGTGGAGAATAAAATGAGCGAAGATGAAACTGAAGAATTTAAGTTAGATAGTGTAAGTCAATTATTTAATATTAATACAATACAATGGTTTGAAACAATACAAGTAGGCAGTGTAAATATAAATTGTAAATTAGATACAGGGGCGGATTGCAACACATTACCTACTATATTATTTGATAAAATTAATGAACATTGTAAATATACGTTAGAAAAATGTAATAAAATATTAGTTGTGTACAATGGGCAAAAAATACTTCCCAAAGGTAAAGTTGAAATGAGTTGTCGAGTTAGAGGTATAGTATACAAATTAAAATTCATTGTTATTGATATGAAAGCTGTACCTGTTATAGGACTTTCAGATTGTGTGAGATTAAATTTAATTAAGAAAGTTGATTGCGTAGGTAAGGTTTCAGCAACAGAAAAAGAAAAATTCATTTACAATAACAAAGACATTTTTACAGGATTAGGATCAATAGGAACATACAAGATAAAGGTACAGGAAAATGCACAATCAGTAGCAAAACCAATAAGAAGATTTCCACTTGCAATTAAAGATAGGCTAAAGGAAACTTTAAATAATTATGAAAAAAGAAATGTCATTGAAAAGGTAGATGGCCCCACAGCTTGGTGTAATAATTTGGTAATAGTAGAGAAACCAAATAAATCATTAAGATTGTGTCTTGATCCAAAGGAATTAAACAGGTACATTGCTAGAGAAAAATATCAAATACCATCTCCAGAAGAAATATATAATAATTTAGCAGGTAAAAAGATTTTCAGTGTATTTGATTTAAAAGATGGGTTTTTTCAAATAGAATTAATTGATAAAGAAAAATTATGTACTTTTGGCACTCCTTTTGGACGGTACCGTTTTCTAAGAATGCCATTTGGCATTTCTTCAGCGCCTGAAGTTATGCAAAAAGTTATCTCACAAATATTTGATGATATTGAAGGTGTATATGTCTATTATGATGATGTTATTATAGCTGCAAATGATGCTGAAGATCATGACAAAATATTAATTAAGGTGTTGGAAAAGGCCAGAAAATTTAATATAAAATTTAATGAAAATAAATTACAATATAAGCTTCCATTTGTTAAATATGTTGGTTTAATAGTATCACAGTCAGGCATACAGGTAGATCCTGATCATGTTAGGTCTATCACAGAACTCAATCCACCAAAAAACATAAAAGGATTACAAAAATTTCTGGGAATGACAAATTATATCAGTAAATTCATACCTAACTATTCCAAAATTACAGAGCCTATGCGTGTCTTATTAAAAAAGGACATTGAGTGGATTTGGGGAATAGAGCAAGATAAATCATTTAATGAATTAAAAAGGATGCTAAGCTGTGCTCCAACTTTAGGCATTCTTACAAAGGATGGGTCAGTTGTGTTACAAACGGATAGTTCAAAAGATGCCTTAGGTGCATGCTTATTACAAAATGGTAGGCCAGTGTCGTTCTACTCTAGAAGTTACACAGAATGTCAAAAAAGATGGGCACCTATAGAAAAAGAACTATTCGCTATTTGTGCATCTTTAGAAAAGTATCATCAGTTTGTATATGGTAGGAAAATTGTTGTGGAAACTGACCATAAACCTCTTATCACAATTGTTAATAAAGACATTAATAAAATAAGTAGTAGATTGCAGAGAATGGTATTAAAATTGTTAAAATATAATTTTGATATAGTATATGTTCCTGGTAGTAAAATGTTTATTGCAGATTACCTGTCTAGAAATTATGTCCAAAATAATGCTAAAGTAGATGACACTTTAAAAGAACTGGTTCATAGTATTAACACAGAAAAAGTTTATGGTTGTGAAAAAGAATTGTCAATTTCAGATAAGAGGTTATTACAGTTTAAAAATGGAACAAAGAATGACCCTAATTTGTCACAAATTTTATCTTGGTGTGAAACGGGTTGGCCAGAATGTGACAAGCAAATTAAGGAAAAAGAGCTAAAAGCAATGTATAAATTAAAAGATTTTATAACAGTTAAAGATAGTATCTTATATTATCAAAATAAATTAGTTGTACCTAGAAATTTAAGATATGAGATAATGACCATAGTTCATACAGGCCATTTGGGTATTATTAAATGTAAAAAACGTATAAGACAGTCATTATTCTGGGTAGGAATGTCAAAAGAAATGGAAAATTTTGTTTTGTCATGTAAAGTTTGTGAAAAATATAGAAATAGCAATTGTAAACAACCATTAGTGAGTCATGATATACCCATGTTACCATTTTGTAAAATAGGCATGGACATATGTTACTATAATGGAAAAGATTATTTAGTTGTAATAGATTATTATTCGAAATGGATAGAAGCTAAACACATAATTGATAAAACAGCAAATTCTGTAATTAACACTTTGAGTAATATTTTTTCCACTCATGGTATTCCAAAGTTTATAGTTTGTGACAATATGCCTTTTAATAGTTATAATTTTAAAAAATTCGCTTCTGAACTTGATATACAATTGATATTTTCAAGTCCAAACTATCCACAGTCAAATGGGTTGGCAGAGAAGGGAGTGGGTATTGTAAAGAAATTACTTAAGAAATGTAGGGAAACAAATACAGATTTTAAAATGGCCTTGTTAACTTATAGAACTACACCTGTTAGTAATTTGGAGTATAGTCCAGCTGAGCTATTAATGAGTAGAAACCTAAGAACATTGTTACCTTGTAATACAGACATGCTAAAACCTAAGCTACCCCAAGATATGTTAGAAAATAGTATACATATAAAGAACAACTCAAAAGTAAATTATGACAAAAATTGTAAGGTTAGAAAAGAATTGTTAGTGGGAGAAAATGTAAGAATACAAAATCATGTTACCAAGTTGTGGGAACCAGGGAAAATTATACAGAAATGTAATAATAATCCAAGAGCATATGTTGTAAAAAATGAGCAGGGTAGGTTGTTAGTCAGAAATGCTAAGTTTATTAATTCTAGTAACAATCGCTTCCAGTTAAAATCTAATCCTATTTGTATGGAGGATAATAGTAAGAATGAAAGGGGACAAATTTTAGAAAATTCTAGCAGGGAGGTGGTAAATAGACAGGACCAATCTATAGACATAAATAGTAGGGTGTCTACTAGGTCAGGGCGGGTAATTAGGACACCTATAAGATTTAAGGATTATATGTTGGAAACATAGTGTTTGTAAAAGGGGGGGATGTTGTATATGTATGCATCCTTTGCCTTGCCTTGACTTATACGGATTAAAAATAAATAAAAACAAGAGGACGGGAATAGTGGTCACTTGTCAGCACATTGATTTAAGACATGATTGTAAATTGTAATCCAAAGAGATCAAAATAAATATTAAATAAAACACAACGATAAAGATTATTATTTTATCATACAAAACAGCCCCTCCATGGTTATCTACATTTAGTAATGGATCAGGGTCCTTGGGTCCTTTACCCCCTACTGCACGTAATAATAATATCAAAGGTAGGTTGGCTACTAATTCTTGATGATGTAAATCCGATAAGTCCAATGACAATGGTTCGCTTTTAAGTATAAGCCCGTTCTGCCATTTACTTTCAAGGATAATTTGGCTCCTGAAATAAGCTAGGAAGTGCCAATCGCCAAGTCCGGGATCGCCTTCGAGTTTGAGCAAAACATTCACCAGACGTGGAGATGAAAATGTCATATCCGATCCATTGAAAGTACTTTTTGATGGAACAACAGTTGAAGATTTCATTTTAGAAGCTTTAGGTGGCATTATGATAAGTCAATAGATTGAAAATTAAATTACTTTATGCAAATAGCAAAATTATCTGACGGTGAGTGGCGGGCGTGACTAAAGAGTATATGGCGTGACTACGCGTGACATTACGTGTGGTTCATTGATGTCAATCACAGACTAGAGATATTCTATAGCTATAGTGCTTGTGTATAGTGCTTTTTGTATCATCACTACATACATACATACATAAATCACGCCTATATCCCAGAAGGGGTAGGCAGAGGTGAACTAGCACCCACGTTTCGCCAATTATGTTAGGTCCCATCTAATAGGTGGCGAGCCTATTGCCATTTATCGGGCACAAAAGTCGCAGTACCACAAAGAGGATGAAGAATAAGAGGATAAGTGGAACACTGCTGCCCATTCCTCGTCACTGATTTATCCTTAGTCGTCTTGCTTGGTTAACGCGTCTAGGGAGTGCTTGGCGCGAATTGAATGGTAACAGAGTTCATGATGGTGCGAAGTGAGGTGGACAAAACCACTTTTTAAAGTTGTCTTCACCACAACATCAAACACATCATAAGACTTATTTTTAATGATTCTGCATAATTGCACATCAACACGGATGTGCATCAAAATAACACTACTTTCACTGCACAAAATCCACTCTGTAACAATTTTTGAATTTGCAAAAATAAATCGGACTGACACCGCGAAACGCGCCAAACACTCTTCATACATTTTTTTTAATTCTCCCTATATTTTAGGGAAGGCAAAGGGTCTAGCCCATACGAATAAACCAAATGAGTGGGTGAAATTAATGAATGAAATGAATTTTACGTTAAAATATGGGTGTCACACATTTTAACGCATCTAGGGAGTGCTTGGAGCGAATTTAATGGTAACAGAGTTCATGATGGTGCCTGATGAAGTGGACAAAACCACTTTTCAAGTGGTTTTCCCCACAACATCAAACACATCACAAGACTTGTTTTCAATGATTCTGTATAATTGTACATAATTTTTTTTTTTATTAATTTTTTTTTGTTTTAAAATTCTCCCTATATTTTAGGGAAGGCAAAGGGTCTAGCCCATACAGCCAAGTCTTTAGTGTATATTTTATCTGTAGTCTTATGAAATAATGAGTGGGTGAAATGATGACTGAAATGAATTTTACGTTAAAATGTGGGTGTCACACATTTTAACGCATCTAGGGAGTGCTTGGAGCGAATTTAATGGTAACAGAGTTCATGATGGTGCCTGATGAGGTGGACAAAACCACTTTTTAAAGTGGTCTTCACCACAACATCAAACCCATCACAACACTTATTTTCAATGATTCTGTATAATTGCACATCAACACGGATGCTTGTGCATCAAAATAACACCACTTTCACTGCACAAAATCCACTCTGTAACAATTTTTGAATTAGTGAAAATAAATCCGACTGACACCACGAAACGCGCCAAACACCTAATTTTTTTTTAGTTTTAAAATTCTCCCTATATTTTAGGGAAGACAAAGGGTCTAGCCCGTACAGCCAAGTCTTTAGTGTATATTTTATCTGTAGTCATATGAAATAATGAGTGGGTGAAATGTATGAATGAAATGAATTTTACGTTCAAATATGGATGTCATATATTTTAAATACAAAGAAAGTTCCAAGGGGACTTGTTTCCAGGAACGTTAAGCCAATATTAAAATAAGTAAAATTAAAAAAAAGCAGTGGAGTGTTTGGCGCGTTTCGGGGTGTCAGTCAGATTTATTTTCGCTAATTCAAAAATGTTACACCGTGTTGATGTGCAATTATGCAGAATCATCGAAAACAAGTCTTATGATGTGTTTGATGTTGTGGTGAAGATCACTATATAAAGTGGTTTTATCCATTTCATCAGTCACCATCATGAACTCTGTTACCATTAAATTCGCGACAAGCACTCCCTAGATGCGTTAAAATATGTGGCACCCATATTTTAACGTAAAATTCATTTCATTCATACTTTTCACCCACTCATTATTTCATACGACTACAGATAAAATATACACTAAAGACTTGGCTGTATGGGCTAGACCCTTTGCCTTCCCTAAAATATAGGGAGAATTTAAAACTAAAACAGAAAAGCAGCAGCTGACAAATGACAATGACTTTGACAGTTTGACATTGGAAAATATTGACATGTTTTGTTGTTGTGAAATTATTTAGATTCTATGATTTTGCTTACAGTACGTTCTACTTATTTATGAAATAATATAAAATTAAACAATTGTGCTCATTATGATTTAAAATGTACACTTTATTACATGGATTTTATAAATATATAATCCAAAAAGACGAATATTGTGTCCTAATTTTGGGTCTTGACAATGCTGGCAAAACGGTACATGGCTAATGAATCAAACACGTAACTCACAGAATATGTTGCAATATTAAATACAATTTCTTTACTTTACAGACATATTTGGAAGCTACTAAAACAAAATTCACAAAGAAGTATAAAGCCATGAATCCTAATAGAATAACAACTACAGTTGGGTTAAATATAGGAAAGATAGATGTTGATGGAGTTATGCTTAATTTTTGGGATTTGGGGGGACAGCAAGAACTTCAATCACTCTGGGACAAGGTAAAATACATACATACATAAATCACGACCCCCAAAGGGGTAAGCAGAGGTGTTTTACTCATGATTCAGGCCTTGTTAATATGGAGCGAGGTTTAAAATCAACTTTAAATTTAAAACAATAAAGGCATGACCACCTTTATTTTTGTTTTCAGTATTATGCCGAGTGTCATGCTGTTATTTATATAGTTGACTCTTCAGATAGAGAAAGAGTATCTGAATCAAAGGAAACATTTGGTGAGAATACATCAATAATTAGTTTTTAATTTATAAAAGATTTTTTTACTATCAATAAAATGTTTGTTTTTGGACTGGTCATATCCATAAAAAATCCTTAATTTTTTTTTATTAATATAATTTATTAATTCATATAAATCTATGTTTATAAAGGTGTATGCTTTATTTAATGTCAACTTCTCTAGGCTTGGTAATATTAAAGACTTTAATTTTACTATAAATAGAAGATTAGGTGAAAATGCCAGGTCCATGGTATTGCAGAGGGAAGTCAGGAGCAGTGCTTGGGACTTGTGACCTAAATGGAGGTTTACAGGTCCTTCAAAATTATGCATAAACATACCTAGCCATACATAGCCTACACATTACATGTCAATTACCATTGTAATAAGAAATATCACACAAACCTCAAATTTTGTTGAGAAAATTTATAGAGTTCAGTTACCTAGTGAGCTGTTGTCTGTACCATCAATCAGAGAATCTCCTTATAGTGTAGTAGACTGGAAACTTCCCTGGCTATACATACAAAACTTTTTATTTATAAAAGACTTTTTTTTTCAGACAGGATGATAGCATCGGAACATCTGTCGGGGGTACCTCTGTTGGTACTGGCTAATAAGCAAGACATTCCAGACTGCATGGGTGTTCATACAGTCAAACCAATCTTCAACCAAAACGCCCACCTGATTGGTGCTAGAGACATCATGTTAATGGCTACTTCAGCTCTGAATGGGTAATTTTCAGACCATAAAATTTATATTAATTTACTATATCATTGGTGGTGGTGGTGATGGTAGTGGAGATCTGGAGGTATACTGCAAGATATGGACGGGATTGTCTTGGGATCGCTCGAGTTAGAGGGATGCGGTGGAGGCCTTTGCCCGGCAGTGGGATCTTATAAGTAAAAAAAAACTGGAGAGAGTGTTTGGCGCGTTTCGTGGTGTCAGTCAGATTTATTTTCACTAATTCAAAAATTGTTTCAGAGTGGATTTTGTGCAGTGAAAGTGGTGTTATTTTGATGCACAAGCATCCGTGTTGATGTATCCATTTCATCAAGCACCATCATGAACTCTGTTACCATTCAATTCGCGCCAAGCACTCCCTAGATGCATTAAAATATGTGGCACCCATATTTTAACGTAAAATTCATTTCATTCACACATTTCACCCACTCATTATTTCATACGACTACAGATAAAATATACACTAAAGACTTGGCTGTATGGGCTAGACCCTTTGCCTTCCCTAAAATATAGGAAAATAATGTTTTCTTATATTTGCACGAGCACTACACATTTGAAATAAAACAACTTTTACGGATAAGACTCGCGTATAATTTGGTGTTTGGCATATTAATTATTTAACCCGACGTTTCGATCACTTTACAGTGGCCGTGGTCACGGGGGGACTAAAGATGACAGGTGTCCTCACAATCAAGTAATAATTAACTACCGTCATAATATTTGATATTTTAGGTGTTCCGATTTACACATACAGAGCTTACAGTATCATTGTTTTTGGCAGAATGAGGACGGTGTTGGGATTTAATTATTCTAATAATTGGGTCCCAAGCAGGTGGTATGTTCCAACCATTATCCCTATTGAAGTTTGGATGTTTCTTGATTTCAATAGCTTCACGTATCATTCTAGGTATATATCGTTTCTCTTTTGCTAGAATTTGCGGTTTGTCAAATCTTAAATAATGGTTGGGTCCGTCTTGAACATGCCTTAGACGGACCCAACCATTATTTAAGATTTGACAAACCGCAAAAAATGTAAATCGGAACACCTAAAATATCAAATATTATGACGGTAGTTAATTATTACTTGATTGTGAGGACACCTGTCATCTTCAGTCCCCCCGTGACCACGGCCACTGTAAAGTGATCGAAACGTCGGGTTAAATAATTAATATGCCAAACACCAAATTATACGCGAGTCTTATCCGTAAAAGTTGTTTTATTTCAAATATAGGGAGAATTTTAAAACTAACTAAAAAAAAAACTATTGTTACAGTCCAATTATTCACATTTACTGCATCATTACAGTCCAATATATGATGCTCTAGTTTACTGTGGGAGGAGCTTAATGTCGCAGCCACTTAGCGCGCTTGTCCTACGATTGCATAAACTAAGCAATGTTCGCCAAGGCCGGCCATCGGATGGGTGGCCAAAAATGTAATATAATTATCTCTAGTTACGTGCTTTGCAAAGCACGTCAAGCCGTTGATCACGTAAAGCCGTGTCTGCATCTCATTCGCCAATCAGCACTGGGCCAGCGTGGTGGGTTATGTATGGCCCATTCTCTCTATAATCTTCCATCCATAGGGAAGGCCTGTACCCCAGTCTTTATTTGGGCCATTTGATCATAAGGATATCCTGGCTCTTTATGGGTCCAATTTATCATCATGACCAGCCCTTTTAATGTCCCCACTGCTGGGCGCAGGCCTTTATGTATGTATGTATGTAGAATATAGGGGGAATGGGCCATAACCCCAGGACACTGGCCTAGTGCGGATTGGTGGGTATTAAAGACTGCAGATGCAGGCGGGACTAACGGCTTAACGCGACTTCCGAAGCACGGATGAGCTCGAGATAATACATTTTTGGTCACCTATCCAATGACCGACCATATCAAATATTGCTTAGTTTACGCAATCGCAGGCCGAACGCATTATGCCGCGCAGTGGCATAGTGCGCGCCTGCGATAAGCGAGCTCCTCAGACTATTTATTAAAATCAAATGAAATTATTTTTATTTGATTTGTGTTTAAACCAGATCTGCTGTTCATTGTACACATCACATTTTACAAGTAATATCAAATATCTCCAATGGTCCACCTTATCTTTTTTGATGTAAAGCACAAAGTCGGTTGAGAAAACTTGACGTATTGATGAAACTTTGCGTGCTATTGACTGTACAATGATAAACTTTTATGTCATTACAAGATAAAAAGTTATGAAAAGAAAACAGTAAACTTTATTTATTTATATTAGAAAATTAGGTACTTGCAGGAATTTAAGGATATGCATGGAGCAATAGACAAATAAATTGATTATTATTTCTCAGGGATGGTGTTGATGAGGGCATAAGATGGCTAGTGGACTGCATTAAAAGAAATAGCGTTGACCGACCACCGCGCAACCACGAAGACAACTTATAGTACGTCACCAGCAACTGCATATTGTATCAAACGGACAAGCGACTAAATACAATGAATACTAATGAGTTTTCCTATTTAGATAATGTGACTCTACCCATTGTTTTGTACATAATATTGTCATTAAGAATAAATCATTCGTTAAATTGTAAGTGTATATTGCTATCCTTTTTTAGTGATAAATTGTACATTTGATAAGAGATATAATGACTGGATATATTGAACAGGTACTTGCACCTGATAAACACTTCTGATAACAGTTTAGTGTGTACCGTCGCGGAATACTGTGGCCTACTTGTGAAATGATACTGAAGCATTATTTGTGATACCTATTTGATGAAAATAAACATCAATTATGGCATATCCTATGTATGAAGTAGATTGGAGTGTATTACCACCAGAAAATAATAGGAGGTAGGTACTGAGGAGCTGATACAAAATAATTAAGTACCAACTTCATAAATTTTCTCATGTTAATTTTCCCGTCTATCTCACGGAGGAATTAAAATAAGGTTCTATGCTAGGGAAGTGGAAACGGATTTGTATTCTCTTTGACGGATATGATTTTCCTGCTAACTCAGTAAAGTTTTCCACGTTGCGTTCGTTCAGAAATTAACTGTTAGAACTATGACATTAAGGTATATTCAAATTTGCGAATTAGAAAGACTTACTATAGAGATATTTACTAAATATTATAAAAAGAGCATTAATATAAACTACTGCATATACAGTTAATGATTTTCAGTATAGTAAACACTATTGTTATATAGAAGAATACAACTTGTTCAAAAACAAGCAAACGTCATGCTCACGGTATCCGCCATGTTGAATCTCTTGCAACGCACCACGGAAATGTCAGCTGGTGACTGTCGAATTAATTTTATGTAAAATTGAGTGCTGTGATAAGATATTTTGTTGGAAATTTTGTATTTAACGCTGCGAAATTAACAAAAAATGTCATATTAATACAATCTTATCTTAATGAAAGCGAAAATATGACAGAAGTTAGTCAAAGGTGGCGTGCGATTTCTCTTGCATTTCTATGGTTTGAAAGGAGATAAAATGCAGACACATCTAACCAATTACTTATAAATTACTCCTTAGTTCCTTTGTTTATGTTATAAAAGTGTTTATGTGAAACAATCTGCAATCAAGAGTTCTTTTCTGGGAATCGGCCCTTTGCACCTGCCATCATCAAAAACGATTACCTGCCCTGTTTGCAATAGTTACCCAAGGTGACTTCTGATTCTGATAAAAAAAAGGATTTCCAAGAGTGTACAAGATGAACGGCTCTGAATCCGGGTAATTTTATTTTTTATTGTTATAAATTAGGCCAGTTTAGATTTATGTTGTAAAACGTAATTGGCAATGTGTAGATATTATTATTTTATTTTATCCTTATTCTCAAAAGGAAGTCATCACATCTGCTTACTCTGCTGTGGCAGTTTATTATTGTCTCATTCAGTACAGAATGAACTATTAGAATTTTTTGCATCGAAAGAACTATGTAATAATGTGTAAGTGACTTAAAAGTCACCAATTGTTATTGCCTTACTCCATAACACTTTTATGTATCTGCTCCAATGTAAAATTTTCAACCTCTGTTTGGATTAAATTAATTATATATCATACCAGAAATACTACAAGATTTCAAATTCTGTAGAACCATAAATAAATATTCTTCTTCTCTTCTATTAAAATGTATTCACATGCAGTCAAAAAGTTTAGAATGGATTGTAAAATATACTAACTGCCGCACTCAGAGACGTCAAATAACGTTAATGAGCACTTTACGTCAAAAAATTACAATTCAAAACTAGTCGCTATTGTTGCCGGGTCTATAGTCTAGATTTGAATGAAAAATTTTGATACTAAATACTCATTAAAGTTAATTGATGTCTCTGAGTGCGGCAGTAAGATCTAAACTGAGAGCAACTATGTTTTAATTTCAGTTAAAACAATATAGAACATTATAAAATATCATATAAATTATTTATTATTTGAAATTTGTTATGCTTATATTAATATCTTAATGTTGGAATATATCAATGAAATTGAGATCTTTCGGTAGCTTATAGTTTTACGTGATTTAGTTAAGCTGGTCCTTTTCCACGTAGCCCCCTGATTTCTTACATGGTAAAGAAGAAGTGATGTTGAAAGAAAATTTATCTTTTTTGACTAATTTTAAAATTAAGTGTGAAATTTTTTCATTTCTTCTTAAATTTATTTGGATAGTTATTGATATGAATTTTGTATTTTCATTTAAATATTTAATATAACTAAACTGTGAGATAAATGGACACAAAGGTCAATAGTTTGAGAGGCTGTTATTGGGCAGGTCAGGCAGACTTGACAATGCTCTCAATCCCAATAACAGAGCCAATAGTGAAGTATAATTGCCCATTATCACATTATTGCTGTGGTCACTCAATGTCCCACTCATTGAAAGCTAATTCAAGTATTTCAATTAGCTATTCAATTATTTTGAACTAAATGTACTTGACGAAATTTGAGTATTAATACACCTCTGCCTGTATGTTATAAAATAGGTATTTGTATTATAAATTATAATAATATTTTTTATTTGTATTATCCACAAAATTGAAAAAAAACTACTCTGCGTGGTGATTGGTGAACAGAAACTGTTTTCAGCACCCCTACTTATCTTGTGGTTGTTGTGCAAGGCGACTAAGAGTTGGCAATAGACCTGCCCTCTCTGCCCTCTCACATGAAATATACTGGTGACAAGTGGGTGTTAAACACCTCTGATTGATAATTTATTAATGGAATTTTGTAACATACACATTAAAGACTACTTTGTCATGTGAATATTTATCCAGCATCTTCATAATACAATGTTATCCTAATGCTAGCTCTAAGGTAAATTGTTAGCCATCATTTCTTTTACTAGCTGCTTATTCATGCAAAATAAATTTTTAAATGCCATTTTTGTCAGTAAAACATTTCTGTATTTGTTCACAGGTTCAATCCGGCCTTTAACATTGCAACCATAAAACAAGTTGTTAATGAGGCCATCGAGAGAGGTAAGTGGTATTTTAGTGATATATGATATACCATACCTAAAAATTAATTAAGTAAACTAATTTATTTATAAACTTCCTTAGTAGACTAATTCTGGGAGTTCTCTTTTAGAGGTAGTTACTATAGTGGGCAAGGGGTTAGCTGTACTCCATGCTACATATAAAATTAAGTCTAAATTAAACTATTATCTAACCAAATTTTTTCATATCATTGGACTTCATATAAATCCCATTTTCACATTTTATATATTTTACCAATAACATTTTCAATGCTGGCTGTAGTATTAGTTGCAATACATTATTATGTTTCGTATATTAAAGCTATGTAGATGTTATCTTAATATTACACAACTTTGTATGTGATACAAAATAATTATCCAACAATATATCAGAACAGAGGAGCTCGCTAGCGCAGTGGCACAGCGCGCTTGGCCTGCGATTGCGTAAACTAAGCAATTTGGCTAAAGCCGGTATTGGATGGGTGACCAAAAATTTATTATCTCGAGTTCCTCCGTACTTCGGAAGGCACGTTAAGCCGTTGGTCCCGGCTGCATCTGCAGTCGTTAGTACCAACCAACCCGCACTGGGCCAGCTTGGTGGGTTATGGCCCATTCTCCCTATATTCTTCCATCCATAGGGAAGGCCCGTGCCCCAGCAGTGGGGACATTAAAGGGCTGGTGATGATGATGATGATATCAGAACAATATTTCGTTGTACAAACAGCCATTCATGCTACCACAATATGTCAAATTTTCTCATTATCTTAGTGCTGTACTACCATCAAGTCTTCTTCTCCCTGCCCTGTTCCCAGTCTATCTGGGGGGGCGCAGTATATTTCCTCTTCCATTCATATCGGTCAGACGTCATCAAGCCATCCACTCCCTTTTGATTCATATCATCCATCACACCGTAAAGGTGCTAGTGATGAATGAATGTATAGAAAAGAGACGGAACGGACCATGTCGAGAGAGTGATTGGAATGAAAACAACATTCCAATCCATACTGCTCAAAGTTTTGGCTAACTTTACTACCATCAGGTTAAGGATGACAATCCGTTTAAGAATTTTGTCATGGGTAATCTGCAATGCGGTTGACCATACATAAATTGGTGGCTACCAATATTGGGGTTCTGTTTTCGTTAAACAGCTACCGGATACTGTCCACATGACTATTTTATTCTTCTCCTGTTACTAAAAGAGGAGTCTAGTACTATTTTGATTTTAATTTGAACACTATATAAAATAAAAATTAGTACCAAGACGTCTTCCTCGCCGATCGCAGAGGACGCTGGTTCGATTACCTAATTTTTCGAACTTTTTCTAACCACAATATTCTTTGTTTGTAGTAGTGTAGTACATACTTAGTTTTAGTGCTAAAACTAGACTTAAGACAAGCACCTTAACAAATGCACTGATCAACGCTTTCTCTGTGTGTGTGTCGTCCGTAACAGTCGCGCCGGTTTCAGTGCGGATGCCCACGCCTACCCGGCTCAGGGACCTCATCAGACAGATCAGGGCGGCCAGGACGGCCGCCGAAGAACGCAGCGTCGTCAATAAGGAGTGCGCGTACATACGGTCCACTTTCAGGGAGGAGGACAGCGTTTGGAGGTTAGTTTGGTATAGCTGTGTTGTTCTGCTTTCAATTTCTAGTGCGGTCAGCCTCAAAAGTAGATCTCTCTTCTCTTATACGAAAGATAACCCTTGTTATTGTGATAAATTTTGAAAAACTATGTATTGTCGTCGCGGCAAATTAACCCTCGGCTATTTTGCTTATCTGAGCTGCTGCAGACAGCTACGAAACTTCTGTCCCGTTCCGCGGCAGGACATAAATTTTGGTAACGAATAAAAATATAACTAAAGAGTATGAAAATAAAGTTGAAAGTTCAATGTTGAAGGTCGCAGGTACAAAAACAATGCCGTGGGATGTTTAGGCATGCCGCGTCGGCAGCTTTAGGAACGCCTCGGCTTCCCTCGGTATGCTTTGGCAGTCTTCGGAATACCGGGACAAGACAAGACCTAAGAACGCCTCGGCATGCCTAAGGACGCCTCGGCACGCTTAAGGATACCACGGCATTGTTACCACCAGTGTGCAGTTACATATAAGGTTGCGGAAGGATCCTTTGACGTGCCGCCGAATCCTTTGATTAGCCCTTTATCGTTCCCCACTGCTGGGGCATTGGCCTTTCCTATAGGGAAAAAAATATACGGAGCGAGAATTATTGTGACTAAGTACTAAAATGTTAAACTAGCTCTGAGACTGACGTCATTGTTATAATTATCTGCCCTCCCATCCCGTTGGTCAGGAAATCTGACGGTAAATGCGGCTCACTGGTTCCTTGTCGCGTATAGACTATAAGTCTGCAATTTGAGCAGTTATTTATGCGAAACCAGCTTTAAATTACAAAGGCACCATATTCAAAGTAAACATTAAACGGCAACTGAATGGCATTACGCTTTTCAGTTCGTTGGAGCCGCACCTCCTATTGTTGTGTGCGCACTGAGCATTACACTGGCGTCAATGCTTCGAAATTTTATGTATTCATAATCATGTCATAAAAAATGGACTTCTAAGCGGCACGAGACGCTAAATATCTTTTTCAATGTCTAAAAATTCATATCTTACGCTGCATTAATACGATTATATAAATCACGCTTACTTAAAAGAGAAGGCAGAGGTGCAGCATTCAACATATGAATAAGATCCTCTTATTCGTGTTATCGTATATCGCTTTGACTTATCCGTTTTATTATTTTATAGCCGACTGTAATTGTTTTCTCGTCGAAGTGGTTTGGATATCGTGACGTTGAATGTTTTGTTGATATACGTTTAGTATCCTTATACGGCATAATTAGTATGAGCTGTATATTGTGTAGTAATATTTAAAGGCCAGGCCATCAAAATGAATGACTATGAGACTAACAACGAAATCTCAAAAAAAAAAAAACACTTCCCCTTAAACAAACTGATGTCAGCTGGTTCTCAGCTTAGTATGGGGAAGTGATTTTTCTTTTGAGACTTCGATTTTGGTTCCGTAGTGAAGGTTGTTCAGGCCTGAATATACCCTTTAAATATTACTGCACATTTCTGTTACACCTAGTATAAGTGACTAAATTCTTCATCTTATCTTGCTCCAAGTAGGGTCGGCACAACATGTCTTCCTCTTCCACTCTCCATCAACCATCAACCGGGCACGTAAATCGCACAGACGTAATCAAGTTCAAACTTTTAGTGATTAAAATTATGTTTATATGACACGATTCGCTATGTTTGCGCAATGCCGGTTTGTATGATTTGTATGACAGACAACAAATGTGTATTAATTGTTTAGGCAATATTTCTGCTTATAGTTTGACCAATATTCTGAACTGTGGGCATCCAATATTCTATTAGATAGAATACAAGGAAGAGCCTACTGGAATTTTGTTGCCGTAAGATGTTTTCGACACTTGAGATTAAAAAGAAAATGACTCAAGTGTGTACAGTTTAAATATTTATTTACATCTGTTGCTCTATTGACGTGTGTATGTTTTATTGCACAACTGGTTATAGGTGGGTGAAATGCTATATAATTATCCCCTAGCACAGGTTGTATTTTTACTTTATACTTATTCTTGCAATTCTTGACAGGGATGAAAAGGACACAGTTTTTGTCGCATAATTCCAATCTATGCGATGAAAGGGTTAACAAACTTATTTGATTTAGTTTAATTTAGGTGCTAAAAAGTTTCCTGCCGCATTATTCATCACTAAGGCTTAAGATCCTGTACACAAAACTGCGATGCGACGTCGCATCCATAAAATCTGCGAGCTCGTACGCCGCATCGCAAGAAATTACGAATTGATTCGCATCGCGCATTCCTTAATTTTCATTCTTCTTGGTTTCACCGCTTTGCCGCACCAAATCGCATCGCGCAAATTCGCAATTGTGTGTACTACGGGCTCTAAATTATGGTGATTGGTAGTGCGCGGCATGTTTCGGTTTATGTGATTGGCGAGTTGTGGGATTGTATTTGGTGCATAATTTACAATGTACCTGCAATGTCATAACTCGTTGACAATGGTGGGTTTCTCCACAGCCTACTTGCGTGCCGTTCTGCTAGCGGAGCGTTGGGCCCTGATGCGTTTAGTACCATCTTGGTATTGAACGCGGCAGGGTCGGCGCTTCGTTGCGGACCGGGGCGTGGGCGGGTTTGGGAGACCTATCATTACAGACTGAGGCATGCTGCGCACTCCACTGTTTTTTTTCTTGGACACACGGGTTTTCGATATCTAGCGTCTTGACGATTCATAAGTGTATTGTAATCATACCAGATATGAATAAATGAATTTTGACTTTGACTTTGGTGGCAACAATTTTCCCACTGGCCGTATAGAGGCTATCTATACTTCTATTCTAATGTTATAAAGCTGATGAGTTTGTTTGTTTGGTTGGTTGAACGCGCTGATCTCAGGAACTACTGGCTTACTGACTCAAATTAAAAAAATATTTTTGTGTTGGATAGTCCGTTTATCGAGGAAGGCTATATAATAACCGACATTAACGCGAGCGAAGCCGCGGGCGACCACTAGTTTAACAATATAAAGATAAATGTAAATGTAAAAAACAATAACGTTAACCGTTACACCCAGATGTCGGAACATCGCGAAGCTCCTGTACATACACATGCTGGGCTACCCGGCCCACTTCGGGCAGCTGGAGTGCCTCAAGCTCATCGCCAGTCCACGGTTCACGGACAAGCGCGTCGGGTACCTAGGCGCCATGCTGTTGCTGGACGAGCGCCAGGACGTCCACCTCCTCATCACGAACTGCCTCAAGAAGTGAGTACCTATTACATACTAAATACAAAAAAAAAATGACGCGCATTGATTAGGGTGCAAAGTAAAATTTTTAGTCGTTAAAAACCGACTAAACCTTCTCAATGTCATATTCGGGAAAGTTCTATAGACTTCTTCGGAAACAATCGCTCCTTCAACGATCGGGAGAGAGCCACCAAAAACTTCACTACCTAATAAATAAATATATAACTCATAATATCAACAAATGGTGCTAACTAAGCACTTTGTTTATCGCAAAGTGCCACTACTGGCGCCGCGCTGACCAACCACGGACCAAGGTCCCTTGGCCTAATCAATATAGCGCGGTAATTTATTTAGCTAAAACCGAAAAGAAAATTCAAGGTGATTTGTGCGTTACGCCTGGGATTGGTGCTAATATTTGCTCGGTATTATTTTGTATGGCTTCATAATGCTCAAGGAAGTATATTTCGGCAGTCAAGTCAACCAACACAAATACGAAATTTCTTATCGCTTTTTGGCTTTTTTATTTGTGAGATTTAATGTAGTGCAAAACACGTTCATATGACACATGTTTTGTATTGAGGAAATCGGTGGCGCAGTGATTTAAAGACACCACGTGAGAGCTAAAGTACCTACGTGCGTTTAAGGTACCTTCAGGCCTGCCGCTTCTTAGCGCACAGAGGCACTCACTTCTCCCTTAGTAGATGCCTGTAGGGGACGGGCCTAGCACGGGACGTAGACAAAATCTCTCTCCACCACTTCACAGTGTTATGTCTCGGGATTTAGTGTGAGTTAGAGCGAGCGGAATATATATTCTTTTCCCCTGGGAGATTTGGTCCACAACCCGTGCTACAGGGGCTGGTGTAGTGGAACCCTTTGGGGACTGGGAATGTTTGAATACAAGAGTTGAGGGCCCACTTAGTCCGTCGCCGTCTCTAAACAAATCCTGTTGTAAACGCCCCTCAGCCAACAGCCTAGAAAAGCTCCTCTTATTTGTTAGTATTATCATTATCCAATTGACTGCAGCCATAAATACTACGATAGATTACAACAGCAAACTATTTACCTTAACGATTCAACTGTGAATAGTAATGAAGTACACCCGAAGTAACGTTTACATAAATCAACTGATAATAGTGCGAACACTTGAAATGATTGTCGGTTCAATACTTACGAAGCTACTGTTTAAAATTGTATTCCTAAATAATTTGTCATCGTTTTAAAAATACCCCATCATGACCAACTGCCATTTAATTGTTCCCCTCGGAGGTTTATACAATATTTATTCAACAATACACAGACATACATACGTCACGCACGATAAATAAGCGTAATGTATGTAGATGTCCGTCATCTAGTATTCATAACACATACATACATACATAAATCACGCCTATATCCCCGAAGGGGTAGGCACAGGTAAACTAGCACCCACGTTTCGCCAACCACGTTTCGTTTTGCGTTTTTTATGTTAGGCGAGCCCAGCCCATTGCCATTTATCGGGCACAAAAGTCGCAGTACATTGCTAGGTGGTATAAGAGGGAACGCTGCTGCCCATTCCTCATCATTGATTTATCATTAGTCGCCTTGTACGACACCCACGGGAGAGATTTGGGGTGGTGAAAATTGTATTCTACTCGGGCTAGATGATAGGTATAAAAGTAAGAAATATCTTTTATTTTTTTTATCGTCACCAGTGACCTGAACAGCAACACCCAGTTCGTGGTAGGGCTGGCCTTATGCACCCTCGGCGCCATCGCCTCCCCCGAGATGGCCCGTGACCTAGCGTCCGAGGTGGAGCGGCTCATCAAGTCGCCCAACGCTTACATCAAGAAGAAGGCGGCTCTGTGCGCCTTCCGGATCATCAGGAGGGTGCCGGACCTGATGGAGATGTTCTTGCCGGCGACGAGGAGTCTGCTCACGGAGAAGAATCACGGTGAGCTTGGTGGCTTTTTTTTTAACTTCTTAGGCTCGAGCTCCACAACACTAAAGGTCTCTCCATACGTAATGAGATAATACCTCGGACGGCACGTGAACGGGACGGGGACGTGACTGCAGAAATATCGTTTCATACAAAATGTACATGAAGGACATATGTCACGGACGGGACGTCAACGTAGCACTCACAAGGCGTTTTAAGTTTTGAGGCAGTCACGTCCCCGTCGTGTCCGAGGTATTATCTCGTTACGTATGCAGAGACCTATAAACAGGCGATTATTATTTTACCGTATGGAAGAACTGTCAAAAACTGCTTATTATCTTATAATCGCTTCATTTACGTGTTGGTGAACTCGAGCCTTTGGTGCGCTTATAGGGGCGACTAAAATTGCCCAATTTCTATCAATACTTGTCAACTATGACGTCGCGGCCACATCAAGCAATTTAGGGCGATGGCAACATTTAGCAACCTGCTGCTGAGATACGGCCACTCTATTACCATGCAATATGGTGCAACTTTAAAAACCAGGCAACTTTTTAACTTTGAGAATTGCCAATTTATATCACATTTAAAGTACTTTTATTTATGATAGGTAATCAAAACAGAGAGTCATGTGTACCCCTGTGGAAGAGAGGCGCGTCATAATGTAATTACTAATGATGTATGTATTAAAATAATACATATTGGACCTTTAATACTATTAAGGGTGTTTAGTGTGAAAAGCAATTGGAGAAAGTTATTGACAGACATGCTACACACTACGGGCTATTAAAAAAATACGTGGCTGTTTTTCAGGTGTCCTTATCACCGGAGTGACGCTCATCACCGAGATGTGTGAGAACAGTCCGGACACACTCAATCACTTCAAAAAGGTGAGTTCCTGAAATACTATTTGCCACTCAAACCAATTTACACCCTAAGTCACTACACGTAAGACTCTGCTCCCCGTGTCGACAGTTTGAACATGTGCTATAAAATTAGTTTGCACATGGCTTAATGTTATCAGGGTGTATTTCAGCTAGATGACACATAGTTGTTGGTTTAGCTCGCGTGCAGATAACACAGGCGTGCCACGAATGTTTAGTGTGTACTGTAGAGTTAAAATTAAGAAATAGATTAATGCTGTGTTTGAAACATGCGGGCGAATGTTGATAATGAAACTATTTATGTGCATAGAGGCATATTGACAATCGCCATATTTCAGAAATGCCTGTAAATTGCACGAGGCATACAGAAGAGTTGTGATAGTGGATATTCTTCCAATGCAAATAACTCAATTACCGTTGCGCTTGGATTGTAATATAAACCGCAATTCAGGCGGTCGATTATTTAAGGATAAATTATTGGTTAGCTTGCATTTGTGTAGAATAGAATACGAATTTAATTATAGAATACAAATTATTGATGATCAATACAAAAATGTAATTTTGTGTTGATACCATACTATTTTGACTTATATGTTTTTAGTAGGAACTGGAACTAATAAACACTACAATAACTATGTCATATCATATGAGGTGACATTCTATGTAAAACATGTGCTTATAAAACGACTTATTCATAAACGAACACGCTCTGAGCTATTTTATTATTTTAACAAAGTACTAAATCGTAATGAAATACACTTCTTTTGCCAAGTTCTGTACGTCGTCAAACAAAAAAAAAGATATGGGTTGTTTTTTTTTCCTATAGAGATAGCGGTCCGTGCTAGCAGACTCGTTATCCCTTATGACTGTGTTAAATATCCATGAGACTGTTGAGTGAGCAGTAACTAATGGTTTGTTTGTGTTCCCCCGTAGGAGAGCGGACAGCGCGAGGTAATCACATGCAAAAAGCACTTGTCGTTATCCAATCTGGGGGCATTGTACTCGTTTGTCTGGCGAGCGTACAGCATAATAAACGCACGTACGATAGTAATTTAACACTAACGTTGAAGTTCCAATTATCAAATTATCTAATATACATATATCTCTATCATGGTCACCCTTTCTATTCATTCGTTTAGAGCATTGTTTTTCAACGGGTGGATGTGACTCCCGGGGTCGTAAAGGGCCAGGAAGGTCAGTAAAATGTTAAAAACAGTCATGAATAATTAAGAAAATATTATTTTTAGGACATTTGTACGCAGTCACGATAACTGTGCGAAGCTTAGGGCCTGTTTCACAATCGACAAGTAAGTTCGAAGTAGCTTACTTTGTAGTTCAATTGACATATATTTCATATTACAACTGTCAAAAAACAGGCCCTTAGCAAAACAGTATACTTGTCTGTCAGCGAAGTATATTTACATATTAAGTGAGTGGTGCCATGAAACACGACAACGCGACTATTTTGTATGGTTATACTCTTTTTCACATAATATGCTTCTTGTAACAGTTAAAATTTAACGAGGTATATTGTGACGTATAATAAAACCGAAGGAAATGGAATAGATTTTTTTATTTGATACCCTAAAATTAAACATCTGAAGTATCACTGAACACGTGTGTATAAAAAAGAGTATAGTTGCCTATAAGTGTGGTGTCCGTGTCGTGGCCAAATCGTAGAATTGATCACTTCATGATGTGGCCGACCATTTCATGAAATGGTTGCATTTCATGAAATGGCCAGCTAAAACTGACCATATCATGATAATGGCCTGGCCAGATCAATGAATAAACAACGTTTAATGATATGAACAGCTAAACACACGGCTATTTCATGATATGGCCAAACATTATTGATCATATCGTTAAATAGTTACATTAACCACCGTAAGAGGCGCTTATTTTGATTTGTTTTTGTGATGCATCATGGCGGCGGCCAAATTATCCTAATAAAAAACTATTAGTGATGTCGTAGTGAAAGATAAAAGTGAAGTGAAACGTCGTTACGACATCAAATTATTAGAATTTTACGTTTTATGTCACTCAAAAAACGAGCGAAACGTAAAAATACTAAACAACTACATTAATGATATGGCTAAACGTGGATGGACATATCATCAAACGTTGACGTTTCACCGATATGGTCAGTTTTAGCTGGCCATTTCATGAAATGGTCGGCCACATCATGAAGTGATCAATTCTACGATTTGGCCACGACGTCCATACTATTCAATAACAAAGGTAATAAATAAATTATATAAATTTTAATATATAAATTAAAACGTTGAAAAAAGACCAAAACTAGTGCAGTATAATATTAGCGTAATGTGCGTTTATTATGGTACATATAAAATAACACAGCGTTAATTTTATTCGAGAGTACAATGTCATAAGAATGGATTCGAGCATGAATGTATTGTACTGTGTTGGTATCTGTCACTTGCAGGGATTAATATCAGAAGTCAGTCCCAATGATGAAGTGCTTTACAGTCTGTTTCAATCAGAAAAATTCAAAGTTTAATATTCTTTTCATTCATATTGGATATTCAAATTAAATATACAACAATAATTTTATTCATCATTCAATTTAAATCGAACTTAATTTTATTCATGTTATTTACTTGATAATCATCATCTTTTAAAATTTAGTTACAAAATGTTATATTTTAATCAATAAAACAGGGTTTAAGTACTGTTAAATAAATTGTGAGCATTTCTGATTTAAACAGTCATTTAAGGTCACAAATTAGTCTTCTAATACAAATGACTTAACAACGAACACCATAATATACAAATACTTCAAAATCACAATTTCCACCAATCTATTTGACTTTTGATATTAACACTTAATTTGGGCTGTCCAGCTGAATCGAGAAATTTGAGTCGTATAACGTGTAGATAGTGTCTATAATAGTGTGAACGTTGCACCGTATATTCAACCAGGTAGTTAGATTTTCCGATAACATTATTAACTTTCCAACACTCACTAACACCAGTGAGACTATCACGGGACTGTAAGATCACACGTGATTAATGGGGTGCTGCAATTTTTTTTATATTTTTATTGTACTGTAACCGAATCAGTATTTAGCTGAAGTGAACTCGCATACTGCATAATAATATAGCACTCGTGTATAAAATTATTTTAGCTGGGTGGCTTTTTAATCTTTGGAAAATTATATGGCAAACTAGATTGACAGAAATATATTTTAAATATGTAATCAATTACTTCATAAATTTAAATAAATTGTAACTAGTTGCTTACTCTAGAATTTCCATTAAAATATAACACGGAAGAGCTAGCATAAAAAGATGGCTACAAAAGCTTCTTTGTAGTCGGAAATTGAATACGGCAAAAGAAACAGTTGAAACTGACTACATTGTTTTTTTTTTTGTTCTAAATTTTAAAACCGAAATTTTATTCTTCACTTAGATAGCATGTCATATGATTTTTTTTCACGGAATAATTAAAAAGTCGTCCGGTATATCAGTTTCTATATCCATCCTGTCATCACCATTCCTTCCACTGTCCTCATTATACGTATCTTTCTTTCTATATTAGTCCCCCCTTCCATTAACCTATACGATTACCATCTAGTAGCCTTTGGTACGACGAATATATACATTTATAATCATCGGCTTATTCGAAAAAGCCGTTCTCATAATATAACGATACAACTACAGTTGGTTACTAGCAATTTTTGTGGTCTTGCTTACTCATTTTCATCCTGCGCAGTCATCCATCTCGACAAACGACAGATCTTGGATTTGTAAATTGTCCCCTTCCATCCTTCCTACTGTTTATTCCTACCGTGCCTTTAAAATTTCCATATGGAAATAGAGTAAAATGATTTTATGCATGAGAGTGCCCGCTGTGGGTATTTTCCCTCATTGCTGTTGTATAATGTAGCCTTTTAATTTTATAATAGACACTCATTCAGGAAGTCGTTTCATGTTGAAATGTATTTAGAGAAGTACCTTGACAATGCATTGTTTGCCTGAATTGGTTATCGTTGAGATATAATAATTCTTATTATTATGAACTTTTTTTGGGTTCTTTTTTTTGTTATTTCTCCTTTCGCTTTGCAGATATTTGTGTACTTTCTGTGTGCATTATGGGCGAGTTTTGTTTACGCTTGCATGTATTGTAATGTCCGTTTCCATTGTAGATTGTACCCAACTTGGTGAGAATATTGAAGAACCTAATCCTGGCCGGATATTCGCCGGAACACGACGTCAGCGGCGTGTCGGACCCATTCCTGCAGGTAATTAATATACCAGGAGACTTTTTAGTAACTGCAAAAATTTTTGGAATTCGTTCAGACCATCAAACTGAACAAATTTCACTATGGGAGCAACTCCAAATTTACGAAAAAAATAACAGCTGTTTCATACATTTGGGTCAAGTAGGTATTATCAATTTGTATGAAACATAGTTGCTCCCATGGTGAAATTTGTTCAGTTTGATGGTCTGAACGAATTCCAAAAATTTTTGCAGTTACCAAAAAGTCTTCTGGTATAATGCTGTTATGTGGTACTTTAAATACACGAGAGTTGAGATTTTTCTGGTCATATTGGGAGAAAATAGAGTTATTTTTTACCCAAGGAGATCTCACAAAACCTCGATATTGCTAAGTTTTTGGGATAATATGGGATGGTTGGAGTAGAACGATATAAGGAGATAGTGGGCTAAGTGCGGAAAAGGCATATCATCATCAGTCCCCACTGCAGGGGCACAGGCCTTCTCTATGGACGGAGGAATCTAGGGAGAATGGACCATAACCCACCAAGCTGGCCCAGTGCGGGTCGGTGAGTATTACCGTGGGACCAACAGCTTTCCGAAGCACGGAGGAACTCGAGATGATTAATTTTTGGTCAGCCCAGGAAAACGCCCAATGTTTATGCAAAGAAAATCTTTCGCTCTAATGAACGTGCCCGTCACGATAACACTTGCCCTCCCACACTTGCCCTCGCAATTGCTCTCTTGCAACCATTCACAGGTGACGCACTCACCTAATTACCTAAAATTTCGTTAATTTTAATTTCAAATATTTTTGAAGTTTAATCCCTTCAGACCCGACGTCCACGACGAGTGGACATGCAACTAAAACACCAATTGTACTGTTGGGTTTTAGCAAATGCCGAATGTAAACAATTCTCCTATTTCTAGACGCACTTACTGCCGCACTCAGAGACGTCAAATAGTTAATGGGTGCTTAATGTAAAAAATGACAATTCAAAACTAATCGCTATTCTTGTCGGGTCTATGGTCTAGATTTAAATTAAATTTTTTGACATTAAGTACTCATTATAGTTAAATGGCGTCTCTGAGTGCGGCAGTTAGAATCATAAACATTTAGTTAATCAACTGTTTCAACCCGATGTCCATGTCAACGGACATACGATTTTCCCAAAAACTAAAAAATGGTGAAATAAAACTGAAAGGTCTACATTATAGTTTACACCCCCTGGAGCCAAGATCGATATCTAACGAAGATTCCCGTACACCTAGCTGAACTAAACTAATCGATATTCCAGGTGAAAATCCTCCGCCTCCTCCGGATACTGGGCAAGAACGACGCCGAGGCGTCAGAAGCGATGAACGACATCCTAGCGCAAGTCGCCACCAACACGGAGACGAGCAAGAACGTCGGCAACACCATCCTGTACGAGACGGTGCTCTCGATCATGGACATCAAGTCGGAGAGCAGTCTGCGAGTGCTAGCCGTCAATATACTGGGCCGGTTCCTGTTGAACAACGACAAGAATATAAGATATGTCGCCCTGAATACGCTACTGAGGACGGTGCATGTGGACACGTCGGCTGTACAGCGGCACCGGACCACCATATTGGAGTGTTTGAAGGTGGGTGTGAGACTACTGTAATAAAAGAAAATTGTGCTTGGATAAATTTTGAAAAATTAAAGATTATGCGGGTGCGATTACCGTAAATAGAACGCGATGCGCGATCATCGCGCGATTGCCAGTTGTCCAGGACACCTATTCGAGTTCAATAGGTTTGATCGCGCGTTCCAACGAGCAACTCGCGCGATGATCGCGCAGTCGCGTTCTATTAGGACAACGCCTAATTGTTCAAACTGTTTTTAACCAACATTTTATTTGTGATGTTTTACTAACATTTAGGACCTGTTTCACAATCCACGGGTAAATTCTAAATAGTTTACTTGGCAGTTCAATTGACATATATTTCATATTACAACTGCCAAATGATCTACAGTACAGTAGTATACTGTATGACGACATTGCGTCTTCCATCCTGAACCCGGTAGATGCTGTGAAGGCCTCTCGGCGAACAGCTTAGGTACCTACTCCAAAAAATAAGGCAGGACGACGATGTTTGAAACTGCGAAATTGACATTTGTTTTTTTTAGTTAGTTTTAAAATTCTCCCTATATTTTAGGGAAGGCAAAGGGCCTAGCCCATACAGCCAAGTCTTTAGTGTATATTTTATCTGTAGTGGTATGAAATAATGAGTGGGTGAAAAGTATGAATGAAATGAATTTTACGTTAAAATATGGGTGCCACATATTTTAACGCATCTAGGGAGTGCTTGGCGCGAATTGAATGGTAACAGAGTTAATGATGGTGCTTGATGAAATGGATAAAACCACTTTTTATAGTGATCTTCACCACAACATCAAACACATCATGAGACTCATTTTCAATGATTCTACGTAATTGCACATCAACACGGATGCTTGTGCATCAAAATAACACCACTTTCACTGCACAAAATCCACTCTGAAACAGATTTTGAATTAGTGAAAATAAATCTGACTGACACCACGAAACGCGCCAAACACTCTCTTTGTTTTTTTTTTTCCACGTCTTACACGCAGCATATTATTTTTTATTCTCCCTTTCTCAGGGTAAGCAAAGGGATCTAGCCCATAAAGCCAATATGTCTTTAGTGTTTTTTTTTGTTTTCTTTTTGCCCACAGGACCCGGACGTGTCGATCAGGCGGCGCGCCATGGAGCTCTCGTTCGCGCTCATCAACGGCCAGAACATCCGCAGCATGATGAAGGAGCTCCTCACTTTCCTCGAGCGGAGCGATGCCGAGTTCAAAGCGCACTGCTCGAGCGCCATGGTGCTAGCCGCCGAGCGGTACGCGCCGTCGAACAAGTGGCATCTCGACACGCTGTTTAAAGTGTTCTTGAAGGTGAACAAGACTAGGGCATACTTTCTTTCCTGAGTATACAGGCCAATAAAGAATGTTACCTATTATTTTTGATTGTTAGCTCTCCATATTCTCTGCTAAAAATAAAATATACGAGTGAAAGCATTACTTTGATACGTCAATTAGTTTCCGATTTATAGAAGTAGTAAACTTGCTGAGCGTTGTAAAATGACGTCAGATGCGGTCCCGTGACTGTTAAGTGTAAATTCCTGTAAAACCAAAACTATTAGGTATTTTTAACTAGAACAAAAACTAGTGTATTTGTATACAAACAAGCTTTACTGTAACAAGCGATTTGGCATAACTATTAACATTCTCCATTGTCAAGTAACAGCAACGGCGCAGAACTAGATAGCTGACACCATAAACAAGAGTGTCTTTTGATTATTCGTTTTGCACATCTACACAAATTAATATATACCATAGAATGGCGGTTAAAGCTTATAGAGTCTCTTCTCCGTAAAAGTTGTTTTATTTCAAATATGTACCGCTCGTGCAAATTTAAGAAAACATTACGGTTGTTCTTGTTAATTAAACTATCAATCCGATTTGTCTTCCAGGCGGGCAACTACCTCCGTGACGACACAGTGTCGAGCACGATACAGATAATATCTTCGGCGCCAGCCGAGAGGCAGGCGTACGCGTCGATGCGTCTATGGAGCTCGCTGGAGCGATCGGCACTGTCTGGAGACGCCACGGAGAAGCAGCCGTTGGTGCAGGTCAGCCAGCTCAATACTTACAGCTTGGCAAAAAAAATTTTCGATAAAATGAGGGCGCCTATTTTGTTCATTTTTAGTCAGATAACCGTTGAATTGAAGCTAATAAATTGAAATAGATATACATCGCAAAGTTACCGAAAAATTTGAAAATTGAATTACCAGAGTTCGACGGCAAATTAGTGATATATAATGCAAATAAAAATTAGTTCCATCTCTGACCGCATCAAACTATTTTTTGCCTAGCTGTACATAAATGGCCCACTTCAATCAGATTTTAGGCATGATAATTAGTTTTTCACTTCTCATGCTCTGAAAGTTCTTATTTGTGCAGGATATAGGCAGCACAAAATCGAATTTTGTGCACAACAGCAATACGTATAAGCGTATCTACTCATAAATGTATTTTAAGGCAAAGAAAATGAGCCATGCAGCCAAACACAATAAGAAGTTCAGAGATACATTCATACATAAATCACGCCTATATCCCCGAAGGGGTAGGCAGAGGTGAACTAGTACCCACGTTTCGCCAATTATGTTAGCTCCCATGTAACAGGTGGCGAGCCGATTGCCATTTATCGGGCATAAACGTAACAGTACATCGTTAGGTCGCGGCCGCCTTGGTCGAATGCTCAGATTGCTGGGTATTGGCCAAGAGGTCCCGGGTTCGAATCCTGGTAGGGGCAAACTTTGTGATGACCACAAATGTTTGTTTTCGAGTCATGGTTGTATATATATTATATGTTTATGTAGTATATTTTCAACATTTATATACATAATTATATTAAAAATATGTCCGTCATCTAGTATTCATAACACAAGTGCTTAGGCTACTTACTTTGGGCTAGATGATAGGTGTGAGTGTAAAAATATTTATTATTATTATTTATTTATTTATTATTAGGTGCTATATAAAAGGAATGCTGCTGCCCATTACTCATCGCTATCTTTACCCTTTTTTTCCGACTGAAAATTATACATACCCCGGCTCTGGTGGGGCCCTACCGGGGTTATGTAGAAATGTCCCAACTAGTCTGGGCCTACCCACTAAAAACAGTCGTGTTCCGCTATCCCGCTTTGGACCGGCTAGGTGGGAACGCTCATCGCATACTACCACCATGTGCCGGTCAGCAGGTCTGCCTTTTCAGGCTCCTCGGGGGAGGAAGGAAGTGTCAGCGGAATGACTTAGATACTTCCATAACGCTGGGGCTTTAAGTGGCAAGTGACGGAGCCCCACTCCATCACATCCAGAGCCGGCTACGGCGGTTGCATTTGGCGCGCGTATTGACTATGTCGGCGGGTTGGGGCCGCGTTCAGGTCTCGTTCGCGGAACCTCTCCGCAGCCTCCTTCTGCTCCAACACGTCCTCGCAGAATGAGGCTACCGCCATCCATGCCATCGCCTTAGTCGCCTTGTACGACACCCACGGGAGAGATGGGGGTGGAGACATTTGTATTCTGCTCTGCCGTCACCACATCACCCTATATTTATATTAGGCTATAACTAATAAGGGGCGAGCCTGTTGCCATTTATCACGCACTTTAATCGCAGTATATTGCTTTTTTAGTGTTTTTTTACGCTGGACAGGGTAGCTCTTGGCCTTCATCTTTAACCTATGATCCACAGCACTTAAAACCTATGAAAATAATTTTTAAAAGAGTTCTTACTCTTAGGACTGTGATTAAATATCGTTTTGTCTGACACCCATTCCAGATAGCTGCATGGACGATTGGCGAGTACGGAGATCTTTTAGTGTCGGAAGCCAGCAATGCTATATCAATGGTCGACGATGACGGCGTTGGTAAGTTATTTAATAGTCCGGTTATCAGCCCCTTAACGTCAGGTCATCGTAGAATAGGCCATAACCCACCAGGGAGGCCCAGTGCTTATTGGTGGTTCTCCTGTAGCTTGGACAATTCGCTTCAAAACATGTTTTGTACAATTAAATTTTGTGGTAGTCATCATGGGGTAGGCGCAGTATGTTTCTTCTGCCATTCATATAGGTCAAACAAACTACTCTCTTGATTGATATCAGCCATAACATAGAAAAGGCTAGTGATGAATGCATGTATAGGAAAGTAATGGTCCTTTGACCATGCTGAGAGACCAATGAACAGACACAGTGATTGGGATATTTGGGATGACTACGCCGTTATTTTTCCTTTCACCTGATCTGAACCACATGTACCATCTACATACATAGGTATAGGCAAAGATGAATCAACACCCACTTTCGCCAAATAAGCTAGGTCCCGAGCGAGTGGCAAGCCTATTGCCGTCTATCGGGCACATAAATCGCAGTATATAGCTAGGTGGTCCAAGAGGAATGCTGTTGCCCTTAGTCGCCTTGTACGTCACCCAAGGAAGAGATGGCGGTGGTGGCAATTGTATTCTGCTCTGCCATCACCACCCGGTTGTTAAACACCATAGTTGTTAAATGATCATAATGTCGATATTACGAATACAGTCCAGAAGTAAGACTATGCTATATCTAATTATTATTATGTAGTGCCGCCACCACACGGCTAATGTTACAAACATTGTACAGCCTCGACTTAAATAATCCCATCCTTAAACAGACGATTTCACGCGGCCGTCGGAGGAATACGTTATCGACATGTACCAGAAGCTGCTGTGGTCGACTCAACTGTCCATCACCACCAAGGAGTACCTGCTGCTGTCTCTCGCCAAACTCTCCACTAGATTCACCACGCAGCCGAGTCAAGAGTGAGAGTCATCTTCATACATACAAAATGATTTTTTTTAAACTGTAGATTAACCGCCGAATAGAGAAACGCTACTTTAACTTTGAGAACTGCTTAACATTTAACTGTTGTCAAAATTGTAGTTTTTCCATACAAATTCTGACAGGTACTGTCCACTTAACTTGTTAAACAGTCCCCAAAATTTGAGTAGCGTTTCTGTATTCGGGGGTAGTTGTGAAGACGACACACACAGTGCCGGCAATGTCGCCGGGTTTATGCCGCCGGCAATACAAGCGTCGCAAAGCCGCTAAGCATCATTCCGGTCGTGACAGTCACATAGAACTATCGCTCGAATGCCAGGCACGAACTGACGCCGGCAAGGCGAGTAACCCGCCGGCACACCCCGGCGGGCCATGCCGGCGGCTCCTTTGTGCGACAAAGCCGGCGGCTTTGTATGGCGTCGGGTGCACGGTGGCTTGCCCGGCGGTCCTGCCGCCGCCACTGTGTGTAGGAGCCTTAAGAATCGCCATTTTTACGTATTACGTTTAAAGACTGGGTCACTGACTGTCGCACTCAGAGACGTCAAATAACGTAAACGAGTACTTACTGTCAAAAAATGACAATTCAAAACTAATCCCTATTCTTGTCGGGTCTATGGTCTAGATTTGAATTTTTGACATTAAGCACTCATTAACTTTAATTGACGTCTCTGAGTGCGGCAGTGAGACTGTGGAGTAATAGACTGATGGTTGACAGAAAAATTTTAAGTATGAACGTGGAAGGACAAAGAAGTAGAGAATGACCAAAGAAGAGATGGATTGTATTAAGGAGGCTATGATAGCTAGGGAGCTATTATTATTATTTGTTATTTTATTTATTAACATAATATATTTAATAAATATATATAGATCTTCTTTTTTTGATTGTTACAGTAAAATCCGGGTAATCATAGACACGTTTGGATCGCACATCCATATCGAGCTGCAGCAGCGTGCAGTGGAGCTTTCCCAACTGTACAGGTAAATAGTACAATATAATTGTTAACTAAGTACCCAGTACATACATAACACATTTCTATACTTTAATTCATCATCATATGGTTCAGGGGGAGGAAGCCATATGGTTAAGGTGATATGAATGAAAATTTGAGCTTATTAACGGGAAATTAGTCCACCACTATTAAGGCTAGAGTTCACCAACTCTTAAACGGGCGATTATTATTTAACTGTTTGTTTTTTATATTTTATCGCATGGAAAGACTGTTAAAAACTAACGGTTATTTTTTAATCGCTTGTTTCACGTGTTGGTGAACTCGAGCCTAAGTAAGGGATTTAGGTAATCGTTCATAGCGAAACGCATTGTTCTATTGATGTTGTTGAATTGTGTGCGTAGACAATACGCCCACTTGCGACCAGCGTTGCTGGAGCGCATGCCGGCCATGGAGGCGCCGGTGGCGGGCGAAGACCGGGAGCCCTCGCCGGAGCCCGCGCCCAGTCCGGCGCCCGTAGCCCCGGACCAGGTAAGGACAGTCCCAAACACCCACATTTAACGCGGTATACGTCAGCATCAAAATCAAAAGTAGACCTATACCGTATTCTCTTGGCCTTCAGACAAAATGTTAACAATCTGGATACGTCTCTTTATCTACGAGTAACGTGTATTCTAAAATACATAATCAAAATAAATATAGACAAAACTGTTAGCTGCTTTGAAATATTAGTGTTAAAAATTTCTATTTTTTATATAAAAAGGCACATCAAGATTGTTTACATTTTGCCTCAAGCCAAAATGAATGGGTGTATAGAAATAGATCGGATATTCGATCGAATATATACTTACCTAAGAAATAATCGCAGTGCTTGGCTTCTTTTTATAAATACATACCTATATATTTATGCCAGATGATTCAGGTATGGAACCAGCTTTTGCAACAAGTTATTATTATTTATTTGAGGATTTATTTGCGATCGTAGATTGGAATACATATTTGTATTATTAATATTTTTTTTAGATGCAAATATGTTAATTTAGCTAATATCCGAACATACGTAAATATACATTGAGTTCTGTGGTCGGCACTAAAACAATCCCAAAATGTAACTTCTCAATTTAAATGTTTTATTTCCCACTGTTGTTGTTAAGACTTGATGCTGTGGCGTTTGAATTAATGATATGCAAGTGTTCTTATAATTTTCTTTTTTTTTTTGTTAAATTCTCCCTATATTTTAGGGAAGGCAAAGGGTTATTTTCTAGTGTTTACTGCCTATTGTAATTTTTTGTTAACGTATTTTTCTTATTTGTTGTCTGTGTTGTCTTTGTGCTGGTCAATGAATGTTTTTCTTAGTTTCTTATATTTTTGTGCCATTTTCCCGACAGGACGCGCTACTAGACCTGATTATTGGCTCGGAGCCGCTGATGAACGGCGACACGGACCACAAACCAGCCCCCACCAACAACAACACTACCACCAACGTAAGTAAACTCTCATCTTTAAGACAATGTTGTCTTGCAATACACACATACATACATACATAAGTCACGCCTTTATCGAAGTAATTTGCTAGATAGTGCATCAGGAATGCTGCTGCCCATTCTTCGTTGATATAAATCTTAGCCGACTTTTACGGCAGGGATGGTCATAATTGTATTCTTCTCTGGCGTCACTACGCGTCATTCTTAAGATAAACCTGATATATTATTCAGGCAATCAAAACGAAGGTGGTAGTCTTCTATGCTGGCCTGGGAGCGAACAAATAACGTAGAATAGGCCAGCCCCGACTCATCCCATAGAGCACCTTGGGGCGCCCGAATGGTGGAGGGAAAACACCAACAACAGCATCCCCTAAGAGGGTTGGTGCCAGCCAGGCGGCCGGCTGTAAAACCTAAGCCAAAACCTTGAGCAGTATGGATTGAAATGTTGTCATTCCAATCACTCTCTCCGTTCATCGGTCTCTCGATATGGTCCGTTCTGTCTCTTTTCTATACATTCATTTATCAATAGCACCTTTACGGTGTGATGGATGATATCAATCAAAAGGAAGATAATGGCTTGATGACGTCTGACCGATATGAATGGAAAAGGAAACATACTGTGCCGACCCCAGATAGCCTGGGAACAGGGCAGGGAGGGAGTTATGAATCTTTAATCCGCTAAGCATCGAAAACACGTGTGTCCAATGGAGGATGCGATAGTGGGCAGTATGTCTCACTCCGCAACGCCGCTTTTAAAACCCACCCACGATCCGATCCGGCCACGAAGGACCATGACACATTCAACACAACAGTCTGACCAGTTCGGAGACTGTTGTGTTGAATGTGGAATTTAGGCTGGAGCGTCTGCAGAATCTATGTATAAAGTTCGTTTATAATTTGCGTAAATTTGACCACGTGTCGGAATTTCGCACCAAACTTAACTGGCTTACTATTCGGCAGCGAAGGGACTTACACGTTCTTTCACTACTCTATTCCATTCTTTTCCTCCCAACGTCACCGGGTTACCTTCGCACCTTCTTTACTTTTCATTCTTCTTCTTTAAGTCGCCGGCTGCGTTCCTTGTCCAATCTTACCCTTAACTTTCCTTTACATAGTACCAGTTTCTTTACATATTCCTTTTCCGTGCATGCTGTCCGGTTATGGAACTCCTTACCTGAAAGCATCAGACGAGCTCGCACTTTGGAGTCTTTCAAGCGCTTAGTTACTAACCATTCGATTTCTAATTTTAACATTATATAAATGTTAGAAAAATTAGTACAAAGATTTTAGTGGTTAGAAAAAGAATTTCGAAAAATTATGATCTTGAGGCGGGAATCGAACCCGCGTCCGCTGCTATCCGGGCAGGTGCCTGACCGCTCGGCCACCCAAGATATTAATTAATTTGCCGAAATTCTTCTAACCTTTACACTTCACGTTGTAAGCCAACGGGTACCCTCGCAATGTAGAAATAAATTTCAAACATTCCAAAGCAGATATTTTTACAAATACCGTGCGTTCGGTTAAGCTTGGGTTTGCTTTATAAACTATTCGATTTTTAATTTTAACATTATATAAATGTTAGAAAAATCTTTTTCTAACCACTAAAATCTTAGTTACTAACCATTTCCTCCAAACATCTATATAAGTATCTATATAAGTAGCTTTATGTAAGTTGTAATGTTTTGCTGTCTATATTTATTGTAGTTTATAAATTAGTTGTTCACTTATTTATTTCTTAGTTGCCCCACTGATTTTTATATATTTACAATTTTTCTTTTGCCAAGGTTGCCTGGAAGAGATTGCTAATAGCAATAAGGCCGCATATTGTCCATACGCAGTCGCGCACGAACTCGTCAGACTGTAGTGTTCCGACCGTGTCCAATATAACCGACGACATTGTCCGTCCCCCATATTATAAAACGTGGACCAAAGTTAGTCATAGTTCAAAATTTATACACACGAGGAGCTCGCTAGCGTAGTGGCACAGAGCGCTTGGCATGCGATTGCGTAAACTAAGCAATGTCGCTAAGGCCGGTCATTGGATGGGTGACCAAAAATTTATTATCTCGAGTTCCTCCGTGCTTCGGAAGGCCGTTAAGCCGTTGGTTCCGGCTGCATCTGCAGTCGTTAGTACCCACCAACCCGCACTGGGCCAGCGTGGTGGGATATGGCCCAATCTCCCTATATTCTTCCATCCATAGGGAAGGCCCGTGCCCCAGCAGTGGGGACATCAAAGGGCTGGTGATGATGATGATGATGATGATGCCTAACATTAGTCCACGTTTTATAATAAGGGCGTCTAAGTTTCATACGTGCGAGAGTACGCCTATCAATAAAGCGCTTTTGGCGCCGGCGAAAATTCACTACGACGAACCCTTTCTCACTGCAGCAAGACATCCTAGACCTGCTGAGCGGGTTAGAGCTGTCCCCTGCGCCGGCGTCGCTGAACAACAACCTGCCCCCGGCCGCCTCCAGCCTGCTGCTGGACGGGCTGTTCGGCCCGGCGACCGCCGCCCAGCCGCCGACACCGGCTGCGCCTGCGCACAACTCGCTAGGTAACTAAATAATAATAAATCATTGGTGTGCTTAACAGCATTCTGGCCCACCCTCCTCGGACATCGCCGAGGAGGCTTTATATGTCTGCCGCGACTGTCTTCCGACATTAACATATTAGGTTAATTGGCTCAGATGATTTGTTGATTTAGTATATAAGTTCACGATAGGACTGACATGTCTGTAAAGATAAGTCCTTCAAAATAAAGAAAAAAAAAATTAAATATTCTTACACTCACACGTATTATCTAGCTCAAAGTAAGTAGCCTAAGCACTTGTATTATGGATAGTAGATGACGGACATATTTTTAATATAAATATGTATATAAATGTTGAAAATATACTACATATACATATATACACAGCCATGACTCGGAAACAAACATTTGTGGTCATCACAAAGTTTGCGCCTACCAGGATTCGAACCCGGGATCTCCTGGCCAATACCCAGCAATCTGAGCATTCGACCAAGGCGGGGTGATATTTAAGTGTTTGGCATTATAATTAAACCAGACGTTTCTAATCTTGCGTTACTAATAACATTAATTAAACTTTGCACTTTGCAGACGTGACCACGGTGCCAGCGCTGGACAAGAACGGCGTGCGCGTCGTGCTCGAGGCGCGGCGCGGCGGCGGCGGCGAGACGCTCGCGCTCACCATGCGGGCGTCCTCGGCGGCGCCCGCCACCCTCAGCGACTTCCTGTTCCAGGCCGCCGTGCCCAGGGTAAGCCTAGACCTTACATGCAATATCCCATAAGGCGGCATGACATGTGCGGCCAGGATGCAGAGCTAGGAAAAACATCACATCACCACCTTCTATGCTGGCCTGCGAGCGAACAAATAACGTAGAACAGGCCAGCCCCAACTCATCCCATGGGTGTCGTAAAAGTCGACTAAGGGAGATTGCCCGGTGTAGACCAAAACGCACCTTGGGGCACCCGAATGGTGGAGGGAAAACCACCAACAACAGCGTATCCAAAGAGGGCTGGTGTCAGGCAGGCGGCCGGCTGTAAAACCTAAGCCTTAACCTTGAGCAGTATGGATTGGAATGTTGTCATTCTAATCACTCTTTCCGTTTATGGGTCTCTCGACATGGTCCGTTCCGTATCTTTTCTATACATTCATTCATCACTAGCACCTTTACGGTGGGATGGATGATATGAATCAAAAAGGAGTAGATGGCTTGATGACGTCTGACATATGAATAGAAGAGGAAACATACTGCGCCGACCCCAGATAGACTGGGAACAGGGCAGCAAGAAGAAGAAGTCATCATCACATCACCAGACTTTTAATGTAGCCTGCTGCTGCTGGGGCACATGCCTTCCCTGTGGATGGATGAATATAGGGAGATTGGGCTATAAGCCAGTGCAGTCCTCCGCGGCGCCTCACGAACTTCTTGTTCCAGGCCGCCGTGCCAAGGGTAAGCTCCCAGACCTTGAGCGGGAAATTCATGCCCGCCGGATCTATTTGGTCTGATCTCACTTCTTTTTGGTCTGTGCGATGTTTGCCTAGTGTAGGACCGTCATAGTCAGTCTAGCTTTTACAAACGAGGTCCGCTTGGGCATGTCTGGTGGGCATGCCCGTCTAGTGAATTCCCCCTTTTAGACCAAATGCTCAACAAAACAGAATCTCTTCACATTTGGCCTAACGCGGCGAGGACGCAGAGCAGTGGCTAGCATAAATAATATACATATTTGACAGTACTCACTCTAACAAATAACAATTAAAATGGGTAAATTGTCACCAAATCTTTATTGTGTGTGGCCAAAGCTCTTAGCGTTCCATGGATCCAGGTGCCAGATCCATAGTACGGCAGAGGGGGAAGTCAGTGGTAGAGCTTGGGACTTGTGACCCAAGTGTAGGTTTACGGGATCCCTTCACAACATGTCAACACTCGCTTTCGACTTTGATTTCTAAATCAATGTATTTTACAGACATTCCGCTTAGACATGATGTCACCATCGGGCACACTCCTGCCTCCGCAGGGTGAAATTACTCAGGTCCTCAAAATCACCAATCCCACAAGGGTAAGTTGTCTAGTATTGGCTTTTTTCAAATTTATTATCAATTTTTAGACAGATCAACATGTTTCATAATAAGCATTACTAATAATTTCAAATAATAATTGTTTTCAATAACAAAAAAGCAATTAATATTTTCCACCATATAAATAAAGGATTGGTTTTTAAACACTTGGTCTACAATACAAATCAACAACAATTGTTTGTTTGAATGCGATCTTCAGCATTCAAACAAGCAATTGTTACTATGAAAACATTTATGAAATCACCAAAAAAATCTGTTGTTATGGAATGTTAAAACAGATTTTTTTTTGGTTGGTTTGGTAGTTGACTTTATTTAGAATTTTGTATGGACTGTTGATGATTTTCTTTAATTGCTTCCACAGTTTGATTAGCCAATGTCTGGGTTTGAGCGTGAAGGTTTTAGGTTTGGTAGTTCTGAACACTTTGTTTTTCACCATGGTCTCTCTTGCACAAGAAGTGCAGGCCGATTTAAAAGACATGCTGAGGTTAATGACATCATCCGCCGGGCCCTCGTGACTACCGGAATGCCCGCTGCTTTGGAGCCTAATGGCTTAGCACGGGATGATGGTAAGAGGCCTGACGGCGTGACCCTCGTTCCCTGGAAGAAGGGAAAATGTCTGGTATGGGACGCCACCTGCGTGGACACTCTAGCAATGTCCCATATTCCAGCTACCTCAGCAATGTCCGGATCGGCTGCAGCTTCCGCTGAATCCCTTAAACGGCGCAAATACACCGGTCTCTCAGGAGACTACCTATTTGAGCCGTTTGGGGTAGAGACTCTGGGACCATGGGGTCCAGGAGCTCACCGACTTTTTCGGGACATTACAAAGCGGCTACGTGAGACAGTAGGTGACAATAAGGCTGGTCTGTATTTCGCGCAACAAATTAGTCTCGCCATTCAGCGAGGTAATGCAGCCAGCGTTATTGGTACACTTCCTGTCTCAGAAGACCTAGGCGAGGTTTTCTACCTTTAATTTAGCTTTTAGTCCCTTAGTTTTATGAATTTTGACAATACAAAATTAAATTTTTAAAAATTATATAAGAAAAAAGTCTTTGTTTTTTCCATAATTTTTGATTTCCTTCCATAGTAAAAATTGCTTGTATTGAACATGTCTTTAAATGATTTTGACGTTATTGGTGTTTATAAAATATTCCTGTTTAAAGTCTATTTTTTTTATCTCGGATAGTAAATTGACAGCTTTAAATGTCATGTTGTATTGTTTAAATCAACTTAAACAATAAAACATGATATTTGCATATGTCAATTTACTATCCAAGAAAAAAAATAGACTTTAATTATAGTTGATTTATATGCCAACTTCATATTTTCAATTGCACCTTCCAGTCACCTCTCCGGTTGAGGATACGTGTGTCGTACAGCGTGGACGGCAGCCCTGTGCTGGAACAGGCGGAGGTGAACAGCTTTCCACCCGAGCTGTTCAACTGACGAGTGGCCCGAGCGCCCGGCTACTGCCTGTAGCCTCGCACCACCCGACATACCGCACTGCTGGACCATCGAAGACAGTGGCAGTGATTGAGCCAGTGAACGTGAAATGTTAACACCTAGTGGACTGTGAACTGAGTGCGTTAAGATTTTATGAGAAATATCAATACAAGTTGTAAGAAAAGATTGTGCAAAGTCCATAAGCATTGCTGAGCAAGCACAAATAAATATGTTTTGTGTACTCTGCAATGTGTTAGGTAGGTAGGTGAACAATTATTTGGAGTGCAACAGTAATCTTGGTATGTAAACAACTAATCACTGTCTGTTATTGTTTTTGGATAGGATTAATGTAATTTGAGAATAACTGATGATGTAAAATTCCAAGGCCTAAGGATTTGTAAAATAAAAGGAAATTGGAATTGTGGCTCTTGGTCCCACACTGCAGGTTGGCTGAATTAACTGAACATTTGGCAATAAAGTAAACTATGGACTGGATTTATCGCACTTGTATCATTTGGACTAGAATATCACTTAATGTTTTCTATTTGATGGTATTGCATGAAGAGTGTATTATGACTGCAACACATCTTGGCGTCAATTCTTATTCTGATAAGCCTGATACTGTAATTATCACCAACATATGTTCTTTTCTTTTCTCTTTTTAGACTTAATTTAAAATTGGTTTCGCTTTCTTCTTCTTATATCCAGAGATTTATTAAAGAGCGTCTGTGATCTAAATTATACCAATAGAGATACAGTAATGAAATTAGTCATTATTTTAAAGTGTTGACTATTATTATCTTGATTCCTGTGTAGGGATCGCTGTTTCCGTTAAGACTGGCTTCCTTGTGGCTTTTCAAAAGTATAATAATTACAGAATATCTGTAAGTTGGACTCAACTGAACATTCCATTAATATTAATTATAAATGTCTTGAATACTGATTGAAATTACTGGTGGTATAAATTGTATTAAATATCCTTGTGTTGTTGCCTTGATAAACTCTTGTACAAGGGTGGAACATGAACTGTGTAATTGTATAAAGTTAGATCTATGCATATATTTGCTGCCTTATGATTATTCATAGTTTTTGTCATTGAGGCAGCTTGAATTGCGACATCTTTAAGGTCACTGTCAAATGCTTAGTGGCAAGCTAGTAACAAGGTTTTGATGTAATATTATTTTTACATAAAAAGCTTCCAAACCACAACCACTTTTAACTGTGACATATTGATAATGTAATGTGATATGTAAATCAATTGAGTAGTGTCAGTTTAAAAATTAAATAAAAATATTTTACATGTGTGTGGTATTCTGATGTGCTGGCAGTAAAATTGTTTAAGTATTTGTTTTATGTAAAAACATCCGTAGGTCATTTGCCATAAATAAGTATAGGGATTGTAAGATCTACTTAATTACTTATGTTGTTTAATTATCAATAATGGCATTGGGTATTAAATATTTGAATCTGGGACTGTCGCTAATTATATGACAATGACTGGACGAGAAATTGTCAAAAACATAGTAACTAATAAAAAAAATATATGTTTGAGAAATGGTAATTTATATTAAGGTACCGCCACATGTCGCGTACTGTGTACATAAAATGATATTGTGAATTGTACTATAGTGGTGTATAGGAAGAGATGTGAAGGATACGGAATGTACTTAACTATGAATAAAATCACCATTATTTTTATTTACGTGTGATACAAGCACCTAGATGTATTATATGAGAGTTTATGTAACATGTAAAGTAGCAATGGACATCTAAATTAATCATTTTCTTTCACCATTTATTGTTGCTAAAGATTATATAGGCGCGCGCGCTGTTTAGTCAAGAACTCGGTAACACGATTGCAGAGATAATTTTAATTTCCTAAAGTGTCAAGACTACATCTTTACTAGTTTTTATAGAGGAACATTATTCCTCATGCATTTGTTTAAGTAGAGTTATTTGTGTATGAGATTTGTTAATTGCTTCAAATGCTAGTATTGTAGTTTAGGACCTAATACTATTAAGTCAATGCAGAATTTTGTTATTCAGCAAAAAATGTAAATAAGATGTCATCTCTCGAAACAGTGTATCATGTGAACATTGCTCTATCCTGTTCTGTCTGGGCAATTTAACCCTAGTAGTGCTTAGTTTTTATTTTAGTTAGTCCCTATTTATGATTTATTTTATTCACTTCACTAACAAGCACATTTTAAATAGAATATTAGACATGTATAGAAATTTAAGAAATGATTTAATGGAAGCCATAGTCGTAGGTATATACGCACGCCCCTACCTAGGTTTCACCATACCTACATAACGCCTTTGTAATCATGAATACATTATAAATGAATATATTTTATTTTTCACAGTGTAAAGAGAGCTTGGCAAGATATATCGTAATTTGGTGCTTGTTTTTATTATAAAATATCTGATCGATTAGAAGGCCCTCCACATATTATGTGAGATGTTATGATTTTTGTGTAACTAAAGCTATGTGAAACATGTACATAATGATTATAATGATTTTATGTAAATTGGTTAATAAATATTTGAGAATGTTTATATAATCAAATGAGTGTTTTTTAATTATACTTGAACCTACGGCTGTTTCAACACCAGCCCAGCTAACATGACCACTGAAACACCATATGTTTCGGTGGTCATGCTAGCGCCGGGCTGAGTAGCAATCTTTTGATATCTTTATTTATATATATTTTTGGTTTAGTAAGATTTATCAATTTCATGAACTAAGGCCGTGCGCTGCGTAAAGTGAGTCTGTTGTTTACGTCGTATTTTGGCTAAATAGTCCATTACGAATCGACTGTACACCCGCACGACTAAATTTGTACTGGCGGCGCTGATTCAGGCGGGAGGCCTCAACGCAGCGCACGGCCTAATTAATTGGTTTCTACATCCATAAAGTAGGAAAGTGTTAACACAACATCAAAATTCAAACTCATAAGTAAAAAATCATAAGAAAGAAGTGGAAACAAAAACTGTACTAAAACTTAAAACATAAGTACATACAAGAATAATAAATATTATTAAACATATATTTATATGTTATTATATTTATATAGGCCTGGGATTATAGTTATTGTGATCTATGCTGGCCTGGGAGCAAATAACGTAGAATCATCCCATGGGTGTCGTAAAAGTCGACTAAGGGAGATTGCCCGGTGTAGACCAATACGCACCTTGGGGCACCCGAATGGTGGAGGGCAAACCACCAACAACAGCGTACCCAAAGAGGGTTGGTGTCAGGCAGGCGGCCGGCTGTAAAACCTAAGCCAGAACTTTCAGCAGTATGGATTGGAATGTTGTCATTCCAATCATCTCTCCGTTCATCGGTCTCTCGTCACATGGTCCGTCCCCTCTCTTTTCTATACATTTATTCATCACTAGCACCTTTACGGTGTGATGGATGATATGAATCAAAAGGGAGTGGATGGCTCGATGACGTCTGACCGATATGAATGGAAGAGGAAACATACTGCGCCGACCCCAGATAGACTGGGAACAGGGCAGGGAGAAAAACATACTTATATGTTATTATATTATTTGGAATATCCTTCAATGGACCATTAGGAAATAAGTATACAGTAAAAAAACAAATTGAGAGAAGATTATTTATTACTTATTATAAAAATTAACTTAAGGCTACAACTGCACTGGCTTCCTAAAGATATTCATGTATTCACTCTATCATAGGGGTGGCAGGGGCTGGCCTCCCGCTGACTGTATTAAAGAGACGATCCTTTATCATCTGCGCCATGAGACCGTGAATCACTTCAATGGTGGTTTTGCAAGCATCTTTGGTGGCTTTTCCTAACTTATCTTCAGTGCGTTTCTCATGAGGATCCGATCCAGCCACAATGAATCCGCCGCGACCTAGAAATATGATAAAAAATAATATGAATATGCCCCACAATCTTGAGAAATGTATCTGCAATTTATCGGAATCGCCGCATTTTCTTAACGTTGAACTATTATTTATTTGTTGAAAGAGAAGCCCTCGCAGCGAGACTGACTGACGATTCCGCTACGGTTCTCCGACAGCCGATTCATCAATGGACTGTTGTTCGCCGACAGGACGATTCATCAATGGACTGTTCTCCGACGGCCGATTCATCAATGGACTGTTGTTCGCCGACAGGACGATTCATCAATGGACTGTTCTCCGACGGCCGATTCATCAATGGACTGTTCGCCGAGGACGATTCATCAATGGACTGTTCTCCGACGGCCGATTCATCAATGGACTGTTCGCCGAGGACGATTCATCAATGGACTGTTCTCCGACGGACGATTCATCAATGGACTGTTCGCCGACAGGACGATTCATCAGTGGACTGTTCGCCGACAGGACGATTCATCAATGGACTGTTCGCCGACAGGACGATTTACTTATTTCCGTTTGCCCGACAGACCTTTATGTGTAATACATACATACATAAATCACGCCTATATCCCCGAAGGAAGGAATTCTTTTTCTAACCACCAAAATCTTTGTACTAATTTTTCTAACATTTATATAATGGTAAAATTAAAATCGAATAGTTTACGAAAGTAGATTTCCCACTTAATATTGAATAAGTGGGATATTGTGACAGATTTTGGTACGACGATCTGAAGGTGCGTGTGTAAGGATATATTAAGGATATAGACAGAGGAAAAGAAAATTGATATTTCATTAGTTATTTGTTCAACAAGTGAACAATAGTTATTTGTTATACGTGAGTGCAAAGTTGCTTTTTAACCGCGTGCTCAATTTTGATGACCGAGCTAGCGAAGGATTCTAAAATTGAATCACGAGCGTAGCGAGTGATTTAAAATTAGAATCCTGAGCGTTAGCGAGGGCATCAAAAGAGCACAAGGTGAAAAATCTTTGCACTCGAGTGCAACACGTAACTTTTCATCCCCCCTCAGCGAGGAAATGGCACAATGCAAAAAAAAAATATAATCACATTATTAAACGTTTTAGTCAATTCTATTTACACCCTGACACTTCCACACCACATCCTAGACACCCAACACACACAACATCCACCCAGACACACCCACAACATCTACCCAGACGCACCCACATCATCCACCCAGACGCGCACGTGCAAAGCAAAGAAGGTTCCGAATCTGAATTTTTAACAAATTAAAAAGGTTGCTTAATAAATAATAATTCGGCACCTTATAGGTCCAATAGGTTTAATGATGTTTTTCAAAGTGGATTTTGTGCAGACTGTGCAGTGAAAGTTTTGATGCAAAGCATCCGGGTGGTGTGAAATTATGCCGAATCATTGAAAATAAATCTTGTGATGTGTTTGATGTTGAGAATTGAAGTGGTTTTCACCACCTCATCAGTCGCCATCATGAATTCTGGTATCATTCAATTCGCGCCAAGCACTCCCTAGATGCGATAAAATGTGTGACACCCATATTTTAATGTAAAATTAATTTCATACATTCATTCCACTCATATATTTATTCATATTTATATGAAATATATATACTAGAGACATGGCTGTATGGGCTAGACCCTTTACCTTCCCTAAAAAAACAGGGAGAATTAAAAACAAATTAAAAAATTATGTTTTGTATTCACAAACATAATGCACTTGCACGCGATGTTCTAAATTCAAATTTACTTTATCCTCTAGAGGATAAAAACGGCTTTTGCACTCAGATATCGAAGAGCAAAAACGCTTTTTCCGAGATGGGGGGATGAAAAAATACTTTTTTTGCGGCGAGTGCTGATTTAAAGGCACGAGACAAAAATAATTTGTTCTCGTGTGAAACATACAAATGAACACAACCTAGGTATATTTTTTATTTCCATAAATCAATAAGATTATTCCTATGTAGGTATACTTATTATATATATCCGAGATACGAACTCGAGATAATAAATTTTTGGTCACCCATCCTATGACCAGCCTTAGCGAATATTACTAAGTTTACACAATCACACTGCGCTAGCGAGCTCGTCACTTAATCAAATAAGATACAGAGAAAAGAAGAAGAGAAGATAAATAATTATACCTACATAGGAATAATCTTATTGATTTATGGAAATGAAAAATATACCTAGGTTGTGTTCATTTGTATTTGTTTTGTAATAAAGAAATATCTTTGTGATAATTCTAGTTATTTATTTTTCTTTTTTAATAATAATTGTAGGTAAACATTGAATTTCAATAATGTCTTGTTTTTCTCACTTATAACAATATTATCGAGATGAGAGGTGAAATGTTGTATGTTTCAAACAAGAACAAATTATTTTTGTCTCGTGCCTTTAAATCAGCAATCGCCGCAAAAAAATTTTTTTTCATCCCACCATCTCGGAAAAGGCGTTTTTGCTCTTCGATATCTGAGTGCAAAAGCCGTTTTTATCCTCTAGAGGATAAAGTAAATTTGAATTTAGAACATCGTGTGCAATGAGTTTGTGAATTCAAAACATCATTATACCTATTTATTTCGACCTCCATGGTGTCGAAATTATCATGCAACCTATTTTAATTTGTTAAAAACTCAGACTCGGAACCTCCTTGGTGTAATTTTTTTGTAATTTGCTTTGCGCGCGCCATTTTCTTTTCACGTCATAAATTTGTTAAAATCTTGGAGTTCCGTGACGGTCAATCAGCTTGGCGTCAATCTTGCTTTAAACATTTTGATCGTCTACAATGCTTGCTTGATGCTTGAGTCAAGCATTTAAAAGCTTTTTAGGTTTGTTTGATTTGTTTACGCTAGCAACGGAACAAAAACATACAGAAAATCAACGTGCTTGACTCAAGCTGATTGACCGTCTCGGAACTCCATTAGGGACGGTAATTTTTATTAGGTACTTACATGTGTGTCTGGATAAATTTTGCGGGTGTGGCTGGGTGGATGGGTGGGTGTTGGAGGTGTGTCTGGGTGAATGGGTGTTTTGTGGGTGTTTCTGGGCGAATGGGTGTTTTGTGGGTGTTTCTGGGTGACTGGGTGTTTTGTGGGTGTTTCTGGGCGAATGGGTGTTTTGTGGGTGTTTCTGGGTGACTGGGTGTTTCTGGGTGAATGGGTGATTTTTGTGTGTTTCTGGGTGAATGGGTGTTTTTTGGGTGTTTCTGGGTAAATGGGTGTTTTGTGGGTGTTTCTGGGTGAATGGGTGTTTTGTGGGTGTTTCTGGGTGAATAGGTGTTTTGTGGGTGTTTCTGGGTGAATGGGTGTTTTTTGGGTGTGTCTGAGTGGATGGGTGTATATTGCGGGTGTGAATGTTGTGGGTGTTTCTGGGTGGGTGTTGAGAGTGTGTTTGGGTTAATGGGAGGGTGTTGTAGAAGTTTCTGGGTGAAAATAGAAACTGTTGTGATTGTATTTTTTTTTTGTGTGTATTTTGCAATTTCCTCGTTGGGGGGGATGAAAAGTTACGTGTTGCACTCGAGTGCAAAGATTTTTCACCTTGTGCTCTTTTGATTCCCTCGCTATCGCTCAGGATTCTAATTTTTGAATCACTCGCTACGCTCGTGATTCAATTTTAGAATCCTTCGCTAGCTCGGTCATCAAAATTGAGCACGCGGTTAAAAAACAACTTTGCACTCATGTACAACAAATAACTATTGTTCACTTGTTGAACAAATAACTAATAAAATATCAATTTTCTTTTCCTTTGTATATATCCCTAATATATCCTTACACACGCACCTTCAGATCGTCATACCAAAATCTGTCACAATATCCCACTTATTCAATACTAAGTGGGATATCTACTTTTGGTTATAATTTACAGAAATTGATAAATAAGGGTATTGGATAAGGGTAGGTAGGATAAGAGTCTATAGTTAAGAAACTTATAGGTTTATCGTCGTGTCGGAAAAACATTCTGTAGACGTAAAGGCCTGTCGTCGAAAGTTACGTAGATGAAAAGTTCTGTCGGCGGAATATCCATAGGTGAAAAGGTCTGTCGGGCAAACGGAAATAAGTGAATCGTCCTGTCGGCGAACAGTCCATTGATGAATCGTCCTGTCGGCGAACAGTCCATTAATGAATCGTCCTGTCGGCGAACAGTCCACTGATGAATCGTCCTGTCGGCGTACAGTCCATTGATGAATCGTCCTGTCGGCGAACAGTCTATTGATGAATCGGCCATCGGAGAACCGTAGTGGAATCCTGACTGACTGATGCAGGAAGAAGAAAAACTAAAAGGTACCCACCTAGTGATACTTCACTTTGCTCCAACTTGTCAGACAAGTCAAATATCTGGCCTGTAGTGTAATCTGCATTAGTAATAAGACTAGAGCTGCTTAGTGTGTTCACCCAATACTTGTTCCAGAGAGAGTCCAACAATCTGCGATCCATTGATGACTTGAAGTACGACACCTCTAGAGAATAATACTGTTTGCAATGAACACCGAAATCTTCAATTTTATTTAGAGGTATTGTTTGATACTCGGAGGGTTCTTCGTTAGCTGGTTTGTAGCCCTAAACAACAAAATAAAGTACACATTATAACAAATGCAATAAGGCATTACACAAAAAATCATTACCTTACCTATTACACAATTATAAGTAGATGAAAGTCTTAAATAAATATACTTCAAATAAATGCTGGTTGACTACAAAAAAATTATAAAATATAATGGCAAAAAATTAACATTATTATTAGTATTTATAATTTTTTTACTGCCATTTTATGTGAAGATAAAGAAGGAAAAAAATTATCTGCCTATCCCTGTGGGAAAAAGGCGTAACATATGTATGTATATAAAACTTAATATAAGAAGCTTATTTCAATTTACCTTGGGGTATGTTCTGAAAGCTCCTAGGCAGACTTTTCCAGCAGAAATAGTTCTGACAGGATCAATGACAATTGCTACAAAAGGTTCCTGGAAATTCTGGTTGAGCATTTGCGTGGAAACATCAATCCCAGAGAGCCAACATCCATAGCCTGGGTGACTGTGGTACCAGCCAATGGCATTCTCATGGCGGCCAACCTGTTGTATTAAGTCAAATATATAACTAATTTATACCTTAATAAAACAATAACAAACTATAAAATGTAATTTAACTGACTTGTTTGGCAGCTTCAATATAAGCTGTCATATACTCATACGCCTGGGCTTGTGCATTAACTCTTGTCTCTGTACCCTCGACAGGTAATGCAAAAGAATCCATTACTATCATTGTATTTGCATCTACCTTACCTAAAAATAATACATGAAAAATTTTAATAATATACTCATATCTTTATGATAATCACCACACCTTTAATATCTCCATACCAATGGAGCCATCCCTATGGATGGAAGTAGGTATCTAGGAAGAATGGGCCATAATGCACCACGCTGACCTGGTGCAGATTCATTAGTATAAATGACTGCAAATGTCAACTGCAAGGGCCAACATCTTAACATGGCGTCAGAAGCGCACAGAGACTCAAAATATATTTATTTTTGGTCACCAGGGCAATGATCAGGAATCTCAAACAACTTTGTTGCTGTATATTCTTATTGCAGGTACCCATCAATGCTTACCTAAAAGTAATCCCATAACTTCTAAGGTACCGCCTGAGCGGGCATGCATCACCATTTTTAACAGAGCTAACGCTGAAATTTTGATATCTTTGAAGAAGTGAGGACTGAAATTTGAAACAGACTTTTTAGTTCACAATTGACACGATTAAAATTTTTAGTACCTATTTACAATAAAATATCGCAGCACTTACTCTTTCTCCCATGGTTTAGCAGCAAGAATATCTTGCTGTTGTTTTTTGTCATAACGATATATTTCATCTACACTCGAAACCGTTTCAATATTATTAGCCATTGTCCATGTTTTTTGGGCAATGGCAGATTGAGGGTCAGAACTGGTCGATGCCATTTTATAAAAATAATATCACCTAAAAATTTATTTACTTTTACACACAACGCAACGAACGTTCGAAAGCGAAACGAAAAGTCAACAATCTGTCATTTTTACTGTCATGTGAAGTAAAAATGACAGGTGGTTGTTGTTTTTTTAATTCTCCCTATATTTTAGGGAAGGCAAAGGGTCTACCCCATACAGCCAAGTCTTTAGTGTATATTTTATCTGTAGTCTTATGAAATAATGAGTGGGTGAAAAGTATGAATGAAATGAATTTTACGTTAAAATATGGGTGCCACATATTTTAACGTATCTAGGGAGTGCTTGGCGCGAATTGAATGGTAACAGAGTTAATGATGGTGCTTGATGAAATGGATAAAACCACTTTTTATAGTGAACTTCACCACAACATCAAACACATCATGAGACTTATTTTCGATGATTCTGCATAATTGCACATCAACACGGATGCTTGTGCATCAAAATAACACCACTTTCACTGCACAAAATCCACTCTGTAACAATTTTTGAATTAGTGAAAATAAATCTGACTGACACCACGAAACGCGCCAAACACTCCTGACAGGTGGTTGACCTTTCGCTTGTCATGTCAAATTGTCAACTCAATTGTCAAAGTGTTTTCCTAAAAGTCCATGATAGCAAATAAATCCGGACTTACACAGTTTTTAGAATGTATAAATTAATGCATAATATTAGGAGTATGCCTAATGTAGCAATGGACTGGATTTACGTTACGTACTCAAAAGATGGCAAAGCAAAGTACAAGAATTTTTATGAGTTTTTATTCCGTGGCGTACCAATTAAAATTTAATTTTTTAGGTCGAATACTGATACATATAGTTCGTGGTGGCAAACTATGAAAATTTTACCCACATAAAATTCGATGTTTACGAAATAAGAGATATAATAGAAAAGTACTTTATTCTTAGCTGTGTGGTGACGGCCACAGAACACTATTACTCTAGGTGACGGCAGAGTAGAATACAATTGTCACCACCCCAAATCTCTCCCGTGGGTGTCGTACAACAAAGAGAATACAATACTACGTCGTACAAGGCGACTGAGGATAAATCAGTGATGAGGAATGAGCAGCAGCGTGCCTTTTATACCACCTAGCAATGTACTGCGACCCTTTTGTGCCCGATATATGGCAATAGGCTCGCCACGTCCTATTTACTCTGAGCTCGCCACGTATTACATGGGACCTAACATAATTAGCGAAACGTGGGTGCTAGTTCGCCTCTGCCTACCCCTTCGGGGATATAGGCGTGATTTATGTATGTATGTAATTTATTTTCATTCAAAATTTTTTTATGATGAAATTTCTCGCGCCTGCGAGATCACGTCATCATTATTATGATGCTGTCTCTTTTTTCTTAGTACATTCGGTTATTTTGTCCTTGTCATAGATAAACGAATATATACGCCCGCCCACTCTTGCCGATCCACCAATGAGAAACCACCACATACTCTGCTTGCTAGAAAATTGAAGAAAAATCATTTTATTATTTGACGTGAGTCCGATAATGTACGACGCAATCGTTTGCAACTCGCTCGCGGAGAAAGAAATATCCCAAGTGTTTTAACAAATAAATGGTGTTATGTTAGGCCACTAAAAACTAGCATGTCATCGTTCGATACCAAGTTCTAGTGGTGTGTGAAGAGTTGTTGTGTGTGACTGTGTGTTATTAAACAAGGAAGTCGAGATGAGCGGTCCAATAATAATTACTGTGCCCAACAACTACTTGGCGGTGGAAGAGGTGGATACTAAGGTCGTTATGGATGCACCTACTCCACCGTCGAGAAAGAGGCGCCTGGACCACTTGTCATGGGAAGAGAAGATGCAAAGAAAGTGAGTCATCGAATCACCATCATTACCAGTTTGCTTGCGTCACTTGCGTTGCTTTTAGGGCATTAATGATAACGGTACTCCCTGTTGAGAGTTCAGCGAACTCAAATTTTAATTTTAAAACTTCATGTTGTGTTATTATGATATGGTAAAAATATTATTTTCTATTATGCAGGAAACTGAAGAATCGAGTTGCAGCTCAAACTTCGCGGGACAGGAAGAAGGCTAAAATGGACGATATGGAATATCGCATTAATCTCTTGGAGGAGGCAAACGAGCGTTTGACCAGCGAGGTGTCCAGCTTGAAGGCACTGAATGAGCGTCTGTTGAGTGAGAACGCAACGCTACGCAGCGAGGCCGCGGCGCGGACCGTCGCGGGGGCCCGGGGACCGGCAGAGTCTACTCCTCGGCAGCAGGAGGGGCCCCCGACGGCGATCCGCGCGGCGCGCATGCTGATAGCGATGTGCCTACTCTCTCAGACATCCTCGCTCAGTTCGAGTCAGAAGAATACCTCGACACCCTCAATCAACTTGCCGACTCCCTCCTCAAAGAGATTGATGCAAGTTCTACAGGAACGCCTGAAAATGTAAGCAGTCCTATGTGTTTTGTTTAATCTTTACTTATAATGTATTAATGTTATCTATCAACAAAATGATGCAACAGTGTCATGAATGTTGCATCATGCAACTTGACACCGATGCCACTTGAGTTCCTTGTAATCTTCAAAGCAAGTGAATAATTCTAAACTAAATTAATTCATTGCAGGAACTATGTAGATAAATAAAAGTAATTTAACTACTTCATTAGACAAAATCTTATCATATTCAAAATTAAATCACAATATTTTTTGCTTACTTGATATTAAAGTTTGAATATTATAAAGCTAGTTTATTTTTATGCTAAATTTAATTTAAATTGCTTATTGTTTAAGGTCCCAATCAGGGTCACTTCAGAATGCCCTAAAGGAGCTAAAGTGGTGGGGACCCCAACAGAGCACCTGGAATCCAGTGAAAGTTCAGTCGTAGATCTCAAACACGACATCAACAGGATACTAGCACTGCACTCATATGCACATCCCTACACACATGAAGAACAAGAGACAGTACAAATAAAGGAAGAGAACAATGACAAAGGAGACATATTCTACACAAGTTTTGATGAAGCCAATGACTGCGTTACTATTGAGGTGTCTGACGATGAGGTTGTTGAAGAAGTTACTAGTGTCAAATCAGAAATGGACTTGAGTTCAATAGCAGACTGTGGAGCGTCTCTAGAGTGTGACTTGAAGTTACTGTCCCCAATGAGTTTGTCTTCTGACTCAGTTGAAGAGAACTTGCTTCTGTCACCAACGCACACAAACTTCAGTTCGGACCTTGGCTATGAGTCATTGGCATCACCGCTTAGTGAACCTGAGTCAATGGACTTATCAGATTTTTGGTGTGAATCGTTTTCAGAACTGTTTCCGGGCCTTGCTTAAGAGATTCGTTCTGCATTTTTCTCACCAAAGACTGATTAGTTATAAGTGCAATTTTTTAGATCTTTTAATTTTAAGTATTGATTTATAAAAACAAAATAATATATTATTGACTGTTTTTTGGTAAGTTAATGTTAGCTGTGTAGGGGTCTGTAAATAGTGTCATAATAAAATATGTGATGTGCATTTATTTGTTTGATTATACATTTTCATTTCATGTGCATTTGCATTGAGTTTTCTTTTTTTCAACTTTTAGTAAATAAAACGAAATTTATAGGAAATTTAGTAAAAATTATAAAAACTTATTGCATGGGGTCACAAATTTCTAAAACTTGAATTAAAGCAGTTATAGCCATAAAACTGGAACACTCAATCCAGACATTTTAATAAATGGGCATAGTCGATATCTAAGAAAGTACGGTTTCTATTTTAGAATTTAGTAAAGAATTTCTAAAGTATTTTAAGAAATTACCAGCTCGCTAGGATGTGAGGTTACAGATTTATGGCGGTTTAACTAGAACACTCAATTCAGTACATGTCTGAACTGAGTGATCTCCAAAATATGGGTTTAATGGAAGAAATACATTAAAAAACACTTTTATCGTGTAGTTTAACCCACCACGCTGGCCCAGTGCGGGTTGGTGGGTATTAACGACTGCAGATGCAGCCGGGACCAACGGTTTAACGTGCCTTCCGAAGCACGGAGGAACTCGAGATAATAAATTTTTTGTCACCCATCCAATTAACTTTAATGAGTACATAGTGTCAAAAACTGAGAATTCAAAACTCGTCGCTATACTTTCCGGGTCTATGTTCTCGATTTCAATGATTTTTTTTGACACTAAGTACTCATTAAAGTTAGTTGACGTCTCTGAGTGCGGTAGTTAGTCTTTACGTAAATGCCGTGTACTGACCAACTGTCCAAATCTATATGGTCACCCTACAATAATTTCGTATATGAAAACATTAAAAATGGATTCTCTCTCTAAAAGTATAACATTTAGAAAAACGGAAGATATCTTAAATTTTAAAAACCATTAATCTAAATTGCATCAGCCTATGAGGCTTAGTTTCATCTGTAAAGCCGTTTATATGGAACACTCAATCCAGACGTTTCACAAAAATTGTATTTTCGTTTATTTTTTAATAGTAAGCTTTTGAGCCATTATTTCAATTTTATTCATAATTCATAATTCATTTATTTGTTCATAAACATGGGTAGGTAACAATGGTGTTCATTATTAAATTGTAGGTACAGCCATGATTCGCCCTATCAGCATATGAACTTAAATTTATTCATACTACAATTTGAAAAATTAACAAAATTAATAGTTATTAATTATTAAAAAGACATGTTATGAAATATGTATCTATTCACATTCAATCTTAGTATCAAAATTAATGTCAATATAATTTTAATTTATTTAAAATCAATAATCATTAAATTCGTGGGTATGTCAAGAACTAATACTACAATGAAAAACAAATGTCAATGTCAAAAATAAATGTCAGCAGATAATACAGTTTAAAAAAAATATATATATGATTATTAAATTATCTTGTCATCTAAAAATATTTTAACACTATAGTATGTTTTTTCAGCAAGGAAGCCATTGAGTGCAGATTTAAATTTCTTATTATCATTTATTGTTCTAATTTTCAATGGGATTTTATTATATATGGTTGGTGCCATGCAATTAATACTTATTCTACGGAGAAGGGCTTTACAACTTTCGGTTACTTTTAAATTACCCTCACGTCGGCTTCCTATGGGGTGTGTCTTAAAGTAATGTGGGCAGTTTTTAACAAAGTTTGCAATTTCATTTATGTACATTGAAGGCAGTGTTAAAATTTTATATTTGCGAAAGTAAGGTTGACACGAGTCATCCTGCATCAAACCAAACATAGATCTTATACATCTCTTTTGGGCTTTAAAAATAATCTCCTTGTCAATGGAATTGCCCCAGAACATTATTCCATATCTAAGAGCTGACGCCGTATATCCGTGATAGGCTGTTAAAAGAGTATTTAAGTTGGCAACTTTTCTTAATTTGTTCAATGCATAGGCAGACTGGTTCAATTTATTAATTAAAATGCAGATATGAGGTTTCCATGTCAACTTGTTATCGATAGTCAAACCTAAGAATTTAGTGGTATCTACTTCGTCAATGGAATTGCCTATATAGTTAATGTCAATATCTAGGGGAGTGTTATTTCGTTGTTTAAAATTCATTAAATAAGTTTTTGTCAAATTAATTGTCAAATTATTAAAAGTCAGCCAGTTAATCAAAGTTATTAATGTATTATTTATGTCATATTCTATATTGTTCGAATCGTCATAGGTAAATAGAATAGTACTGTCGTCGGCAAAGATAGAAATATAGTGGTGAGTTACATTAGGAAGGTCATTTATGTAAATAATAAACAGTAATGGACCCAGTACACTGCCTTGTGGCACACCACAAAAAACTGACCTTTCTTGTGATGGGTAAGTAGTATTAATACCAGTTCTGGGGTTAGTTCTGTTGATATGTGTTATTTGACTCCTGTTACTCAAATATGATTCTATCAGTTTATTGACGTTGCCTCTTACACCGTATGTTTCAAGTTTACTGAGTAAGGTTTTATGATGAACATTGTCAAAAGCCTTAGACATATCCATAAACAAAGCGATTGTTGGGTTTCGTTTGTTTACATTATTGATAATTTTTTCCATGAATTCGTAAATTGCCATATTTATGGATTTATTCTTTCGAAAACCGTATTGATGTTTTGTATATAAATTATTCATTTCAAAGAATTGGTTTAATTTTTCATAAATAACATTTTCTATAATCTTTGAAAAAACAGGGACCAAGGCAATTGGACGATAGTTTTTTAAAAGCTTTTTGTCATCTTTTTTATGTAATGGAATAGTTATTGTCAATTTTAGTCTTTCTGGAAATATTCCTTGTTCCATGCAAAGATTGATAATATAACATAACACTGGCGCTATTATAACCGCCGCATTTTTAATAACACTAGTGGAAACATCGTCATAACCTACACTATAAGTATTTTTTAAAGATTTAATAATTTTAATTATATCAAATGTCGAAGTCGGGGAGAGAAACATTGAGTTAGGTTGATTACCTCTATAAATATTATTTTTGGGCTCGTCATTAAGATTATTTTTTATAGAATTAGTAAAATAATCATTAAAAGCATTTGCTATTTCAATCGGCTTAGTCAGTTCTATGTTACTTAAAATACTGGCGATATTTTCTCTTGGCAAATTATTATTGTATTTATTAATGACTCTCCATGTTGCTTGTGATTTGTTTTTAGACCCGTTTATGAAGTGTGCATTTTGCACTTTTTGTGTCAGGCTTATAATTTTTTTATACTTACTTGAGTAATTTTCAAAGACAGATTTATTTATTTCTGTTGGTGATTTACGATATTTCCACAACAGATGTCGTCTCTTTCTACTACATAATTTAATACCCTTCGATACCCACTGAGGTTTTCTTGTGGTAGCTATTTTTACTCTTCTTTTTGGGAAACAGAGATTATAAAAGAGAATAAAATAGTCGTGAAAATTATCAAAGGCTATATTTGGATTGTCTGTTTCGAAAATGTCATTAAAACTTAAGCTCTGAATGCAATTCGTAAATTTTGTCATATTATCTAGGCTAAAGTCACGTCTAAATGTATACCAGCATTTTAATTTACACGTTTTTTTGACAGGAACTTTTAAAATTTGAGCAGAATGGTCAGATAAAGCCAACTCTCGAATGGCTCCCTTTGTACGGTGTAAGTTATGTATAATGTTGTCTAGACAAGTATTGCTACGCAATCTAGTGGGTTCATGAAATTGAAACTTTACATTGTATTTAGAGAGTAGTTGATTAAAGTCCCTGGTAGATTTATTATTCATTAAAATGTCAATATTAAAGTCACCACAAATAATTAATTTATAGTTATTTACGTCAGTAATATATTTTAATATTTGGTCAAGTTTACTAAAAAATAAATTAACCAGTTCAACCTTAGACCGAGGAGGCCTATATAAGCATACAATGAACATTTTATGTTGTGTCAATTTGATTGCCGAACACTCTATAACACTATTAATTGATTGTTTCACTATATATGTAACATTTTCATATTCGTGACAATTTTGTATAAGAATACAAGAGCCACCTCTATGTTGTTTCCTGCAGAAGTAAGATGCTAATTTATAATTTATTATATTAAGACGATGTAAGTCCATTTCCATCATGTTGTGTTCAGTTATGCAAACAATGTCTATACAACTACTCTCATCCCTTAAGGTTTCTAAGTTAACCATAAATGAATTCGATTTATTAATTAGACCATCTATATTCTGGTGAAGTACATATAAACAATTAAACACGAAATAAATGGTTCATTGACTTGGAGTAAGACTCAGCACTACTCTCAACGGCCTCATTGCACTCAATGTTTGATATAACGAAAGGAAATCTCTCAAAATCAATTCTTATTCTATTTCTAATAGTCTGAAAAATATATAATAATCCAAAATTGTTAATTCTACCTGTCAAGTTTGATAACATTTCGTATGTCAGATTTTCATTACTATCAAAGAAATATGTATATTGATTATTTTGTAACTCTAAGTATAAAAAATTATTAAACAATTCAATCTTATAGTTGTATATCGGGGATCCTAGAATATATGTAGGAGTACAAATTATTATATTTGTATAGTCTATATGTTTAATGGAATCCCTAATGGTACTAATTAAATCCATAAAATTACATTCATTTTTAAAATCTAACTCACCTAATATAACAATACAATAATCGTTTAAATTAAAGTTAGAAAGTTTTTCTTTTAGGTTTTTTAGCATATATTTAATTTTAGCGTTAGGCGATAGGTAGCGACAAATTTTGAAATCTTCTGAAAAAGTATCATTAATAGATTGGAGACTACCCGAGTAATGTCTATTACTTAAAACGCATAATTTTCTTTTAGCAGTTTCAGTCTTTTCTTGAACTTTTTCGGGAATCGTAGTTGTAAGGGGGACGATGGGGAAAGAGTCTCGGTCTATTTCATTATTTTTATTTTCGATTTGGTTTGCTTCGGTATCATTTTGTAGTGTTGCATAACACTTCGACGTAGTAGAAAGACTATTCCGCCTGATTTTCTTCTTTTTTCTTCCTGACAAAGGTGTTCCATTAATATGGTCACATATGCCAACCTTCTTGAAATTTTCAATTGTTGTAAAGCTTCTATTGAGATCTACTTTTAGGCGATAATTCTCGCTGTGTAGGTTTTCTATTTCCTGGTGTGCACTACTTAGTTGCTGATTTGCATTATCTAATTGTTCTGTAAGCACCTTTATTTTGTTGCATAATTCTGTTACACTTAATGATTCATTAAGAGAGCTATTCGGTAAGCTCATCATTGTGGTATCAAGTAATGTCTCTTTAGATAGGTCTATTAATGAGGATGACTTTGGCCTATGTTGGTATTGTTGTCGTTTAGTTATATTTTTGTCATATTCTGCGTCGAAATCAAATTCGCTGGAGGTCTCATATTGTGTGTTCATTTTTGCAGTACTTGTATCTTATTTATTCCAATAATGTTTTATTAATTCATTAATAAAATCATAAAATTTTGTAATATGTGTTTCACAAATGAATATTTATGTTCCAAAAAGTACCTTCCGTGCTGAGGATTTGATCCACGTAACTCTTGAGTAGAGTGTAACACTCCGACCATTCGGCCACGACTACGTTAGGAAAAGTGCTGAAATTAGTGTACTGCTTATTACAATCAATACCGTTTGCTTATAATATGCAGTGTGTAGGTAGACAATAAAAATTTAAACATTTAACTTTTTCTTCGTAAATATGGTAAAATCACTTGAAATATCACAGTTTTATTTCAAAGTCTATCACATTTTGCAACTATAACGCTCCGGTATATGTGGTGTTATAAGTTAATTGCTTCCTGCACTTTATTTACACTGGTTTTATTAGGTTGTTTTGTCACTCATTAGATAACATTCTTATTCTTGTATCGCTTGTCGTTTCTTTTGGGTAATATTCACGATTATAATTTATATTATGGTGTCACAGTATATCACTAAAGAAATGTACTTAGATGCGTAATTTTAATTTAAAATGAAATTAATATCATGAGCTGTTGTTTACGACTTTTTTTTTTTTATATATTATTTTTTTTTTTAGAAATTCGTAATAGAGTTAAACTACACGATAAAAGTGTTATTTTAATGTGTTTCTTCCATTATACCCATATTTTGGAGATCACTCAGTTCAGACATGTACTGAATTGAGTGTTCCAGTTAAACCGTCATAAATCTGTAACCTCACATCCTAGCGAGCTGGTAATTTCTTAAAATATTTTAGAAATTCTTTACTAAATTCTAAAATAGAAACCGTTATCATAAAGTTAGAACTTTCTTGGATATCGACTATGCCCATTAATTGAAACGTCTGGATTGAGTGTTCCAGTTTTATGGCTATTGCTTTAATTCATACATACATAAATCACGCCTATATCCCCGAAGGGGTAGGCAGAGGTAAACTAGCACCCACGTTTCGCCAATTATGTCAGGTCGCATGTAAAAAGTGGCGAGCCTATTGCCATTTATCGGGCACAAAAGTCGCAGTACATTGCTATTGCTAGGTGGAACAAAAGGAACGCTGCTGCCCATTCCCCATCATTGATTTATCCTTAGTCGCCTTGTATGTCGTACAAGGGAGAGATTTGGGACGATGACAATTGTATTCTACTCTGCCGTCACCACACGGCATAACTGTTTATAACCTAGAACAAAAAATAAAATGTGTTTTACATATGTTTTACTGTATCATGAATTATATTAGGTCTAATATAAATACATTATCTTCTAAAACCACACCTATAAATCAAAGATAATAAGAGCAACAATACACTGATAATGATAACATCGAATGATTTATAGATTGTGGGTTACACTGATACTAAGTACCTACTATAAAATCAGAATTTTTAGTGCCCAGTCATACAAAAGAACAAATTACAGTAGACACTGTAGCCACCATTTGTTCACACTGACTTATCTCTCTGTCACACCACACCATGGACCTGACACCCGCATCGTGAATCCATGGAATGCTAAGATTTTCCGTTTCAACATTTAATACATATTTCTTATGCTCACACCTATCATCAAGCCCAAAGCAAGTAGCATAAGTACTTTTGTTATGGGTAAGACGACGGACAAATTTTACATACCTACATAAATAGGTATACTTTGTAATTCAGATCTATTGTTACACACAGAACAAATGACTGTTCATCACAAATATGTGCTCCTACCAGGATTCAAACTCAGCCCCCATAGTCAAATGGCAAATCTATTCGAACGCATAGAATAAAAACGTAAAAATGTTACATTTGTTACGACAGTCCTTAACGGCGCGGGTCCCAATATTTTCAATTGTGCCGGCACAATTTGTATGAAGCTTCATAGTAGCTTTCATTTGTTCCACGTGCGGCCGGTTGCGTAGTGTCATTCTATTTGCTCAGGACCTCTTGGCCGACATAGCCAGGATCGGACCATTCGACCCAACAGGTCATCATATATTATTAATGTGACATCTACCTATCTTGTCACAGTAATAATATTATGGACAGTAATACTATACTATAGTTTTCAATAAATTTATGATATGAAAGTACCGACATGTGATTAAGGGAACACGTGTGCTAACTCACACGACCTTGACATGGTGGTATAAATTATTCAACCCCACATCAGTTCCCACGGAGAAAGGTAAGGCAGCAAAACAATAAAAACACCTTATAAAAACATTAAATATATTTGTTAAAATATTACAGATTCAATAAAAATCTTATCTCAGATTATACATACATCAATAACGGCCTACTATCAGTTTAATTAACCAGGTTAAAGTGATAACGCCGCTCAGCAGCTGTACAAATAATGTTATGCCATTACTTATGTATGACAGTATCATAAATATTCTATACCTTCAACTTATAAATGGTGTTCCACAAACTGCGAAACTACATTTCCTGCCGTTTGATAAGCATGGTCGGATTAATGCATTAGGGGAAACTAGGGTAATGTGAACCATTCACTCATGTGTAGGTACCACCTTTTTCATCTTGAATTATTGACATACTTTTCTACTATATATCAATTCAAATGATAGACAATGTTCGTTGCTGACCTCACGTTAGCATATTTTCTAGAAACTAATTTTTATTACTTTCTGTAATCCTGGATATAATGTGGTTTTAAATAAAATGGTTCAGTATATCCTACTTTCTACCAGTTATTTTTGTCAATGTTCACTACCTATTTGAAAAATAGAACAGGAGTGAAAAGGCTTTAAATAATTAGTCGGAAAAATACGACCGAAGCTTTCAAACGGAGGGAGGAAGCTATTCGAATCAAATATTTTTATACAAATTATGAACAATCAACTGAGTTTTATATTCATAATTGACAATCATGATCAAGTTAGACACAAAAACTAGATAGGTACTTAAATATGATTTTATGCTTACTTAAGTTATTTGCAACTGACAATACTACAAAAACCCAAATAGTATATGATTTAATATTTATTTGAATATCGAAAAAATATTACAAAGATAAAAAGTTTCAGAAAATTCAACTTTTTTTTACTTTATTTTCTTTACAAATAGTATATTTTGTCAAAATTGTATTGAACATATTAATTGAACTAAATCATTAACGAGGTGCATTGCTAGCAATGAATCTAACTCTTTGAATTGCACTAACACTTGTAGTAAACAACATGTTCGAATTTAACGTCAATTCGTTGGGTTTTCCTTATCGTTACATTCTCGAATTTTCCATAGAACACCGATTACGCGGAGCGGCGTACAAAACGCAACTCGTAAAACGTTTGGCACTTGCACTTAAATAACTAATCACAAGCGATAACATAATTGGGCAGCAATAAAAATATAACTGTAAATAACAATGAAGCAAATAACATACACTTACTTAGCACTTTACCCTAATGGAAGATACAGAACATCGTACTGATCCTAATGAAGAATAAATTAAGTAGGTAGTAAATTAACATCATCATCATCATAATCGCCAATCCTTTTAATTTGGTTTCCCCCCTAATATGAAACATGGACTAAAGTTAGTCACGGTTTAAAATTGATGAGAACTCTGTCTTTAATTCAGAAAATAAGACAGCATCACTTTTAAACGATGACTAACTTTAATCCGTGTTTCATAATATGAGGGTTTTATGTTTATCCTTTTCGCAGTTTTTGATTGTTGCTTATTAAGCAATTTTTTTATATTAATATAATTACAGCATATTTATAAAAACAAAAAACGTTTGCACAATTCTGTTTAGAAAAAGTGAAATATTCTCACTAAGGTACTCCATTCTTCATTAGGTCAGCGAAATAGAAAACTTGAGTCGAAGCGTACTATAAATAAATTGAGTCATTCACATCACCCATCAAACTTGCTTACTACGCTATACATCAACACGAATAGCCATAGGTAAAGCAGTGCCGGAAACCGATATTTTTTGGTATGGAATCTATACTTGGAATCCCAAGGGTCTTCGTCGGGTCTTAATATGGGATTCCGAGAAGTTAGGTCCCATGTAATAGGTTACATGCCTATTGCCATATATCGGGGACATAGTAACATTGCTAGGTGGTATGAGCGGAATGCTGCTGCCCATTACTCATAGCTGTCTTTACCGTTAGTCGCCTTGTAGTACGACACGCACCACGGGACAGATGGGGGGTAATGACTATTGTATCCTGCTCTGCCGTTGATAGCAAGCGTTGTAGACGGTCAAAGTGCTTGAAGCAAGCTAAAATCTACATGCTTTGACGTCAAGCTGATTGACCGTCTCGAAACCCCATTACATGGTGGCCGAGGAGCGATTAAATCAAATAGAATGTGATACACAGGTGTCGTAAAAGTCGAAAAACTTGATTGCCCGGTGTATACCAATAAGTAGTTTGTAGTACCCGAATGGTAGGGTAGCAGCGTTCTTCTTATACCACCGAGCAACATGCTTACTGCGATTTACCTGGTGCCCAATAGAATGGTAATAGGCTCGCCCCCTATTACATGTTAGCTAACATAATTGGCGAATCCTGGTGTAAATCCTCTTCAGGATATTTATTAAATAAAAAATACCGGTTCCAAGCTTTGATGTAAACTTAACGCAACATCTTTCGGGTTATTTATTATCCAGCATTCTTATAAACTAAACGTCTGTGACACTATGATACCTAATCAAATCACTTTCACAGTGAGTTTCTTTCTACACATCACTCACCTAATAGATTAAAAAACTAAATTTTTATTAGAATGTGGTAAATTAGTTAATCACATGCCGAAGTTAATTTTATATTAAGAGTTTTTCAGTTTCTTTATCTATAATAATAAAAGCTTTAAATAAGAGTTCAGTCTGATAAGGGGTTGTATAAGTAGGTATTTATTTGTAAACTCGTTTTTGGAAATAAACTTCAAATGTTTGTACTTCAAAAATATCTTTACGTCAAAACTACGGAATAATCGCAATCTCAACAGAACGCAATCGCTACAGATATAAAATCTCAATCTGTTAATACAAAGTTATCTCTTAATAGAAGCGAATTATTTATAATTTCTATTTTACTTTAAAGTTAGAAAATGACATTATCTTTATATAAAAATTAGGTCACGGTAAAATTTAATACGACGAAGTCATAGACTATCTTAAAACTAAATCTATACAATAATAGTACCTAGTGAGCATAGTCACTTTGATAAGATTGACAAAATCAACTACTCTTTAACTTTAGTTGTTCAATTAAACAGTTTAGTTGCTGTTCCGGATGAGCAGGTACCATTTCTGATATAAAAAATGTGTAACAATCACAATAGTCAACTCATGACGCAATATTGGCCAAAAATTGACGAAATAATGGTCAGTGAATGATGAAATACTGGTCAATAAATTACGCAAACGGTCAATATTAAACACAATGTTGGCCAATACTTGACACAAAATAACCCAATATTTGACGCAATATTAGCCAATACTTGACGCAATATTAGCCAATACTTGACGCAATATTAGCCAATACTTGACGCAATATTAGGCTGTACCGATTGCTCATTAGCTTAGCTTTTAAATTGACACACATCTCGTAATGATACTTAGACTGAAAAGCAACCAAACTTACCAGTGACGCAAGTAAGATATAGGTACTATTTAAAAATAAATTGTTTATTTATTTTTTACGACGACATCGTTAAAATGACATCAGAAAAATTATTAGGCATTTTAGTTTCACCAAACTAACCGAAATAATTACATAATGCCATGAGGGGTTAATTATAGTTTCCTATTTCGGTGGTAAATACAGGTTTGAATCTGAATTCAGTTTGCTTCAATTCGGAATTAGAATGTATATAAGAAGACTCAAACCACAAAATACTAGACATTCCCTGGGTAACCTGTACTTGGTATGAGAGTGAAATGGTACGAGGGGTACCAGTAGTATTGTGTACGAAAAATACTATTCAAACGAAACGAAATGAAGCAGAATATATTGAATATTTTGCTGTAACAAAACAATATATTTTATCATGTTTATCAGAGCAATGGCTAATTAAATAGATAATAACTGTCAAAATTAACTTCCGTCGCCGTTGAAAATAAAGGAAGTCGCTATGTGGAAATCTTGTTGGAATTAACGCTATCTAAATCCAGTGAAATGTGATAATAAATACATAAGTAGAACTGTATAAAACCATCAATATTTTATAATAACATTATAATTATTACTCTTTACTCTACTCGATAATAGTGATGTAACGACGTAGACTTGATTCAAGAGTTTTAACAATGGTTCGAGACTCTCGATTCTTGAATCATTGTTAAAACTGTTGTAGAAGCGAGACGCAATACACACAGAGTATAGCGGTGTCTCACTTCCACTACTGACACTAGATAATGTTTCAAGAGGTATGGTTACCGCCAGAATAGAAGAAGCAACGGTATTTTTGGTTGTAGAGAATACAATCCACTAACGACGGGTCCCAGGTCCCAATATTCTTTCTACAGTTAAAGATAGGCGAACTACAGCTTAGTTGCTTAGCAACTTCTGTTTTATATCGTAATTTAATAAAAAATGCCACGTAATAAAACTTTAGTAAGCTTATTTTTAACTGTAGATAAAACATGGGACCCGCCGTAAGAGAGACAGCCCAGAACCGATGTAACATTTTGTAGAAAACGGCTCTGATCCGATCCATGACCTAATTTTTATTTTTAAAGAGTCCCCGAGCCAGCACACTGTTTTCACACACCCATAAGGGATAGGACATGCAGATAGGACCACATACATTCATCCGTCCCCCAAACAGAGCTGACAATGTTTCAGATGGGAATTTATCATAAAATGGTTTCACACATACATTATTACATACATTTTGACATAAGAGTGTGCTTCAGGCAGTGCCGGATCTAGCCCACGCGTGGCCTGTAGCAAATTCTCTTAAGGGGCCATCCATAGTCATACAGTACGTCACACCTTAAAGAGTCAACGAATTGTGACTTTGGGTGACAAGGGGTGGGAGGGATCCTAACTTTCGTGACGCCACATTTCAAAATCTAGCAAGACCCGACACCCGCACGGTGAACCCATGGAATGCTGTTTCGCCTTAATTTCTAACACTTTCTCACAAATGTGACCAACTGTGACAAGAACGGGGCAGGGGTCAAAAGATCACGTCACGAAACTTAGGATGAACCCCAAGGGCCTTTAGATAGTATGAGGGTCGAGAAATAACATTAACATCTTCAGAAAACACTGTTGCGCGGGGCTAATCGTTTTTAACCGACGAAAGACCGGAGGAGGTTACTCAATTCGTACCTTATGTTTTTTTTATACACATAGAAGATTTCCCTCAACAGTGTGCTCGCTTCAGGCCACTCCTCCACTTGCTACTCTTGCTAATAATCGTTTTTATATACATAGAAAATTTTCCCCACACAGTGTGCTAGCTCCAGACCATTCCGCTAAACCTTCTAATGCCGGATCCAGCATTACATTTAACGCTGTAGTAGTGCCGTCCTAACATAGAATTCGTACACGTTAGATCCGAACCCCGATTATGTATGCCTCTTTCCAACGCTTTCGTCTACCTGTCACTGTCACACTTTGCGATTATTCCCAATGAGTGAAAGTGACAGGTAGACAAAAGCGATTGAAAGAGGCTTATACACTGACCTCTATTAAACAAGTACGCTGCTGGACTGTAGGTTGTTATCCAAAAAATGAAGCCAATTTGATTATCGCCATCTTGGCGCTGATGGCACTGGTTTACGAAGGTGAATGTCCACGGAACTAATTTAAGAGATGCATTGTAATGTTAGATACAAGCAACAAACGTCAAATTTAGTACCCATGTTGCTCGATAGGGCGCTTCCAATCGACACCAGAAACATATTTCATTTGTAACCGGCGAATAAACGGAGGAGGTTACTCAATTTGTACCCGTATGTTTTTTTTTAATGTTAGTCCACGCAGAACTCCATCGTTTATGGACCGATTTTGATAATTCTTTTTTTTTTAGTAGAAGTATTTAGTCCAGCGTATTTATATAATAGAGGTCAGTGGTCTTACATAATAACCCTGTCGGCTCAAGCGGTCGGCTAGCCGAACAGCTTGTCGAAGCACGCGTGGCAGTACGGCTTGTCGTTCTGCTCTTTAAAGGTTCCCTTGTTCAGTTGCCTAAGACAGAACGCGCAGACAAAGTGCTCTGGGTGAAACTTGCGGAACATTGCAGTGATGCATCGCCCGGCGATGGGTTTGTGGCACCCGGCACATAGGGAGCCTCGCTTTCCATGGTAGTGGGTCTCGCAGTAGGGCTGGCCCTCGTGCTCGAAGAACGAGCCGCCGTGGAAGGGCTCCCGGCATTCCTGGAACGGGGAAAAAGTCAAAGTTTAGTTTGAGTGCGAACCAAATGCATTACACTTACATACCACTACAGTCAGTCTACACAAGTGGCCAATCCATTCGGACGAATAGAATACATAATAGAATAGAATACATACATATAAATAATCAAATTAAAAATTCTTTATTTTAAATACATACATACATAAATCACGCCTATATCCCCGAAGGGGTAGGCAGAGGTGAACCAGCACCCACGTTTCGCCACTTATATTAGGTCCCATGTAATAGGATGGCAATAGGCTCGCCATCTATTACACGGGACCTAACTTAATTAGCGAAAAGTGTGTGTGTTATTCACCTCTTTATACCGCTTCGAGGTGAGGCGTGAGCGATAAATGACTTTATCATATCGTGTTTCGGTGATCATAATAGCCTTTGAAAAAAATAGACTACCTATAGATATTATGAAGAAAAATACTATTGCAATCGTATCGTGATTTATTTATCTTAATCTCCCACAGTAGTGTGGGACATCATCATAGCACGTTTAATATAGTTTATACTTATACTTATGTTTATAATTATGTATACTTTTTAAATTAAAAAATATTTTTCGAAGTCACGATAGTGATAAAATAAGGAAACGGTACAATTTGATTTTTATTTGAAAATTATATAAATGTCGGAAATATTATATATTATACAAACAAAATTGGGCAAAAAAAACCGGGCGTTATTTATCTCGTCTTTACTCTTCGTCGCCTTGTATTACACCCGTGGGCACACACAGATATAGGAATATTTAAAGAAAATGTTTAAACAAAACAAAAATACTATTTCATTTTCAAAGAGGTCAGAAACGGCCAAACCTGCTTGTTATGAAATTTTTTTGTGTACATTTGGTAGGTCTGAAAATAACTCTAAGGCATTTTATACCCCTAGGTGACAGGGCTAAAAAGTTTGCCGAGTTAGCTAGCAAGTACAATACAGATTTCCGTGATATGAATATTCTTTTTCCTATGTTTTAAGGCCCAAAACATTTTTTCACACTGCACAATCGTGATCTATTCGAGTCGTACATAACGTCATAATTTTTATTAAGACAAATGAGAAAAATTAACTCGTTTATTGCCAATTCTTAATGTGCTCATGTCATAATTATGATAATAATTGACTTGGCCACAGGCCATGCGTCAGTCGTACAATCATAAAACATGTAACGTCGCGTGTTCTACGCAGTAGTGTTACAAGAAAATATTATATGACTTTAGAAATAGGTATTACTCTCATCATCGTCCTTTTGCCCTTATATTACATACATAAGTCAAGCCTATATCCCCATATCCCCGAAGGGGTAGGCGGAGGTGAATTAACACTCACGTTTCGCCAATTTGCTTAGGTTCCATGTAATAGATGGCGAGCATATTGCCATTTATGGGGCACGAAAATCGCAGTACATTGCTAGGTGGTCTAAGAGGAACGCTGCTGCCCATTATTCATTGCTGTTTTAACCCTAAGTCGCCTTGTACGACATTCGCGGGAGAGATGGGGGTGGTGACAATTGTATTCTGCTCTGCCGTGATCACACGGCATTGGCCCTCTATTACTACTACAATACTGTCATGCCCTTACCTCTCCCATGGCTGTCGTATTTGGCGACTTGGGTAATAATATACCCAGGAATGATAGGCAGTAGCGTTCCTGGTGCACCATATAGCAAATTACTGGGAATTAAGTTCCCGGTAAATGGCAATGGGCTCGCCCCGTTTTACAAGGGACCTAAGTTGAAACCCAAACATGGGTGTTACGTGTTCCTACACCTCTGCCGACCCCTCAGGGGGGAATTACCTAAGGAGTGATTTATGTATGTATGTAGAAAACATGGTTGAAAAGTTCCATGAGTCTAATTATTTACTATAGTTTTTGATTTCAATTCTAACATTTATGATTATGTATTCGTAGAATCGACATTACATACTACTTGTAGTTATTTGATTAATTACTCGGGTTTACCTAATTTATCGAAAATTTACTCAGGTATTTCTTAGCTTCTTCTTTGCAACCCCAAGAAAAAGTTTACATTATTAAACACCTAACATTACCTAAAGTTTTTGTAAACGATAAAACAAGCACTACTATAGATACGGACGATTGAATCGTGTTCGTTACAGCATTTTACACTAGATGGCGTTGAAATAAAACATTCTAATACTTTGGAGTTTGAAATTTAAGCTGGCACAATAGTTATCGATTATTCCTTTGCAGTACCAACAGAAGAGTTTGAAAACACGACCCAATTACGCTTCCTTAGCCTCTTGGCGACACAGTGCATAAATAGAGCGCATCTAGTCGAGAATAGCCCATGATCAGATGGACCATAAACAAAGCGCCTGATTAATGATCGCGCGCGCCTGCAGACGCGGTGACGTCACGGACGACACTATTTATAGCGTGCCTCTGCACGGGACACCCTATCCAGCCACACTTGACCCCCTAAGGTTTGGCCAGCCTAACATACATCACCAACAATTGATAAAAGGTCAATGCCATGCGCGTACGCATGCGACCTTGACGGCCGGGCGCTGGGCGCCGCATCAACCCAACATCTTTGTTGTTTTCGTATTGTTTGTTGTTTTTTTTTTAATATTTATTTTAATATTTTTTTTTTGTAATAGTTTTTTTTTCTCTTTCTTTTTTATTTTTTGTTCTCTTTATTATAAATAAATCTTAGCATTACAATAACATTACAAAAATATATAACTTAATTTATTCCCTATTCAATACTTAGCGGTTGGGATTGCATTGTGTGTGTACCTATGTGTCTCTGAATGGCATTTGTGATTCAACATTCATTCCAACGCCTATAGAGGCGAGCATAGCTGTAAAAGAAATGGGGAGGCATCCGTTTGGGGACTGGCGCATAAAATCATCCTTTACTCTTCTTCATCGACTCCAACGCATTTTGGGCATACGGGTTTACCTTCCATAGCATAGAAAGATTTGCCTTTCACGGTCTTTTGGCATTCCTGTGTGAACAAAACATGGTTTAAGTGATTGTGATCGCCAAAACATCAATGGCAGGAAGTAGCTATGAACTTTAGGGTCAATCATAGTTCATACTTAACCGTGGACGCCACATGATACCTACTAAGGAGCAAACCTTTAGAAGACACGGCCGACTGGAGCCTAGAGAGGAAAGAGCTTGTGGTACGAACCTTGCACACGAAGCAGTCAGGGTGCCACTGTGTGTTCAGTGCCGAGATGTAGTTCTCCATGATGGGTTTGCTGCAGCCGCCGCATTTGGGCGCAAACATATCAAAGTAGTCGGCGCGGCAGTACGGCTTGCCGTCCCGTTCGTGGAACCCATCCTCGCCAAACTGTTGCCCACATTGCGCGCAGAAGAAATGTTCCGTGTGCCAAGTCTTCTCCAGTGCTGTCACGCATTTCTGTAACACAAGAGCCGCTTTAGCATCGCCCGAGAGCACGATAACCAACGGCTACTTTTCAACACTAACATCCAGGATGGGTCCATTGCAGTACGCGCATCTTGGCGAGAAGAGATTGTGGTAGTCCGGTTCGCAGTAGGGCCTGCCGTCGCGCTCGAAGAAGTTCCTCGTGCCCAACTCCTGGTTGCAGTGGGCGCAGGTGAAGTGCTCGGGGTGCCACGTCCTGCCCAGGGCAGTTATCACCTGTACCGAGAAAAGTCCGTAACGTCACTTGTTTTGGAACACAAAAATAGCACTTGGGATCACTACAGGGAGTCTTCATGCACCTGTCCAACGATGGGCTTCTCGCAAGCGTTGCAGCACCCCTTCTGGGGGGTTTGGACTCCTTGGCGGCTCATGTCTGCTCGGAGGGATCCGAGCATGTGCTCGAGAGAGGCGGACTCGGGTTGTCGCGGGCTGCTGCGGTAGTGCTCTTGCCAAGCGCGCTTTTCCCTGTACACGTGAGTTCCGCCCTCGGCAGGTGGAGTGCCGCTAACCTGGAATAGAACGAAACAATTAACAAGCTCCTACACCTAAACTCGTGTTGTTGTTGAAGTGAGACCGTAAAACTAGAACATCTTTGGCGTTCGACTTTAAGAGAATTATCAGCGACTCAGAAACATTATCCTGAGCCAGAGTCAAAGTCGAAGCCCGCAATGTCCCAATTTTGCAACGATCAGAATCTAACACCGACCGGTCGTGGTGAACTGGAGCGAATGCGGTCCGAGTGAAATGTTTCACTATGTACTCTAATATTATAAGCTCGCGGCCCCTCCACGGCTGTGATGTAACGCTCGCAACTATCTTTAGAAATAGGAGAGGTGGTGGGTGCGAGCGGGACGGTGGCGCTGGAGTAATGCCTGTTCGGCCGGCTGGAAATAGACGTGGCCCAAGAAAGGAGACTTGTAAATATTATAATACACGGAAAATCTGGCCCCACCGTGGTGCAGTGTGCCGAGGTGGCCCTGACTGCCTGGACACTGGGTAATGATGAGTCAGCGGTGCTTCTGACCACTATCGAAGCCGCAACTATCAGAGTCCATGGTGTTCGAACACTTCGGACGGAAATACCTGGCGGTTGTGAATGAAAAAGAATGTACAGATAGATGGCATGTTTGTGAATCTGAGGTTGCGTGTTTGATTTGTCTTGGCAAATGTTTTTGTTCTGCTCACATAAAATAAACTTCGAGATAGTATTCTTTTGAATAAAAAGGCTTAAACTCCGTTAGGTTTACATGCACAGCAAGCACATATTCTTGTACAAGAATTCTAATGCAATTAACAGAAGAAATAAATCCAATTACTTTGGTTGTTTGTTATCACGACAGCTTATTAACCAGATGTGCGATTTTCTAAATACAAGCATACCTTACTATTTTAGTAAGACTGTTGGTATAATTATTGAATATCCATTTTAACTTGTCTGCAATATTGATGAATCATACCAGATCATTTATGTTTGCATTCATCATCAAACGTTGGAAGACCTCATATCAACCGCAGAAGTGATTATTTATCACAACTCTATCAAGCTAGCAATAATATTGATTAGGGTCTGGTTTAGGCTATTTCGTTGCGCGAAGCAGTCGTATAAATAGATCGCTGGTAAAATTTTATTATAAGGTATTTTTGATGCAAAATATATAGTCAACAGCACGTTATGTTACCATTATGTCGAATGTTCTCAGTCGAATTTGTGTTTTGCGTCAAACAAACTAAGGCTGCTGAAGATCGATTGGAGATGTTTGACAGTTCCGTAATAGTTTATCGTGTTGACTACCCAACAAAAGGTTGTTTTGAATACCGAATACGCAAATGCACTAGATCGCAAATAAATCGGGTCACCTTGGAAATTTACAAACAAAATTGTGGTTAAAATAGTCTAAAAGTCTTGATGCGGGAAATGCTTGGAAATCTAATTTGATACCCTAAAATTGATATAAGCAAAAACTTACATCTACACAAGTTACACACGCAGAAACAGCATATAATGGCGATGAAATGGCTATAAACTTCATGTACCGTCAAATCACATTTAAATCAACGAACAAAGACAATGCTGAAGGTTTACTCTAGTTCGAATAGAGTTGGCGCTTAACGATGTTTTGTTTTACAACAAGTGGCGAGTGAATGAGGATATTACTTATCATTGCTTTAGTTTTCGAGTATATTTTCGGAGACGCCTGAATTTATGCTATTACTTTTACAGTGAATAATGGATACGATACCTGCGGACCGGAAATAGTTCAAGTTGTAGTGCTTCCGGTTGTGTAACGTCTCTTTCAGTCTATGTAACTTTGATAGATGTAAGTTTTATATTTTCTAAGGAAATCGAATGCCATCTTAGAATATACTATTTGAATTTCGAATGTTTTAAGATGGCGGGTGACCCATTTTATTCCCAGTATACCCATTGAACCATGACGCCAAAAGTTCTGTGGCAAAGTTTAATGGGAATTACGGAAAAGTGTGTTTCTTTCAGTCGTTACTTCATTTACCTTATCGAATTTAATCTTGCGGTGGGGCACTTACTGTGATATCCATATCATCCATATGAATCAAAAGGGAGTGGATGGCTTGATGACGTCTGACCGATATGAATGGAAGAGGAAGCATACTGCGCCGACCCCAGACAGACTGGAAACAGTGCAGGAAGAAGAAGAAGGTTGGGCACTTACCTTGAAGTCCGAAAGAGACGCCATGAGATCGTCCAGCTCCCTCGTGGCGCTGGACGCGTGGTGGTGCTTCACCACGGTGGTCGTTTGTGGCGGAGGCGGCTGCGGCATCGACGGTTCCACCACCGTCTCCTGCACCGTCACCGTCACATGCTTCGTGCCAGGCCGGGGCAGCGAACCGGTGGCCGGGACAGGGGAGGTTGACGCTCTCCTGTTAACAGTGTGAAGAGCGCCATCAGAAAAGGCCGTGTTGAGTGTGCCAGTAACTTTAGTAAATCATTAAGTTTTTCAATTATACTTTAAGCTAAATATTTTACTGTAGTAGGTATTAAACGACAGTTTTAAGTTCTCTTATAAACCGTGATATTAGGTAATGGAAGTACCCATTAATAAAAACAACTTTTACGATGGGGCCCAATTTAAAATCAGCTGTCTCTAAAATCACATTTTGATTGCGTACTATTGCAGTTAAAATTGAGACGCCATTGTTTTAATTGCACTATGACTATGAATTAAAACGTGCTCCTCACGCTCCAGTTGTAAGATAAACAGATCCAGACAAACAAAGAAAATCAAGGACCGTTGATTAAAGCCTACGGAAATAGTCTTGCAGTAAATACTCGGTTTTTTTTTCGATGTCGAACACAGATAGAATATAAACAAGAGAAATGCACACGAACAACAATAATAATCTGGCCATAGCTACTGTTCTTTGATCTTTGACGATTCATGAGTGTATGTAATGATGCCTTTTATTTTATTTTAAGAATTTAGAAATTGACTAAGAATCGAAAGAGTCACGAGCAACAGAAAGCAGAGCTCTCGTTATACCACCTAGAAATGTACTGCGATTTACGTGCCCGTTATTAAAATGGCAAAAGGCTTGTACCCTATTACCTAAGACTTAAGACCTAACATAGTTGGCGAAATGCCTAACATAGTTTCCTTTAGGAAACTTCTTAGGAAATAAATAGGCGTGATATTGTATGTATGTAAGTTGTTTTAAGATTAGAAAATTATCAATATATTTTAGAGCTTCCACTCTATATTTCAAAAAAATATAGAAACAACTTTGACTATAAAAAGATTCCATGTCCCAAGAAAAAGGAAACTACTTATTCTTTTCTATATATACTTGTTATGTGAACAAAAAAATGAGTCGGAAATTTTCCGACCTATTTTTCCCAAAGAGAACGAAAATATTTACTTTAGACTAAAATGCGAAAATTTCACTACGTGTTAGTTCAACATGTCTACTGTTCTTGCCGTCAGTTTTATTGGTAGCTCGAATAACAATTTATATACTGCTCCAATCCTATGCCAAAGTCATAATTAACTCCCTGGACGTAATGAATGCGATATAGTTAATAATGGTCGCAAACATTATACTAGAAAACATCGCGCAGGTGTGACAGCACTCTGTTCGCGTATAAATACTAATTAAAGAGCGGAAATATGCGCACTGGGTGGACCAACATGCCAAACACAATGCATTACGTACTTCGAATTTCGAATCCCGTTTTTAAACATCTGCAACTGCTGCTATTTTTGTAGAATCAGCTGTATTTAATGCACCGCGCGATTAGTATCACGGGATTAGTTACCCCTTCTTTAGTCTATGATTATTTCGGCACGGTGAACAAGTGCCTTGATTGTTTCTCATAATGTAGAATAAAAGTAGTACTATATGTATTTCTTCCACTAACAACTATCATTTAGCTCAAAGTATAAGCACTTGTGTTATGGATACTAAATGACGGACAAAATAAAGCCGGATACACATTTACAAAAACATTTCTACATAATCATAATAATATAAACGACTCTGGCTCGATAACAATTGTCTGTGTTCATCACAAACATTTGCCTCTACTTGGCTTCTTAACACAGAAAAGAAAAGAAGCACCATCCCCTATATTAAATATGTTTAATGAAAATAAACAATTTAATTTTTATATTCCGTGATCCCGCCAGCATTTGCAAATTGAAGTTGTCTCCTTCAGTGTATGTAAACAGTTGTATACACAAGAGTATCCGGTTTGGTAATTTGTAACATTGAGTTATTATTTGAGCGAAGTGCATTTAGATTTATTTATCGATGACCAGAATAATATTATCCTAATCCACGAAGTCAACTTTGACCATGTCATTGAAACGCAACGGTGTATAAAAATAATCACGAAAATAAAACTCGAGGACACCACGAAAACTATCTGGGCATCGTAACGGAAACCATAAATCATAACAGGCATTCGATCACGACTCCCAAATGGATATTCTTAAAAAAACAATATCTCAGAGACGCAACTTTCATGTTTCTGGAAAATTTTATTAGCTAAATGTATTTGTATATTATTTACATAAAGCTCCTACTTAGCTTAGAAAAATTATATCATCTGACGCAGGAAACGAACCCGCGTTCACTGCAATCCGGGGAGATGCCTATAGCAAACTTCCCGCATGTGGACAAATCAAATTTAGATTTTTTTCTGAACTTATTATCTATGTATTATTTTTTCTAACATACATATAATGTTCAAATAATCCAATAATAAATATGTGTAATATCATCATCTTCATCCCTTGTTCCCAGTTTATATTATGTGGGATCGGCGTAGTATGTTCGCAGTATGTATGTTATATCTTTCATTAATATCGGTCAAACGTCATCAAGTCATCCACTTCCATGCCGTGCCGAATACATGATAAATGGTTCCCCATGTAATACATGGCTCCTAATTTAGTTTGTCAAATGTAGGTGTTAAAACTGTGAATACATCTCTGGCTACATAGGCGTGATTTATCTATGTTGGTGTCTCCTTTCTTCTTCCATAGCCGCTCTCAAATTATAAGAGATCTCACAGTCCTAATGCTACTTGAATATGCTCAGAAAACTGCCTGCACATCACCAATTGCGACACCAACAAAATGTGACAGGTGTTGAAAACTATATCCTGCTTATCCGTTACGACGCGGCCTGACATCTATGTAGAAACGTATCATTAGGTAAAAGTTGTGTTTATTTAAATTGCAACTAGAATATATTTTACGTAGAACACAAACTCTTATCAATACAGCGGTGTTTGGTGGTGATTTAATGACGCTTTCTTCTTTTTGTTGACGGCCATTAATTGGCCATATGGCTATATCGCCATCTTGAATTTTTGTATAGGTGCTTATGTTATCTCTATATCCGTAAATAATCATTCGTTCAATTTTGTTTTCCTAGTGTATTTTTCGACAGAGTATGTGCGTAGCAGTTATCATAGACGGTGCGAAATAGAGGCTGTCTATACTGACAATATCACAGAATGAATAAACATTGTCTGCAGAAGATCCAATTACTTAAGCATATAAATCATTGCACCCTGCCTTAATTCCATCCTATTTGGGGGTCGGTCGGCGTTAAATATTCCATCATACTCGTATCTCGTACAATCCATTCATCTTTTCAAGGGTCACTTCTTCAACATTCATGTCCAAAACTTTTTTAGTCACTTTCATTTCAACATGTCCATACCACCCAGCGAAACGGATCTCTTTTACCTTACCCTACCACTTTTACTCTTTTACCTTTTCTGTCACTAACGCCACCACCAGCTATACTTTACTTCGGCAAATAATTATAAGAAGGTAAATAAACTTATAAAATGGTTTGAAATAAGACGTAAGGACAAGAGCTGAGAATAGGATGCTCGCATGGTTTGGTCATGTGGAAATAATAAATGAAAGGAGAATGACAAAAAGGATTTATATGGCGGAAGTGAATGGGAAGTGAAAGGTCTTGTGGATCTTTAATAACCAAATCAAAAGTCTATAAAAAAAGGGCCAAGTCAAGTGTACCCGAAACCGACAAGCATGCATGAAGACATCAATGAGATTGAATGAAGCGAAAGCAGTATGTAAGGATCTAACAAGTGGAAAGAAGTGATCTCTGCCTACCCCTGTGGGAGAAAGGCATGATGTATGTATGTAAGAACCTTAGATCAATGTTTACAAGATCTGCATTACACTGCACTGGAGGTGTGAAGCCTTGGAGTGAGTCAATTAAATCAACGAATTCGATTAGGTGGTGCGAAGTGTTTGTTTTTTACAGAAGTAATTTGAGATATATTTTGACATTTCTACTACTGCGTCCGTTACATAACTGCCAGGAATTGGCACAGTGTTCCCTCATTTATCTTTACTCAGATTTTTGTCTAGTGTTTTCTGTTTTTAAATATTTGGTAATTAAATTGAAAGCCTGTTACACACCATGTCAAGATGCCTGTTACAAACACACCAAGTACATATCAGGACATTGAAGAGATAGCCAAAAAAAGCCAAAGAAGTGTGCAAGGCTCGTAGCAAGTGTAAATAAGGAAACTCCAATGCTCCTATTGGAGTTTCCTTCAAATTCTAAATCATTTATTGTGAAAATTCTGACATATAAAAACTTTTTGTCATTCTCCTTTCACTCATCCTTTTCATGTAACTAGCTACATAATGCGAGCATCCCTTCCGCAATTGCCTTATCAACGTCAATAAAACAAAATTAACTTTTGAAAATCTACCCAGACTCCCTATTGGATGTTTTCTTCTCGGCTGTTACTATTTCCATGCCACGAGTATGTATAGGTAAAACGGACAGATTTATACGCTTCAGTCGTAATAGCTCATTGTAGGCGGATTCAAAGTTATTATATTACTACATTGGCCATCAATGTTAGGGCAAGTGGGACATTGGAACGCATATTCGGTAAAACATTTAAAATTCTCCATTATTACAATGGTTATCATAAATAGCCTAGGTATTTAATATCCCCACAGGCCTTACCTTCCATAAACGGAAATTAATCTACCACGGTAACCCAGTGCTGTAAAAACTGAACTCCGATACTCGCTGCTGCGACATTACGTTACTGCGACCAAAAAAAAACAAGATCTAGTTTCTGGGATTATCGAATTCAAATGTTCGGATTCAGTGTTTGAGTGTCGTGTGTCTGAGATCAGTTTAAACCCAGCCAAATGCATTAGTATTTCGCCAAAGTATTATCAACATTTACATGTCTGACGAAGAGAGCATATTCCATGGATAAGAGCTTAATGCTCAAGTTCACCAAAACGAAAAACAAGTGATTAAAAAATACACGTCAGTTTTTGACAGTTCTTCCAAACGTTAGCGTCCAAAACCGACGGATAAATAATAATCGCTTGTTTTACGAATTGGTGAAATCGAGCCTAAAAAGCTACAGATAACCTTGGGCGAGCTTGACTTTTGAAGAAGAATTTTGTTTTCATCAAAATAAAAACTTTGAAAATAAAAATAAAGTCTTTTATGCTGGCCTGGGAGCGAACAAATAACGTAGGCTAGCCCTAATTCATCCCATGGTTGTCGTTAAAGTCGACTAAGGGAGATTGTCCGGTGTACACAAATAAGTACCTTGGGGCACCCGAATGGTGGAGGGCAAACCACCAACAACAGCATACCCAAAGAGGGTTGGTGTCAGGCAGGCGGCCGGCTGTAAAACCTAAGCCAAAACCTTGAGTAGTATGGATTGGAATGTCAATTACTCTCTCCGTTCGTCGGTCTCTAGACATAGTCCATTCCGTCTCTTTTCTATACATGCATTCATCACTAACTAAGCGTGTGTGCGTGGATGGCTTGATGACGTCTGACCGATATGAATGGAAGAGCAAGGTCGCGCAGTATGTTTCATACTGCGCGACCCCAGATAGACTGGGAAAGTGGGAACAGGGGGCCTACCGCCTAACTCGATTGCTGATGATAACTTTAAAGCAATGCATTGCTTACGGCTATCAATTTAGCTAGCAACCATCTTGAATGTTTAGGCGGTACGGATTTTCGTCCAAATTCATACAAAATCATTCAGTGATCATTCATTCAAAGCTGATAGTTTAGATACATTTGGTGCGAAATTACAGCATGACGTCATAAACTATAAGCTTTTGCTTTAGCAATCGAGTTAGGCGGTAGGCCCCCAGGGCAGAGAGAATATCAAAATAAAAACTTTATTCTCAACAATTATTTTCCTACTTGACCCTGCTGCGTGGTCGCCCCACGCACAGGCGATCACTACAACAAAACGGGCGTACTGCTGACGTAGCCTGCTCCCAAAGTGGCCGAGGGGGGGGTTACAAAAATACGCATTTTCACACGGCACGAGTGTTCAAGCTAAAATATCTCCGCGGACCATCGCGCTATGATTTGTGCGGTTCGGATGTCGTCGCTAGCGCTACATAATATCTCGATCACAAGCACACTTGACGAAGGGCCTTCTTTAAATAAAGTGAATGTCTTTGCCAGCACCCGGAAATATCTGGATGACTGTTTATTGGCGGCACGTAAAAAATAACGTGGTTAATAGCTTTAAAAATATAGTTTTTAGCGTTTATGTCAGGCACATTGCTATGTTATCGTTAGCAACCTACTCCTATGGATGGAGAAGAGAAGAGAATAGGCCATAAACTTGGCCTAGTGCTGATTGGAGGGTTATTAACGACTGCAGAATGCAGATGCAGCCGGTCTAACATGTCTTCCTAAGCAAGGAGTAACCCATCCGGCTAAATCTAACATTGCTTAGTTTACCCAATCCAGTTCCAAACTCTTCATACGCTGCCAAATCTCATGTTATTCTACCTAAATTACATTTCCGTGTTACACAGACGAAAAGGAAGAAGATATTTCAAAGTCGGTGTAAAGTCTGATAAATTGTAGCAAAGTCAGGCAGGTGCGTCTGGTGCGGTGGTGAAATAAGTCTCCAGTGATTCAGAAAAACAAATACGAAAAGGGGATATTTTAGTTACGATTAAAAACTGAGCATGAGAACGTCCATTTTTGTACTTCGTTAAAGACGTCCGTTTCATACATAAATAAATCACGTTTTTTTTTTCAAAAATTTGTTTTGAATTATATATATAAGTACAAGTCACAAGAATAAAAGTATTCTTTTTCTCATATCTCCAATTTAAAAAATATATAATGTTATCTGGCCTCTTTTTAATAGTAATTAATTTTTATAAAATTTATATACTTAATGTTTTAATAAAAGCAATAATTCCATAATTGTTTGTTTCCATATTTTCCATCACCAAAATAACGTACTATATTGCCGTATGCAAAATGGCGTTTCGCTAGTATAATTCTCATTTAAATCGCATAATAGGCGTGCCGGGGTAACGAACGATACAAGTACTTATTAACAATTTACATCTTAAAAGTTAAATCACAATAAACACACGGAAAGGGAAGACCTTGAAAAATATTCCTTCACACATTGAAATGCGTAATGTTTTACAAGGGAAAAAAATACTGAAAGATCTCCAGATAAAAATGACCTTTATGATGCTTTCAGAACAACATTTTACCGACTTATATCAAAGGGGATCTTACTTTATAGCTTGGATCATGCGACATTAATATAATCCTTTAAAAAAATTGGTATCATCTTGGAATTAATCTAGGCGAAAAAGGGTTTAATTAAATTAATAAAATCAGATTCATTTATCTCCTTAGGGATAAATAAACCTGATTTTACAACAGAAACGCTGCTGCTCATTCTTCACCACTGTTTTAACCATACGAGAGGACGATAAACGGAGAGAGTGATTGCTATGAGAACATTTCAATACTGCTTAAGTTTTGGCTCAGGTTTTTCATTCGACCGCCTACCTGCATGTTGCCAACCGTTTTTAGACAGTCATAAATACGGGTACCTCATGGTGATTATCGGTACCCGCTACTACCCACCGATTAATCCTCCTTAGTCGATTTATAGAACATCCCTGGGGAGATTCGGGTAGTATAATATGAACCTACTGCCATAAGATGGGCACAATAATCTCAGTATTACTACAAGTTTACCGGGAACACTGCTGCCTATTCCTCTTTGTGACTATATCCCTTAATCGCCTTGTACGACACTAGCGGGAAATATGGTGACAATCGAATTCTTATGTCACCATATGGCTAATTTAGTCCTACCATAAAATACAAGATTATTTTTCTAACAACACAATCTCTTAATATACATAATTATATAGTCTGACATCAAGCTCAAGCGGCTAAAGAACACAGAGGATTACCTATACCTACAGTGCCACCAATATATCTTGGCAGACGGCGAAAATTTTAACTACAATTTACCCATAGATTTTGACGTTTCTATGACACTCTTTGTTCACCACTAGCGACATCAACAATTGCCAAGATAAATTGGACGCGTTATGTTTAGCGTTGATTAAAAGTAAATAAAAGGTATACGAACCCATTAGTGACATCGGTGCTGAGCTGATCGAGTAGCGAGTCGACGGTAGGCCGGGATGACGCTGGGCTGGTGGCTCCGTTCGTGCGCGCGTACCCGTCAGTAACTGTGTGCAAATAACAGTAATTAGAAATCATTTTACTTCATCACTATCAGCATCACTCTTTGGCGGGGAATATTAGCTGCAGATGCAGACGCAGCACGATGGAAATACATACATTTATATAATATAATTTCAGTCAATCGTCTAATGATCAGCTTGCGTTTCATAGTAAGACCGCGTGACTGCCCTAGCGAACACTACCTCCCCTTATTCCTTTCTGAGATTGACACAAATGAGGTAAAGGTTGAAAATAAAAGCCACTGTTGTCACTAATTAGGACAGCGGCCAAAAATAATAATTTTAATTTTATTCTCAGGGCGTTAAAGAGGAACAGGTGGGACGCCGACGGTGTCACCATGATATTGGAAATAATGGGACAGACCATTTTATTTATTTACCAAAAATTACAAAAGAGAGTATCAAAAAGTACATTCTTTTTAAAACGTTATCAACCTACTGATATTAAATAAGTATAATTAATTTACACATATATACATTCATAAACCACGCCATTTACGCCTAAAGGGTAGGCAAGTAGGCAGAGTAGTATTTCGCCAGCTTATTTTAGGTCCCATGTAATAGGGGGCATTGCCATTCATCGGGAACTTTAGTCGTAGTAAATTGCTAGATGGTGCACAACGAACGCTGCTGCCCATTTCTCGTTATATTATATCTCAGTCGCCTTGCATTATAATTCTTACCCACGAGTGAGGCAGGGATGGTGACAATTGTATTCAGCTCTGCCGTCAACACACGTCGCAATGAATTTAAGGTTTTTAATATTTTTAGTAAGTAGCTACTATAAGATTTAGAAAGAATGTAAACCAATTTAATGCGTTGCATTTGTGCACCCAGGAAGGTCAAAGGATGATAATGTGTGTACTTTACATTACAAACGATGTAAATAATGAGCAATCAAAAAGCTTTAAGAAATCCATACACGTCTTCCCACGCCCAAAACAGAATTCCTAATTCTCCAACTATTCGCTTAACGCTCCGCCTTATACAAAGTAAATCTCATACATCACGCAACATACTAATGTGAACATAAATCACTCGGTACAAATCAAACGCTACTAACAACGGCGCATCATTCAAACTTGAATAATATAATGGTGGAGGCGCACCTACCACCTGAATATCAATCAATCAACCTACAAATATGACGGCGAACAGAAGCTAACCTGTATGTGAGATAATTATAATATATCCTCAAATAACTTTCATGAACTATGGCAGCCTCGTTCCGAACTGATGCTCGTAACGAATGCCAAGTGCGACCGCGACCGATTGTGGACAAGACAATTCTAGTGAATGATGTAAACACGTGGTAGATCACGTACCGAGCATTTATTGCGTCAACAGGACAGTGCTACGAAATGTAATTATACCTAGTTGACAACAGACGTACGAGCAGACTTAACCAATACCTATTCAAAGTCATATCTTTAATCGCATAAAACATGGTATAAAAGGTTTCGTTAGATGTTCACATTAAAAATTAAAGGAGGCGATATAGTATTTCTTTTAGACCTGTGTGTATTTGACCTGACATGAATTTCTAACTATATATTTGTGCTATTTTGTGAGAATTTCTAGATTTGTAATATTTCTAGATTCTTTGTAGAGACCTTTCAAATAATCTAGAAATATAGAAAAGACAGATCCGTGATATTAGAAGATAACTCTGATTTATTTCTAAATCCGTTACAAGGTTTCAATAAAATGAAGCAAAATGACCTGTTGTCCTAATGATGAATGTACTAAAGCGAAGATTTCAGTGTCAAATATCTAAATTTTCGTGTCAGCAGTGTGCCAAATATCTTCGCAAATTATAAATTGTATTTAACTTACATGAAGTTCATAAGTGTTTGAGTTATTGTAGGAACTATTATTATATTCAGTAATATTCACGAAAATATGAATGCTGTTGACGACAGGTGGAGTTGAATTTTATTTGCTAGTGTTTTAATAAAGCATTTACAAAAAATGAGCTGAGGACTACACACTACAATACTGACCAAAATAATCTATCATTGAGAATTTTAAAATGATTTATCAACGAAGACATAAATGTCTAAACACCAAAGGACCTACCTAGATCCGCTGCACTACTACCTTCATCGTAGGTAGCAGTCAATATAAGTGGGACAAACAAAACAAGGTTGTGCACATTTCTATACCTAGAAATTTCAATGACTAAGTAAGTATAACGTTTGTGTAGATCTATTTCTGAGAAATGGCACCCACATCCTTGCCAATAGCAACATGCGTCTATTAGTTTTCATGACACTAAACCAAAATATCGTCCATCATCATACATATTTGCACCTTGTTATAGCTTTTCATCGTCAGTTACAATATAGCTAAAATCCACGTATTATTAAATATCTAAATCACGCTAATAATGGCGAATAGTTAGCGAAAGAAATCAGACTTGGGATTGGAAGTTTATGAATAGATGTTAGAACAAAAGTCATAGGTAAAAGTAAATTTCGACTTTAGGCAAATTACTCGTGTTGGAAAAGCTTATGAGTCTCGTCGTTTATAAGTAACTATATATATAAGAGTCTTCACTCCTATATAAGTGAATAATGTTTTCTTAGTATCATATCAAAGTCTGGAACCGTTTGAATGAAAGGGCTGCCCTGTAGTATAAAATAATAATATGATCTCAGCTTTTTTAGTACTAACTTGAAAATCACTAGAACGAAACTTTTGGGAACGAAACTTTTGGAAACAAAAACGTGTTCATTTGATCGTATCGTTTCAGAATAACGTCAAAGTATATTTCAGTGTTTACCCCCTCTGAGTCCTTAGTCGTCTCGCACCACAAATAATTCGGACTGCTTTTGTAAGAGTCGTAAGACAGGATTATTTTTTTGGACTTTAATTTTATACTGTTCGGATCGATGCCAGCGAGTTAGCTACCCAGAAATGCGTTCCCTAAGATGATGGACGTTAGACAGCCATAAAAAAATCAATAAAGTGCTTAAGAATCACCCAGTTCCCAATTCTCACCTGTTCTTTCATTGTACGTTGATTTGTCAGCGTAGCCGCCATACCGAGCGTTGCTCAAGTCGTCGAGGAGCGTATCGAGTTCGGATAGGTTGCCACGTCCAGCATTCGTCCGGCCATATCCAGACTGTCCAGTGTTATATCCGGGACTGTGGTTGTAGCTCGTCTGGTTTCCAGTATAAGTCTTTACTGGTATTGTCCTTTCTATTGAGTTTGTGTTTTGATACGTGGGCTGTGAACAAAATCACCAAATTAGTCCCATGTCACACTTTACCTTAATTAAGTACGAAAAGGATTATGTAATATACAATAGATACCCTCACTACCTACTAATTTTAAGCTGAATTTCGTGCTCAGGAGCTCGATGGAGCAGTGGTAAGCGCGATCGGCCTGTGATAGCGTAAACTAAGCTAAGTAATTAGATGGCTCACTATCTATAGCTTCGTCCACTTCGACGTGCTTTGGCAGAAACATTAAATCATTGGTCCCGGTGTTGCATCTGCAGTCGTTAATACCCATCAATCTGAACCCGGCCAGCGTTGTGGGTTATGGTGCATTGCCTCTATATTTTTCCACACATAGGAAAGGGCTGTGCCGTGCCCCAGCAGATGACACATCAAAGGGCTGTTGATGATGATGACGTTAGCATGCCAACAATAATAGCAAACACATAGAGAATTCCCGATGAAATATTGAAAGACTCTTGCCCTAATATGCCCCACAAAGAAACCCTTTGTCCAATACGCACTACTTGTTCAAATTTCATCGATTATTTTATTGAGTCAATATTATTCATGCCTTCAAATGGTATACAGTTATGACTTGTGCCGTCCACAGCCCAATTTATAATTCATTCTTAACCAATAAATAAAAATTATTAAGTCTTATATGATATGCTCAAAAATATTCAATATTCATATCCAACATAGCACATCACATCCATCATAAACAAAGTAATTTTACGAATATGAAATATAAGAAAAAAAATTGTGATAAGCAATTTGCTTTAAAAGACACGAATATAAATTGTGTTATTATTGTCTTTAAAAATGACAGCGCAAAGGAATAGCATAGGTTTCAAATTGTGATTTTGAGAAAATAGTAGTGTAATTGGATGTTGGCATATGTGCCAACTCACGGTCTGAATTCAAGCCTGACCGTGGAAATCGCCCTAAATCATAGCAACATCACTGCTAGCTTTCCGACATGGACAATTTATCATTGGCAGACACATTTAGCGTGTTCCACCATGTTTACTAATTAAATAATCAACATTCGGTACATTTAGCACGTCATTTGTATGTTTTTTCTGAAACAAGGTCTTGGGCATGCCGTTTTAATTTTTTTGCTCTAGGTCATTTAAGTTGTAAATATTTACTTTACATACAGCATTATAAACACTGGATATAGTCCAATTACTAATTACAAGGATATATGTATACATTAACAGGTGCATGAAAGCATTCTATAATTAGAGCTGATCGACGACAGTAATTTGTTAATAACACATTCATTGTTATCAACAGCGAACATCTGTTGTGTCATTTCTGAAAGGCTTGCGTTTACTGTTCACATTTTATGAGGATGCGGGCCACAATAACATTGGAAAACCCAATACAGATATTATCTCATCATAAATCTAAATAGAAAACGTAAAATTTTCAAACGGTAGTGACATCTAGTAAACACAGGGAGCATCTTGGAATATTTCCAAATAGCAGGCACCCTGGTCGTATTAGAAAATTACAAAGTGGTTAGTTAGATGGCGCTGAACGCTGTTACAATTTTCACTATTTTCATAATAAATTGTTCATAATCACTGACTTATAGTTTTCATTGTAAATTCTGTATTCGTTTTAGATAGTATATTACCTACTTATAGTGTAAATAAGTAATCACAGAAAGAATACAAAATAATATATTTGGAACTTGTAAAAATGCCAAAAATTAACACTCATTTCTCTTAATTGGTACAAAAATGAATACACAGACATGTACAGAGTAATGTTCGTTTTAGGACAGTAATTAAGAAAAATCTTTAGTTAGCACAAGGTTATGTTTGACGTTTTTTTCGTTAAAATATAAAGACTTATTTAAAATAAAGGAGTCGTTGGTGTTTACGGTCATTATTTTTGTAGTGATATTTTTCTTAAGGCGCCAACCAAATTAATCACTCACCGAACTAGGCTTAATATAATCGGCCCCCGTGTGTCTCGAGCCATTTATAGACCCATAACCAGTGGAAGTAGGCGAGGAGAGGCTTCCCCCGGGAGAGCTTAGCCGGCCGGGCGAAGCACCCCGTCCAGGCGAGCTGGTCCGGCCCGGTGAGACGGTCCGGCCTCCCGGCGAGCTCGTCCGGCCACCGGGGCTGCCCACACGAGCGCCGGGGTTGATTGAATTTTGGAGGTCAGCGAGAAGGGCATCTGGAATCAAAGAAACAATATCACTGTTTAAAAATTAATTGAGTGCAAGTCGACTGTTATTCGTCAAAAATTGTTTGTATGTAATTTTCTTGAGATTCCGCTTTTTGGTTTAGGAGGCGTTTCTTAAATAACTTTCACGTTTGAACAACTAGAAAGTAAAGAAAGCCTTTATCAATTCAGAAAGTTTCATCTTCTGGTTTTTCAGGAAGACTTATCGGGAAGAGTCAGAAGACTTCAAATATGTCTAAAAACGAGAGATTGTTTGAAATTACATATAATACATACATAAATCACGCCTATATCCCCGAAGGGGTAGGCAGAGGTGAACTAGCACCTACGTTTCGCCAATTATGTTAGGTCCCATGTAAAAATGGCGAGCCTATTGCCATTTATCGGGCACAAAAGTCGCAGTACTAATGCTACGTGGTATAAGAGGAACGCTGCTGCCCATTCCTCATCACTGATTTATCCTTAGTCGCCTTGTACGACACCCACGGGAGAGATTTGGGGTGGTGACAATTGTATTCTACTCTGCCGTCACCACGCGGCAAAATTACTCATAATTAATTATGAGCATTGAAAGAATGAACTCGACCTCATGTTGGAAAGTTTATCAGCGTATTCTCTGTAGCAATATAACGTTGTCGTTATTTTGCTTCCATAAGTGAAGTTAGTAAAGCAGAAAGTTGATTACTAAAACACAAATAGTATTGCGACTGTTGCTGAAAATTGTATAAATATAATTAATCTAAAGCTAGACTCTCCTTTCTAGAGTTTTTTTGTGAAATGTTTTCGAGTAACAACAGGCATAGTGCGTGTTGTTACTCGCGCATTGCCAAGTAAAGCACCCCTCTCATGGGCTTGTCCTGGGAGAGGTAGTGTGAGGCAGATAGCCATTAAAACTGGTAAATAATGTCACATCCTAGATGACAAAATCATCTATTTTCTTTTACTAACAAAGAAAAATAGAGTCTGTTTTGTATTACATTTTGTATTATCCTGATTAGTACTTGATAATTATGATTTTTCAAAGTATTTCTGGCCCATTTTTGTTTGTAATAACTTCCATAACATTAATGTAATATTTAAGTAACATTTATTTACTTAATAACACAATTGTAGTTACAAGGCTAAAGAGGCGTATAACCCAAATATGAACAGAAATTCAATGAATTAGTAAATGTTTGATAAACTTCTCTTTATAATCATTTAAAACAAAAATAAAACAATGTAGATAACAGGACAGGTAGTCCCGTTTGTAGGGATAACTCAACACAAGAATAACCTAACCAACATTAATCAAACCAAATTAGCAATGTTCATCAAACAAGGCTAAATGTTGACCAAATAAGTATATTGGTGAGTAATTTAGATTTTTTTTTGATCCGTGTACCTATGTAAGTATACCATAAGGAAATCTATTAATACCAGTCACATTATTGTTTATTCTGTGATTGTCGTAACCTTAGCTTTAAAAGGTCTTTGGCACTATTTGGTTTCTACCAAATGCTCGACGATGCCGTCAATGTGGTGTGGTGTCCTTGACGACATATTTGCTGTAAACTAATTTGACTCAAGAGTTAGCTTGTTGTCTTTGAGGTACTAAGGAGAACCATTATTTTCATTCTTGGCATAACTACTCTGAATATAAATTGAGACGAATCCCATTCCCCCATCTACCTTATCTGTCAACTACCACCAAGTATGCCATAAGTAATTCCATATAAAATAGATAAGGGTCTGTTAGCTTTAAGAATTATAACGGACATATTATATTACAACGATCAGTACAATCAATGCAGTTCCAGATTATACACAACAAGCAAGATTTGTCTTATCAACCTTAACACCTAAGAGAGAAAGAGCAAAACCTATTGAGAAAATTTGACAGCTAAGCAACCTCAAGTGCAAGGACAGAAAAAGGTTGATTCTAGAAAAAAAAAATATACCGTATCCGTGAACCACATCGTACAAGTCTTCGTAATCCGACTGAGAACACCTTGGCGGTGGTTTTTTGGGGGTTTTCAAAATTTTCCCATAAATATCTTCGTTAACCGTGTAGTGAGCTCCTGAGATCCTCGACATTGCGCCTCGAAAACGACACCGATTTCCACTAAAACACTACTTCACAAGTCACTGGCCGTTGCGGATTTGCGAGGAACGTTATAAACGAAAAAAAAAGTTGCATCCGCGACCCAAGGGCGGAGGAAGGGATTCTAAATTTAAATATATCCTTATGCCGGCAAAATGGCGCGGGCGTCTCAGCTATAGACTAATGTAGTACTGATTCACCTCGAAGCGCGGATCGCAAAAATCGCTCACACACAGCCTAACACATTGTTCACATTGATATAAATGTTCGCTATTACCAGCTAGAATTAAGCGCATCGCTGACGTGCTGGAGATTGTTATACGTCGCTATTACTGCTTTTGAGGAGAATAAGAATGACCGTCGTTTGTTTAGCGAAAATAGCGGCAACAGTTCTTCCTAATTATCTCACAAAACATAATTAAACTGCACTACTATTTATTATACATATATTAATGTTCATATATTCCTGTGCTTACTACTAGTTGGTATATTGAATACAACATTCATAACAAAATGCCTTTGTTCTGATGAAAGTTATGAGTATTTTATTCTTAAAAATGCTAGTATTTTGTTTTTCTAAATTGCCTCGAGAAAAATGAATTCAAGCCTCTTTCTATTAATATGAATAGATAAAAACTGAGGATAAAAATATTGCTTCTTATTAGGTCCTAGGCTTTTGACCTTCTTATATTTACAACATTTACCAGGGTTTTTTTACTGTGAATGCTAAGACCTTGGTGGGTCCTGCTGCCGTAAAGACCCTCGCAGGGCGCTACGAATCGAAGCGGGGCAATAATATAACTAAGGATAGTAATAAGTGAAGGTTTCATCAAGTTAGAGAAGGACGGCATACAATTACAGCATGTTAGACAAGGACGGTGAAAAATCTTAAGAGTAATAAAATAATCAACAGGCATATCATAAAATACTGCTGCTTATTGTTTTTGTTTGCGTGAAGCATGAGCCTGAATCTCTCGGCCAATCATGCCGTGTAAAATTGCAAATATTATAATTATGTGCGTTATGACTGGTCGTGACGTCGGTCGCGAGAACTGACGTCAGCCATGGCTCCAGACTGACATAATAGATGTCATTTTCTTTAAGGACAATCTAAGTAAATAGGTAGGTACTCAGTTTGTTCTAACCTTACCTATCCAATTTATCGGAATGACGTACTTAATGTCGGATTAGCTTGTGTCAGGGTTTGGTTTTAAGTAATCCGGAGTCCAGAAAGAGCTACAGAATTGATGTGATAAAAGGAATAATAAAATAATTGTTTGGCAAGTAATGACAGAGTATTGAATATTGGAATCATGAAATATTTCATAGTTAATATAGTAATAGTTCTTCATAGTTTAATTTAATGCGATTCACTGTTTAAGTTAGCATATTCGTTTCTAATGTAGCGCTTAAATCGCTCGACGGTTCATCATCACCAGTAGACGCTGACGGTGCCTAATAAATAATTAACACGCCGCGTCACTTGATGAGGGCAAAGCATCGGAATTAGTCGCACTCGCTCTCACAAACATCGTGCATGCATGCATATGTATGATGCAGTTACTCAATGAGATATCCATATCTACTCCGTCTATACAACGTGTAACAGAAATAACGCACACTGTGAACTTACCCCCGAATACAGAAACGCTACTCAAATTATGAGCACTGCTTATAAAGCTAAGTGGGCATTACCTGTCCGAATTTGTATGGAAAAACGACGAATTTGACAATACTTAAATGTTTAGAATAACTCAAACTTTGAGTAGCGTTTCTGTATTTATCAGAATTGCTGCAATATTAATTACAATAATGCAACACTAGCTGTTAAAATGCTTAAGGAAATAATGCAATTATTTAATAAGCCTAGCAGTAGGTTATTTGGTACAAAGGTCATTGGCCTCAAAAGAAATCTATATAGTGTAAATTATTTCAAATGTATGGTATATAGGTACTCCTAAGTCGCTTCGTAATATCAGATATATTTAAATAATTTTTATTCGAACATTATAATTATAAAATTAGGGAAAACATTACAAACAAATATAATTTCGCATCATCATCATAACTAGCCCTTTTAACATCTCAGGGGCTCAGGCCTTCCCTATTGATGGAAGAATATAGGGAGAATGGGCCATAACCCACCACGCTGGCCCAGTGTGGTGGGTTATGGCTATGGTTGGTAGGTATTTACAAGTGACGATGCAGCCGCGAACAAGGGTCTAACGTGACTTCCAAAGCACAGGGGAACTCGACATAATATATTTTTAGTGGTTGGTTACCCATCTAATAACCGGCCTTAGCAAATGTTGCTTAGTTTACGCAATTGCGTTAGACAACTGTGCCTTCGAGCTCCTCCGCTTTTGTTATCTATAAACTTAACGACTGTGACATTCAGTTTGATTGCTTCTCTTCTAATTATACATTCACAGACTTACGTCAATAAGATAGGGACCACTAAACTGCAATTCGTCTTCATGTCAACATGTTTTTGTAGGTCTGTCGTTATACAGCATCATCATCATCACCGGTCCTTTAATGTCCAAACAGGCACAGGCCCACCTACCTAAAGATGAAAGAAAATAGGGATAATTGGGCCCTAATAACCCACCACCCACAATGGCAAAGTGCAGATTGGTAGGCGTCATATAGCGCAGCTTTTCTGTTATTTATCGCGTTAAATATTGGAAAACTTTTGACTTTGATAAACTTTTCCAATGTAATAGCGTATTTCTTTGACGATTCGTGAGTGTATTAAAAACCTTATAACCCATAGAATATTAAACCATAGATTTATTTTATTTTAATCTAGTGGTCGCCCGCGGCTTTGCTTGCGTTATTGTCGGTGTTTTATACCCTTCCATTGTCTGTATATGGACTATCCAACACAAAAATATTTTTTTCAAACTTGAATAAGTAATTCCTCAGTACCTATAGCGCGTTCAATCAAACAAATTCCTTAGCTTTATAATAGTATACTATATGTCACACTGCTATAACTGACATTAACCCTCCTACAAAACGTGGTTTTGGGTGCTTTACCAGGCGATACCCCAAGTCCAGATTAAACTTCATCAGTACTAGTATTAAGTGTTAAAAGAATGAAAGATTTCACAGAAGAACACCAGTTGCAAGTGATTGAATACTTTTTAAAAACAATCAATAAGTTTTCTTGCTCATTTGTCTCCATAGAGACGCTTATGAAAACTGAAGCGCCTAAAATTATGTTTGAGCAAAACTGTTGCTTTGTAGATAGCGGGTATTGCGGTTCATAAGCAGTAAGGCGTCAGAGCGAAGACATTAATGTAAACTATTTAGCACCATTACGGTGTGTGTGATAGGATGATATGAATCAAAAGGGAGTGGATGGCTTGATGACGTCTGACCGATATGAATGGAAGAGGAAACATACTGCGCCGACCCCAGATGGACTGGGAGCGGGGCAGGGAGAAAAATATTGCCATTTTATTTGTTGTGATGTATTGGGTAATGGTGCTTTTAGAAAAAATGTACTTAAATCTCTCTGTATCGCTCTTCTATAGCATTTAGTTAGCCTTCATCATTCGCCTGTCCTGTTCCCAAGTTATCTATCAACTTTTACTTAAATCTCTCTGTATCGTTCTTCTATGACCTTTAGTTAGCCATCATCATTCGCCTGCTCCGTTCCCAGGTTATCTACTTTTACTTAAATCTCTCTGTATCGTTCTTCTATTGCTTACTTATTGTCATTTTCAATAGTACATTTAAGTTTGACAACCGGTTTGGTCAGTCAGTCGGCCCAGAGGTCCCGGTAGTTTGGATCCTGGTAGAGGCAAATGTTTGTGTCAAGACCACATAAGTGTTTATATTTTATTTAGTATATTTTCAATAACATAATTATTATTATTCATATTAAAATTTGTCCGATATCTAGTATTCATTACACAAATGCTTGCTTATGCTAATAACTTTGGGCTCGATGATAGATGTGAGTGTGAGAATATTGTTTCAAATCTCACTTAAAAATCAACTAAATTTTACGAATTATGTTTCTTGTGGCTGATACTGCGTTCTTTCTGAAAAGTTCTGCATAATATTAGAGCTTCCGAGTTGTTTTGAAATGCCTATTTATGTCGGCTGTTAGATACATAATTAACTATACCACCCACTTAACCTATTTTTTAACTACCGTAAAAAACATGAAAAAGACCGACAATAATCTCAATATTGTTAGACAATCGATAGAGGGGCGATTTGCAGCAACCGCAAGGTTATCTGTTAGGTGACACCGTCTTGGTCAGATACCCAATAAAACCACAGCTTTCAAGTGTTGTAATAAATTATGATACAATAAACAAGAAGACGTTATTTTCATATATGATCAGTTAGTCTTTAGGTGCCTACATAAGTTCCATTGAACTGATTTTCACCTTAAACTTAAAGCTCTACAGACTTTAGATTAGACAGGATTGCGCAAGATTTGTTTACTGAGTCGGATTCCGAACGCTCCACTGACACGCTACCGATATAGCGCAAGGTCGTTCAATAAAAGCTACCTGACTCATTTGAGAATCTCACAAGCTTCTGTTATCTGCACTTACCAAGGTATGAACTGAAATCTGTAAAGTATCTCCTCCAGTCCGGCGAGCTCAGCTCGGGGGGGCTCAGCGGTCCCCGGTCAGCGGTGTACTTGCGTTCGAGCACGGGGGAGAACGAGACGGTTTTAGGGGATGCGGAGCGTGTGCGCACAGATGCCATCCCTCTTGCTCGGGGTATATAAAGCGGCACTGATTCAAGTCTCTGCACAGTCGTGGTTGTACCACGGTTCGGGGTAGACTGGTTATTTTCGGTTGGATGCTGAGTTATCTGCGGCGCGAGCGACGCCGGGTGATAGCGCGGTCACACTGCGGTACTGGCGACAGAGTTACGCGACGTGCTATTCCCGTCAGGTGGTCATTTCCGCCGTTTCATAACTATCGCAAACTGACTACACTAACCTATTTTGAATGGTTACGGGGGATAAAAAATTGGGGTCAAAAAATGGATTCCCAATCCAGAACTCAATAGCTGGAAATGACCACCTGGAGCCTGACTCAATCAATTTTCAATGAAGTAATGTCAACAGTCGATGCGTCAATCGTGTTGTTATGAGCCGTGTTGATGATGCTATCGTCCGAATGCGTATGGAGACAAGAAAATTATTATAAGTGACCATGTGTCCGCTGAAGAGTCGCGTGATGACTCGGGGGCAGTTACGCAAGAAGCGAGTGGGCGGGCGGCGCGTACAAATTAGTACGTTTCAATGAAAGCTCTCGTAATAGTAGTAAACCACTTTGAAGTTGTCGTCTTTGGGTGGCCTTCATTTGATTTCACTGCGTAAGTTGTATGTAGGTATTAACTTAATACAACATTTCTCAAACACAAACGAGATATACCTACGAACAACTTAAATGTGTTTGAAGGACACTGGATAGGCATAATGAAAATGAAGGTAGATAGAAGTCAGAAATATGGATCTACTATTGACGAACGAAACTTTTGCCAAAATGTATGATTTAAATCTGAGCGTGATTAAGCAGTTTCGATTGTTTCTTGTGGACTCAGTAATAAATCCCAAATTCCAACATCCTTTCCCTTCCTTCTAAAGCGTGTAAATAATCATACTAGAGATTTGGCTATGTTCTTTTCACAGGCAAGCCTGAGACCTACAATCCTAGGGAACGATGTTAAAGGTGTATCAGTAGTCAACGTACAACATTCTCAGATAGAAGTGGGTTGGTTCTATTCTAAACACGGCTCTGTTTGTTTCCTCCTTGTTTAATACAAGGTTTATGTTTATGTGTTTTGTTTTGTTTAATATAAGGTTTATGTTTATGTGAATACAGGTAACACAAAGCAAGAGAAGCATTAAAAGCCCAAAAAATATCTACGTTATAACACAATGATTCAATCATCAGCAACCTTCTGAATATGGCGAAGCCAAGTAGTAAAATTGGTTAACCCGAGCAATATCCATAATTTATTATTAGTTTAAAGATGTGTTCAACCGACATCTAGGGGCTTCGGACCACAATATGTATAATAAACAGTTTGATAAATTGTTTCCTTTTTTATATTAATTTCGCCGGGAATTAAGAAATTAATGGCATATTTTGATGTTACCCGGGAAAAGTTAAGAGGATTTAATAAAGGAGATGGATTATATGCTTTTTTTTTTATTACAAACGTGTACGCGTTAGTAAAATAACATCTTGTATGCAACTTCATGGTCAACATACTTATTTTGCATTGTATTTATGGGGGAACTTAAGTGGATGGAGAAAAAGAGAAAATACCGAAGAAAGAAAGATCGAAACATGAAAGCAACAAAAACGCCATTGTATATATATCAGATTTGTACAGAATTTGTTGCAAATAAAGAAGTCATTTCTACTTTTATTTCTAAGCTTTTACCACCTTGTCCTAATGCTGATATGTAAGAAATGTACTTGTCTGTGCTAGGCCATATTAGCCACAGAACAGAAAAACCTCTTTTTTTATACTTCATGGTACGGCCACTGATATAAAATTGAGTCGTTCTACTCTAATTGAACTAGGTACACGGATGCTCTACATAAATCAAATTGTTTTGTTTGTTGTGTAGATTACTGTAGATCGTAGGCGTCTTCCTAGTGGGTGTAACGCTACCGGAGGCCATTCTGTACTTGGAACTTAAGTAATAAAACATTAATATTAAATTGCATTATAACATAATTATACAGTTATTGATGACTTCAAACTAATAGACTACTCCGTGGTCAGTTTAAGGAATGGAACTTGTAAATCAATTTTTAAATAGGGTTTATGTCACCACATTTAAATCTTTTCATAATCATCAATTTTGTAAAAATTTCAATAAAAAAGATTGATTTTTTTTTTCTTGAGTTACAAAGCAAAATTGCAATAAATAGTATATAACTATGGTCATATGTTTAGTTAAGATATTTTAAAAGAACTTTTTAGGATGTAAAGGTGGTACAATTTACCTAATGGTTCAAATGACACTATTTTGTCCTATATACATATTTTTTATGATATGAAGGGGTTTAAAACTAACACCAGCGCCATTAATTGCTTTAATATGTTATTCCTAACCCAGATAGAATATTTTCCAGAAACCAATTTAAGTATTACACATACAAACTAGCATTACGCACTACTTTTTAATTGAATCTACCATCTGTACTGTTGTTTAATACTATGCACTTCTTGACAGAGTTTCTATACTTTTGTCAGTTGAAAAAAAAACCGTAACCAAAATTCTTTTAAACTTGACGTCTAAATCCAATATGGAATTTGGACATGGAGCATTAAAATTCCAGCACATAATTAGAAAATAGCAGGAGCGACACCACAGTTCGTCGGGACCGCCGACAGAATCTGATAACGCATGAATCAAATGTTGATACACATCGCGACTCGCGACCCACTGATTGCCGGAAGACTGAATGACAACCCGGCGTCACACTTCGATACACACGCTAAATGTCAACTAATATAATGCGGAACAACAATACAAAACGTTTGGTGATAAATTATGGCTGTGCCATTCCTTGGGGAGTGTTGCGGTAGGTATCTTTGAGCTTTGGTATTACGAAGAGTTGGGGCAGGGTCATTGTTTTTTTGAAGTTATTTAATTTTACTGAACCCTCGAAAAATGACGAAAAAGACAGACAACGGTAGAACTTCAATTACTGGAATACCGTTGATGTAAAAGACTCACTTTCTAGTGAGAGTGACAAAGTTAGGAAACTTAATTTTTAAAAATGGAACAGGAACAAAGGCTGACATCGACGGTATAAAAAAGAAATCGTAAAGGTTGTATTCGACTGAGATCCATTTACAGGAAATTGAACATAAAGTAATACATACTTAAATAAAACATGAAACATAGGGTACCATTATCGTGGCAAGTAGAATCGAAGTAGATTTGACGACCAGCCATGGGCCCGACGGAAAAGTGCCAACAAAAAGCGCCTTGTTTGAGCGTTAGCGCAACCAACGTAAACAGAACTCATTTTACTCCACCACGTGCTCCCGGGATTCCTAGCCGCGCGATCAATCACGGCTCATCGTTGTCTGGACATTATGATGTCCCTGTTTTATTTATAGGCAATTAACACTGATGCCTTGCGGCGCCAAATACATGTATCGTGTTGTTTTGATTGACTGTTGACATTCGCTTGTACAGAGCGGTTTCTTCATGCTGTTGTATTTCGTTTACGGAACAATGTTGCGTGTGTATGCAAATCAGTTTCGATGTTCAAAATATCTATTGAATCAATAAGTTTTTTCGTTATTAATGTTTGTCCATCAAAAACAATAAATTGGATTGCGTTACGTAGCAATGCAGCCTTAGAAAATTAAACTTCAATGTTTAAGTTTCTGTTTTGAAATAACTTAGTCCCAAAAAGTTGTACCGCATTGAAAATTCAAGGGTTTCAACAAACAATGGATCTAGGTCAAAATACATTTCGACATTTACAGTGAAAACTCTACTTTATCCAGTTTAGTTACAATCTAAAAGGTTACTAATCATAGGATAGTATAATTCAATAAGCTCTGTCTCCGTCACAGCAAAGGGGATCTCTCGGCAAATCAGACGGCCGCCAACAGCAGCGTGCCGCGCTAACGACCACACAAATTAATAATTCGTCTCGCACTTGTCACTCATCAACCGTCGCCGATGGATTTACGGCGTCGTCGTCGGCGCACTCACTCAAAATACAACTGACCGCATAAACAAATTCAAAGACGTACACTATAGGCCGTCGATAAAATAGCTATACTGTGATAATAGTGCGGGTCCCGCGCGCTTGAGGCGGCGTTACGATGGATGTCGCCGAGGCAACTGCCAAGACGCGGCCCAGCCAGCGCAACACAACATCAGTGGGACGGCGTCTAATGATCTTCGGCTCATTGTAGGAATTGCGCGCCTAATGGGGCCGTGTGGGCGATTAACGTACGTATCGGCCGGTAACGAGTGACCAGCCCCGTAGCACGGGCCATGGACACATCTCCTTCGAGTGAAAGAAAATCTTTTCCTCTCGCTCTGACTCCCACTAAATCCCGAGACAAAACACTGTGAAGTGGTGGAGAGAGACTTGTCCACGTCCCCGTGCTAGGAAGGTCGTGCCGTAGCGGACCAGCGTTCGCAGAAGCCGCCGCGTAAGGGAATGCGGGACGCGATCCACACGAGGCACGCTGCCTTTTTGCGTACGGCTTCCTACTCTGGCCGAACGTGCCATATAGAAACTTAAATCCGTAATCTGTAAACGTTGATTAATTAAATAAGGACACGCGGCGTTTTTGCGGATATTGATAATGAACTAACAACGCCTTTCACGATGCGAAGGCAGACTTTGCGTTCGTAACTGGGCAACATGTGAACCAAGCCTACATACACACATGAATCACATCCCCGAATGGGTAGGCCGATTTAGACAATTATGTTGGGCCCCATGTATTACGGGGCGGGTCTTTTGCCATCTATCGGACACATAAATCGCAATACAGCAGCTAAGTGGTATAACAGGAACGCTGCTCCCTATTACTCATCGCATCTTTAGTCGCCTTGTATGACACCCGCGCGAGAATGGAGATAATTGTATTCAGTATTCTGCTCTGCCCCCCTAACCTACCTTCCAAAAATACTAATTGGGCGACCAAACGCCCAAAAATTCGGTGAAAAGCCTATGATTTTTCATTGATTCCAATTCTTCAGCCGCCCCTAACTTTATTGTAGAAGCTCGCTTTATAATTAACCTTCTTCTTATCCCTGCCCTGTTCCCAGACTATCTGAGGTCAGTGCAGTACGTTTCCTCTTCCATTCAAATCGGTCAGACGTCATCAAGCCAACACTCCCTTTTGATACATATCATCCATAACACGGGAAAGGTGCTCGTGACGAATGAATGTATAGAGCCCTCTTAGGGTATATCGTTTTACTATTTATCAATTGCAATAAAATTAGTTTGAAATATATCCTCGTTCCTCGGATATCCATTAGGAAATCCATTAAGTTACAACATCCATCTATCCATTAAGTTACAGTAGACAATGTCACAAGTTATCTTGAGCCAAAACACAAGTGACCTAAATGACAATTTTGTTTCTAACAAGACGCCGGCGAAGAAACCATAACCAATCTTCTGGCTAAAGCCATCGCCGTATCTAATGAGCCGTGACTCCATAAATTTCAGAGTCTTCTCAAGACGACCAATGCCTCGTAACCAAATAATTAGCTGTTATCTATACTTAATTAGATATCGCTGCCGGGTTGTGGTTAGTGGGCGAGCACTATTTTTGGAAACTTGTTTTAGGTTAGAACTACGCTCATGTGCGTAGATATGTTAGAAGCGTGTTACATAATGCCATACGTAACAATGCTAAGCACACAAATCATGCTTGTTTATATCCGAAGGGATAGGCAGAGGTGTTTTAACACCCACCAGCCTATCGTCTTCCGGGCATGTTACTTGGTATACTTCGTAGAGCGCTAGGTGCTACCCATTCATCATCAATCCCATCATATTTATTATTAAGCACTGCATTTTCAAGACATTAACAGAAGTCTACTTTCATTTGCTCTAAGAAAATCTCAGCCACATATAACTTGTAACGTGGTGGTATAATAATGAAAAATACACACTTCTTAACCTTTTAGATCAAAGATTAATAAGGAATAATAAAGAATTTAATGGCGATCTCAAAGTTCAACTTAAAAGCTTAGTTGAAAACTAAGAGCTTTTTATCAATAACACTTTCATGTGAGAATAAAACTGAGAAGGTGTTATCTATTGATGAGTGGATTTGGATAGCAGTTGTGGTGTGGCTAATTGAAGAGACCTCGGCACCGACTCGATTAGAGGTGACTAGGACGAAGCATCGACTTAAATAATCGTTCCGCTTTGTTCTATTCATTGGGAGGAGCGACATATCACGTAAACGGACACTAATTTATAGGCAATTGTTCCAAGCACCTTTTATGGAAGTTGGCGTAAGTAATTGTTAGATAGGAATCCAACTACAGAACCCATAAAACAATGTAACATGAAGTCATCGTTGTATAAATTGTAGGGATAATGTTCTCTTATATTTGCACGAGCACCAAATAGTACGATAAATAGCTTTACAGCGGCTGTGGTACCCCCGTGACCACGGCCGCTGTAAAGTGATGAAAGAGTCAGGTTAAATAATAAAAATGTATAAGTCACTTTTCCAATAAATTGCTTTACCACTAGCATGGTGCGTCGTCGGTGAGATGGACCATAAAATATGAACCAAAAGGAGTGGATGGCTACATGACGTCTGACCGACAGGAATTGGAGTCGAAACATACTGCGTCGACCCCAGATAAACTGAAAACAGCGGAGCAAGATCATGGTGATAACGAATAATAGATATTTAAATGAAATTGTAAAAATATTTACATTTACATAATTACAGGTAATAATATTATCTTAGGGCAATTCCTATAGTGAGTCATAAGGAATGTTGAAACCTGGGCCATCCGTAGTATGTAAATTTCAATCTGATGGGAAAGGCGTGCGGCGCACAATTCCTAGAATACACCGATGATCGTGGAAATGTAGGAATAAAAGTGTAAGAAGAAGATGGCATTAAAGTCTTTTAGGCATTGGGGATTTAATTAGATTTAGAAAAACAAGCCCAGCCCGGCTAGCATGACCACCGAACTGTCATAACTTTCTTTGATTTTTGACAGTTAAAAGCGATAAATGGCTATATCATATCGTGTTTCGGTGTTCATGCTAGCCGGGCAGATATTAAACGTAATTTAAAGACTGAAGTTACAAGAAAGTTCCCGAGAATATTACTGCAATAATAAGTGACGAGCAATGATATAATTCTACGTCCTACTAGTTATCAAAATAGTAATCATCATAATCAATTATAAATGATTTGCCAGTGGCAGGTCCATCATTACAGGAAGCTACGCGGCTTCATGTAGGTTAGACGGGAATGGTTCGATGACAGTTGTTAAAATTCTTAATGTCCCGTGTAACTACTATGTAAGTTATGTAAGTATACTTGGTATTGAATTAGACAAAATTCTAAACACGTTTTTTTTCTGTCACACAGAAAATAATTAACAAACGACATGCAGATGGAAGTAAACATAAGTGAGGAAATAGTTAAGAGGCAGTTTGAAAGTAACACCATTGACAGAAGATAAGAGGCATCGTTTAGCTTCGCACAGTCATGTTATGAGAAGAAACAAAATTTATTTATTTATATATTTAACAATGTTTTTTTTTAATCTATAATATTTTAATATGCATGTGACATTTGAATGTTGATAGAAGGAGAGAAAGAGCTAGACTGAACAGGAGATGGCTGGATTGCGTGAGAAATGACAAGACTGTGAATGGAGTGAAAGAGACGATAACTAACAGGAGCGAATGGAATAAAAATCAAACTGCGCAGACCCCAAATGAAATGGAAAAAGGGCAAGTGGATGACGATGATTCATAAGACCTTATATAATTTAGGCCTAGCAATGGTAATAAACAGGCGCGATGTGTGCAATATACTTATGTAAATTTAGCTACACTATTACCTTCAGTTCCGACACAGCATTATTTACAGACTTGAAATATGAAACAAAATCATCACCTATCCATTTATCAATCGGTTAACATCGAACACTGTTGCGAAACCAAATTAATCAACTTGGAGCAGAGCAGTTTTTCGAATAACACATAGATAATTTTAAAGTGAGATCCATAAACAATTCAGTACACAGAATCCATCGTTACAAAATAGAACATAAAACAATACAACACACTTGTGTTTCTGGAACACTGACCGCAACAAACGACTGTAAACAATGCCAAATATTGGAACATCTATATCCGAAAAATAAGTAGTATTGCAATATCAACTATAAAGTTCCGTGGGGCATATCAGAATAAATTTAGCACCACTCCCTTTCACATGAGTAAGGGGCCGCCTAAGGGTGTATTCTGCCTTCCACAACAGCATTTCTTAAGAGGACTGGGCTCAGGCCGGCGGCCGACCGAAAAAGCTTTAATAATACTACTACTTACTATGTCGGATTCAATTGAACATTTTCATCCTGAGTACGACATCATATCTATTTCAGTGTCTAGACCTACACGATCAAAAAAATCTTTTCTAAAATAACTTATAGGTAGATCGGTAATTACGTTTATAATAGATGTTCGAGAACAGCTATGCTTAAGGAAGTATAACTGACCTTTTACACCTTCTAACCCAGCATTAAACAATCATTGACTACATACGTTCATTACTTTACTACATAAGATAATTGTTGCTGAAATCAAAAACCACAAGAGCTTACCTGACATTTTTCAGTGGGGAACTGTAGATGCAATTCACCACAGGCTCAATTCGAACACGCCAGTTCGAGGATCATAGCAAAACTGAGTGGTCATATCATCAGCACGAACGCGCAGGAATGCGCTCACCGCCATATGTTTACTATTTGAATCGGGAACGCGCTATATTGGCGGCTGGCAAAGATCGGATCAAAGTATCAAACACACAATTCCTCGGAACACAATGCGTTCTTCTCAAGGTGAAAATATTAACGAATTGCAATATAAATTTGCATGTTTGTCACTCACTATACTATTGATCTCTCGGCGGAATTCGAGAACAATGCGCTCTCGAAGAAATCAATGAAATTTGTGATAGGTTTCAATGCAATCGCAACTTGGTTTTGCCGGGTGTGGGCGGGCGGGTGCAACGTTGCAGCGGTTAATGTACTCATGACGTCACGGGAACCATGCGCCGCTGATAACGATCGATAAGGCAACTCCTGAACAAGTAGGTATAACAGCCATGGTTAACTTCGATTCGCAAGCAACATTTACACAGCAAAATTACAATAGGTTCAGTCAACGGCACTTTAGACTACCCAAAACTGTCAAATTCCTTCAATCGATTATCCTTAATGGACTTAATGGACTTGTTTGAGGTAAAGCACAAAGTCGATTGAGAAAATTTGACATTTTGTGGTAGTCTGACGTGCTGTTGACTGTACCTACAAATTATTTTTTGTCTTAAATAACTTTAATCGAATTGTTATTATAACTTATGAAGAGAGGCCCTCTAGTGGACGTTCACTGAACAACAACAAAAGTTTAGCTCTAGTATCGCGATGAATGCAACCATAGGCCTTGCCAGCATGCTCAATCGCGTAGCTCTAGTGTGATAAGTTGTAAGAGGCTTCGACAGATGGCGCAAGTTTCTTTACAAAACAACCTTCATAATTGAGACTGCATATGAGTTGCCTTATTTTAAAATAAAATTTATAGCATCATTCATACTAGAATAAGAAATAATATTGATTAAGAACTCATTCGAAAATGGTAAGCCGGGTATACGACCGGCGGCCGGCCGTAAAAGCCTTAAAATAATACTCCGTACCTACTATACCGGATTAAGTTTTAACATTTTAAACTTGAGCTTGAGTACCTACGTCAAATCTAAAATAAGCCAAATTCTAGAATCTTTATCTTACTAAACAACAACACGAAACTCACGAAAACGATGCTAACTCTGAAATATTAAATAAAACAGATAGGTAGACGACTGACTGAAAATGACAAATTAAGCTTTTCACAAAACTAATAATACACAAGCATTAGCAGTGACAAAAATAAAGGAACCACTTTAAAAGAATTTGGCATCAAACTGAGATCTAATGAGGTCGTTCACCGTGTTAACGTAACTCTGTGATAAATCAGCAAAACATAACACTTGCAGTGATTTCGTAATAACAAAACTCCTTTGGGGTTATTTCAGAAAAACTTGTAACATGAATAGAAACATCACGAAATTCACGAATCATACCTATCAGTGAACCCACGTCACGCCTTCTTAATCCCGAAGGTAGAAGGTGTGTTAATTTTGCCGCATTCGCTATTTAAAGTTTTATAGGCATGAGCCTACAGGGCAAATTAGTCGTAATATTGCTTGGAACCAGGAACAGGAACACTACTGCTCATCCCTCATGATATTTTAAACCCTCAGTCGCTTTAGCTTTGTGCGACACCAGCAGGAGAGCTTGAATTTGTGACAATTGACATTAAAACTCTTATAACGATAACTTGCAACCAACAGTACAGTTTTGACTCTGCAAAAGTACACTATAGTCTCGTTTAAAAAAAATTGTGTTAGCACAAATGGAAATTGTCAAATTCGTCATAATTACGGCGACGACCAAACTTTGCTTTATTGAGCTTCACGTGACATCTTTGGATCAACAAACCGGGCCAAGGATTCGGACATTGATAGTGAACAAATATAGCTGACCCTGTGGTCTTGATTGTTAGGGTAGTTTTAAACAATGTATAGGTAGATAGTTCTTTAAGAAAGTATTTGCTATTTTAAAATTCTAGAATCGTCTCTTCCATCATAGATAATTATAACTCACCACTCATAAATATGCGTCATAGACATAGACCCAATGATAAAGGAACCGGATGTAAAGGGCATTCAATTTTTTGTATCAGCCACATCAAAGGAATACTTTTGATAGTCAATTATTTTATCATTAGTAAACGCTTGCGTTAAAATAATTATAAACTATTTAACTCAATAAATTCTTGACGAATTCGTAAGACTATCCTGCGTTATTATAGAATAGACACAACCACCTGTTGAATATAGGCCTCCCCTGGGGAAACATACTGTGCCAATTCCAGATAAACTGGGAACAGGACAGGAAGATGATGATGATTTGCCGAAACCAATTGGCATTGAGCATCGCATATTGCAAAGAGCACCGACAGTTGTTTTGGCGCAAAAATGTACTCGAATGGTGCTCAAGTGCTTGGACAATCTAGAGAAGGCAGCGGCTTCCTTCCTGTCCTGTTCCCAGTTTATCTGAAGTCGGCACATTATTTTTCCTCTTTCATTAATATCAGCCAGACGTCATCTAGCCGTCCGACCCCTTTTGATTCACATCACACCGGAAAGGTGCTAGTAGTGACTGAATGTAAAGAAAACTGTCGGAAAGGACCATGCCGACAGACAGACGGACGGAGAGTGATTGGGATGACAACATTCCAATCCATACTGCTCAAGTCTTTGGCTGAGATTTTACTGCCGGCCGCCTGCCTGACGCCAGCCTCATTGGGTATAATCGGTTTCGACAAATATTTGTGCTAATTAGGTGCCTTGGGATCTCCCACGGATCATTTCATTTCAGATTTGATCGCGTAGAGAATTTTCTATTTCCTTTGAGCTTTCTAATGAGGCATTTGATCCAACTATCCTGGTCGATTAATTTAGTCACGCTAATAAATGTGAGAGAGTGTGACTAAAATTATCAACTAGACTGAACAAGAAACGTCACAGTCACAATTAGTCTATTGTCTGAAAGATTTACACGATTTTTATACGACACTCTACAAATTTCAATGGGCAATGCAGTGGTTATGTCGAAGAACACTAGGAAATAGCATTATAATTATTGGTAATCTACAGTCAATTGTCTCTTAGCTTTCTAATGTCGTTGGCATGCAGCAAAGAGATTTAAATACGTTCCCTGTTTCCCACGCTTTCTTCATTTCACTGACAAACATTGGCTCTGTCGAAAAACATTGAAACCCGTGGCTCACTTAAAAATCAATCAAAGTAGGCATTACGCTCTGTGCAAATTGGACGGTGCCCATTTTATTGGCTATGATCCAATTCAGAAGTAAATACTCTCATCGTTGATAAACAATAATAATGTCACTGACCGACCCAAATTTGCTTTGAACATGTGTAATTCTTACAAAAATCTAATTTTATTCTGCGGTTCATTCTGTGCCGTGTAGTGACGGCAGAGCAGTATATAATTGCTACCAACCCCCATCTCTCCCGCGCGTAGGTAGAGCAGCGTAATTCTAATACCAGTAATAAAATAAGAAATACCCTAGCCAAGTGGCCAATTTATGGAACGCATAGAATACAAAATGTATGAAACGAATGTATTACAGAGGGAACAATACGTCAGTTTCATACTTTTGCTTTCTGTGCGTTCCAATAGATAACCCACTTTGCTAGGCCCTCTGTAGATAGAAAATAATACTTTCCAATGTTAATTTTCGAGCCTACAACTACAGTTTCTACAGTCTATTGCTATTTTGAAATATACATCTATTATTATTTCAATGACCGACTGGAGTCCTAGAGTAAAAACAGTCTGAAACAAAATTACAACATCCCTACCTACCGAGCGACGCGCTACAAAAATAAATAAAATGTTAAATCCCTTCTGAACAAAACAATCAATAAAATAAATTAACGATCCAGTAAATTTCCCGAAAAGCAACGTTATTTATAATTAATTATTCGCTTTACATGTTTTTTAGAACGGTCAAGCAGAATCTGGAACGTTCTAATTTATTGTCAGCACTAAAAAGTGCCTCTAAAACGAATGTGTCTTTGGTTGAGATCCTCAAGTCCATATGGTTTAATGAGAAAAACACACACAACCAGTACGATTAACAACGAAGATAAAGTTGCGATCGAACGTTTGTGCGGTATGAGGAAATAAGACGTATTCCTGTACTTAAAATAAAACGAAACGGCTGTTACCGAGCCGCCATACCTCGAGTCACTCAGACGCACTAATTAATTCCTAAATAGTAGCATTGTATTAGTTACTCGCTCACGTACGTGAAGGATCTCGATGACTTAGTGCGCTCGGCCTGCGATATTCCCTAAGGCCGGTTATTGGATGGGTGACCAAAAAATATGGTATCTCGAGTTCCTCCGTGTTGGGCCAGCGTGGTGGGTTATCGGCCTGTATTCTTCCATCGATAGGGAAGGCCCGTGCCTCAACAGTGGGGTATTGAAATGGTTGGTGATGATGTCAAGAAAGTACGAGTAGTATACGCACAATTTGCCTAATTTTAATTTCTGACCGATTTTCGCCTGTTTGTACGAAAGGTCTGATCGCTGGCTCTGGCTATCCGCTAAGAGGTTCGAATACTGGGAGGGTGAAATGAACACAGATGAACAATTTTGTTCTCGAGTCATGGTTGATAATGTTTATATAATTTATTTTCAATACATATTTATATTCGGAATAAATACTTATTATGTATTATTATGTGTCAATTTATCCGTTATCTAATTACAAAGTTCATAAGCTGCTTACTTTAGGCTAGAATCAGCTAGAGTGTCAGAGTGTCAGAAATATTAATTTATATTCTTTTTCTACAGTGACCTCATTTCGAAAAATATAAAAACCATTATAGCACCGTCAGCAAAATTGACTATGAAACACGACCGTGGTGAGAAACGTGAAGGTTACAAATTACTTAATACACAACATTACACTGATTCACCGTAACAGATGTGGTTCATATCTGGGAAAAATATGACGAATACCTACAGGCCATGACTTGTAACAAGTTCCGTTAAATTTTGTTAATGGATTTAACATGGTTGGTTCCCTTTGCCTTTTATTTAATCAGATTAAAACTCTCTGACATCAGGATGTTCACGCGTAACGAAATGCGCCCGCCCGGGATAATGCGCACGCCTTTTTCTTCCCGCCTAGCACGGGACGTGGACAAAATCTCTCTCCACCACTTGATAGTGTTTTGTCTCGGGATTAAGTGGGAGTTAGAGCGAGAGGAAAATATTTTCTTTTCGCCGATGATATTTACTCCACTGTGTATGTGTATTAAAGTGCGAATTAAGTCACCGTTTTTTTTTTTCCGATAAAAAATTCAGGAGTAAATCAGTGTAATCACTAGACTTAAACGATCAATGAATAAACAAGTGTTTATAAATCAGTCGTCAGTATTATTTCAAGCCAACAGAAAACTTAAATGAGCTAATACGATACCTACTCTCAACAAACTTGGAAATTAACTAGATTGAAGCGTTATTTGCATAAAAGGTCGGAAGGTGAAGTGCACCAAAATAAGTGAAGCATAATACAAGAGAGATATAACAACAGAAAGACCTTACATTTCTCCCTTGAGACGAAGGTGACACAGGTCCATAATAGCGCTGACATCAAGATGTTAATGGTCAACCGTATTGGGGCATAGGCCGTATATGGAAATGCGGCTTTCCTTTCTGCTTTAATACTCTTCCGTCAATGGAATGACTCAGAATAAATAAAGCTGAACATAATATTATATAGGAATCCATAAAGTGATTAATAGTTTTACGGCCTGTTACAATGCTATATTATCTTCAGATCAAGATAAAGCTACATACATACATACGTCACGCCTTTCTCCCCAGGGATAGGCAAGGCAGAGATCACTTCTTTCAACTTGCTACGTTCCTTACATATTTCTTTCGCTTCATCCAATCTCAATAGCATGCTCTTGCATGCCCTTGCATTTTTTATTTCAATTTGATGATAAAAGATCCAGGGAGGCTTTCACCTGCCGTTTTCTTGCCGACACATTATATCCTTTAGGTCACTCTCCTTACAATCATCTTTTCTACGTGACCAAACCATGCGAAATTCCCTTTCTCGATTGTTGTCATTACGTATTCACTTCATTCATTTCATTCCATTCATGTCATTTCTCAGGAAATCCTTCGGTCCATCTCTTCTGCGGAAGACCGCAGAGGAAGACCTCTTCATGTCCTTCCCTCTTCATTCATATCCACCACTCTTACCCCCGAATACAGAAACGCTACTCAAATTTAAGTACTTCTTATAAAGTTAAGCTGTCAGAATTGGTATAGAAAAACGTCAATTTTGACAATACTTAAATGTTAAGCAGGATTCAAACTGAGTAGCGTTTCTGTATTCGGGGTATTTTGTATGTGTGTGTATTTGTGTTTTCTATACTTCTGATAACATGACCATTCCATTTATTTTCTAAAAATCAAAACAATTTGACGCAGTGAAGCTTCGCCGGTGCAAAATAAATTACGAGCACTTGGTTAGTTTTTTTTAGCCAAACAACACTTTAATGAGTCATATTTCTAAAGTGTTCTGAAATGAGACCATAATTTTACACTTAACTATGATTAATGCTATTATGTCTAACAAGAAAATCTACAGGGTCTCAGTTTATTTTGGTAAGTTTATACATATTTACATATAGTAACGACAAATATGAGAATTCTTTGATGATTCACTTCATGGAATAAGCGAATATAGGTAACAGGCGATATTATATCATTTAAGTCGCTAAGGTAAGATTCAAAGTAGTTCGACTGTGATAGATTCTTTTGTCTTTACATACATATCGTAAATTATTGATATTAAAATCTTGACAGCATATTCATTGGAAGCCCATTTGCATATTTATTTCAATTAAAAGCAGGTTACTTACTAGGCCGCCTTCGTGACTAAGGATTTACCAAAACGTTGTATGAATGATTAACTAGTTCTAACTTCGCCATATGGTTCGTATTATTGCTTCAGCATCGGAATAAGCGTGAAGAATGTACGTACATCTGTGAGTGAAGCGACGTAACTGACGTGATAAACCGTCAACTTATATTGATCTTCTATGACAATCCATTATATTATTTTAATAGATTTATTTTACTGGATATAATAAATAAATAATAATCTATTGTATTATTATAATAATAAAAAGTAAAATATGTGTTAATGGTATATTTTACTTTTTTGTGGTAATTTTAATTTTTAGTTAAGTAGTTTTATTTTCTCATCGCGCCGACAAATGTGTATTTTTAAAATTTGTGGTTGACTGGGAGCGAATGCTTTTAGCATTAAGTCCGCCATTTGTAACAATTTGTTTATTGTGCCATAAAGATTAAATAAATAAAATAAATAAATATAATAGATTTTTCTAAATTGTATAGGAAACACAGATTTATTATGTTGATGTGTGATGACGGCGCGCATACATTTGTCACCACAACCAATCTCTCCTGTAGGTGTCGCACAAAGGGAGTAAGGGTTAAGACAGAAATGAATAATGGGCAGCAGCGTTCCTTTTATACACCACCTTGTGTATGTACCCTCATCATCATCACCAGCCCTTTGACGTTCCCACTGCTCGGGCACAGCCTATGGATGGAAGAATATAGGGAGAATGGGCCATAAACCGTCAATGCAATATGTATGTACGTATGAATGATATTATAAGGAAATGCTATTAAAATCGGCGATTTGCTATCGGTTTCACTATAGAACGTAGGAAGAGCGATAAACAAATTACTGTTACATAAGCCAAGTCCGTAATCAATTGAATGCTTATGTGGGCTAAAATGATAATATGAATTGAAGGTTGAAAAAGTTGAGCGTATTAACATACAGAACTAATAGTTCTGATCGGGATCCTTAAGGCTGGAGTTCATCAACACGTAAAACAAGCGATAAAAGATAACCGTCAGTTTATGACAGTTCTTGCAAACGATAAAATGTCAAAATCCGACGGTTAAATAATAATCGCCTGTTTAAGTGTTGGTGAACTCGGGTCTCAGACGAGCAGTTAGCTAGGCTTTCCAAAATGATGTCTTAATTTGTATGCTATAAAGTGGGTTCTCTACCTTCCTGCACAGACAAGGGCGAACTTCCAGTAAGGATTTTGAAGGGCCGATGAAGAAGATTAGATTTGTATATGAAAGCCAGAAGCAGTGGCTATCTCACAAAATCCCCTTTTTTTTATTTAGTTGTATGGGCCAGTTTACATACATACATACATAAATCACGCCTATATCCCCGAAGGGGTAGGCACAGGTGAACCAGCACCCGCGTTTCGCCAATTATGTCAAGCCCCATGTAATAGGTGGCGAGCCTATTACATGGCGGCGAGCCATTTATCGGGCACAAAAGTCACAGTAAATTGCTTGGTTGTACGAGTATAAGAGGAACGCTGCTGCCCATTCCTCAGCACTGATTTATCCTTAGTCGCCTTGTACGACACCCACTAAGTACCTACCTACGTCAATTCTATCTAAAATTACTAAGAAAGTTAGAGATATCCAATGAATTTAAATACAAAGACAAATATATTGAGTTTCTGGGAAAGTTCGTAAAATTTATAGGAGCAAATATTGATTGGACTTTATTGTATAATATTTTTTATATATAATATTTTAATTTAGCACATACTGTTTTAAATTTGTAGCCAATTAAACACCAATCGTGCTTTACCTACGTTATGTCACCACCCGACCTTCAAAAGGTGCTCGCATCAAGTATATCTGCGTTGTGTTTTTCAATGAAAACCGGTATTCCATGTGATCTTTATTAAAATCAAAATTCCACACGTTCGTAACGCAAGGCAGGAGTCTGTGAAGGATGCCGATTCCGGTAACTGAGTAAAAGTATAATGTTATAAAATTTTATGAAAACGAAACGACGGATGAAAAATAATTGCTTGCGACAGAGGTGAGAATCTTGACATGGATATACGGAGTGACAATAATGGAGAAGATAAGGAATGAGTCTGAAAGAATAGTGATAAGCCAGTGATAGAAAAGTAGAAAGCGAGCGAAAAAAGTTCAGAAACTTACAGCGATTACATATCAGAATTTTCATTTGTTTGAAAGATAATCTTGCAAAATAAGTAACAGTTGTTGCGATATTTCATTGCTCGATGTACGTTAAAATGCTCTATCTAATTACAACCTAAGATAAACATCATTCGCGTTAATTTGCAAAATATTTACGTGGGCTTAAATTGCATGAACATTGAACACCTTTGATTAAATGCACCGAGCCAGGCTGGGCATTATCTAACAGGCTTTGGAGCAACTACCCACGGGATTCTATTAACAGTGAAGGTACTAGGCAACAGAGCCAGCACATGAAGTAAGTCTTTTAAGACCCCGAGAGACAAACCCAATTATTTAAAAGCAATAAAACGAACTTTATAAATTTACAGCTGTAGGAAAATTATGGAAAAACAACACAAAATTAGAAGAAACAGGTTTCGTTGATTGCTCGAGCGTGTAACAATCTTAAATAATTTAATGGCAGTACAAAAGTAAGATTTATTATTAGGACACCACCTACGACATCTTACGGGAATAGATGCGGACGTCATAAAAGAAGCCAGAACAAAACCGCAATACGTTCACAAGATACTAATGAAACAAAATTACTTACTATTGAATACAAACGAAATCACAACAATTGTGGAAATCAAAAATAATTATGACATACAAACGACAGCGTAAGTGTTACACCTACATGTTGACATGTTAAGTCACCACACTCTGAGCTAAACACTCCGAAAATAACAGACTGGCAACCATCACTAATCACAATATATACTGATATGTATATAAGTAGCCCTCAAAGGTAGCACTGCACTTAACTTGCGGTAGGTACTGCTTAAATAAACAAACGGTGTAACACTAATCTAAGATTCACATTCAATATTTATAATAAATGTTACATAAATATAAACATACGAGAGGGAAAGTAAAATGATCAAGAAGATCGACACACATGTTCAACGCGTCCGATTGTAAACAAACCAGACGTGATACCGTCAGTATTAGAGGTAATTGACGATGCACTCAAAAAATAAAACTATGTATACTCACAGCCCGGCGATATTCCGTTCTCCTTCATAGCGCAGCGGAATGGATAATAAGTGCCTGGCAGCACCTTGCCGTACATTGTCCGATCCATCTTCAGCCAATCACGATCTCGTTTTTTAGAAATAAAACACCCACAAGTTCCACGCCGAGATCAGAGCACCATAATCACAGCCTACACCTAATGCGAGTAAACACTGTGCTACCTACGCGCCCGGGAAATGCAGAAAACAGTTGCATACAGTACAACACTTGAATATTAATCGAAGTAAACACCTCAATTACGCGTTGCGCCCGTCAGGTACACACTGGAGTGGATGGAGCCGATAATTGACTGCGTACACATATCGGCGATTCACGGTGCTGATAGACGCGTTGATAAGAGATAACACAATGTCACAGGGCCGAGGTCGCGACTGACGCTCGAGGTGTAACCTGCGAGTTGAGTATTCGTCAACGCGTCCCAGTCACAACTAAAGTCTCGTTGTGTTGAGCGTTGCCGGCGCCAGCGCACGCCGCTCCAGCCTCACCGGCTGGAGATTATTTATACGCGGGGACGGCCACTAATCAAGAGCATTTGTCAAAATCGAACGCTAGTTCCGACGTTGATAGCAGTCGCAGGATTTACGACAAGCGGCTTTATTTTATGGTTATTAAAGGTTCACTTCCGGCTGTTGCCGAAGTTTGATTCGTTTTAAATCTGACTCCATTGGGCAGATTCCGTAAATTAAAAAACAAAATCACGGGACAGTTACGAGAAGAACCAATCAATCATTGAAAGTGTTTCTAGTTTTGTGGTTGGTCCCGCGCAATCTATGCGGCATCCTGTCGCGGAGTGATGCCAGCGAGACTTGTCTGACGATGCTTCCGGCTCACGCTGAGCTCCATCAAGCACGTTCTCAAATTTACGAGAGCTATTAGAATAAATATCTTCAGCTTTCCCTTTGATCTATTCTTTGAAAGTGCGATATGTTGTTACGTGACACTAAAATTTAGCTTAGAGTTGTTTGATTCTTAGGCGTCTGTAGTGGCTACTAGAAGATCGCTACTCTAGTATTTCGAGCAGCAGCACTAAAACTGCCAATTGCATTTTATGACTAGTCCGCATTACGTTCACACAAACTGTACCATTGTTCCCGACCAGTGGGTCTTAATAAGGAAGTAAATATTTGCGTCGGTCTCAAAAGCTAGTTCGAACCACTTATGTGTACGCATAGGTTAAGGTATATGTAGGAAACAAGTTCTGAAATTCTGATATTGCAACAAGTATGAGGAAACTTCTTAAAAAGGGTTAAAAAAAATTACCAATGTCAATTACATGACATTAAAATCAAACAAGTCTCCAAAAATCTAATAGCGACGTTAAAGTAAATTTCGCAGAAATACCAATATCAAATCACAGGTCAGAGATTCCCCAGGACTACAGCTTGATACATTGATAAAAACAACCAACCGCTTTACACAGCTGAGTCAATCTTGAACTCAAAGCCAGATTCGCTTTACGACAGGCATTGAATCAATGCCAAGATCAAACTAGACCAACTAGCAAGGGTGATATCAGCCACATCAATGAACTGTTAATACTGTTTACACAATATGTCTCAGAACACAATGACACACATAAATTTAGATTGTTAACCAATAGCCGGTATTACACGATCTTAATTACGATTCATAATAGAGTCAATTTTTTGTCTGTTTCCAATAAATTGTGATAACTTTTTATTGACTCCCGACTTATCGGTTCAAAAGCCGCTCTACTAATGCGTGCGGCAAAACTCGTATTGATGGGGGACGTAGAACGCAACTCATCGCACCGGGCCTGTGACGTCACCACGGCCTCACTGCCGAAACCATTACCGTATTCTTCACCTTTATGAAAAAATCGTTATCGTTTGGATTAATTTCCTCAAAACCCATTACATACACCCCATCCGGTAAGTAGAGGCCGGTGCTTCTTCCTCTATAAAAAAACATTAAATGCTAATAGCGAAGGTGTGTCCTCATGTATCTATTACGTGTTTCGACACAGTTCTACCGAAGCACGACGGTTGATAATTTGGTTAATTAAAGGTGGGAGTGGACATCACATTAACATCGGTATGTCAGGACTGCATATAGCGTAATGCCGACCAACAACTGAGCAAATGGAACGAATGAAACAAAAGTGCATTTTTTAATGAAAATTATGTGTCCTCGAGTCATTAAAATGTATATACCTACTATAGCTCGAATATAGCATTTCAGATTAAGGAGCTCGATAGCGCAGTGGCTTAGTGTACTTGGGTCATTGGGCGAGTGACCAAAAATTTACTATTCTAGATATAGATTTTTTATTACGTGCTTTCTATTATCTCGAGTTCCTCCGTGCTTCCGAATGCACGTTAAACCGTTGGTTCCGGCTGCATCTGCAGTCGTTAATATCCACCAACCCGCACTGGACCAGTGTAGTGGATTATTATGGCCCATTCTCCCTATATTCTCCCATGCATAGGAAAGGATTGTGCCCCAGCAGTGGGTACATTAAAGGGCTCGTGATGATGAGGTCACAAATCGACCACCTCCTCGTATTTGTGATTTATAGGTATTTGTCTTGTAAAAATCACATTTTTTTCATCGAAGTTTTTTGCAGGAGTTTTCACTAAATTTGTCACCGTTAATAAGTTACGAATTCCTCATTTAGCAGTCGTGAACAGACCTCCAATATTCTGCAGTTTTTTGCTTTTTTATTGACTGATGTCCGAATGGTAAATTACCATGAAATTTCCACTTGTCCTCAATCCTATTAAGATTGATTAAAGGAGCAGCAAGTACTACGTGCTACTTAGTTGATTATTTAATTAAGGACACACAGCAAAGTACCCTCTGCAACAACTGATGCAGAGAAGGGATCCGGTCTAAAAATACTGGCTACCTACTTTGTAATAAATAACCAGCACTCATTCCACAACTCAGGGATTGGCATGCGGGGCTGTTATATGTCAAACGGTGAAGCTTAGGGGAGACAGGCAGTACCTATAATATCCTGAATAATTTAAATTCCTAGACGACTATTAAGAATGTTGTCTAGTAAGTAGGTATTAACTATTAGTCAGCAGAGTGTCCAATATTTGGAAGGCTATATCATCATCAGAAATTTATAGTTTAGTCCTTAAATTGTTGTTCATGTACAACCCTTAAGGGGTGGATGTAGGCTTCAGTTCAGTCTTCATTGGGCACTTTATCTTTGTCCTTATTCAACGCCGAAATGACGAATGCAATAAAAGTAACATTACCAAAACAATTGAATTTATTTTTAATCAACTTGAAACGTGAACACGTAATCCTCATTTCCACACTGCTGAGGCAAAAGCCTTCAAGAACAATCGTTGTACATTTTACAAGTTTAATATTTAAATAGTCATTCTAACCATTTATAGGAACGTTGGCCAAACACAACTAATTTTTAATACACCACGTGTGTATTTGTTAACATCATAGCGTAAGTATCTATTTTTGTCTCATTCAATTGGTGTACCTAGTGTACTAAAAAATGATATCATAAACTATAAAGTTTGTTACTCATTCAATGCATTTTTTTTGTATATTAGGCTTTCGTTAAATCTCTTTATGTCTTACAGATTCCACATTAGTCTTATAATTGTCTTTTGATACATTGACCTATTTTAATATGTTATCTTATATATGCGTTGAAGTAACACATTGTTAAAATAAACTAGCGGTTTCTAGACTGTGCAACTCCTCCGTCCCTAGGGGAGAATTTATGTGAAATTCAAGACAACTTTATTTATCATAATTGTACTTACTTCGTTATACAGCATTAGTCAGTGTTCGGCAACAAAAGCGTGGAATGAAATAAAATGCTTGCAGCGGAAATGAGGATGTAAAATGTGGGGTGACTAGGAAGAAAAGTTAGAAATGAGTATGTCAGAGGGGAAGTTTAAAAGTAGCATACATACATAATTCACGCCTATATTCCCGAAGGGGTAGGCAGAGGTGAACTAGCACCCACGTTTCGCCAATTATGTTAGGTCCCATGTAATAGGTGGCGAGCCTATTGCTATTTACCGGGCACAAAAGTCGCAGTATTTTGCTAGATGTTATAAAAGGAACGCTGCTGCCCATTCCTCATCACTGATTTATCCTTAGTCGCCTTGTACGACACCCACGGGAGAGATTTGGGGTGGTGACAATTGTATTCTACTCTGCCGTCACCACAAGGCTGTAGCGCTGGCGATAATATAAAAATTGAGGTGGGTGCAACTTATTAGTGTGGTACGGGCATTGTGACGAGAGGATGGATGAATGTTACGTAACTACAGATAAGTAAAAAGTATGGATGTAGATTGACTTACATAGAGATGAAGATCGAAGAAGCGATGTATAGATAGTGTATGTGAAAGATGAGAAAGCTGTTAAAACTTAATAATAGTTCGAAAGATTTGAAAACTAGTTAAATGTTTACTGCGCAATTTATTGACTGAAGAGTATACCTTTATTGTAGGTAAACTGATCGAAGGTAGGACTGGCCTCAATAGAAGTCATTAATCATGGGAAACGTCAAAGGGAACTATCAGCGCTATTATATGCAAGGTAAAAATAAAGTTTCGGCGTAAAATAGAACGAACAGCATCGTTGTATAAGGTTGGGTGTGCTGCGGATTATGGTTACGTTAAAATTTAAGCGTGTGGTGACGGCAGAGAACAATACAATTTTTTTTTATTTTTTTTTTGATATATTTTTTTTATTTTTTTTATTTATTTATTTTATCAACACTTAACACTATTTTTACAGGGTAATTATCACTACCCACCCCTATCTATACCGTGGATGTCGTACAAGGATACTATGGCGTCGTCCTAATAGAACGCGATTGCGCGATCATCGCCAGTTCCCGCGAATTTTACTCGTACAAACGCGCGACCATCGCCTGTTCGCGCGAATTTTACTCGTACAAACGCGCGACCATCGCCAGTTCGCGCGAATTTTACTCGTACAAACGCCCGATCAAACCTATTGAATTCGAACAGGTGTCAGAAGAGGCGAAAACGCGACATTTTAATTAAAACCAACAGGCTCGGACGGAACATCGTTGCGTCAACTTATTCAAGCCTTGCATTCAAGCATTTTCTGGAGGGTTTTTGGAAGGCAGGTATCTTTGGAGAGAATCCTTTTATTATAGAAGAAAGGATTATCGGACTTAGCAACATACTGTTGCCAGTAGACCTGTACCACATGAAAATGTTACATTTCTAACTGCCGCACTCAGAGTCTACTATTAACGTTAATGAGTATTTAATGTCAAAAATTTTCATTCAAATTTAGACCATGCAAAAATAGCGACTAGTTTTGAACTAGTCGCTATTTTTGCTGGGTCTTCGGACTAGTTTTGACTAGTTTTGTCATTTTTTTACTTTAAGTACTCATTAGCGTTATTTGACGTCTCTGAGTGCGGCAGTAAGACAGCTACTGTCATTCTATTAGTCACTTTGTATATAAGCCATTATGCAATCAAGACTAGAATCATTGAATAGCTTGAGTCACTCTGGTTATTGTATGCTGTCATACAGCTGCTTATGTTAAAAGCGTATATACAAGCATAACTTATTGCATATTACCTTTTAAAATGCTGTATATATAGAGTTTTGGTTTGAATAGGTAGTAAGTTATTAATGTTGTTAATAGACAATTAATATTTGGATATTGAATCATTATGATAGAAGTTTTTAAAAATATGCCAAGACAATGATAATTCAGCTCAACAGTTGACAGGTTAGGCCGAAAAAGAAGCCATCATTATAAGAATTTATGGTAACAAAACTATAATGGATTTAGAAGAAGTGTGTGGAATATGCAGCAAAGACCAAATATTAAGCAGAATGAGAATCTTAACGACTAACTCCCAAAACTCTAAAATATGACCGTGGTAATGCAACAAACTATAATCATAATGCATTTTTTTTTAATTATTTTAATATCATGTTGCCAAACAATTATCAACATATTTCAAGTTCAATACATTACACGAACTTATAAAAATCCATAATAAATTTTTAGTAAGTTTTTATGCATTTGACATCCATTGGTTTAGCATCACCTGCCTGTCACGAATACTCCAAAGGAATGCTATTGTGGATGATCAAAGATCACAATGTGGCTATTACGCATTTACAATTAAAGGATTAAATTTAAGGAATCAAATTTAATTTGAGTTTGTGTTAAATTTACTAATTTGTAGGTTTGCATTAAGTAATTATATCATCTTCCAAATATTTTTTACACTATGTAAACAGGTTTAACAGGTAAATCTTATGCTAATGTCGGGCCTATATTTCTGAATGTAAGTCAAATAGATAACTTGAGACTGAATTAAATATGTATGTACTGTTCTGTGCTCTCTAGCAAGAATTGGTTTACATAAAGCTCATTTAAGAACATTAAGAATAGCAACTAGTGGTATTTTTTTATACCTGTATTTAAATATGTCTTTATCTAAAATCGAAGAATATAAAATCGAAATAGAACATGATATCAAAACTGTAGACATTATAATAACGATGAGCTCTAAGGTTTCGGCACATGCAGGTAGTATGTAGGTACAGATTATTTTTAGGAAACACGTCATTAGGCTGCAAAACAGGCTGAACAGGTTAAGATTACAGTCTAAACTTACCCAAGTCATCCATCGTAAATATTTCTTCCAGCAAATATTATGAAGACATTTAATATTTCAGCTTATTATTAATCCCACTTATCACAACACAATGCACAGTACAGTGGAAGTATAAAAGAATACACTTTATAATAATGTAGAATTTGGTGTTAGAAAAAGTCAAAACACAAAATTCCGAGCCAATTTAGGGCAAAATTATTTTTTATTTGTGTTGGCAATTCTGGCTGTCAATGTGTGAAGGCTGTCAAATATTCGCCTTACTCCATTTACGAACGAAACGGTGATTGATCTAAGAGTTAACTAGGTACCTACTTGTAACTGATAAAAATTATTAGTAGTTTCAACACTCTTCTGATATTGATTAAACTAAATAGCGTTTCAGGTAATCAATATCAGCGTTTACATAATTATGTTAACAATCTTGTGTAGGTAATATTTATTTTTTGAACGAAAACATAACATTTTTGACAGCGGCGTTTGAAAGTCATTTCGAAATTTCGACTACTTCGATCAATTTTTTTTAGTTTTCATTTTTAAAAGATAAAGAAAGAAAAAATTATTTAATAAATATGGTACCAAAAACCTTTTGATACCGTGTGCTGTATTAACTTTTGTAACTTATAATCTACATTATAATAAACGCTTATCGTTAAAATATTGGATTGTTACGAACGAATCTACGAACATTGATTTTCAAGGGGCTGTCATGTCAGATTTTGCGTTTGTGACTGTGTGTTAAAAATCCAGATAAACTTTAACTTTCCTTACCTGATTGTTACGCCCTTTATAACCATGAGTAGTTCCGGTGAACAGTTGACCTTAGCAAGGGATATAAAAAGGGCTATCGAGTTATTAGAAAAATTACAGCAAAGTGGCGAAGTACCCGCGACAAAGCTTGCTGCCTTGCAGAAAGTATTGCAAAGTGACTTTTTAAATGCCGTCAGAGAGGTATATGAACACGTCTACGAGACCGTAGACATCCAAGGCTCTGCAGACATACGTGCTTCAGCAACAGCAAAAGCCACAGTGGCTGCTTTTGCTGCGGCGGAGGGCCATGCTCATCCAAGAGTAGTGGAGTTGCCGAAAACAGAAGAGGGATTGGGATTTAATGTGATGGGTGGCAAAGAACAAAATTCGCCTATTTACATCTCCAGAATTATCCCAGGAGGAGTTGCTGATCGCCATGGAGGTTTGAAGAGGGGTGATCAGTTATTATCCGTCAACGGTGTGTCAGTTGAGGGTGAAAATCACGAAAAAGCTGTGGAATTGCTGAAACAGGCTGTTGGGTCTGTTAAATTGGTAGTACGCTATACACCTAAAGTATTGGAGGAAATGGAGATGAGATTCGACAAGCAGAGGACTGCTAGGCGACGTCAAAACTATAATTAATTCATTTATTTACTTTGGCATAGCACATTTTTTTTGAATATTTTGCTGAGAATATGATTGTGACAAAAGGACTCTAGCATGACTCTGAAATATTACACATACTATGTTATTAATAGTGATGAATTGTATTAGATTTTATTGCACTGTTTGTAATGTTAATGTTGAGGTGGTAATATGATAGAATATTTTGTTGTTTTAAATTTAATTATGTATAGGTACTCATTAAGTATATTGTACAACTAGGTGTTTAATTTTATCCTAAGATTATTTGTGATTAGTGTTGTAAACTTCACAAACTTTATTTAGTGTTTAAGTAATTATTATATTAAATAATGTAGGATTTTCAAAAATGTCAGTATTCTCGAAAATCACTAAATAATAATAAATGAAAACACAATACATAGTTTTAAAATTGGTTTTATTTTACATAATTATGTACATCTTTGTTATGTTACCAAGATTCAAAACTTCCAAAGTTGTAATTGGTGTCCTTTTTTGTCTTCTTGGCTGGTACTTCTGGATTTTTATCCTTTTTACTCGCTGATACTTCTTGTAAATTTAGATACTTGCCAACACCGTCTCTAAATACTTTCAGCGGTTGTTTTGTGGCTTTCTTTGGTTTCACACCAGAACCTGCAGCCTCAGCTTGACGTTTTAACTCAGCTGCTCTTTCAATAGCAAGCTGAATAAGATAAAACAAAAGTATTAACTTTAAGAGCAAGCTATACTTGAACTAGCCGTTTGGTGTTTGGGTTTGGCCGTGTGGTGACGGCAGAGTAGAATACAATTGTCACCACACCAAATCTCTCCCGTGGGTGTCGTACAAGGCGACTAAGGATAAATCAGTGATGAGGAATAGGCAGCAGCGTTCCTCTTATACCACCACTTATCCACCTAGCAATATACTGCGACTTTTGAGCCCGATAAATGGCAATAGGCTCGCCACCTATTACATGGGACCTGACATAATTGGCGAAACGTGGGTGCTAGTTCACCTCTGCCAACCCCTTCGGGAACATAGGCGTGATTTATGTATGTATGTATGTATACTTGAACTTATGAACATATGGCACTGAGCCGGCTGGTCGGTTATCCCTATATTATAGCGCGCTTATATTAGTTCTACACAATCGGAGGACGTGAGTGCTAACACTGAATAAAAAAATAAGAATTTTAATGTAAATGATGCACCTGTTCTTCAGCTTCAGTGAATGGATCAACAAAGACCTGTGCCACTTCTATGACAATGTCATGAATAGGTCGGTCCTTATTGTCAACACCTATTTGTTCCATAACATTCAATGTGTCCAATCCTCCAACAAGTTTTCCAAATATTGTATGCTTTCCGTCCAGCTGTTTGCACGAACGGAATGTAATAAAACTAAAATGAAAACAACAATTAGTCAATTTAAAGAACTGATTATAGCAAGATATTTGCCAGTTATAATTAATGCATATTTTGCCTAAGAAAGTGTTTTTCAATTTTTAGGAATGCGTGACCTTTTTACTGGTTGTAACATTCTAGTTAAGGGGGTCCTTAGGCAATAGACAGACAAAAATATGGTCTCCATTTCTCGTTTCATTTTCACTAAAACTGTGTTGTGTATTGTAGTATAGATAGGTCTTCGTCTTTTTCTTTTGCAGGTGACCCCCCAAGTAAAGATCCGTGACCCCCAAGTAAAGATCCGTAACCCCCCACCTTAGGGTCGCGACCCACAGGTTGAAAAACACTTGTCTAAGAGTATGTCTTTTTTATCAAAATTCCAAGTTACTCACAACTGTGATCCATTGGTGTTGGGACCAGAATTAGCCATGGAAAGCATTCCTCTGCCTGTATGATGGAGATTAGGTCTTATTTCATCCTCAAATGTTTTATCCCATATTGATTTTCCTCCTAGACCGGTACCTGTAGGATCTCCACCTTGGATCTGTTCAATAATGCAACTCATCCATTATTAATACATACATAAATAACACCAATATCCCCGAAGGTGAACTAGCACCCACGTTTCGCCAATTATGATAGGTCCCTGAAATAGGTGGCGAGCCTATTGCCATTTATCGGCCACAAAAGTCACAGTACATTGCTAGGGGTATAAAGAGGAACGCTGTTGCCCATTCCTCATCACTGTTTTATCCTTAGTCGCCTTGGGTGTCGTACCCACAGGACATTATTAATAGGTCTTACATAATAGATTCTTTGTGGAGAATGGGCCAAGAAGTTTGACCTATGATGACACCTATTGGCAGATCTACCTAGGACCCACAACCTTCGTGCTTGTCTAAGCACGTAAGCACAAAGGAATGCGAGAAATTATATTTTTGGTCTCCCCTCCAATGAAAATTGCGAGTTTACACAATTATCAGCAGGGTTATAATGTTAGCCGATTGTAATTGCTTTCGTCTACCTGTCACTCTCACACTTTGCTATTATTCACCATGAGTGAGAGTGACAGGCAGACAAAAGCTATCGCATTAGGCTTACCTAATAACCCCGCTGGTCAAACATAACTGCTTCGCCATCCAGCTCCACGACAACGCAAATGAATAAATATCTTAACTTTACCGTCTTAAAAATCTTTACCATGACGTTTATTCGTCTACTGGCTCTAATTGATTCAGCCTTTATTAGATATTTTCCAACAAACATGGGATGATAGTATAAAGGATTATCAGTCTTTATTAATACCTTGATAATTATGATATATAATATAATATTGATACCTTGATAATTGGCAAACCAACTCCGTATCATGGGCAAAATTTTCAGGAGACACTCTTAAAATGTCATTTTTTTTTGTATAGGTACTACCCATTAAAGAAATCTAAAATACCTACCGTTGGTAGATATTATGATAGTCAATAATTATTATTTTGTTGTTATTCTTGTAAATCACACCCAATTAATTAATTAAAACTGATACAAAAAAGATATTTTGACAAAATGTGGAACTTGTTGGTTTGCCAAATAAGAAAAAAATCCTTATTTTAAATAATATTTCATAATCGAAAACCACCAACCATAAAGTTTTTGATTGATCTGTGAAACTTGGTACCATTATAGTAGCCACTGTTACAAAGTTTTATGAAATTGTCACAAGCCTTGGGTGTAACGTCACAATATAGCTCAAAATTTAATGGTCCATAGTTGGTCACCAGTCTGACATATCCTGTAAAATAAATGACAGGTTTATCAATTTATTTTATAACATAGTAACATTAAAAATGAATTGATATATCAGAAAAGATGGAAAAAATATAACCATGACTGTGTTTTTATTGATATGTGTTGTATAATTATGGTTTATCAAGTTACACATAAAATTTTTCGGGCTGATTAAATAATTACAGTGTATAAATAAAACCTTTTTTCTTGACTCGATCATATTTCACTTCATCTTCACAAATAATGGCAGCCTCGTGAACTGTCTCTGGTACCATAGCAGTGGACGTAAAACTAGCAGCCACCATTCCTGTACTGTAGTGAGCTGCATTGAATTTGTCAGCTACCTGTGAGAGAGAGAATTTCAACTAACATTTAGAAAACAAATTGTAATTTTTCACAATCAAATAGCCTTTCTGTAAACACTAAATTAGCATGTAAAAGAGATCAGTTTATGTGAACAGATTTTATGTTCTAGCTTTATTATTTAAGAATGAACTACATCACCTTTCAACTGAAAATACGAATGTTATCTATGTTTTATTCCTAACATATCAGTAATATGATAGAAATTAAGTTCTATATGCAAAAATTACCTCTTTTTTGACTTCATTTTTTTCTGGGGCCTTGTATTCTTTCTCTAGTTCCTTTAATATGTCTTTAGTTTCAGCCGATACATTTTTTAATCGTGCATGAGGATCCTTCTTCATAGCAATTTCCTCTATAATAAATATGTACTTGTAGAAAGTTATTTCTAGCACTATATTGCATTAATTGACATTCAATGTGTAAGATGCAAAAGACCTGACACCCATATGGCTAATCCATGGTTTGTTAACTTATTATACATAAATACATAGCTAAATCATGCCTTTTCTTCCTAAAGGCTTGGTGGAGCTGTATTAAAACCTACATTTCATAAACATGAGTACATTGAATGAATACCTTCAGTCTCAACTCTCAAGTTGTTCTTGATGTGGTGAAACATAGAAATATTAAACTTGTTCAAGTTATTTGGATCTTGTATAGTGATTATGTCACTTCTGATGAACGGAATATCCGTGACCAGATCCTTCCAGTTCTTCCCTTTGATGTTAAGCTGCTCCACAGCTTCATAAGAATACACATTGCCACTGGTTTGTATTGCAACAATGTGAGAATTCTTTGTGAACGGTTTGAAGAGTACAGGACAGTGGTAATCGTCTTCTGCGTTTTTGGCAAAGTTCAGTTTGGTCAACTTGTTTATGTCACATTTCTGCAATCAATAGAATTATTCTTGGTTTTGATATGAAAAAAGTGAACAAAACAAAATAAAACAGATGGAAAACTATCAAAAAATTATTATCCTGATGCGGGAATCGAACTTGCCTCCTCTGCAATAGATCTATAATTTTTCAAAACTTTTCTGATCTTTTTTTCTTTTTGCAATAATTTTCCTAATAATTAGTTCAAATAAAAAACAAATAATTAAGAGAAAAGAACATTAGAAATTTAATCAAGGTAAAGTGAGGACCTTGCCAGTCACAGGGTTGAGTTTGAATTTCTTCACAAACTCTGTGATTGCTTTCAATTCAAATATATTGCCATCACCATCACAGTAGGGGTCATCAAATGGTTGCAAACATAGGCAACAATGATCGAAGGGCAGTCTTTTGAATGTGGTGTCTTCTTCTACAGCTGTTCCGGATCTTTTGCCTCCGTATAGGGTGGTCCATTCTGTGTACGTGAGGTACCTAAAACCAGGTAGCAAATTAACTTTTTGAAATAGTTGTGAATGGCCTAACCATTTAGTATACTATCCGCTTTGGAGTTTCTTCCTTGGACAACCAATCATACTAACATTTTGTCTTTTTGATGTTGTCGTTTGCCCATTTTTACCCGGATATATTTTCCGCAGGATAAATTTGAATGTGATCCTATAAAATTTCAGATAATAAAGTAACTACTATGCAAAAATTAACGCAAATCTTTAAAAAAATATTGATTTTAAACTGAAATATGACAGTCAGTAGAAAAATAAACCAATTAATTTATAGTGTTAACATCAGTTAATATGCAATAATGTAATTGTCACTCTCAACCTTAAAATAATATTATTAGAGCACAAAGCTTTTTGGCTGATTGGGAATTTGTCATATTTTGGAAATCTGACGTTTTTTTTGTTTTTGTTTTTTAATTCTCCCTATATTTTAGGGAAGACAAAGGGTCTAGCCCATACAGCCAAGTCTTTAGTGTATATTTTATCTGTAGTCTTATGAAATAATGAGTGGATGAAATTATGAATGAAATGAATATTACGTTAAAATATGGGTGTCACACATTTTAACGCATCTAGGGAGTGCTTGGCGCGAATTGAATGGTAACAGAGTTCATGATGGTGCTTGATGAAGTGAGCAAAACCACGTAAAAAGTGGTTTTCACCACAACATCAAACACCATCACAAGACTTATTTTCAATGATTCTGCATAATTGCACATCAACACGAATGCTTGTGCATCAAAATAACACCACTTTCACTGCACAATATCCACTCTGTAACAATTTTTGAATTAGCGAAAATAAATCTGACTTACACCACGAAACGCGCCAAACACTCTTCAACGTTTTTGTTTTTTAATTCTCCCTATATTTTAGGGAAGGCAAAGGGTCTAGCCCATACAGCCAAGTCTTTAGTGTATATTTTATCTGTAATCTTATGAAATAATGAGTGGGTGAAAAGTATGGATGAAATGAATTTTACGTTAAAATATGGGTGCCACTTATTTTAACGCATCTAGAGAGTGCTTGGCGCGAATTGAATGGTAACAGTGTTAATGATGGTGCTTGATGAAATGGATAAAACCACTTTTTATAGTGATCTTCACCACAACATCAAACACATCATGAGACTTATTTTCGATGATTCTGCATAATTGCACATCAACACGGATGCTTGTGCATCAAAATAACACCACTTTCACTGCACAATATCCACTCTGTAACAATTTTTGAATTAGTGAAAATAAATCTGACTGACACCACGAAACGCGCCAAACACTCCTCATCTGACGTTTTTTTTATTTCATTAAGGGAGGAGTAAGATCTAGCCCATACGGTTTTTTACATTACATAAAATACATACATAAATGACGCCTATTTATCCCGGAAGGGGTAGGCAGAGGTGTATTAACACCCAAATTTTGTAAAAGTTTGTTAGGTCTAAAGGTTTTTTTATGAAATCGATTAAATAAAAGAATGAAATACGTTTTTTTGTAAACATAGACAATCTAAACATACTGGCAATATTTTTTTTCTTAATTAAAAAACATAAAAAATGTCGGCAAGATAGACTTTTGTATGGTTGTGTTTTATGAATTTTCCGTATTTTGCTTGTGATAGTTGTGATGTATTAATTTTTACAGTAATAGGAAGTTCCTAAAATACTTTTGTTACTGATTTGTCTGTAATATATAACGATACTAGTAATTCTCAATTAATAAAAGTCTCGAGCGTGTGTGTATAGTCTATACATTTATCTACCTACTACATTTGTTTGTGTTGGTGAGGGTGATGGACAAACGAATGAAATGTGGTAGCAGAAGATTGAAGAAATAAAGACACCGGCAAACAAAGCACTGAAGAAGAGTTTTTCAGGTAAACACGATTTTAAATGATATTTGATTACTTGAGTATAATGGATGTTTGGGAATAAAACAGGCGGCCTGTTTGCGCTTGCAGTACGGAGCATCTTTTTGAAGAGTTTGCGTTGGTCACACGCTTCACAAATTTTAAGAAATTCTGGATGAAAGTGCTTTTATGGTTCTGTTTGCGGTTTTGAAGACATTTCCTCTTGAATTGGGTCACTAGTGAAATAAAAAAATATAAATTATCGGATAACGCCAGCCTACAAGATGGCCGACTGATATTCGTAAGGTACAAATAAATAATTTACTTTTACCATCGTATACATGGTCGTCATGAGTTATCATAAGAGAGATGCTATTTAAACCTTAAAGGTATACTTTTGTTTGCTGCTTTTATAGTTTGTTTCATATGATTTAGGAATGTCCTTTGTTCCGCCATGATACAAAAAAAACACTAATAATGTTTATTTTCTACGAGATTTCATTTATAATAAAATACTTAAGTACTAATTTAAATACAGACATCGTAAAATTGTAGTTGGAGAACTAAATGGTTACTTAATTATACAGACTTATCACTGTTTTTGTTTGGAATGAGTTCTCTAAGCATGGATATTGTTTTTTTTTCGTTGTCTTTATTTTACTTTTGCCTTTTATATTTAGTTGTTGTGTAGCAGCCTAAGTTTGGTGCTTTTAGATAATGTCTGGTGCATCTGGTTCATCAGGAAGCGGCACAGGACGAGGGCGAGGAGGAGCAGGTTCCAGCAATAATATAATTGACAAACCAGATTCAAAAGAAAATAAGCCTAATCCGAAGATGTCGAAAGCACTTGGTACTTCCGCAAAAAGGATCCAGAAGGAGTTAGCCGAGATTACACTAGATCCGCCACCAAACTGTAGTGCGGGCCCCAAAGGAGACAATTTGTATGAGTGGGTGTCTACAATCCTAGGGCCTCCTGGCTCAGTGTATGAGGGTGGAGTATTCTTCCTGGATATACACTTTTCTCCAGAATATCCATTCAAACCCCCTAAGGTAATCTTTAGTTTAACTGGCTGTATTCTAGTGTGTAAAATGTTTATTCAAATATTCTAGGCACAATGCACAGTCTCTTAGTCGTCACTAAAAATAAAAAATAAAAAATTACATCCTAAAAATAAACACATTATTAGGTAGTTTATGTGCAATGTTACACATTTTTATGATAAACGTATAAACAATGTTTTATATTTAAAAATATCTATTAAGGGCCGGTTTTATATTGCATAGTTAACTCAACCAATTGTTAAAAATTGTTTTAAGATTTTAAGATAAAATCTTAAATGTTTAAATATCAGACTGATATTTCACCATTAGTAACATTTGGTTGTTAGTTAGCAACCCCAGATAGACTAGGAACAGGGCAGGGAGAAGAAGAAGTAACATTCGGTTGTGTTAACTATGCATCAAAAAACTGGCCCTTAGTATAGATGACTGTAATAGTTCATTTTGTTTTGGTTTATTTTATGTGTTATGTGATTAGTATGAGAGACAAAACACATTCCATGGATTCACCATATGGCCAGTGGCAGAGGGGGAAGTGAATGGCAGCATTTGGGACTTGTGGCCCAAGCGTAGGTTTATGGGAACCCCTCACAACATGTTAATACTCACATTCACAACCCCAACCTCTCTATGTTCAGCCATATTCGGTAACATTCTGTAAGTGCAGCCTTTGACACACGTTCCAGTGCAGGACTTACAAAAGCTCTAGAGAAGCCAAGATCTTTAAATAATGTATATAGGGAATAAGAATAATAAGTCAAATAAATATGATTTATTCATATAAGGTATCATTTCATACAGAGAGATGAAAACTCTTACCATCCATGGATTCACTGTGCGTGCAGTGCCGGGCCCATTGTACCCGTTAAAAAAAAAATCATTTCATATACTCATGAATCGTCAAATACTAACTATGAATATTGGAAATGTGTGTGTCAAAGTCAAAAGTCAAGGTTTTCAATATTCAACACAATAAGCTACACCATCTGTTTGTAAACCACTAGGAGCCCTTGTTCAGAGAAGAACAGGCAAGAAATTCGGGAAGTTTGCCCGCTTTCTCCCACCTCAACAGTATTTTTGTTTCAGGTTACATTCCGAACTAGGATATACCATTGTAATATCAACAGCCAAGGTGTGATATGCTTAGATATATTGAAAGACAACTGGTCCCCAGCCCTGACAATATCAAAAGTATTACTGTCCATTTGTTCCTTGCTCACAGACTGTAATCCAGGTAAATTAATTGTGTAGATTTTAAAGAACTGTACTAATTTAATAATTATAATTATATACTTACTGGTTACTTATGCCTTTGTGACTGGACATGATGGTCTCCAAATCATTCAGACTTGTCAATTATAAAAAGAATATAACAAATAATAATGAAATAACTAGAACCATAAAATACAGATACCAAATGTTTGCAATAATGTTTACAAGTCATGAAAAATTTATTAATTACAAAATCCGTTGGAATAAAAAGAAGAATTGGTTTAGATGTGGGTATGAGAATGGTGAATTAATAAAAATTGTTGTGTGTGTTTCAGCGGACCCCCTAGTGGGCAGCATCGCAACACAGTATTTACAGAACAGAGAGGAACACGACCGCATCGCACGTCTCTGGACCAAGCGCTATGCAACATGATTGCCTTGCCCTGTCTAGCCCTCAAGGAACAACCTAGTATCATACTCAATACCATTCTGTTTTAAATACATCCTGTTCACGTAAATATAAGCTTACAATGTTATCCATGTATACAACAAACAACAACATTTTTTGCATTGTATCTCAAATATTGTGATTACTGCAGTAACGTCGAGCCTACTTGAGTACGCTGCAAAAAATGCATGTTGTAACTTAACTTATAGCTTATTAATGTTTAGTTGCAATTAATGTGATGTTGATATGCTTGAGACAGTTTGAAATGTATAATTTTAAGTGACATTTTTAGTTATTCTTTTGTTTCTCTCTTAGTGTTGCAAAGTTTAGACAAGATTGGTAATCTAATTGTATTAAGTGCTGTGTATTTTTAAATTGAGTTTTTGCAATGAACTATCTGCAACTATGCACAATCTGAACCTTCCAAATTATGCATTGCAGTTAGCAATGCATAATTTGGAAGTGTTTTTGTGTCTGGTTTTTAATTAATATCTTTGTTTTCAAATTCAGTAGATTACAAGCTGATTAATTTATACACCATCAATCTGAGATGATCTCAAACACTAACTGCTGCTCTGTGAAATTTGATATTAGACTTTTGATGAATATATAACTGGCATTGAATTGCTATTCGGCACTGCCAAACTGAGATTTAGATTGGAGACTAGTCATTTTCAAAATTAAGAACAATACGTAAAGAAAAAGATGTGGTATAGCTTATTCTTGAAATATCATGTGCTTGTGATGACTCTCTTTCACTTTGAACATTGAGTCATAATTCCTAAGGACTTGGAGAAATTTTCATTGGTTACTTAACAGGTGGGACTTGATAACAGAACTTCAACAGATATAAGAGTACATTATGTAACTATTATTGGAGTATTGTTCCAAAAATTAACCAATTTTTTCTTCAAATACACATAAAAATGAAACTGTTGACAAATAAATAACAAAGTAGTATAACATAATTATTGATTATGAATTGCAACTAGAATTGTTTCTATTTATATGTCTATTAAAATTTATATCTTTATAGCATTATGATGCTCTGATTGCCATAGAAATGTACCTTGTTGATATCAATTGCTATGAGTGACAATTATCTATTAGATTCAATCCCAATAAGTAACAACTCCACTTATTAGTGTGTCAGAATCCCCTGCAATAGTAAATAGGACGGAACAAGTTGTCTCTTTGGCTTACTTTAAAATATTTATTAGGTTTGAACAGTTTGACAAATTATGCAAGTTAAAGTATTAATATAACTTGCACTGTGTAAAAAAAAATTTTGTCACTCCCAACCAAAAGCCTATGCTCCTGTTGTATTATTCTAACTTGCTTTTATTATCATACTATTTGAATATGCATTTTTTTAGAATACAGCAGCATATAGTTTTTAAACAACTATTGTTAAAATAACACAGAGTGGAAGGAGTAGTTAATCTGATTTTAAACTGATAAAAGTTAGCTAAATGTAGTTAAATTAAAGTGTAACTAAGTTTTTGTGCAATTTTTATGCGTTTTACCTATTGATGAATATTAGGTTTATATACTCATTAAGAATTTGAAAAATATTATGATTTGGTTAAATTAACATTACTATTTGTACATGTTCTCTGCCTTCATTGTAATTTAAAGCTGCTCATTGGAAAAGGACAATAATTTTCACATCCTTTTCGTCAATGTATTGTATAAATATTTCGTCAATATTTTATATATTTTAACTATTCTTGTGCAACATATGATTTTTGTTCTTATTTGCTGACATTTATAGTGATACATCAGTGGCGAGGGTAGGACATTTGCTGAGGGAACATATCAATTGTAAATGCCGCAAATAACCACTAGTTCTATCGTCATCGTCTCTTTGAATAAAGTGCCAAAGCCCGGGCACTCTGCTCCAGTCTGGCGTTACTACCAACTCTGAAAAGTATTCCGTTTAGGATGTAAACAGTTGTTAGATGTAAGTTATTTTATTGTCTAGGTAATGTATGTCTTAATCCTAGTTCTAATTAGTCTTAGCACTAATGATTTTAGCGAAAAATGTATGTCGCGCGTATATGAATGTTTTGGTGATAGTGTTGTGGGTGAGGAGTTCATTATATATTTGTAATTAATGAATTTGGCGACTTCATTGTAGTGAAACTGGTGCTGTGAGATTCAAATGCTTGCGACATACAAGAGAGATGAATACTTGTCTGTATTCGGGACTGGATATATTTTGTCAATGTGATTTTTTAATTATTTTGTATGATGAATCGAAATGTGTTGCTTGCAAGACAACCGCTGTATCTAACGCGACTGATGTTCCTCGATACTTGATGTTCATGGATTCTGATCCCTTGTAATCATCCTTTGTTACAATTTATATCATGGTATAAAATAGGAAATAAAATGTGTGTAACTAGACACTGATTGATGTTTTATTTACTCTTTCTGTGGATGTCCTCGAAGATCTAAGGTTTAGGACACTATTGTCTTTTTTGTCTACGCACTGTTGACGAATTGAATTTTTATTTTATAGACTTATGGCCGGCTCCCAATGAGTACGGAACTCTTTGGCATACAGTGAAACTGGCATACCGCACGACCTTGTGATGACAGGAAAAGTGTTGTACTTTCAGGACAACTTTATTTTTTATAACGGAAACGCCAGATCACGAAAATACATACATATTATGGGCCTCGGAGACGGTCAAGCGGTTTCGCGTCAAGCTAGTTCATTTTCTGTGTTCCATTCTGTTGCAATTGATTAGCGTTATATAGGTACGCCCGTATAAGCTTGTTTTTGGAAGCGCATAGGCGCGCCTTTTGCCATACGCTCAACTCATACGAGCTTTGACGCACTTCTGACTTCGTATTAGCGCGGGTAAAGTGTATTGAAGTGACAGCTAAAGGGTTATTATGTAAGCCGATTTTATTTGCTTTGGTCTACCCGTCACTCTCACTCATTGAGAATAATCGAAGTGTGAGAGTGACAGGTAGACGAAAGCAATTTATTGAAAGCGGCTTCTGGGGGTCCGCTCTCAGACTTGATGCAACTATCGGTGACACCCAGCATCTTTGTCGTCTTCTCATTGGACGGCGAATAAGTAACGCAAATACAGTGTTTCTTCGTCAGAATCCATGTTAATACTGACACGATACCACTACTGGTTCGAGCGAACACGCCGAAATATCCGTTTACGCGTGTGCGCGTATGCTGCGACCGTATACGCATGTAGCTCAGGCTGTCTGGGTCTGAAAAAATCTTTAAAATAGCTTAAATTTAAGTAGGTCAATAGGGCATTTTATGTGACGGCTAAACACCCTTATTTCAGAATTTGTGACGCTACAGAATCACAACCGTTACATAAAATTCCCTATGAAATGGACCTACTTAAATGTAAGCTATTTTGAAGATTTGTCCAGACAGCCTGAGCTACATGTATACGCGCAGAGAAAAATACGCTAATCCGAAATGTAGAGCCTGTCGCCATAGTTATGACGTCATTTGGTGCTTACGTCTGTTTCATGATTTTTTATATGAAAACCGATATTAGAAAATACGGGTGTGTTAATTTTCGGTCAATTTCATATAACTACATAAATTATAACATTCAGTAATAATGTGATCGAGCTTAGAAAGCCTATCTAAGCTGAAACCTCGAACATTATGGATTTGAATGTGATCATCCCATCCCAATCACTGTTTTCATCGGTCTCTCGCCATGGTTCGTTCAGTCACTTTTCTAAACATTCTTCCTGTTTGATGGATTATCTATCCATTTTATTTTATTTTATTTTATTTTATTTTATTTTATTTTATTTTATTTTATTTTATTCGGAAAACTTACAGCTATACTTAACACAATGTGGTAAAAAAATAATTATGTAAACTATAAGCCAATTACAAGTTTCCACAAGTAGGTATATAATCAAACAATAAAAATAAAAAATAAAAAAAGGATCAAAAATAAGAACAACACATCAGCAATTCACAAATTTGCATCTTGGAAAGCGGCACCATGTATGGGAAATGACCGGGGGCCGAAGTATTTTTCTTCAAAAAAACGCCTTACACGTGATATATTGTTGCAGAAGATGTCCGCATCCCTATCCAAATCTGCATACTCATTCACTGACATCACCGCTCGTCGAAAGAACGAGTTGCTTCTATAATTTGTTCTGGAACAAGGAGGCACTAGAACTTGAGACCTATTTCTCAATGAAGGATTGGGAACACGTATGCTAATTTCGCCCAATAACGAGTTACTGTCGATTCTGCCAGAAAGAATCTTTATGACAAAATTAATGTCGGCAATTTTTCTCCTAATATTAAGAGGTAGAAAATGGTACCTACGACATCGATCATCATAATTATTGTCGCTGGTTTTGCACTTGTACTGAAGATATCTCAAAAATCTCTTTTGTATGGATTCAATGCGTGATACATATATGTTATAGAAAGGGTTCCAGACAACTGAAGCATACTCAAGAATACTACGGACGTGTGAACAGTATAGGACTTTGATCGATTTAACATTTTTGAAGTCCGCTGTTGATCTTATAATGAACCCCAACGATTTTGAGGCCCTTTTGACAATGTTGTCAATATGTTGTTCAAATAATAGTTTACCATCCTGAAATAATCCGAGATCCCTAATAGGAGAGGTATACTTGAGTCTATCAAATTTGAGGTAGTAATCAAATGAAACATATTTAATCTTTCGTGTAAATCTCATGTAGTAACATTTGGAAACATTAATGTCAAGTTTATTGGTTTCGCAATAAACTGCAAATCGGTCCAAATCATCCTGCAAAAGCACACTATCGTAGGGGCTGTTAATGGCTTTAAAGATTTTCGTATCGTCAGCGTATAATAAAAAGTACGAATGTTTAAAAATAGCTTTGATGTCATTGATAAAAATTATGAATAGGAGTGGCCCGAGAAGAGATCCCTGAGGTACACCAGAAGGAACGGTTATCCATGAAGACTTGAAGCCATTTAAGGCCACTGCCTGGGTTCTGTTTCCAACATATGAAGTGAACCATCTAAATAGATTTCCATGTATTCCGGAAAGATACAGCTTATTAAGTAGTAATACGTGGTCAATTCTGTCAAAAGCCTTACTAAAGTCCGTAAATATTGCATCGACTTGACCTCCTGAAGCCATATTAGAAGTAGCATAATCATTAAAAATTAGAAGGTTAGATTCAGTTGATCTGTTTTTTAAAAATCCGTGTTGCTCTTGTATAAAAGTGGTCGAAAGTGTAGCGTAAACAGTATCATAAATAATTTTTTCGAAAACTTTAGCAAAGATACATAATTTAGAAATAGGTCTGTAATTCGTGACTAATGTTTTATCACCTGATTTGTGGATAGGTGTTACATAAGCAGATTTCCAAATAGTAGGCATACAACCTTCCTCCAGAGATTTGCGAAACAGAATACACAGAGGAGTAATCAGACTCTCAGTGCACTGCACCACAAAAAAAGGAGGCAAATTATCGGGCCCAGCACCCTTATTGATGTCTAAATTTTTTATTCTTCTGCGGATGTCATCGGAATTAATCTCGACATTATTCAAAACTATGTTATTAGTGACATCGGGTTCAATGACCGTATCAGAAGCAGAGTTAGCATCATCACAAGACCTGAAGGTGGACTGGAAATATTCCGCGAACATGTTACATATTGACTCACCATCGTCAGCTGTTATGTCCCGATATGACACTACCGCCGGTAAAGACTGCACACCCTTAGATAGTGACTTTGTATAAGACCAGAATGCTCGCGGATTGTTTATTATCGATTTTTCTGTTTTTTCGATGTACGTCCTATAACAATGGGACTCGAGTAATTTGGCCCTGTGTCTCAGCATTGTGAAGGTTTGCTGGTCAGACAAATTACCATATCTTTTAAATTTCTTTAAATATTTACTTTTCTCCCTCAATATTTTTATAAGGGCTGAACTATACCACGAAGGATAAATACATGGCGAAACACTTTTTTTAGGTACATATTTATCTCTCAGTTTATAAATTTTATCATAAAAAGTGGAAATTGCGTCGTCGATAGAACCACGATTTAAAACTCTATCCCAATCCACATCACTGAGTTCTTTACATACAGCGTTATAGTCGCCAGCACCATAAACATATACGTTTCTTTTGATTGTCTTTAGATACTCGGTAGTTATCACTTTTAAATCCATCTCTATAGACACATGGTGAGTATCCTCTGGTACAAGTGGCTGTGGACAGGAGCGTAACTCAAGCACAGTATTTGAGAATATTAAATCTAATATCCGAGCATTAGCATTAGCTTGATTATTGTACTGCATAAGATTACTTTGTAGTAAAATGTCAAATAATTTAGTTTGAGAAGACCCACCTACACCAATGGGCTCCATGTGCATTTCAGTTTGAGATGGTACCCACGATATTCCTGGCAAGTTGAAGTCTCCCAATATAATAAAGAGGTCATTAGGATTTGATATGGTAACCTCGTACAGTTTTTCAGAAAAATTGTCAAGCTGTGTGTGGAAGGAGAAACCGTCTCGTTCAGTACATAAATACAGGGTACAGATGTTGAGAGTGACACGATGCTTACGTGGTCCAACACTCACTTGCACCCAAATATCTTCGGCAGAGGAGTGCCATTCAGTCTTACTGATAGGTAAATAATCTTTTTGGATTGCTAAAAGCACCCCACCCCCGTATTTTTGTCTAGTGCGACTGTAATCCCTATCTCTCCTCCAGACAAAATATCTGTCATCAAAGAGTTCACTATCATTAATTCCATCCAGCAACCATGTCTCACTTATCGATACTATGTCGTAGTTATTAATACGCAAGTTTCTCCTAAATGTGCTGGTTTTCGTACGCAAACCTCGAGCATTCTGGTAATATATACTAATTGACTTCGCGCCAGTACCAAAAAACTATAGAACAAGTTGTAAAGAAAAATAAGAATACAATATATGTACCAAATAGATTAAATAGATTAAAATGTTCAAATCCACCAAAAATTATGGAGAATCCAAGCAAGAATATGTAATTATAAAAAATGGAATAAAACAAATTGCAATATAAAAGAGATCCTGCACGTATAATTGCAATGGTTACATATCCACCAGTATAAACAATTATCACCCAAAAGTATTTAGATGTAGAAGTTATGCATTGAAAATGGAGAAAAAATTGAGAAGAAAATTTTACTTTGATCACGTTCATAGTATTCCGGATGTAATGAAACACAAAGATATTTGAGAAAAACGTTAACTTGGTTAGTATAACAAATGTTAAACCATAGTGTGTATAGCAATAATTATTATTAATAAGCGAACAGTGAATACACCATCTATGTTCTTTTGTATATATTTTTAGATAATAAAATAAATTAATAAATATCAGTGCTAACTTGACAAATAAACTAACCAAATAAATAAAATAGTTACTCCCTAAATATGATGATGTGATAGCATTATACGAATTAATATTGTAGGTGGATTTAAAAAAATCTACAATAATATTTTCTACAATACCCACGCAAGCGCCAGAAAATAGGCAACAAGCAAAAAACTCAGAGCACATACATGCAAGTAACAACATCGAAACAATCCCTATCAACATCGTAACTGAGTCGAAATTAGCACAGCATTGATCTCGGTGTGAGCGAATGAATAGCAAAGCGATAAGCAACACAAAAGGCAATACATAAAAAAGCAGCTCCACCGCAGGGCACCCCAACCGCGGGCCGCATGTTTTATAATTGTAAACAAAAACAATAATTAATGTAATGCAATTTATACAATGTAATATATTATAATATGATTTGTCTACTTTTTTTAAACGATTTTTTGTAAATCTTTTGCGTTTTTTATCCTCAACACAGGGGAAGTGTCCGACTTTCTTACAAAAATTTGACAATGTTTGACCCATACATAGCGATGGTTTCTCTCAGCAGCAAGTTTCTTCGTGTCTTTGAGTAGCGATTTATTATGAAGAGTTAGGTGATCATTGATAAAGAATCTTTGGTTACCCGAATATCCAATGTCTTTGGCCTGCAGACCCTTCATCTTGCGAGCAGCCGCAACGAAGTCTTCCTTCACATAACGATTATTTAGTGTCATCACTATATTCTTATTTGAGTCTAACTGAAAACTGGGCACGCGAGCGATATAGTTTATGTCCTCCCTGCGAATGGTACACTGAATGTGTCCAGCAATTTTGAATATTAGGTCGTAAAGATTTTCATTTGCTTTAGCAGGAATGCCTTTAATTTCGACATTGTTGCAACGTGCCCACTGCTCCCTCTGTTGTATGTCATCAATTATCTTCAAAATTTGGTCTTGCATGCTGGGCACATTATCTACATGTTCTTGCATTTGTTTGATCTTACCATCCAGATGTTTCACCGACTCGGATACTTTAGCCACGGAGTCATGAGCAATCTCAACAGAGCTTTTTAGGTGTGATAGATCAGACTTGATAGTTTTCACGTCTTCCACTAGTGTTGCCAGAGGAGCCAATTGTTTCATTATGCTGGCAAGGGCGGTCTTCATTTCCTCAAGTTGAAGCGCTGTGTGAGGGTCTCTAACTGCCGGTGTGGGTGATCGGGCACTCTTGCAATCAGAGCAACGCCAAGTGGACCTACGCTCACCTAGTCTTCTAAAATTGGTTTCCGAGATACCAGCACATGGAAAGTCAAACTGTCGCTGACATGCACTGCACGTTACTCCATCTGTCGTATCAGTATTACATCTTGAGCACGAAAACATAGCGAGCGAGTAATGTAGCCCCAAGCTTGGTAAGCCCCGAATCCTTGCCGCGCAACCAGTTGCACGAGTGTATGATACAAGTGGCAAGCACCGACTGAACCATACTCTCATTACTGCGCCGACCCCAACAAAAACCAGGGAACAGGGCAGGTTAATGAAAAAAAATTGCAACTATCAAATGAAATAAATCGACGGCGAAGTGTCAATGCCTGCCTCCTATCATAAATTTTTCGAGAAATTGACTTTTTGTAATGTTTTTACAATTATTATTTAATTAAAGGCCTGGTTTTGCGTGTTTTCATGAAATGACGTATCTCTAAAATTTTTTACGAATACTCGACAAGTTCAAAAGTTAATGGCACTTCGCCATCGAATCAATAAGATAATACAGTTGGTTGTATTTTTGTGGTTCAGTACAAATAAAAAGATAAGTTTAGGTATAATAAAAAAAACCATTACAGGATATAATGCTATTTTATTATAAATATAATATTACCTAGAAACATCAAGAAAACTCTTAAGATCAATATTGATTCGAATGGGCTGGCCATTGAGATCCTTATACATCATTCCAGATTTTCGAAACTTGCTGTGCCAAACAATCAAAGTTTTAAATTTTATTGTTATAATATGAACTACAGCTACTTACACGAATTGAGAATACACATTAACAAGGCGCTGTTGCCATAAAATTCGATAGAAATGTTAATAAATACATAGGAAATTGGAGACGAACTGATTTGGCATTTGCAAACGCATCTAATTGAAAATCAGTCTTCTACACTGAGCACACATCAAATGGTTAAGTGAAATTCTGAACTCATGTGCACTGTGCTGTATACACGCAAATTGCTGCTCCCCTACAATACTCTACCATATTCAGATCTATCATGAAACAATATGACGAAAAATTATAGTTCAATATAAAAAAAACAATGAAAATATACTCATATTCGAGGTAACAATTAAAATAAATTATATCTCATTTTGCATACACTGTAAAACTTACTGTAGGTAGGTACTTAAATCACAAAATGTAAAAATATAATAATAATAGTATGTAAATTGGAATAGACGTTGATACTTGTACTAATAGACACCGATAATAATTATAATCATTTGGTTTGGGAGGCGCGGGGTCGTTTAAACTGTCTCGTACTGGCTGCGTATGGAGCGAGCGAGGCAGCACGCGAAGATCACACCCAGGAGCTGAAACAATTAATTTTAACAATGCAGGATGATATTGTCAAAAACCTACGTAGTATTTTATTAACGAATTTTATCATTATACATTCGGATTGTTTTTGAATTACAGTAAGGGTATTTTACGTCGCGTAAGAAAAAATATAACTTTCATGCACATGCATTATTATATTTTTTCTTATGCTAGATAAAATTTAATTGTAATCAGACAGAATAAGATCGAAAAATTATATATAGTTTTATTTTTCGAACTTTTTCTAACCACATTTTTTTTTGCAATAGCGCGCTATGCCATTACGCCATCGAGCTACTCATCTAACATTTATACAACACTACTTTTTATACACTACAATCACTTTAATGGCTGATTGTGACAGTCAAAACAAACAACTTTCACTAAGGGACAAACATCGAAAACGCGAAAAAAAATGTGTGCAATAATACCTACGCAATCAAAATGTACAGCTGATTTATTTTTCACAATTTCGATGTTCCTCACATAGTGAAAGTTGTTTGTTTTGACTGACACAATCAGCCCTTAAAGTGTTTGTAGTGTATAAACAGTAGTGGTGTTTAATCTTCTATAAATAAATATGAATTGCTCAGCGTTTGTCTCGCTAAAACTCGAGAACGGCTGGGCCGATTTAGTTGATTATGGTTTTGAAATGATTGTCTTGGGCCAGGCAAGCCAGGAAAGGTGAGAAAATATGGAAAAATTGTGAGGAAAATGGTAAAAACAACAATTACGTTTTCCCATATAAACCAATTTACATAAACGGCAACCAAATCGTAACCATGGCTACGGTATACTTTATACGGCATGACAACGTATGCCGGGTTAGCTAGTGTTCAATAAAAAATAATATTATTTACCTGTATAAGGGCGATGCCGAGCCCCACCCCTCCAAGCACTGCGGCGATGTCCTTCAGATAATCCACCACCTTGCCCAGGCACCCCTTCTGGTGGAGGTTGGGTGAGTTCATGTCGCAGGCGGTCACCACTCCGTTCTTGATCTCCTGGCCGGCGCAGCAGGTCTCCGGGATGGGCAGGCTGTTGTTCTTCCAGTCGATGGGCCCGTAGATGCCGCAGCAGTTGAGCTGATGGTGGACGGAATGTTTTTTTTATGTTAGACACGGAAGTCTTCTATGCTGGCCTTGGAGCGAACAAATAACGTAGTATAAGGTCATCCCCCGACTCATCCCATGGGTGTCGTAACAGTATACTAAGGGAGATTGCCCGGTGTAGACCATTAAGCACCTTGGGGCACTCGAATGGCGGAGGGCAAACCACCAACAACAGCATGCCCAAAGAAGCGGCGGGCTGTAAAATCTAAGCTAAAATCTTGAGCAGTAATGGATTGGAATGTTGTCATTCAAAATATCACATATCACTCTCGGTTCATCGGTCTCTCGACATGGTCCGTTCCGTCTCTTTGCTATACATTCATTCATCACTAGCACCTTTACGGTGTGACGGATGATATAAATCAAAAGGGAACGGATGGCTTGATGACGTCTGACCGGTATGAATGGAAAAGGAAACATACTGCGCCGAACCCAGATAGACTGGGAACTGGGCAGGGAGAAGAAGACGGAAGCTCTTGGCCTTCATCTCGCCTGATGGTAAGTGACGATAAGGTCCGAAGATGGAATCGAGCTTCACCTGCCCGGCTATGACCACCGAAACACCATATGATATACTTAGCAATTTATTGAGTTGAACTGTCAAAACTTCATAGATTTTTAACGGTTCTAAGCGATAAAAAATGGCTATCATATACAGTTTCGGTGGTCATGCTAGCCGGGCTGGAGTCCTCAACCACAGAGAGAAGTGTGGCACTTTATATTGTGTCAATTGTTTTTTGACTTTCATATCAACTCAATATATTTATTGTCAAGGTAATATTACACTAAAGTATAACGATCCCGCACATTTTTGAAACGCGACGCGACTCAAAGACGCCGAACAACCGTCATATTTCTGGTCATAGAAAACCAATACATTTAATTCGACTCAACACGCGTAGCATTACATCGGGTCGCGTCGTGTTTCAAAAATGTGTTTCTAGCATTAAGGACCACGTCAGGCACGCAAATAGGTAGAAATGAAGAGGACACCTTTTGTTGTGGAATCAAGCATATTTAATGTTTATTTTATTGAACAGATTTTCAATTTACATGCCCGATAATACTCTCCCGAATAAATAGGCGTGACTAATTTATGTTTTGACTACATAGTCTAAATAACGTGACTAGGTGCCATCTACCTACGTTTAGTAATTTATCTTATCTTTCTACGTCTAATACATGTCGGTTTGTTAATGTTTACATATTACATAGGACCTAACCCAATTGGCAAAACGCAAGTGATAACTCAGCTCTACGTACACCCCTTTAGGGATACAGGCGTGATTTATGTATAGATATTATTTATATAAAATCTCGACACAGTTAGTACAACACAATTATTAGGTTTCATGTCAGTTGCACAATACAGGATGACACCAAGGCCACGTTAGTCATAGCTACCGGCGTCGCTTTTACCTACAACACAATAATGCTGTGATTAACATATTTTACACGCGGGGAATAACCATCGCGATTCGCGATCCAGTGTTTGGGTGTCATATTTCCTGTAGCGACTTTACGTCAACACAGTTAAGGTTGAAAATCAACTGAAAGTTGTACACTAACGAGCTGTTGACTGTATTATTAAATAAATAAAAATGTCTTACACTCTCACCAATCATATAGCACTCCCATTGGAGTCGAAATATAGGTACACCTATTGGTTCATTATTATTGGTTTATTTGTATTATAGGGGTTCTCAAACTACCCCCGGATTCAGCGTGGTTTTTTCCTATGACGCAATCGCCCCGTCCACCAATGGTGAATCGAAACAAAATGGCGACATCTATTCACCAAACAAATTTTAGCCCATTTGTGACAAAATCCCTTTCCCTAAAGGTAGTACAACATTAGAGCAAAATTCTGCCGCTAGGACAAGCGTCATATTGGGGTGAAAAAGTTCAAGAAATGAGCACAACCAAGTTTTATTGGTTTGCCCCAACTGTTCGGTACAGTTTTTCGTTATTGAAACAAAACATTAATGACAAAAGAAAGTGGCATACTAACATCTGTCTGGATGATGTCATAGGTTTTCTTAACGTCGCTGTTGGTGGGGTACTCCTTGATGGTCGCATTGAGGTTGCTCATGATCGAGTGCTCGAGGTCCTTGTGCTTCACGTAGCCCGCGATGCCCACGGCCAGCTCCGCCACGAAGATGATTAGCAGGAACACCGAGTACTGGAAACAGGAAAGATGACAGTTAAAACAATTATACATACACAAATCACGCCTATATCCCCCAAGGGGTAGGCAGAGGTGAACTAGCACCCACGTTTCGCCAGTAATATTAGGTCCCATGTAATAGGTGGTGAGCCTATTGCCATTTATCGGGCACAAAAGTCTCAGTTCATTGCTAGGTTGTATAAGAGGAACGCTGCTACCCATTCCTCATCACTGTTTATCCTTAGTCGGCTTGTACGACACCGACGGGAGAGATTTGGGGTGGTGACAGTATTCTACTCTGCCGTTGCCATACGGCGCCAAAACAATTAAAACAATTATTATTTTCATTTTTATTCAACATTATACTGCGTGTACTAGAAAGGTCTTCTATGCTGGCCTGGGAGCTAACAAATAACGCAGAATAGGCCAGCCCCGACATCCCATGGGTGTCGTAAAAGTCGACTAAGTGAGATTACCCGGTGTAGATCAATAAGCACCTTGGGGCACCCGAATGGTGGAGGGCAAACCACCACCAACAGCATACCCAATTACCCAAAGAGGATTGGTGTCAGGCAGGCGCGGCCGGCTGTAAAACCTAAGCCAAAACCTTGAGCAGTATGAATTGGCATGTTGTAATCCCCCAATCACTCTATCCGTTCATCGGTCTCCTGGACATGGTCCGTTCCGTCTCTTTTCTATACATCTATTCACATCAGTCACTATCACCTTTACGGTGTGATGGATGATATGATATGAATCAAAAGGGAGTGGATGGCTTGATGACGTCTGACCGATATGAATGGAAAAGGAAACATACCGCGCCGACTCCAGATAGACTGGGAACAGGAGATCTACTATAATTCTCCGAAACGAAACTTGTCAATCGAACGAGAAGATACTACGTATGCGTGTACTAGAAAATTTGTTCAGACGAACAAACTGACTATTCTCTTCTGTCACTCGTCATCCACATCCACCAACTCCATATCATCCGTATATCCATACCTCAAACTAACCATCCATCTTTTCAGTGGTCTTCCTCTACTTCGACATTCACAACATTATTGTTAATAACTTTTTAGTCACATTCATGGCATCCCGTCTCATAGCATGTCCTTACCTAGCTAAACAGATTCCTTTCATCGAAATTTCAAAAACAATCAGTTCCTTAAAATAGTCCACGAGAATTCAGCTACCAATCTCTTTATATACTGGGTGTAACAGAGAGGTGCAGTCATATTTAAAGGGGTATTCAGGCCATCAAACTGAACAACTTTCGCTCAGGGACCAAAATCGAAATCTTAGAAAAAAAAATCACTTCTCCATACTAAACTAAGAACCAACTGACATCAGTTCGTATGAGGGGTGTAAATTTTTTCTGAGATTTCGGTTATGTTACACCTTGTTTAGAGGAGCGATTTTTTGAGTTTGATTTTGGTCTTATACGAAAACTGGTTCAGTTTGATGGCACGCCTATCTAAACAACTAATATATATATCATAAACAAAGAGATTAGAAAAATCGCTTCTTAAATAGAACAAGACAGACACAAATCAAAGTAGCATTTCTGCTACAGTCTTATGGTCATAAATTTAGAACACACAATGTCTCTGCGTATTTTTTGAGTTACGTCACTCTGGTATTAAATGAGCGAGATTCGCCATCCTAAATCAAATTCCAAGTAATAGAACGCAAGTCTATTGCCAACATGTGGGAATGATAATAGCAAATGGCCGCCCTTGTTTACATACACACACAGCACGCCTGAAGGGATTGGCAGAGGTAAATTACGCCGACATTTCGCCAATAATATTATTCTATAGGTACCAGCCAGTATTAATAATTGCATGGTAAATCAGAAAAAATGCTGGCCATTCCTAGTTATATTTAAGCACCTGCCCGGCTAGTATGGGCACCGAAACACGATATGATAAAGCCATTTATCGCGTTGAACAGTCAAAAAACATTGGATTTTTTACAGTTTAAAGAGATAAATGGCTATAACTACATGTTATAGCCAAATATGCTTTATAATTTAGCCATTTATCGCTTTGAACTGCCGAAAATCCAATGATTTTTGTGAGTTCAACGCGATAAATAGCTATATCATATCGTGTTCGGATGGTCATGCTAGCCGGGCTGAAGTAATAACCCCTAACACCTGAAGTAGGGGTGTGTAACAAATCTATTGGGTGAATGATTGCCACTAACGGCGGGTCCCAATCCTATCTACAGTTAAAAGTAAGCTTACTACAGTTTAGTTGCCGGCATTTTTTGTTGCATTACGATAAATAACAGAAGTTGCAAACCAACGTCAATCTTCAACTGTTGATAGAATATGAGGATCCGTTGAAGACAACAAGAAGAAATATTACCTATGTGAACTAAAATCGCATTTAGTTAAGTGACTACCGCAAATAGAGATAAGTCCGCGCGCGATGCGTGGCGCTGCACGCTCACATTGACACTCCTGGACAAACAAAATAGTAGGCGGAATTTTAGTTCCAATTTTGACCACGCGCAGACTTATCTGGCGAGCACTCTATGGCGTGTGTATGCGACAATTGACAGCAAGGACACCAACGGACGCCACATACCTGGGCTTATCTTCACCTCCCACCCCGACCGTCACAACGGTCGTTAACCGCAGACAGTAACATGATACTCTCAGTATTACTTACAGCGAAATGTCGGACTGTTTTCATGACGAAGGAAATAAAAAGTTGTTTTTATAAAAGTAATTGTTTACCAAGAACTAGTGGCTGCACGCGGCTACGTCAGCCTGATTAAGTCTCAATAAGCGCCGTTTATTGCCTCAGCTTGTATGTTATTTTACACCCCGTCGATTTTAATCTAAGTCGGATCAGCATTTTAGGGGAGATAACGCGGAATGGGAGCGACTTTAGCTTTACTTATCATTTTGATTTTTATTTCAACATTATACATACTTAAACCTATTAATAATATACCCAAAGAGGGTTAGTGTCAGGCAGGCGACCGGCTGTAAAACCTTAGCCAAAACTTTGAGCAGTATGGATTGGAATGTTGTCATTCCAATCACTCCCTCCGTTTATCGGTATCTCGACATGGTCCTTTCCGTCTCTTTTCTATACATTCATTCATCAGTAGTACCTTTACGGTGTGATGGATGACATGAATCAAAACGGAGTGGATGGATGGCTTGATGACATCTGACCGATATGAATAGAAGAGGAAACATACTGCGCCGACCCCAAATAGACTGGGAACAGGGCAGGGAGAAGAAGAAGACATACATATACCTATTAAATGTAATAAAAATTAGTACAAAGGAAATTGTAGAGAAAAAGTTCGAAAATCCCGCATCACGACTATGATTTTTGATCTTTTTCTAACCATAATTTTCTTATTAGCTTTACTTATCATGTTTTACGTTCTAGTTATTATTACTAGGTATATTGGTACGTACGTTAATGGGTACGTTCCGTTAGTCGCCTACCAACGTGATTACTCACAGTCGCCAACTGAGTGGCCACTCTATGCAATGCAATTGCATTCCGAACTAAAACCATGGTTAGAGCTGTCATTCCGCTTGATACTTTAACTGCCGCACTCAGAGACGTCAAATAACGTTAATCTGTACTTAACGTCAAAAAATGACAATTCAAAACTAGTCGCTATTCTTGCCGGGTCTATGGTATAGATTTGACATTTTTGTCTATGGTCTAGATTTGACATTGGACATTTTTGTCATTAAATACTCATTAAAGTTAATTGACGTCTCTGAGTGCGGCAGTAAATCACATACCAGGGGTTACTATCGCATCAACCAACGAGTTGCGGATTATTCTTAACTGCCTTATCAGTGGTGTATATAATAATTATTTATAGGTACAATGGAGCTCTTTATGATGACGTATAACAATTCACAAAATGGTTACTTAGAACTGTAATGTAACCCAAACACAGGAAATATTAGTCATTTCCTAGGGTATCAAAACAGTTGAGGTATAATTTTTGTGTTATTTTAACATTGTATAAAATAAACGTTGGAAAAAATATTAGAATCCTTACAGGCGGGCATGGAAGACATAGAAATAACAAAGGGCCAGATATTGATGCCCCAACACGCAATGGGCCAGTGGTTTGGGTTCTGGCCCAATCTCTATTCTTCCACTCATAGGGAAGGCCCGTGCCCCAGCTGTGGGGACATTAAAAGGGCCAATGATTAGGTGACTAAACATTTGTCATTTTCTGTTAAAACAGATATTGAATAATTTAAATAAGATTGTTAAGTTAACATTATGAGAATAACAGCAGCACTCAGAGACGTCAATTAACGTTAATGTGCTTACGCCAGCCAATGTGAATTTTTTGTATCAAGTACTCGTTAAAGTTAATTGACGTCTCTGAGTGCGGTAGTCAGACAAGTTTCTTTAATTCAAGTAAGACAACAATCGCGGGAGACGGCGCACGCGGTAAATTATCTAATTCAGGTGCCAATGAGGTCATTCTGCTAGGACAGAAGACAATAAGCGGCTCAAAGTTAAACTACGGGCTTACGTCATTTGTAAACGTACCACTAAGAGGTTTCATTCTTCGCACTCACAGACATGTGTTTAAGGGGATGCTAGTGTAGTACTAGAAATAAAATGTAATATAGCCTATATGGCTTTAACATATAGATATACTAGACATTGCTCGCTTTGAACTGTAAAAGATAAAATGATTTTTGACAGTTCTAAACGATAAATGGCTATAACATATCGTGTTTCGGTGGTCATGCTGGCCACCACCAGCTTCCACTTCGATGATAAAAATATATGTATAGGCGTGATTTACATAATTGTATGTAGTTGTTAGTTAGTGAAGTTTTTTGTAGCCAAGCACGAGCTCCAGCAATGGAGCATACGTAGCATACGTAAGTAGAATTAGAAGTAGCAACAGAATAACGCAATCAGTCGATCTGTTATGGGTATATATATGTACTCTTATGTGGTGTACAGAACATTTTTCTTATATTCTTCGGCACATAAATGCGCCCGATATGCCTAGGCCGCGGCGGGGTGATAATTCATGACATTACAAGCTAATTCTGTCAAAAACAACAGCTTCAATGAATAGGTTTCCTGTGTCTTATCAAAGTAATCAACGGTTCATTTAAGTGAAGAGGAAACGGCCATTTAAGGCGACGATGGAGAGCTCGTGCCGGGTCGTGTCAGAGGTCGGAGCACCTCAGATCATTTCGCTCATTTGATACATTCTTAAGAGACATTGTGTGTTCTAAATCTATTACCGTAAGACTTAATGTTGGAGGAGAGCAATTTTGAGTTCTATCTCTTTCGTGTTTAAGAAGCGATTTGGTCAATTGAAGCCTAGGATTGACGACGTCATGTTATGACAGCTTCCATTGCCACTCTATTTCTTTGAAGGTAACGTTTTTTCTTTAGTTTTGTTTGCGCTATCTCGTGGCAGTTTACTCAGTTGTTTTCATAGCCCTACCTCTCGCGGTTTGTACGACAAAGCCACTAACGATGACGGTTCTTGGTACACCCAAAATATTGCCTTATTATAAAGATATCAAACAAAATGAGGTTTGTGATTTTTCGTCATTTTAAGCGCTAACAAAACACAAATGTTACTAACAAAGTACACACGTAAAACTTTTTAATCCAATAATATTGCAATAATGGTCAGATTTTAAGGAAACTAGTGTCTACTGTCTACCTACATAATAAAAGTGATAATTAATTATATGACGAATAATTTATCGAGACAACTGTACTGTGTTTAATAAACAGATCATTATTCATACGGACTTCATAATACTGGTTCCTATCTACATTATCAATTTGTCAATAATTAATGAGTCAACCCCGCAAAGTTTCTTTCACAAACACGCTAATATGACATGGATATTGAACGACACAAATGCAATGCAATTATTGCGAAACAAAGTAATGCTTTCGTCAACACAGACTAAATTAATAAAAATATACATAGTTTTATTTTCAACGACTACCTCTTTGATAATGTTTCTAATGTACAAAAAGATTTGGTACAATATTTTTATTAACATAGATGAGGAGATAAACCACCGGCTGTACCTACAATGCTAATGTATATTGCCAGTAAAATCATAAACACCTACTTACTGTCTTCTATTCGGAGACTTGACTAAATGTTATTTATCATCATAATCACCCTGCCGTTATCCCCCATCCTATTCCCTCCTCTTTCTTCACTCTCTTCTGTCACTCGTCATCTCCTCATCGACACCTATCACCTTCATGTCACCTCACACAAACAATACATCCATCTTTTCAGCGGCCTTCCTCTACTAAATCTTCAACATCGGATGAATCGGTATGTTGGGCTTTTTCACAGTCCAACATACCGATCCATAATATGACGACATACATGATGTATGTTAAGTTACCTAAGAAATAATAAACTGGTGGCAAGTGAGGCACAAATAGTATTAATTTCTGGACTGTGTCGATTTCACCGCTTTTTTATTGTAGGTACCTACCTACCTACAGCCATCGCATCGTTACGGTTGAATGCTGGCTATTTTCGTATTGAGCGACACTTGTTACGGAGCACCAATACAAAAGATGGGTCATATGCGTAGGCGCATAAGAGGCCGATATAAAAAATACGAAAATACCTACAATGTGTTACGTAATGCTTTGTTGCTAATTTTCTATTCATTACTTTAAAAACGGAGGTATAAAAAAATCTAAATATTGTCTTGGTGATGTAATAATTGACCCTTAATTATTTGACAATAATTTTTCTGAACTCTTTTTGTAAATTTTATTCAAACTATTGTTTATATCCTTGTCATACATAACTGACTCACATTTTAAGAGTCGGCAGATAAATGTGAATATTGCAAATGGGTTCATTAGGTGTGTGCTCAGTTGATAACAGTAACGAGTTGTTGTTTTATAGGAAAAATACAAATGAATATATGTACACTGTTAAAATAGTTTTGTGTATCAAACAGTTTATATTGCACTTTAAATAATAATGTCCATGTAATATGTACTATAAAATGTCAAAATTGTTAAATAAGTAATGTAACAAAAACATATAGTGGAATGTAAGCCAAAGTAACACTTTAGGTCTCATATTATTCTCATGATGGCAATAATGTAATATTATAATATTCGTAAAAAGAAACCAGTACCCGAAAGTTATACAAATTGTCGTGGTTAATCTGTCGACTTTGTACCTATAGGGAACATAATAATTTTGAGACGAAATTTAAGAAACCGTCAGAACAGTGAATGATTATAGAAAATATTATGTTACCATAAAATTGTCAGTTATATGAGCTACATAATTTAACCCTGGGTTTGAAAGGCAGTCAGGTGAAAAGACAGTCTCGTTTTGTCACGGTTCACTAGTGCAAAGTTAATTAAATAATATGCTTACAGGGATATTTCAGTTGTTTGTTATGTGTAGACAGGCAAATCTGTTTAAAAATTTGGACCTTATGTTAAGCATACCAAGGTTATTGTTATGTTATATTTTGACCATACAACAATTATTTTTTTGACTGCTGTTATTCAAAACTAGATCGGTCATAGAGTAATTAAAAGCAGACCCTCTTTTTGATCTAATTTGAGACTGCCTAATTTGCTAATGATATGCACTTAATTCTCTTATAATTGATAAATTAATTACAATTATGTGTGAAGTGTTTATAATCATTTACTGACTCAGCTAAACACATTAACAATCTCTTATTTAACTGTTGGTAAAAAAAATTGCCACTCACCGTAACAATCATGCAATGGTTTTCCTTGAAGGCTCCGCAGCATCCGAAAAAGGCGACAATGAACACTATTACGCCAACGATGATCAGCACAATAGGTCCAGAGATGTAAAAGTTCTCGCCTGTCAACTCCACATATGGGGAGAGGTTGCTTTGGGCTTTTGCACCCACAGTCAAAATTATCAGACCGGTAGCCTGTTGGTAAAAAAATTATACATGAATGCTGATATTTAGCATTAACTGAAAATTATTTTTAAAGTTCTGATGCTCATTGAACTCAAGAATCAATCGAGCCCCAGAAAAAATGGTTGGATTGACTGAAAGACTATAAAATATAAACTACAAGGGAGTGGATGATTTTATTACAGCTGACTATAAAGTATAGAATTAACTGAGCCTAGAAAGTTTGGAATAGGATAAGCAAATGATGATGATTGAAGTATTAAATGTTATTTTAAAATTAAAATGTTTTTTTTTAAATAGGGTAAGACAATTTTTTTTTCTGATTAGTTTTTACTGACACTGAAAATTTAAATGGTTTATATGTTCACAAGGAAATATATATCTATAGAAGAAAAGAAAGGATTTAAAAATAATTTATCAGAGGACCATGAAATTATTACCACCACAGATATTATCATGATATATGTCTGTGTTTACCACCTATTATTTTTAAGGATTAAAAATGGCGGTAGATTTCAATAACGTTATACGTAGGTAGGTATGTAGGTACTTGTGTAAGGTGTTAAAGCAGAAGTTTGTGATTAGATTAATAATTACAAACCGGCTTGTTGTTGCTTATTAATCTGAAAACAAAGAAAAATGACAAGAAATTTGTAATGTCAACATACCGCAAACAAAAGATTGAAGCAGAAGAGTAGGTACTTCACACACGACATTCCGCCGCCTAAAGCCATTTTCGATCTAGTTTATAATTGTACCACTATTCTGAAACAATGAATTACAAACAATACTTTAATACCCATGAGCTATTAGTAAACATCGATTACCGTTCCAGAATCCTAACGACGCACTCGCTAAAAATCAATATTAGTATACTTTCTAATTTATTGTCATATTTTAATACAAGTAAACTAAAAGTCTACGCAGCGTCGAACTTACAACTAAATCAAATCACCTCTTACAACTTCTCCACTATCACAATCAAATCGCACGCAAACAAAACGTAGTGTTTTTAGGCTCTTGTCCGCTCAGTAATCGCAACACACGTCTAAACAAAGCAAACACACGAAAATGACTGTGTTGCTAGAAAATTAGAAATAAAATTACCGCGTGTATTCTATCCAATCTACCAATTCTACTTTCTACCATACCATACGCCAAGCACGGGACTGCCCGTGGACAAAATCTCTCTCCATCACTTGACAGTGTTTTGTGTCGGGATTTAATGGTAGTTAGAGGGAGAAATAGTAGATTTTCCATCAAGTGCACAAAACGAATCATTTTTGTCCGAGACTTTTAGCAGCCCGAGCCGAAGGCGAGGGCTGATAGTAATGTCGAGGATAAAAATGGTTTTGTGGACGAGGTAGAAACACTGCTTTTCACTTCGATTGCGAGGAAATAATACAGTAGTTTATCATAACATTTCATTAAATTCAAACTAAAATAAGTACAATTTTGAATACTGAAGGAAATTGTTTTTCCCATTGGTATTAGGCTTGGGCTGCAGACCTATACAGCCAAGTATTAAATTAATTTTGAAATAATAATTTTCTTAAGTTAATTTAATAACCTACCGTACCTACATAAATTAAAATTATGTCTTAAAAAACGCATTAGGCAAATAAATTTAAGTAAATAATAAAATAACAAATTCTATCTCTGAATTTCTTATTGTGTTTGGCTGCATTGGTCACTTTCTTTGCCTTAATAGAGACACATTTATGATTAGATACGTTAATGCTCTAGAGCACAAAATTCGATTTTGTGCAGCCTATATCCTGCACAAACAAGCACTTTCAGAGCATGAGAAGTGAAAAATATTTTTTTCACTTCTCATGCTCTGAAAGTACTTATTTATATAAGAAATTCAGACATAGAATTTGTTATTTTTTGATATTTACTTAAATTTATTTGCCTAATGTGTTTTTTAAGACATAAAAGATATTAAAATTTTAATTCAAGTAGGTACGGTAAGTATTAAATTAATTTAAGAAAATTATTATTTCAAAATTAATTTAATACTTGGCTGTATAGGTCTGTAGCCCAAGCCTAATATCAATGGGAAAAACAATTTCCTTTAGTATTCAAAACTGTACTAATTTTAGTTTGAATTTTAAGAAATGTTAAGATAAATTACTGTTTTATTTCCTCGCAATCGAAGTGAAAAGCAGAGTTTCTAACTCGTCCACAAAACCATTTTTATCCTCGACATTACTATCAGCCCTCGCCTTAGGCTCGGGCCGCTAAAAGTCTCGGACAAAAATGATCCGTTTTGTGCACTTGATGGAAAATCTACTATTCTTTTCCCCGAGGATATTTTCTCCACGTCCCATGCTACGGTAGCGTGTCGTACACTTTAGTGTTGCACGATCAATAAATACTTATGAAAGGTAAGTTTTCCCACACTCCAGTTAATAAAAGTTAATTAAAAATTAGTCATAAAGAGGCAATGTTAAATTAAGTATGTATACAAATATTATATAGCAAAATTACAGGTTTATAAAATGCTATAAGTTTATAGTAACTTGTATTCGTATATAAAATTGTCCTCTTATAACTACCTATCTAAATTTTAATAGCCTTTTAGTAAAGAGGTGTATCTATTAATTTATTATACTTATGTATGAGGGAAAAACTCATTCAATAACAAAAATGAAATAAATATTTTCTATTGTGAAACAAACCGTATTTTAGCGCCTGATGTGTTAAATTGGCTTAAAAATAGAAAGTAAACAACAAAAATGGCTGATGCTTTAGTTATTGTTCTGAGGGCTGAAGTGTGTTTGTTGTTATTAATCACGGTTTCGTGCATTGAACTACTATTTATAACTCAATGGTTTCGTGTTGATTTATTATAGTATTACTAGTTATAATAACTTTTGAACGTTTACGACGTTAAGTTTGAGCCTAGGTCTGTTTATTTGGTGACAATTAATTAAAATAGTGATCAGTGAATACGAGACAGTGATTCTAACCTAAACGGTGCTCATCAATCCTAGTCTAGCTCTAAGGAAAATAGACGCAAGTGTTATTATTAATCTATTATTACTATTCGTGCAGCATTTTGTAATTTTATATAGGTACCTATTGTAATAAAATTATTTGGGTTGAAAAAATATTTTGTTTAAATTTTATATTTATTCAATTTTGCTTTCATAATCTATCGATGGAGGTTTAAGCAATTTCACTTGTTAGAAAACTTAGAATTAATAGTTTTCTTACAAGTGAAATTGCCTCCGTCGAAAACCTAATTTATTCTAAATGGAAAGTAGGTAGGTAGTTCATCATTCAAATTTTGCCGCCATACAATTTATTTGCGGTGGGCTAACTATAGATAGTTTCTTAAAAGCATCATCACTTTTTAAGTATGAAGTTGTCGTTCTTCTCCTAGAGTAATAGTGTTCTGTGGCTATAAAGATGTCTTTGAAATGCATAGGAGTAAACAAAATAAAGAGTTTATATTTATTTTTAATTTGTGGAAGCAGATGAGAAATATGATCGGGAAAATACAAGTCGTTACGGAGACAGGTTACGGCATTGAGTTATAATACGCTACTAACAGTAGTTCAATGGGTTACGGCAATACATTTGTGTCAGTTGTCGTTTTACTAAAGTTAAAGGAAAGGAAAGATCTAGAAGTTAGTCTGTTTCCAGTTTCCAGTTAATGTCACTTCCTGTTTCCTGTGCCCTGGCCGATCTGGGGTCGGTGCAGTATGTTTCCTCTTCCATTCATTCATATCAGTCAGATGTCGTCAAGCCATCTAACCCTCATTGGGTATGCTGTTGTTGCCGGTTTGCCCTCCACCATTCAGGTTCTCCAAAGCATTGGTCTATACGGGGAAATCTCCACAAGTCGGCTTATACGACACCCATGGGATGAGTCGGGGCTGGCACATTTTACGTAATTTTTTCGCTCCCAGGTCAGCATGGCAAATGACCTATCGTCATGTACCTATGGGATCGAAATTCGGAATGTATGAAAAATTGTGGAAAACACGAATGAAAGAATTGGGAATATTATGATGATGATGGATGCTGAAAGGAGGAGCTCGCTAGCGCAGTGGCACGGCGCGCTTGGCCTGTGATTGCGTAAACTAAGTAAGTTCACTAAGGAAGGTCTTAGGATGGGTGACCAAAATTTTATTATCCTCAGTTCCTCCGTGCTTCAGAAGGCACGTTAAACCGGTGGTCCCGGCTGCATCTGCAGTCGTTAATATCCACCAACCCGCACTGGGCCAGCGTGGTGGGTTATGGCCCAACCTCCCTATGGATGGAAGAATATAGGGAGGTTAGGCCCGTGGGGACATTAAAGTTCTGGTGATGATGATGATGATGGATGCTGAAACTGAAAGTGGCACCAGTGACAGAAAAGTTAAAAGGCAGCCGTTTGCCTTGCGAAGGATAGGTAATTAGGCGGGATGAAATAAATAATAAATAGTTATTAGTGGTGATAGATGTCGAAGTAGAGGAGACAACTGAAAAGATGGATGTATTGTGTGAGTGTGAGTTATTATAATGTGAAAGTGATGGGTGTGGATGAGGGGATAGTGACAAGTGGAAGAAGAAACAGTAGGTAAATACTGCACCGACCTCAAATAAGATGGGGTAAGGGCAGGGTGATAATGACGAAAACTTATCACTGAAAACAAATTTAGAGTAAAAATGCCAACAATGCTACATATTAATACATATGTTCATTTTAGCAATGTCTTATAATATTATTTATAGTTATATCTAGACAGTTTTTTTACCAACATCCACAGGTTTTAGCTGAGATAAAATCGACATGACGCGATAAGACGAGATATTGAATGATTACCCTAGGTTTGATAAAATCATCTCAATTTTTAGTGTTGCTCTGTTTACGAAAGAGGCGGTTGTTTGAAGTAACAATGAAAACTTTAGGGATTCCGAAATTTTTGAAGAGAGTGCGCTATTGTTTGGCCGCAGTGAATATTGTGTATTTGGTGAGAACGAAAATTGTATCCGAATAATAGATATAAAATCAAGGGAGTATTTTAATTTAGTCTGTGGTTAAAATTTGAGAAAAAAAAACACCTCTAAACACGAAAGATAATTTCCGTATTGACAATAATAGATTTGCCATTATCAGCCAGTTATCCACGTCTAACGGTGCCTTCCAACCGAACTACGCAGAAACTCAAAACTGGATTTCATTAGAAGATTTAACTCTTCGATCATCTACATCGAAGATTTGACTCTACATTATATTCAAGTGTGCAGACAACATCACATCATATACCCAAAGAGGGTTGGTGTCAGGCGCCCGGCCGGCGGTATGGCAAAACCTTGAGAAGTATGGATTGGAATGTTGTCATGATCCCAATCACTCGCTCCGATCATTATGGTCTCTCAGCGTGGTCACTGAAAAAACAGTAACTACTCAAGGGTTATACCTTGTTTATTAGTAGGGCCGTAGTCCATCACTAGCTCCTTTCCGGTGTGACGGGTGTTGTGAATCAAAATAGAGTCAACGAGTTAAAGTTGCCAAGCGATTGGAGATAATTTTAACAGTTTGTCTGACTGTCAATATTTCGCGCAAAGAACGCTGTATCGTCAACGGTATTGCTGTACAATACTGTCAAATGCCTCCAATCAAATGTCAATCTAACTTAAAAGTTTCACAAAGTAAGAAAATTTTTCTAACCGTGATCATTGACATGCTATAAGTAAAATTGTTGCCTTTTTCGTTAAGAGCCCTATTACATTTTGACTGTGATTTTTGAGTAAAATGGCCAATTATGGCGTTCTTGATCTCAGAAACAAAAATACATTGACAATTATGACTTAGTGAATAGTGTAGAATAGATATTGGAATATTTCGTAGCGGCCTAGATTTTTGTAAATATTGCTTAACTTTTTTTGTAGAGATTGATTGAGAATGTTTATAAAATGCGCGAAGGCCCTTTTTTGGATAGAACAGCTACTGTTCTACGCAAATGAAATAAAAAAAATAGAATTTTATCTGTAATATAGTCGAATAGTTCGTAGTGGCCTCGGAATTTTGAAACATCATTGATTTAATATAGAAAAAAAATCTTATTCTAAACAAAATAAAAACTTCGAAAATTGCTTTAAGTTAACTGTGAATATCTCCTTTCTACAATTATATTTTGGAGCAAAATTTATACGAGAGTAATTGTTACTCTATGAAGAATAAAGATTTTATAATTTTAAAGCAAGAACTTATTATCCTATCTCAATAAACACGATAAACGTAACTGCAAAATTACTACAAAAGTCGATGGACCGGCCGTCTAAGTATGAGAGGAGCGAGATTTGAAATAGGGCTTTTAAAGAAAAGAATGAGAGTTCATAGTATAGGTCATCAGGTTAAAGGCCTGTTGGTAAACCTTTTCATTTCACAATCAAACCATGCATAAGTTATAAGTAACTCGAAGAAAAAAAACAAAAATCAAAGCCAGCACCCTCTTCCGATTTCAAACGGTTTTAGGCACTAGCGCACTCAGAGACGTCAATTAACGTTAACGAGTACTTAATGTAAAAAAAATGACGATTCAAAACTAGTCGCTATTCTTGACTGTTCTATGGTCTAGATTTAAATCATTTTTCAGTTCTCATGCTCTGAAAGTGCTTATTTGTGCAGGATTATAGGCTGCACAAAATCGAATTTTGTGCTCTAGAGCATTAACGTATCTACTCGGGTGAAAACAGTAACTGTTCTGATTGTATTTTTTTTTATTTTACCGTTTCCTCGTTGGGGGGGATGAAAAGTTACGTGTTGCACTCGAGTGCAAAGATTTTTCACCTTATGCTCTTTTGATTCCCTCGCTAACGCTCAGGCTTTATTTTTGAATCCTTCGCTATCTCGGTTATCATAATTGAGCACTCAGTTAAAAAGCAACTTTGCACTCACGTATAACAAATAACTATTGTTTGTCATTTAGTACCCATTAAAGCTAATTGACGTGTCTGAGTGCGGGAGCTAGTAGTAGCTATGTAATTTATTTTAGCCATGGTGGTGACGGTAGTGCAATACAATTATTGTCACTACCCCCAATATCTCCTGTGGGTATCGTACAAGGTAAAGCCATGAGTAATTAATGGACAGCAGCGTTCCTCTTATACCATCAAAATTCACAGTATTTTGATGGTATTAGAGGAACGTGTAACGTGTCCGATAGAATTGGTGAAACGTGGGTGTTGTTTCATCTCTGCCTACCCCTTCGGGGATTAATAGGGGTGATTTATGTATGTATGTGATTAGTTTGTTTTTCTCCCCATATTCTTCCATGCCACTTAACACTTCTTATATTCTTTCATCCATATTGAAGGTTAGCAGTGGGGATATTGAAGGTCTGGTGATGATGATGTGTTTGTTTCAGATCACTGGAATAATACTGCTGTTAAGTGGCGTTGCCGTGCTGGTGATAAACAAGCAGTATGATTTTTTCATCACCCAAAAGTTCTACAGGGTTCCTGCGTTCGCCATCGCCACGGGAGTTATAATTGTCCTGTCGTCTAGCCTCGGGTTTTATGCCGCCATATCTGAACAATTTATCTACATCGCATCAGTAAGTATGGTTAAGATACTAGCTCCTACCGGGGGCTTACGCTAGGCAATAAACGTCGCAACGACCGAAGCGAGGTCCGGCGGGCATGTCTATGGTCATGCCCGCGGGCTTACCTGTCGGGCAGTCTGCCAGACTGACTGTGACGGTCCTACACTAGGCAAACATCGTACAGACGCGAGAATAGAAGCGAGGTCCGGCGGGCATGTTGGCCAGATTGACTGTGACGGTCCTCACTAGGCAAATAACACACAGATCTATAGAAGCGCGGTCCGGCCGGAATGTCTGCATTCATGCCCGCGGTCATGCCGTGTAATTGCCAGGCAACAATTGACTTGTAACTGGCCGCCTGTCTGGCAACAACCCTCTTTGGGTATGTCTATCTTTCTCTCTGTACAATATGCCTGGCACGGGACGTTGGACAAAATGTCTCTCTCCACCACTTGACTGAGTGTTTTGTTTTGGGATTTATTATGAGCGAGGGGAAAATATATTTCCCCGAGGAGATTTTGTCCACGCGCCGTGTTACGGGAGCAGGTGGTAAATTATTGAAATTGGTACTAGTCAAGTGGCAACGACGTGGTGTAGTTTTTAAAAATTTTTCATCATGCCAGTTCATGACGACATCACTATAGCGTAAAATGTGTCTGTCAAATATAATGAATGTAACTATCCCGTTATATCCGTAATATAATATAACTCTCCCGTGGATGTCGTACAAGGCGACTAAGGATAAACAGTGACGAGGAATGGGTAGCAGCGTTTCTCTTATACAACCTAGCAATGTACTGCGACTAATATTATTGGCGAAACGTGGGTGTTAGTTCACCTCTGTCTACCCCTTTGGGGATACAGGCGTGATTTATGTATGTATGTAATATTTTCAATTAAATCTAGACCATAGACCCGGCAAGAATAGCTACTAATTGAATTGTCATTTTTTGACGTTAAGTACTCATTAACGTTATTTGACGTCTCTGAGTGCGGCAGTAAGTTTTGTATTTATACTTTAAAAAATAAATATCAATCAAAGGCGTAATCAATGAGAACAAATGATTTTTATCGAATCTCCTTATCCTAAATTATTATTATGAATCATTATTTCAGTGATTCTTTGTTAGTGTCAAATCATCCCTACTGTATAAAGCTGTTTCTGTTTCAGTATGTGGCTATTTCGCTGGTGGTGTTGATTTTCGAGATATCTGTGGTGATAATCGCGTTTGGATTGAGCAATAACTCCTTGTCGGAACTAAGGAGCGGAATGTCGGGCACTATCCAGTTGTACGAGAGACGAGAGGTGGCATTCCTATGGGACACGTTGCAAATGGAGGTAAGTTTACACGACTGATGTTGCATCTGTCTCTCTCACGCCAACTACAACTGCCGATAGATCTATAGAACAACTACTACTCTGCCGGATAGATCTCTCTCTCACGTCCACCAGCCCCCGTAGCACGGGACGTGGACAGTATCTGCTCGGGGAGAAGTAAATATTTTCCTCTCGCTCTAACTCCCACTAAATCTCGAGACAAATCACTGTCAATTGGTGGTGAGAGATTTTGTCCACGCCCCGTGCTTGACCTACAGTACGTCCACAGTTATTTTACCAAAGTCAAAGTCAAAATTCATTTATGATTACAATACACTTATGAATCGTCAAGACGGGATGTGAATACCTCTGGCGTTTCCATTTAAGTTTCATGTGAGAGAAGGATACTAATATGACATTTCCATATGTTAGAGCAGGATGATGAGAACTGTCAGAGGTAAAATAAGTGTGAACCCACGTGTAACTGACCTGTCATCGTATTTGTATCAGGGCCTTGACAAGTGGCCAATCTATTTTATCGAATAGTTAGTTAGTTTATCTGGGCTTTGTCCGCACTTAGCCCCCTAATTGGGCCATTGTACGTGTCTCCCTATTATTGCTACTCCAACCATCCCAGACTATCCCAAAAACCTAGCAGTCTTTTCAGACTGATGCAAGCTTCCGGGACCGATACTGGGGATTGGAGGAGCCTTGCCCGTTCATCTGCCACGCTCCTGCATTCTTTAAGCACGTGCTGTGGCGTTTCTTCTGCCTCCATGCATCCTCTGCATAGAGGGCTGTCCGTCACCCCAATGGTAAATAGGTGCTTGTTTAGGGAGCAATGGCCAGTTATTATGCCTATCACCTTTCGGAGCTTGTCCCTGTTTAAATTTATGAGGTTGCGAGCAAATCTTTTTGATGCCACCGGAACTGCATTCTTTGTTTGCTTAAACCCGTCACTGTTTATCCATTCTCTAAAATGGGTTTCCTCAGTTTTGGTGCGTAGCCATGTTTTTATCTGGGCCTGAGGTATGGGTAGCAATGGTTCCGGTCCATATACTGTCCCTTTGGATCCCTTTTTGGCCAGTTCATCGGCTACGTCATTTCCCAATGAGTTGCTGTGTCCTTTGATCCATTGAAGAGTTACTCCGTTCGTACTCGCAATGGATTGGAGTGCATTGTGGCACTCCAGTATCAGGATAGATGTTATCGTGTTTCTTTGTAGGGCTTGTAGAACGGAAGCACTGTCTGAGATTATTTTGACGTTTAGGTCTCTGACATCTCTGGCTGCAACCGCCTGTGCCGCTTTGGTGATGCCAACGCATTCTGCTTGGAAGATTGAGTTTAGTTTGTCCAGTGTTGTTGATATTTTTATATTTAAGTCGTTCGAGAAGACACCAGCTCCAGTGCCATATGTGGTTTTAGAGCCGTCTGTGTATATCCTAACTTCATTGATGCCATCTCCTGGTTCTGCGATGAGTTGGATATTGTACCTTCGATCGAAGACATGTTTACACGGTGTTCTGTCTATGGGTGCCTCTAGGAGTGGTATTTCCTTCAGGGTCCATTGCAGAATTTTTGTGTGTGTTGTTTCTATGTTTTGTTTCCATAGCCCGTTAGCTCTAAGCCTTAAGGCTGCTGCCTTTGCCTCCTCCTGTATTACAAGATCTAGAGGTGTCAGGCTCAAGAGATACTCTAGTGCGGCTGATGGGGTAGTTCTCATGCATCCAGTAGTAGCTACGCTTGCTAAGCGTTGTAGACTCTGGAGTTTTGCTTTTACCGTGGTAAGTTGCGTTCTGGGCCACCATACAACCGATCCGTAGGTCATAGAAGGTCTGATAACTGATTTGTACAGCCAGAGAGATATTTTAGGGGTTAAACCCCATTTTTTACCAACTAGTCTTCTGCACTGACAAAATGCTATACAAGCCCTCTTTGTTTTTGCCTCGATATGACTCGCCCAATTCAATTTATTATCAAGAATGATGCCCAGATATTTGTGTTGATAGGGAGAGTTTGGTGTTAAATAGTTTTGGTAGATTGAGTTCTGGTAACTTCCTTTTGTTGGTGAAAAGGATAAGTTCTGTTTTCTTCGGATTTACTGACAGCTGATGCTCGTCACATCAATGTTTTATCGAATAGTATGCAAATGTCAATTTTGACAACTCCTCTTTAGTATTGTATTCTCTATGTAAACGGGTGACAGACGTGCGAGTAAGTTCGCGAGCTTGTGGCTCGACGGCCTTTTCGCTGGTGTGTCTCGCTAAGTAGGATACCTACGGATACATTAAAACCGCCGAGTAAGTTCGTTGGCGATCTGACAATAAATTGAGGACTGGACTGCTGTTGGGGCGGAAAGGTCCTCGAATGGAGGTAGACCAACGATCTGGTGAAGGTTGCCGGAAGCCGATGTATGCGCGCAGCTCAGGACCGATCGGTTTGGAGATCCATGGGGATGCCTATGCAAAACAGTGGGCGACTAAGAGTAAGCTACTCCTCTTCTCCCTGACCTGACCCTACTTTGAGTAGGGTCGGCACAACTTATCTTCTTCTTCCACTCTCCTCTATTAGACGTGAGATCACCATGAGCCCCTCTTTCTCATATCATCTTTCACACAATCCATCCATCGCATCTTCGGTTTTCCTCTCTTTCTAGGTCCATGCACATCCATACTTAACATACCTCTAGTTACCATTCATCCCTCATTAGATGCCCATACCACGCTAACCTGTTACTCCTCAATTCTTCGATCATCGGCGTTACTTTCAGACTTCCTCTAACGTGCTCATTTCTAATCCTGTCTTTCCTAGATGTGTGGGGTGAACACATCCATCTCAACATTCTCATTTCCGCTGCATGCATTTTTCTTTCATCAATTAAGCTACTGTCATGTAATATTTGAGCTACTGTGATGTGGTGACGCCAGAGTAGAATACAATTGTCACCACCCAAAATCTCTCCTGTGGGTGTCGTACAAGGCGACTAAGGATAAATCAGTCATGAGGAATGGTCAGCAGCGTTCCTCTTATACCACCTAGCAATGAACTGCGACTTTTGTGCCCGATAAATAACAATAGGCTCGCCACATGGGACCTAATACAGTTGGCGAAACGTGGGTGCTAGTTCACCTCTGCCTACCCCTTCGGAAATATAGGGGTGATTTATGTATGTATGTAATATTTTCCGGCTGTTTCAGTTCGAATGCTGTGGTGTGGCAGGCCGCCACGACTGGCCTAACACCCGTATGCCAGTCAGCTGTTGCCACATAGACTACGGGACTGTATCGCCATTCGTATGCGCCTTGGCAAACGCGTACACCACCAGCTGCGCGGGCGCATTGAGCGAATGGCTCAGCTTCAACGCGCACGCGCTTGGCGTGGCTGCCCTGTTTGTTACTTGTTTGCAGGTAATTTTTCTGGCTGTATGGTGTCTACAGAACAGAATAAAAATTGTCATTACCCCCGATCTTACCTGCGGGTGAAGAAAGAGCAATTTTTTTTTTGGAGGGGACCTAAACATACTTTGAGAAATAATGTGGGTGGTAATTCACCTTTGCCTACCCCTTAGGGGAGAAATAGGCGTGTCAATATCGAGTTAACGTGTCGGGAGTTTGACGGATTTGCACGACCGCTTCATTATTAAATAAACAATAATAATAATAAATATTTCTCACAAATCATAAATAATAATAAAAATTTGCCCGCACCAGGATTCGGTCCGCACCTGACTGAGTTTCTTGCCCGTTCTTCTCAGGACAGGGCCTCCTGGTAGTTTGCGAACGGATGGCGTAAATTTCTTGTCTTGACGATTCATGAGTGTATTGTAATCATACCAGATATGAATAAACGAATTTTGATTTGATTTGATTTGATTCGAACCCGGGACCTCTTGGCCGATAGCCAGCGATCTACTTGGTCTGTCCTGTGGATCTGACCATTCGACCAAACAAACTGGCCGTCAAATTGCAATGTGAATTGAAAGTGAAAATAAAAACAAAGTGAATTTAGCACTTCCTCGTCTGATGTGGAATTCTCTTTCTCTTACAGATATGCAACACAATAGCGGCTACCTGGCTCGCGTACAGGTCGAAGTTCGAAGAAATTGATTTGGAGTCTTAAGAATTTAGTGCTTTATTTCTTAGTTTAATTTTAAGTCATGATTAATATGAATCATGACATCTTACTGCCGCACTCAGAGACGTCAATTAGCTTTAATGAGTATTTAATGTCAAAAATTTTCATTCAATCTAGAGCATATACCCGGCAAGAATAGCGACTAGTTTAGAATTGTCATTTTTTGACGTTAATTACTCATTAACGTTATTTGACGTCTCTGAGTGCGGCAGTTAATTAGGTACGTTAAATAAAATTGTTAAGGAGAACATTTTCATGCTTCATTCATTCCCCATCATTATCCCGTAACCTAAAACAGTTTTAAAGCTCCTCCGTGCTTAGGAAGGTGAAGCCGTGCTCCCGACAACGTGGTGGGTTCTTTATGGCCCATTCTCATACATTGCTGCACATGAGCAAAGATATGTATTGTATATTATTATATGTATCAGTACAATCAATATGATATATTTTGACAGCCTTATATTTATCTTATCGCATAAGACAAAGAGCAGCGTTTCTCGTATGGAATTTTTAGCTTCATGATTAATATAGCCAACACTACGTAAGGATACTACAATTGTGCTGATTTTCTCAACCTAATGAAGTGTCTTGAGGAGCTCGCTAGCGCAGTGGCATAGCGCGCTTGGCCTGCGATTGTGTAAACTAAGCAATATTCGCTAAGGCCGGTCATTGGATTGGTGACCAAAAATGTATTATCTCGAGTTCCTCCGTGCTTCGGAAGGCACGTTAAGCCGTTGGTCCCGGCTGCATCCGCAGTCGTTAATACCCACCAACCCGCACTGGGACAGCTTGGTGGCCGTTATGGCCCGATCTTCCTATATTCTTCCATCCATAGGGAAGGACCGTGCCCCAGCAGTGGGGACAATAAAGGGCTGGTGACGATGATGATGAAGTGATTACATCAAATAGTTAAGGTCGATAATCGATTGGAGACATTTATTGATTTATTTACAACAGCACACCAATAACAGATTTGAGATAACACTAATAACTATTTAAGTCATATTCATTTATTAAGTTAGTGACGATAAAGAAAAACTGAAATAAATATTAGTGCATGCCTGTACTCTATTACAATCGTGCAGCTGGAGACGAAAACTCTGAGCATTCCATGACTTCACTGATCGGGAACCGGGTCCATAGTGTGGCAGAGAGTGAAGTCAGCGGCAGCGCTTGGACTTGTGCCTGAACTAATGCAGGTTTACAGCAGAGGATTCCAAACTCTTTTTTCTCTTTCAAAAGTTTGCTGGTTCCGGTGGATTTCTACTATACTACCATATACCCAGAACTACAAAAAATGTGTGAAGATTTTAGGTCTACCCCAAATATAGTGTTAGTCTATGGGACTGACTATGGTTGCGTTGCGGCTATTATCTGCCTACATTGATAGGTGAAGCATTTTAGTTCTTCACTATCGAAACCAGTCGTGGCCCCGGCTTACGAATCGCGAACCCCCATTTTTTCTCAAGCCAACGTACACCCTTCGAGTCTCCCGTGCACCGCCGGGGGTCCATCTATACATACTTACATAAATCACGCCTATATCCCCGAAGGGGTAGGCAGGCAGAGGTGAACTAGCACCCACGTTTCGCCAGTTATGTTAGGTCCCATGTAGGCGGTCTATTGCCATTTATCGGGCACAAAAGTCGCAGTAGGTACATAGCTAGATGGTATAAGAGGAACGCTGCTGCCCATTCCTCATCACTGATTTATCCTTAGTCGTCTTGTACGACACCCACGGGAGAGATTTGGGGTGGTGACAATTGTATTCTACTCTGCCGTCACCACACATCTGCACTTTGGAATCAATGGTTTACAGAAACCCATCGCAGCATATCAACACTCTTGCAATATTCCAGAATTAAGTGAAAAATTTATTGAAATTGCCGAATCATTTGTCATGGCAAACCCGATTCATAGGCCGCGGCGTCAACAGATAATGTTCTCCACTTGTGTTCTTATCAAGATTTATGTGTGGCGATAAAACCATCGAAAGCTTTATATTATGCGTACGTAGCGAGCGCGTGAACGTGTCATAGCACCGCTGCGTTGTACCAAAATCGAAAATGTTTTCCAAAATATTTACCACGGTCAAGTACTTATTGACTTCAGTGAATTTTCTGTTTTTGGTAAGAGCGTGTTGTGAGTGCAATTTTGTGAAGCAGAAGATGAAGCGTTGTCAGTGTGACTAACTGTTGTGACGGTGGTTTCAGATAACGGGAATCATAGTATTGGCAGTCGGCAGTTCGGTACAACAAGCATATAATGGATACCACTCGTTCCTCTCGGAAAGGTTCCTGTCTTTGCCTGCGTTCTGTATAGCAACTGGAATCATAATATTCCTCATCGCTTTCTTCGGTTTCTATGGAGCTTACAGAGAGAACTACTATCTAATAATGGCAGTAAGTATACACGATTGTCACATACAATTCTCTGGAATTCTAAATTAGTAGTGCATGGATATGAAATGAGAACAGTGTTAATTTTGTACCAACGACGCGGCTGCCGCCCGGCCTATTTGTGTAGTTGACAAAATGTCAGTTATCTATTTTAAATAATAAGCGGTATTTGCTACCTTATCTGATAACATAGTGTGCGATGTACATGTAGACTACAGGTACGATTGTCTATAGAAAAGGTGATTGTTCATTCAAAACGGAGGTCGGATGGATTCCTCCGTTCTACGGAAGCCGCGTGTTGGGTTTGGTCTTCAACACACTGGGCATCCCTGTAGGTTATGGTCTCTTTTTGTCCCTGCCCTATTCCCAGTCTATCTGGGGTCGGCCTAGTATGTTTCCTCTTCCATTCATATCGGTCAGACGTCATCAAGCCATCCACTCCCTTATGATTCATATCATCCAATATACCGGAAAGGTGCTCGTGTTGTATGAATGTATAGAAAAGTGACGGAAAGGACCATGTCGAGAGACCGATGAACGTAGAGTGTGATTGGTAGGTATGACAACATTCCAGTCCATTTGGCTTTCATTTTGGCTTAGGTTTTATAGCCAGCTGACTGCCTGACACCAACCCTCTTTGGTGGTTTGCCTTCCGCCATTCGGGTGCCCCAAGGTGCTTATTGCTCTACACCGGGCAATCTCTCTTAATCGACTTTTACGACACCCATGAGTGTGGCAAATTCTACGTAATTTTTTCGCTCCCATGCCAACATGGAAGACATAAGGTTGGGTTATGGTCTGTCCACCATATTTTTTTTCAACCTAAGGCTAACCGTAGGCTTGTGCCTCAGTGGGAACATTAAAGAGCTGATGATGATCTGCCTAGGTACAATCAACACTTTTTTACAGAGCTTTAAAAGTATAGTAGCCGTGTGGTAGCAGAGCAGAATGCAATTGTCACCACCACCATCTCTCCCGTGAGTGTCGTAGGTACAAGGCGCCAATAATGAATTCACAAAGGGTAATGACAGCTATGAGTAATGGGCAGCAGCATTCCTCTTATCTTATCCATCTAGCAATATACTGCGATTTTATGTGCCTGATAGATGGCAATAGGCTCTCTACCTATTACATGGGATCTAACTTATTTGGCGAAAAGTAAATAAATAAAAAAATAATGAATAAATATTTTTACACTTACACCTATCATCTAGCCCAAAGTAAGTAGCCTAAGCACTTGTGTTATGGATACTAGATGACGGACATATTTTTAATATAAATTTGTATATAAATGTTGAAAATATACTACATAAACATATACACAACCATGACTCGGAAACAAACATTTGTGGTCATCACAAAGTTTGCCCCTACCAGGTTTCGAACCCGGGACCTCTTGGCCAATACCCAGCAATCTGAGCATTCGACGTGTGTGTTTAATTCATCTCTGCCTACCCCTTCGGGGATATAGGCGTGATTTATGTATGTATGTATGAAAGAACAGTCTGACTGTTCGTTTTAAGCTGCGTACTGACCAACGTTACGAGGTGTAATGTAACATTAGCAACGAGCATATAAAGAACCGATTTTCTGTTACTATTGCTCGCTGGTTTCCTCGTAACACTACGTACTGACTGCATGAATGCTCGCTGTGTAACATGTTACGACATTACACCTCGCAACGTTGGTCAGTATCTGTGGTCAGTACCCACCCAGCTTTTTAGGCAGTTTATGTACCTATGTCCGCTTTACTAAACCACTCGGCTATCGAGTTCCTCCCTGTAAAACACGTAACAGATATAACGCACACCCTGAAAACTAGCCATTCAATCATACAATTAGACATTTAAAATACTAAGCTTTTATTAAAAATCGAAATAGCTAATGTTTTTTTCAAAATATATAGGCAATTCAAAAATTAATTTTATAAGTATGAATTTTTTATATAGTTAGTTACCTTACCAATGTTTTATGGTAAGTAACGTAATATATAGGGCAAGTATGCTCAAGACTGTGTGAGGGTGATGGGTAGACCAAAGTAATCGTACCGGCACATGCAAAATTATATTCTTTCGTACAATTTATATGAACCAAACCAACGCCCGCTAAACCGTTCCGTCATCGGCCATACACGTGGCGTCATCATCATCATCAACTGCTGTTGCACGGGCCTTCCCTATGGATGGAAGAATATAGGGAGATTGGGCCATAACCACAGATATATCAATATAAAAATCAATCAATATATAAAATTGATATATCTGTGGCCATAACCCACCACGCTGGCCCAGTGCGGGTTGATGGGTATTAACGACTGCAAATGCAGCCGGGACCAACGGCTTAACGTGCCTTTCGAAGCACGGAGGAACTGGCGATAATAAATTTTTGGTCACCCATCCAATGACCGGCCTTAGCGAACTTACTTAGTTTACGCAATCGCAGGCCAAGCGCGCCGTGCCACTGCGCTAGCGAGCTCCTCCCGCGAGGCGTACCGGCTCCGAATTCGAGTAGAATTTTTGACGGTGCGGATACGCTCCGTGCATGGCCGGTGACTGAACGGTCTAGTGGGCGAGACCTGTCGCCTTGTACGACACCCGCGGGAGAGATTTGGGGTGGTGACAATTGTAATGAATTGACAACATTTCAACATACTTTTAAAGAAAAAATAGATAGAAAATGAAGACACCCATATTTTTATTTTTTCTGAATTCCATCGTTTTCATACAAAAAATCATGATTAAAATTCCGGTCATTCTAAACAGACGTAAGCGCCAAATGACGTCACGGCAACGAAAAATGGCGAAATGACAATCTGGCGTTACCGGTGGCAAAAATAAAAACATTCTATTGGAAATGTTTGAAATTAATTTTCAAGTAAAATACGTTTTAAAATCTTCGATCAGTTTAAATTTGTAAAAATTAAAATCTCGAAAGGATTTCAAATTTATTGTTACATTAATGTTATGTTATTTTCGACGATGACAATTAATGACAATGGATTTGATTCATGATCGGCAGACATGATATTTGAATAACTTCGTGACTGTGACGTCATCGCATGATTTTAACATTTTTTCTTCTCTGAAATTAAGTAATAAAAAAAATGTAAAAAATATTTTTCGAAGTCAGGATTGGAAAATAAAGAAACGGTATTTTTATTTTGGGGGGTTATAATTTTTGAAATGTTGTCAATTGTATCCTGCTGTGCCGTCAGCCTAATTTATTTTTATTTCATCATCATCAGCCCTTTAAGGTGCTGGGGCACGGGCCTTCCCTATGGATGGAAGAATATAGGGAGATTGGGCCATAGCCCACCACCACAGATATATCAATAATATATCTGTGCCCACCACGCTAGCCCAGTGCGTGTAGGTGGGTATTAACGACTGCAGATGCAGCCGGGACCAATGGCTTAACGTGCCTTCCGAAGTACGGAATACTCGAGTTATTATATATTATATATACATTTTTGGTCACCCATCCAATGACCAGCTTTAGCGAAATTGCTTAGTTTACGCAATCGCAGGCCAATCGGGCTCTGCCACTGCGCTAGCGAGCTCCTCTATTATATTTTTGTTTATATTATTTTAATTATTTCCAGTATGCCATCTCCATGCTGGTAATGTTTGTTTTCATGGCATCCGCGTGCATAGCTGGCTACGCACTGAAGGGGAACACCATAGCATTAGTCCAGCAAAAGCTTTTCGAAACAATGCAACTTTATAAGACCGACCTTGTGGTGACGCAGCTGTGGGACGAAGTACAGAGTGATGTGAGAATAAAACTTATTGTTTGTTTGTCATTTCAATAAATTAATTGTAACAAAGACAAAGCGGACGGAAAATTTGAAAAATCAGTTCCTAAAACATTAGATTCTTTGAAAAGTGCCGGATTAGCCGGGGGCCGGATTAGCGGGGGTCCACTGTGCTGTCATTTATTACGATGTTTATTATGCGACCTGCGGCTTTCTTTTTACTGGGCGAGGTATTTTTTTTTTTTATTATTTTTTTTTGGATCTGACAAATTACTAAAAAGTATTTTAAATTAATTGTCACGGGTACTTTACGTATTTGCCAATTAAGGAATTGATATGGTGTAGGTATTGGATAGCCCTCGGTTTGACAATAGGATCCGACAAATTTTCCATATAGTATTTCAAATTAATGGTCACGGGTACATATTTGCCAATTAAGGTTATTGGTGTATTGGATAGCATTAATTTCTGATCCAGTTCAGATGCTGCGGAGTGAACAGTTCCGCGGACTGGAACCAGGTACCCAGTGTTCAAAACAGACAAGAAACGACGACGCCTGTTCCTGAAGTTCCTGTTGTGAAACTACCCGTCAGCTGCTGCGAATACATCTACGGCTCCATAAACGTTTTTAACTGCACACAAGAATCTGCGAACTTGTATAAGAAAGGATGTGCAGAGAGTTTTGGCAACTGGGTGCAGTCCCATATAGCAGGCATCGCCGTAGCGGGCGTTTTTCTAATATTAATGCAGGTTGGTATTTTAACATCTTAAGCCTTAACTTAAGCCGGTGACGGCAGATCAGAATGCAATTGTAACCACCCCCATCTCTCCCGTGGGTGTCGTACAATGCCACTAAGGGTTAAAACAGCGATGAGGAATGGGCAGCAGCACAATTTAACTGTGGGCAGCAGCGTTCCCACAGATAATCAATTTAATGATATATCTGTGAGCGTTCCGCTTTAGCATTTGTTTAGTAGACTAGCGGGTAATTTGGGTAAATGCCTAATTTTTATAAGCAACTGATATCGCAATGTATCCCTGGGGTGGTGATCTGTAATACAGGTGAAAATATCCATTTCAGACACCGGCTAGCATGACCACCGAAACACGATATGATATAGCCATTTATCGCATTGAACTGTCAAAAATCATTGGATTTTAACACTTGAATAAGCCTAATTTGAATAAGCCAATTTGGTTATATGTTAAAAATATAGCTATTTATCACTTTAACTGTCAAAAATCCGATGATTTTTGTAAGTTGAACGCGATAAATGGCTATATCATACCGTGTTTCGGTGGTCATGCTAGCTGGGCAGCTCCCCACTAAATATCATTGTATTTTGCTTTTATTTACTCTGTATGTTTCTGCTATATTTTGTGAGGAGAAATAAACGTTATTATTACTTTTGTCTTCAGGGCTTAGTCGTGGCGGGGGCAGTTTGGATGGCGAGAATGATGAAACAGGAACGGGGAGGATTTCCCTAGGGAGATCTCCGTTCCTAAACTTCCTGCTTTTTCTGTCTGAGTTACGAAACGCTCTATCCACCCAAGAGGCCTACAACATCTCAGCCACCGTATCATGTAAGCCGATATCAGTTTCTTTGCTTTACCCGTCTCACTCACTCATTGAGAATAATAGCAAAGTGCGAGAGTGACGGGTATGCCAAAGCAACTAAAATCGGCTTACATGATACGGGTTTGAACCAATCCTGTTATGGGTAACCCTCTTCTAGGCTTTAAGTTTCTTAAATTAAACCTAGGTAGGTACTTCTAGTTTAAGCACAGTGTAAATTGTTGTAATTTTGGGCCATTGTTTTATATTTATTTAATTATCTTGATTCAGAACAAAAATTGAGATTGGTGTAAGTTCTCTTGTATTTGTACGCGCACTAGTCCCATATTTGTAGATTTCAAATGAAACAATCTAATGAATTTTATTCGGGTGTATTAAAAAAATACACTTGAATAAATTTCGGGTTATTATTTTTATGCACTGATAGTATGTTTCTTTGATTTAGCAATCTATGTATAAATAATATCTAAGCAGAACCTTGATAGTCGTTATTATCATTGATTTTTCTTTCATATCGTCACTAAGACTAAGTATATAAAATTAATGGTAACATGAATAATGTTCACAGAATATAATATGTATTTAAAGCTTAATTTGTTTGAGGAATCGTTTTGTCGTTGTCATTTATTTCAGTCCCACACCATACAAATAAATGACTAAGGATAAATCAATGTTGAGGAACGGGCAGCAGCCTTCCTCTTATAACACCTAGCAATAGCAATGTACTGCGACTATTGTGCCCGATAAATGGCAATAGGCTCGCCACCTATTACATGGGACCTAACATAATTAGCGAAACGTGGGTGCTAGTTAACCTCTGCCTACCCCTTCAGGGATATAGGTGTGAATTATGTATGTATGTATGTATTTATTTGTAATTAAGAAGATTGTGAATTGCATTTGCCCTACATGTACTTTTTGAATACTTGTCTCTAGCGATAACGTTACACTTTACAAAATCATAAAATGTTCGTCTTTTTAGATTCAGTACATCCTAATCTAGGTCTGTACGTTTATATTTTTAAATATAATTCAGTTAAGTTAAATTAAAAAAATATATAATATAATGCTCAAGGAAGTTTTTATGTCAAAAATAAATATATTTCGATGCCAACAACCTTTATCATAAGCATTATTTCGTAAAAACAAAAACGTACGAACCTAGTTTTTTATTATAATAATTAAGTAGGTACAACAATTCCGAAAAATTCAATCGCTTTTTGAGAGAGTTCAGGATATAGATTCAGTCTGCCCACGTTACCGCGAACCTTCTTGCCCCTACCATCTAAAGGCGACCCTTGGCGTTCGCGAACCAGACACTTTGAGAACCTATGTTGGAAAGCATGTAATTTTTTATGCATTGTCTTACACTTTGAATACCCCTGTGTAAGACATATATCTGTGCGTAACCTTGGTATCACTAAAACACAAAAAGTCTCATTTTTCGAATCGCCTTTGTACCTATTCATGCAAAAAGTTGCAGTTTATATACCTACTAATTAGAAAACTTAGTTTGTTATGTGAATAAAAACAGATATACCTAATTTTAATTTTTATTAATTGAAACAGACTTTCAGTAATTACTTACCTAGTAGATAAGTGTAGGTCAAAGTTTGGTAATAAAATGATAAAAATATACCGAAAATTGTTTTATTCATTTTCCTTTGTTAAATAAATCAAAAGCTGTATACATATTTGTATTTATTATCTATTCCAAAATTATTAAAAAGAAAATATAAAAATCCAAACCTAACCGTACTAAACTTAATGAATGTTTACTACCAGAAACAAAGAAAGGAATTACAACTTTACTTATAAAAGTCATCACATCAGCAGCCCTTTAAGGATGATAGAATATAGGGTGAATGTGCTGAATGTGCAGATATTTGGTACGCGCAAGTTGTGCACATCCGTGAATTCTGATGTGAGAGCTTTCACTCGTATGGGATCTTATTTATATTTGGAGTACCTACAACATTTGAATTTTGTTATTTTCACGGATTTAAAAATAATAGTTTTGTTTTTATCAAGAAGAAAAAGAGCAAGAATCTGTAGCAACAGTTGACACACTCAATTCACAAAGGCGGTAAAATCAAGAATGTCACCCGCTACGCGTACGGAAAATCCCTCTTCCCGGTCAGGGGGCGACATAAAATTATGTATTTACCTCGAGTGGTAAAAAGGAAGCCTTATAGATTGCATAATATAACGATCAAACACTTGCGATCTGAGATATTATTTGTTTTTCCGCCCTAGGTAATAAATGTACTACTATAAAACAGTAAAAAGGCTATATACAATGTAGAATTAGTCAAAAGCGGTAAAATTAAAACAATTTTGAATATATTTTGTCCAGAAAATGATATTATTATGTCGTCCGCATTGAAACATATTTTCCCTGCCGTGGTTACCTTTAAGTGAGCAGAGTTGATTTACATAATTATTTATTATTATTAACAGTGTCGGTCCAAGGACAGACCCTTGCGGAACACCATAGCTTATACTTTCTCCAAAACTGTGGGTTGTTGATTTTTGTCACTAGGAAATAAGTATTTCGGTAAGATAACTTCATAACTGCCGCACTCCGAGACGTTAATTAACTTTAATGAGTTGGTACTTAATACAAAAAAATGACAATCATAACTAGACCATAGACCCGGCAAATAGCGACTACAATTGTCATTTTTTTGTATTCAAACCAACAACAACAACACTTTTCAAAGCTGTCGTAAGAAACATAGGCGTGAAACAAAATCTGCAGTATGTGAACATGCTTTAGACGGACCCAACCATTATTTAAGATTTAACAAACCGCAAATTCTAGCAAAAGAGAAACGATACATACCTAGAATGATACGTGAAGCGGAAATGGTTGGAACATACCACCTGCTTGGGACCCAATTATTAGAATAATTAAATCCCAACACCTTCCTCATACTGCCAAAAACACCTAAAATCTCAAATATTATGACGGTAGTTAACTATTACCTTATTATTGGACACCTGTCATCTTTAGTCCCCCCGTGACCATGGCCGCTGTTAAGTGATTGAAACGTTCGGGTTAAATAATTAACATGCCAAACACCTAATTATACGCGAGTCTCATCCGTAAAAGTTGTTTTATTTCAAATGTGTAGTGCTCGTGCAAATATAAGAAAACATTATCTGTCGTAAGAAGTAATTAAATGAATCTCCTGGATTTAAGACTTTGGCGTGTAACTACGATTATGTTCCCTATACGTCAGGCAGGCATTTGGCAGCGGGGTTGTAACTTGTAAGACAACGCATTCTATAGGAATAACACACAATGTTCTAAAAACACGTCACACGGTAGGCAGGTACCCAAACGAAGATTAAGTATAACAGCAATTAACATACACGCCAACCTAATTGGTGGAAGGAAAAACAATTTTCATGGCATTGAAATCGGCAGTGTGCGACAGAAATTCACGCGAGTCGCACGTGCTATCGATCCGATGAGTTGTACAAACAAAAACTGATAACAACTTACCAAATATACTGTATAGTCTGTGAACTACACCATACGCAGTATTGACAGTGCAAACGAGTGTTCTGCTCGCGAAAGAAGCTTTAAAATGGCGCAAGAGCTGGATATGGGCATGAGGTGCATCAAGTATATGCTGCTGAGCGTCACTGCGTTGTTTGTGGTAAGCTGTTGTGTACTTTTTACGACTGTGAACAATTATGTGTGGCACCTGAGCTCAAGGTTTCGTTTCACGTTATCTACTGCGTTACTGGCTACGCTCAGTGGATGCTTGCCACAGGACTTGTGTCTTAATTTCTTTAAACTTAGTGTGCTATATCGAACCTGCAATAGAAAAGAGTTGTGACTTTATTTTGGTGATTTTTTTTAATACTCTGATATTAATATAATGATTTCAATATATATTTTTATCTGTCATGTGATAAATAGACAACGACTTTTTTTATAGAAACAAAAAGACTTACTGCCGCACTCAGAGACGTCAAATAAAGTTAATGAGTACTTAACGTCAAAAAATGACAATTCAAAACTAGTCGCTATTCTTGCCGGGTCTATGGTCTAGATTTGAATGAAAATTTTTGACATTAAATACTCATTAAAGTTAATTGACGTCTCTGAGTGCGGCAGTAAGGGCTGTTTGTTAGTTTTGTTTATATGTAATACGTCTGAAATCCGCGAATGGACAAATTAAAAGTGTCCTCTCATGTCACGTATATCATTAAATATGACTGGATAATGTTAGTGTTAGTTTTAGTTACTCGTTTTTGCCGATCATTAAATCGTTAGCCTTTAGAAGGTTTTTCGATCATTCTAGAATCTCACGATCACCATTCTTGAACGCGGGATAACATAATATACTTATACTTAGTGACCCATCCTAGGATTAACCTTTACGAATGTGGCTTATCCTTTGTAATCGTAGAACAACTGCGACATCTACTGCATCACCGAACACCTTTATCATTGAAAGTGGGTATGAGTACGTTAAATATATCATTCTGATAACGTTACATTTTGTATTTATTATTTAGAGATAAATATAATGGTTTCTCTACCTACAACAGATAACACAAGTACTAGTGCAGTCGGCTTGTGATTGTGTAAACTAAGTAATGATCGCTAAGACCGTCCTCTGGATGGGTAACCTCTGTGTTTCAGTCAGTCAGTAGATGAAGAAGACGAGGAAGTAAAAGAAACGGACAATCCTTCCGTTGAGATGATTATGTTTCTAAATTTTTAGACCTATTATCCTTTTGTGATAATATAATGATTTAATGATTCATGAATGTATGACGACTTGCCTAGATAGTTAACTCTAGAAACAAAATTGAATTTATTTTAACAGTCATATTTATATATTTTTGTATTCAATAGTTGTTACAAAGATTACATACATGATAAAATAAAAAATGGTTTATTCATATAAGGCATAATTACGGTCAGCTAGCCCTTTATAACCGACGACAAACGGAGGAGGTTACTCAATTCGTACCCGTATGTTTTTTTAATATTGCCGTAATATATCAGAGTAGCCCACTACAATTTTACTTGCGCGTATAGGACAATAAAAAATGTCATGTGTATAGATATGTCGTGGCCAAATCGTAGAATTGATCACTTCATGATGTGGCCGACCATTTCATGAAATGGTGGCATTTCATGATATGGCCAACTAAAACTGACCATATCGTATAAACGTCAACGTTTGATGATATGTCCATCCACGTTTGGCCATATCATTACTGTAGTAAATGTTTGGTATTTTTACGTTGCGCTCGTTTTTTGAGAGACTTAAAACGTAAAATTCTAGTAATTTGATGTCGTAACGATATGTCACTTCACTTTTATCTTCCATTGCAACAATATTATTAGTTTGTATAAAAAGATAATTGTCCGCCGCCATGATGCATCACAAAAACAAATCGAAATAAGCTTCTCTTACGGTGGTTAATGTAACTGTTTTACGATATGATTAACAATGTTTGGCCATATCATGAAAAAGCCGCACGTTTAGCTGTTCATATCGATAAACGTTGCTTATTCATTGATCTGGCCAGACCATTATCATGATATGGTCAGTTTTAGTTGGCCATATCATGAAATGCCACCATTTCATGAAATGGTCGGCCACATCATGAAGTGATCAATTGTACGATTTGGCCACGACAGATATACCCTTATTCCATGAACATAACTCTGTCAAGAAATAAAGATGTCATAACTCAATTGCTTTTGTTGAACACTTCTTAGTTAATTCTAGCAGTATTGACAGAAATGCCTGCCTATAATATTTGAGATAAATATGGAAATTTCCATTTTGCATTACAATACGGTTTTAAAAGCTGAACGAATGCGATTAGCCAGCCGTGCCGTATGGAGCCACGAACAATAACAATGATTATACTCTAATATTTTTAAAGTGGTTGGTTATCCATTTCTGTTCATCCATACATAGTAAGGTCTGTGACACAGGCCTCCAACCTCCTCGGGTATAAGAAAATATTTTACTCTCGCTCTAACTCCCACTAAATCGCGAGACAAAACACTGTCAAGTGGTGGAGAGAGATTTTGTCGCCTACAATCCCGCTCCGATTCGTAGCGCCTACGAGGCTCTCCACGCCAGTCGGACTCCCCTAGCCCTCGTAGCCGGGACGTGGAGAAAATCTCCCCGGGGGAAAGGAAATATTTTTCTCTCGCTCTAACTCCCACTAAATCCCAAGACAAAACACTGTGAAGTGGTGGAGAGAGATTTTGTCGCCTACAATCCCGCTCCGATTCGTAGCGCCTACGAGGCTCTCCACGCCAGTCGGACTCCCCTAGCCCTCGTAGCCGGGACGTGGAGAAAATCTCCCCGGGGGAAAGAAAATATTTTCCTCTCGCTCTAACTCCCACTAAATCGCGAGACAAAACATTGTCAAGTGGTGAAGAAATTTTGTACAGGAGATTGAACCTCTGGCCATGCCATGATTGCATGGCCAGAGGTTCAAGGCTTTCGGCTCCCCCAAAAAACCCGGTCCATTCTGTAAAGGCCTCTCATCCAACTCCTTATACCCCAGCAGTGGGACATTAAAAGGCTGGAATGTCATTTAATAAAATGACGTTGAAAGCATTTTTTCTTATTACACCAACGATTAGTAGATTTGGTATTATTCAGCAAATCAATCAACCATACATTTCAATTTTTTTATGTATCTAGAAAGAAATAATATAAATTTTAATATTTTATATTACTATCATAAATGTTTAATTTTTTATCGTTTTGCTTATCAACGATTTTATGCTTTGCTGTCTGTTTTCTATTACCTTCTTATTAATACACCATCCCAGGTCTCTTTGAACCGAAAATTTCTCACTCACACTCACACTCACCGAAAAGTTTTCAAATCACCAGCCCTGTAATGTGCCCACCGCTGGGGCACGGGCCTTGCCATGGATGGAAAGATATAGATAGAAAGCAATAGTATAGCCTTCGTATGGCTATCCATACGAAGGTTATTTTCATTTTTTTCAGTTATTTTCTTTATTTTAATTTTAATTTTATGCTATGTGGAAAAGTACATAATTACATGTCATATGTTTCTCCCACGGGGGCAGCTAGAGATCACTTCTTTCCAATGGCTACGATCCTTACACGCTTTTTTTTCGCTCGGTTTTGACATGGCCTTTTTTAATTAGACTTAAATTTAGAAAAATCGGCATAGGTCTTCCCCTACGTCTTCTCTACTCACTTCTGAACCAGAGATTATTTTTGTCACTCTCTTTTTACTCATCCTATTTCTACGTGATCGAACCTTTTTTTTTTATGCCAGGGGTAAAATGCAATTAGCGTCCCCTCGCAGTGGCGGGAACTCCGCCTTGAAGGGTATGTGGGACTCGAGGGAATAGGTGCCCTCCATACGCCACTAAACGTCCCCTGGGTGGGTGATACACCTTCAACGCGTTGATGGGGACCTAGGACATAACCGAAGTCTCCCATCCATCGATCCCCCATCGCGTTGCCCGCTAAAGGCGGGCCCTCTTAACCTAACGCCGCAGCACCCGTATCACAGGGACGCGGCCCTCCCCAAAAGTTCCCCGTCGGGCTAATGTTCCCGGCTCGGCGGACGAACTTTTAATCCTCAAACGAGCAAGCCACCTATGCAAACAGCCGCCGGACAAACGCCCCGACACGGCTCCACACACGTCTCCAACAGTGACGCCAGAAGGGTAAACACCCTTCCGGTGCCACAGTTGGGGACAGCCACTAGTTGGCCCTGAAAAGGGCCGTTTCACGGGCCTACACCCCCGCCCTCTGATAACAGAGGGATGGGAGGTGGCCTTCCTCCCCCCTCTACAGGCCTCAAAAGAGGCCTCCTCCTCCACACACCGCCGAACAAACGCCCCGACGCGGCCTCACCCACGTCTCCAACAGTGGTGTCAAAAGGGGCCCGGATGGAACTCAGCGTCAAATTTAAGGCTATGGCCTACGCATTGCCCTCCCTCCGAAGGCCGTGGCCATCCCGTGGCCGAAGCGCAAATGCGCCGATACCCCCACGTCTTAGGTGGGAGGTCCAACGCACCAGTGAGGGCACCAGGGTCTGCATCGACCAGCCAACGCTGCCTCTTCCGGCACCACTATTGGAGACCACCTACGACCAAAGGCCGTACCTCCTCTGTTCCGAAGCTAGCCGTCTGGTCCAAAAGTCAGACCAGACGTTGCCCAGGGTGCACCACGTGGAGGTCTCGGAACTTCGCACCCCTACGTGACCGAACCTTCCCAAACCCAAGGCTTCCCTTTCTCATTTCTTATGTTTTCTATAAAACCCTATCTAACTCCTTCGAAACGGCTAAACGAATTTTTGGGATTTTTTTGTATGTTTTGTATTTGGTAGGTCTGAGCACATCAGCATATCTGCTCTGTGGATCTGAGATAGGTCGTAGGCAATTTTTTATACACCGATAAGGGCAAAAAGATGTTTGCTTGGTAAGCCAGTAGAGATGTAGAATAGAGGTTATAGTGCATTCATTTATGAATTGTAGTTGTACTAATGGCATGATTCACCGTCGAAAAGTTCATACTTTAACCTTCACACTACCTGCGTGCAAATCGATTTTTACTTAGCACGATGGCGTGCCACGTGGGTGGTCGCAAGGACGTTCCGAGTACTGTCGGCCGACCTACCAATTCAATACTGATTCATATTACAAAGCATTAAAGTTTAGATTTAACCTGGGGTAAGTTAAAGCAACTTTTTCTATGACAATATTCTTTTCCGACGTTGTATGTATGTCAGAAAAAAATGTCATATTCCCCACCAATATATTCATGCCCTGTTACCAGTTTATCTGGAATCGACGCAGTATGAATGATTCCTCTTCCATTTATATCGGTCAGATGCCATAGCCGTCCAAAGGAAAATGAAACATGAAAGCAAATGAAATGCTGTCAGCATCAGTCTCAAACTATGACCAACTTTAGGCCATGTTTTATTTTATAACAAGGGGAAATTCCCCTTATGGGGAAATTTTGTTTAAGGTGCGTAAACAGCATTCCACTTCGATAAAAAAGAAAAAAAACGTAAATTATACCTAAAATTATAAAGCTGAAGAGTTTGTTTGTTTGGTTGGTTGGTTGATCACGTTAATCTAAGGACTACTGACTCAAATTGAATAATTCTTATTGTGTTGGATAGTCCATTTATCGAGGAAGGCGAGGCCGCGGGCGACCACTACTACATTATATTTCATTTTCGATTCCAGTTGACGGCAGCGTTGATAATTTCCATTGGCACCACGATCTACGCCATCTACGAGGATGTCTCCTTCGTGCTGGAAGACCACTTCTTCACACCGGCCACCTTCGTCATCGTCATTGGCGTCATCATGCTGTTCGTCTCCCTCTTCGGGTGCATCGGCGCCTTGAAAGAGAGCACCTGTCTTGTTAACATGGTGAGTACCTACGCCTATGCTTAAGGCCTCATTCGCACGGGAGTAAAGTGATCGAAACGTCGGATTAAATAATTAATATGCCAAACACCAAATTATGCGCGAGTCTTATCCGTAAAAGTTGTTTTATTTCAAATGTACTAATTTTTGTTTATGAAATGTTATGATCAACTACTTACTGTTTTATTTACTCGCAATCGAAGTGAAAAGCAGAGTTTCTAACTCGTCCACGGAACTATTTTTATCCTCGACATTACTATCAGCTATGCTAAAAGTCTCGGACAAAAATGATTCGTTTTGTGCACCTGTAGGCCTATTCCCTAACTTTTTTTGACAGTTGAAAGTGATGATCACCGAACTATTTACTTATCCATTACTACTTTACTATAATGCTATTGTGACACTTGTCCTGTGATAACAGCAATGTATTAGTAAATAGTTCGGTGATCATCACTTTCAACTGTCAAAAAAAGTTAGGGAATAGGCCTGCTGATGGACTATTGCACTATTGAACGCTTTTTTAACGGACGTTAAAAAAGCTCCCGTGCAAATGAGGCCTAAGGTTGCGTTTCCACCAGAGAGGAGGAGACAGAGTTATTAGGAAAACCAATAGGATCACTCTATTTGAAAATGGAGTGATTCTATTGGTTCTATTCCCTATAGGCCTTCCATAATATAGGGCGAACGGCCTAGGTGTCACATTAGCTATTAATATAACCTCCTTTTCTCTATTCCTTGTTATGATTGATGGGGTGATTGAATTATAGGTTTATATCCAATTTTCTTATCGTTTACTTATCAAGTGGTAAGATTAGAGCTTCAATGGAATTGTATATTGTCATGACTAACTTCAATAGGAGTGAGTCAAGTAATTATCTATTTGGACATACATTTTTATGTGTAATACTAACTTTCCTTGATGAAATATTTCATTTTTGAAATTAGTGGCGAGGCAAAAATAACTTGTTCCGGCCAATGTTATTACTAACGTTATCGTTATGACTAACAAACGTTATTCCCCGGGTTAAACTGTTACTTCATGAAGCTGATGATCGACTCTATGCTGTTTGTAATTTCAATCCTAATAGGCCCAATTATTTTCTCGTCAACATCCGAACACTTAAAAGATACTGATGCTTTTTCTTTGTAATAATTTTTCTAACATTTTTATACTCAATATTACTTTGTAAAGTTATATGAAAATAGACAGAAAATTAAGATTTTTTTTAATTATGTTATTTTCTTTTAAAAAATATATTATTAAAATTGCGGGTATTCTAAACAGATGAAATCGTCAATTGACGTCATAGCTACGGTTAAATTTAGTTATTTATATATTTATTCAGAATTACCAACATAAGATACAGCATTTGAAATTACCTAATGATTAACACATAACTAACTGCTCTTACAGTTATAGGTAATTACAGCATTCATTATAATACTAAATTGTTCAAATAATAATTAAACATATTTTTTTTTCATACTACAGGTAAAGGAAAAATGAGAAACATTCTATAATTTAACATTGAACATAACAATAATTGTTTTATACTTTGGGAAGTTGTATGGCCGGGTGCAATCTTGGTGGTTGCGGATGTGTTCCGTGGTAGTAAAAGGCAGGGTTCATAAAAGTAACTGACTGTTCTTCTAAATATGTACACGGTTACAATATATACAAACTGGACAGTAAACATAAATCGGAAATAATATTTACAAGGCTTAGAAAATAACCATACCCTCTAGCTCGGAATAAAATTCTCATCTAATTAATTTGACAACTGTCACTTAGTGAAAAACATTGTGTTTGTCAAACATAGACAAACAACAAAGGCGGTCGCATTAAAAGAACGCCACACCACCCCCCCACGGAGAAGGAAAACCTAGTAGAAATTATAAACATCTAAATTTGACGCGTCTACCAGACCGAGTAGTGTACGGCGCGGTAGCGATGGCTGGAGTTGGCCTTGGGCGAACAGAAGGTGCAGGCTTTGCAGTCTGCTCTGGATCATCAGAAGACGCAGGCTTTGCAATCTGCTCTGGATGGGTGACAGTGTGTTCAACAAAAGCTGGTTTCACACGATCGATACTGACGGCAACACTTTTGCCCTTGATGTCCAAAGTCATAGTTTTGCCATCGCTGGCACGAATAACAACTTTATAAGGACCCGTATAAGGTGGCTGTAAAGGACGTCTAACTGTATCATCCCTTAAGAAAACGTGTGATGCAGAAGAAAGATCTTGAAAAATAAAAGTTGATGGTGATGAATGTCGAGATGCAGGAATAGGTCTTACAACTGACATCTTACGACGTAGTTGTACGACAAAATCTGATGGGTTGTCAATTACATCTGATGGGGTTGATGAAATAAACAACTCACCTGGCAAACGAAGAGGTTCTCCATAGAGCATCTCCGCGGCTGTGGATTTAATGTCTTCTTTGAACGCGGAACGCATGCCAAGAAGAACGAAAGGAAGTGAACGCACCCAAGAATCATGATGGCACATGAGAGCAGCCTTAAGCTGGCGGTGTACTCGCTCGATCATGCCATTAGCACATGGGTGATAAGATGTGGTTCTTATTCGTTTAGTGGCAAAGTGAATCATCAGTCGACGAAATAGATCAGACTCAAACTGAGTACCTTGGTCTGTCGTGATGATTGATGGTACCCCAAATCTCGAAACCCATCCTCTAGTTAAGGTGTCTGCCACTTCTTCTGCGGTAATGGAGCGCATAGGCCAAACCTCAGGCCACCTGGTTACTCGGTCAATAGCTGTCAAACAGTAGCGATACTCATTACATAAAGGTAGAGGACCAATAATGTCAATGTGTATGTGACTGAAACGACCAGATGGAAGATTGAAATCACCTAACGGAGAAGAATTATGACGTGAGACCTTAGCTCGTTGACAAGCCTCGCAAGCGCGTGCCCACTGCTTACAATCCTTATTGACAGAAGGCCAGACGTAACGCTCTGTCAAAAGGCGGGCAGTTGCACGTGCGCCAGGATGGCTTAAGTTATGAAACTTATCGAAAACTGCTTTGCGAAAGGAAGGGGTCAAATATGGACGTGGCTTGCCTGTGGATACATCACAAAAAATGGAAACGTTTGTACCAGGAACGACGACGCTTGTCAAATGGAGACTGGAGCTCTGACGCATGTCTGATAGTTCGTTATCTGACTCTTGCGACTTCGCGAGGGCTTCATAGTTCTGTTCAAGAGTAATAGCTTCGACTCGAGATAAGGCGTCAGCCACGACATTGTCCTCACCTTTAATATACCTAATATCAGTTGTAAATTGACTGATAAAAGACAGCTGATTTAATTGGGCAGGGGGCAGTTTCTCCCTGCGCTGTACGAAAGCGTACAGCAATGGCTTATGATCCGTATAAATAGTGACGCTCTGAACCTCCAAAATATAACGGAAATGCTGTACACTTTCGTACACCGCCAGCAACTCTCGATAGTAAGTCGGCCACTCTGTCTGCTTTTTAGTAAGTTTCTTACTAAAGAAAGCAAGAGGAAACCACTCACCATCGACTCGCTGTTGAAGACAGGAACCAATATGTACAGAAGATGCATCTGTAAACAGTCCAAGAGGTGCGTCATTAGCCGGATGTTGCAATTGCGTAGCCCTGGACAAACTCCGTTTGCAAACTTCAAATTGCTCCAGTAGTTCAGGCGACCATGAGAATGGTTTATCGCCTTTACCATTTGTGGCAACTACTGCATCAATCAATGGAGCTTGAAATTGCGCGGCCTGGGGTACGAATCGACGGTAGTAGTTTAACATACCGAGAAAACGACGCACGCCCTGGACGGTTTTCGGAGCTGGAAAATCCAAAATAGCTTGAACGCGATCCTGAGGAGGGCTTGTACCTTCTGGGCTGACATGGAAACCAAGGAAGGTAAGTTCCCGAACGCCGAAAGTACACTTCGAAGAGTTAATAACAACCCCATACTCCTGAAGGCGTTTGAAGAGGATACGCAGATGTTCGCAGTGGAGAGCCTCATCCGCAGAGAAAATAAGAATGTCATCCACGTACGGAAAACAGAAATCAAGACCCCGTGTGACCTCATCGATAAACCTCTGAAAAGTTTGACCGGCGTTTCGAAGGCCAAAGGTCATGAAGGGGAATTCGAAGAGGCCAAACGGGGTAACGATGGCTGTCTTCGGTATATCCTCTTCAAATACCGGGATCTGATGATATGCTTTTACGAGATCTATTAGGCTAAAAACCTTAGATCCTGCGAGATTATGAGCAAAATCATTTATGTGACGGACTGGGTACCGATCAGGGACAGTTCTGGCGTTAAGGGATCGGTAGTCGCCACAAGGTCGCCAACTACTGTCCTTTTTCAAGGTCATGTGTAGCGGAGACGACCAGGCGCTCTTAGAAGGACGTGCAATGCCAGCTTGGATCATGTTGTCGAACTCCTTTTTTGCTGCTATCAACTTCTGAGGCGCCAGACGACGAGGACGACACGAAATAGGCGGGCCATCCGTAGTCTTAATGTAGTGCACAGTATTGTGCAAAACATTACGAGGGATTCCAGGAGGCCGAGTGATTTCTGGAAACTCGGCGAGCAGTTTAACAAAATTGGAATCTCCTGAAACGACAACCTTGACACTAAGCTGTTCCGACATTGCTGCAATAGCGGGTGCTGACAAATTCGTTACGCCATCCATCAACTTCTTGAGTCGGCAATCTGGCAAAAGATGGTAATAACTTAAAAAGTCTGAGCCAATGATCGCTGTCGTAACATCAGCAACAACAAAATCCCACACAAATGCTCGTCGAAGACCAAAGTTGAGGTTTAAATGAATAGTGCCATATGTCTTAATACTACTCCCGTTAGCGGCGTTAAGTTCATAGTCCGAAGATTTTCGCGGAACTGACAACCAGCTGCGGGGGTAACAACAAAGATCCGAACCAGTGTCAATCAAAAATTGACGCTTTGTGATACGGTCAGTGACAAAAAGACGGCGGCCGTGATGTTGGATGGGCTTGCAATCAGATGCCGCCGCTACTGATTGCTTGTGTGGTTTTCCGACGCCCAATTGCATGGAGCAATACACTTGCTGGCTTTCGCACCAAATGTGCGATGATACCAACAACGTTTACTTCCAGGTGTGCTACTGCGTGATGTCGCCTGGCTTCTGGAAGAAGAACGGTTTCGAGATCGAACAGAAGAACCCGTCGATAAAGCAGCAACTTGCTTAGTTAATTCTTCTAATCGAGCCATAACGGTATCGAGCGAGGGCGTGGCAACAGCAACATATACGTTTGAAGAACCAGGCTGAGCTTCCAAAATCTTGTCAGCTATATCTGCGATTCTATCGAGGGATAAGTCAGCTTGTGCAGCCAAAATCCCCTGTACGTGCTGTGGTAAACGACGTAACCATAATTGCCGCAAGATGTTATCGTCCGAGAGAGCCGTTCCCGCGAGCGAGCGCAAGTGACGGAGAAATTGGGATGGTCTCCGATCCCCGAGTTCTTCGTCACCAAGAAGGCGCCTCACTCGCTGTTCCTCTGATGACGAAAGTCTGCTGATTAAGGTCTCCTTTAGCTTCTGATATTTGCCTTCAGCCGGCGGGTTGACAACGATGTCTTCGATTTCGCCAGCAATCCTGTGGTCAATCTGGCTAAGGACATAGCTGTACATCGTGGCATCAGTGTTGATACCAGCAAGCAAAAACTGTGCCTCAGCCTGTGCGAACCACACTGTCACCCTATCAGACCAAAAAGGGGAAAGTTTGACACTCACGCGACATACCTCGCCCTCCCGTTGAGGTTGGGATTCCTTTTGGTCGCGCAGATTACGCAAAACTGCATTTTCTGCCTCCAGGGCTGCCAAACGTGAACGTAGTTCGTCAGCCATAATAAACGAAAACACGCTTCTAAAATTATAAACAAAAGTAAATTAAAATTAAATTGTATAAAATAGAGAGAGAACGGACAGAAAAGAAAAATTGCTGTTCCGTGGGCGCGTGATGTGGCGAAAACAAAACACAAACGTCTAAAAATTTATATGTCGACATGTCAACAAAAACAACATAAGTTGTCAATATGAAGACAACATTACACGTAAAAAACAAAAGACAATGTAAACAAATTGTTCAAACCACCCGAAAAAATACACACGAAAAACTAATGAAATATTTCCTATGTCACATTACACAAGTTGAAAAAAATAATTTTCATAAAATAACGTAAAAATCAATACTCCGAACACGCTTTACACAACTAACTAAAAATCATTACTTGGAATAATAATAAAATGTTTAAAAAAAAAAATACTCCAAATAATGATGCCGATAGTACTTGCGTGAGCGATGTGCACAAATTGTATAATGCGCAGTTAGTCCAATGCATGCATGTGTCCAACTGCAACTCCCGCGGAGACGTCACTCGAACTTGCGAATGTAGGAAACGGTGAATGCGCCAGGGGGCGCTCGACGCCACAGCTTGGGATGTGGTACCGTCTCACACGGCGAAAATTTCTTCGTGGCCATCCGCATGTCCAACGCAGCTTCCCGTCCCGCGCCGGTCAATTGCCAATGATATTACACCCAAAGCTCTTGACGATCACGTCGGGGTCACCAATTTGGGAAGTTGTATGGCCGGGTGCAATCTTGGTGGTTGCGGATGTGTTCCGTGGTAGTAAAAGGCAGGGTTCATAAAAGTAACTGACTGTTCTTCTAAATATGTACACGGTTACAATATATACAAACTGGACAGTAAACATAAATCGGAAATAATATTTACAAGGCTTAGAAAATAACCATACCCTCTAGCTCGGAATAAAATTCTCATCTAATTAATTTGACAACTGTCACTTAGTGAAAAACATTGTGTTTGTCAAACATAGACAAACAACAAAGGCGGTCGCATTAAAAGAACGCCACAATACTATAAAGGAAAATAAGAAAAAATACAAAGACAAGCTAAGGGATATCACATTGCTTAACCATATGAAGAAGGCGATGAATGGCGTAATGAGTAATGACTCTTCGGCTTTCGCCAATTATGTTAGCTCCCATGCCATTTATCGGGCACGTAAATCGCAGTATATTGCTAGGTGGTATGAAACATGTCACGATGCCCTAACGGCGTGTCCCAATATTCTATCTACAGTTAAAAGTAAGCTTACTAAAGTTTAATTTACTTGGATTTTTTTGTTATAATACGATAAATAACATAAGCTAATTAACTATTTTTATTGTTTTGTTAATTTTAGCCAGATAACCGTTGAATTGAAGCTAATAAATTAAAATACAAATAAATCGCAAGATTACCGAAAAATTTGACAACTCTTCCTTACCAGAGTTCGACAGCAAATCAGTGTTGCTGTTACAAATAACAATTAGTTCTATCTGTCACCGCACCAAACTCTTTTTTGCCATGCTGTAAAAGCTATATTGTTGTCCAGTTTGCAGTGATCCTCAGTCTGGTGCTCATCCTGGAGATATCCGCGGCCATCGTGGCGTACAGTCGGCGCGCGCAGCTCGCAGACATGCTGGACGAGAGGCTGCGAGAGACAATGCCCCAGTACTACGAAGATCCGATGGTTGCTGAGTATTTCGACTTCATGCAGGAAAGGGTAAGTTCGAGTTAATTTCACTTCACGGTAACATTTCGCCAGAGGGTACGAGTACAGAGGTAAGCAAATCTCTACTTTTCAAGAGACAAATAAAAAACTTAAGTAATAACTTTATCCCCAGTAACACATAATAAAAAAATTGCATGCACGTGTATCGGTTTTTATGATTATGTGAAATGCTTAATTTTTTTTACAATTATCCTCTAAACTTGAAGAATATACTTAGAGGCTGTGTATCGATCAAATTAGAAACGATGGGCTATATATTTTATGCTTTTTTTATACGGCTACTGGCTTCAAGCCCACGATTTGTACGAAGAGTACACGAAGGTCAAAGTAAATTCTGGTTAGAAAAAGTTTGAAAAATTATAGTCTTGATTCGGGAATCGAACCAAACGTCTTGGTTAATCGAGTGATATTTACTCTATGGATTTAGGCATCTGCCCGGGATGCAGAGGACGCGAGTTCGATTCCCGCATAAAGATTTTTCGAACTTTATTAGGTAGACAAAAATTTTCTTTGTATTTATATGACGCTGTTTAAATAATAATCGAATCATAAAAATAATCTGTGCTTGTATAATAACTTCACGATACAAATTATACAGCAACACACAAATCACACCCGTTTAGAATTTTTCGAACTTTTTCTAACCATAATTTTGTTTGTTACCTTCAAATTGTTCTTACAGTTTTGTAAAATTTTCAAATTGAAGTCGTTACAAAAGATAAGTATTACAAAGAAGATAAACTCAAAAATTTTAGGACAAATATGTATGTAATTAATTTTTCTAAATTTTTCCGACCTTTTTCTTTGTAACGCGTATTACCTTGTCATACAACGTGCGTGAAACTTCATGATAGTTTACTACCTTAAAGGTTAAGAAACAACTTGCCTGTCGCGACTGATGGATGTCATGGCTAATTTCAGATGACGTGCTGCGGGATCGACTCTTACACCGATTGGGGTGCCGTCACGACGACCCTTCCAGAGCAGGGCATCAACATCAACAATATCACCGTTCCCGATTCCTGTTGCGCGCATACTCGGAGCGTGGTAAATAGAAATAATTCATATATTCTCACTAAGCTCGCTAATATACACCCATATATTGATTTATACGACATTAACGTCTCGCGTCACATCTCCTATCATATGGCATGGGCTGGAAGAGATTTCTTTTAGAAATAAGCCACACTTATTATACTTTTATATAATTCATAATATGTTCCCTGTGCTATTTCTGTGTACTACTGCAATAAATAAATAAATAAATAAATACACTCATCAACAATGTCTAAGGATATTTTATGTACACCTACTTCATATTCTATCAGCATCTATTCTATACCTAATTAATACTGACTTACTGCCGCACTCAGAGACGTCAATTAACTTTAATGAATATTTCATGTCAAAAGTTTTTATTCAACTCTAGTCCATAGTCCCGGCAAGAATAGCGACTAGTTTTGAATTGTCATTTTTTGACGTTAGGTACTCATTAACGTTATTTGACGTCTCTGAGTGCGGCAGTTAATCTTTGCCGTTTTTCAATGACTTATTTAATTATGGTCATCCGTCATAACATTGAATAAATTGCATAAAATCGTCAGTATTTTTAGAATGATCGCCGATACAACATAAACAAAAGTCAATAAAATATCCTTCCATAAAGTAGACTCTTTGTTTTCTGCAAATAAAGATTATCTTATCATAATTATTACAATTTGAAGGCATCATAAATGTCGCTCTTCAGTACAGAAACATATCCACAAGGTTCGAATTTGCTTGCGTCACTTCTGCGTACGCGGCGTTTGCATAGAATGACATGCCTTCCGAATTTTGTTCCAGATTGTAAATGAAATGCGCACAGAAGAATGCATCGAGGTGTACTCCAACGGTTGTCTGCCAAGGCTGTACTACTTCTTGTACCAGAGCGCCGGTATCCTAGGAGCGGGTGCTCTGACGATCGCCTCCATACAGGTAAGTCTTTATTTCCTAAGAGTAACGCGGTTCCGAAGAGGAGGAGTTCGCTAGCGCTCAGGCACAGGCCTTCCCTATGGATGGAAGAATATAGAGAGTATAATAATAATAATAATATCGTCATGCGCGCATATTTTGAGGCAACAGAGGCAGGAACTAATCTTACTGCGTACCGTGCTCGGATGCTGTCTCTGTTTCAGGCTCTTGAACCAACTGTCAACGTTTCGGCTCAAAGACTATCGGATCAAGTGCGAGCCATTCAACGGGGTCACTTGTTGGACGACTCTGCACTTGACAGGCTCCGTACAGAGGTGCAACGTAATCACATCAATCCTACTGCATCGCAGGCGGCAACCCAAGCTTCTCCCGTGGCTACATTGCAGGCTGAAGTTGCTGATGGTGATGGTGGTGATGATGTGATTACTACTGTAAGTCCCCAATTCCAATACAATGACATACTGAGGAGTACTCTCGAAGATGTGGTTCGGGAGTTTCGATCATCTCCTTTGCATCTTAGACCTCGGCTTCCGCGTTTTCCTATGCACAAAAAAAATAGGGCGCTGATGTGTGCTTTAGATTCGCTACTTTCAAATTACTTTGATAGTAGCGAAAACCTCGCTGATACACATTCGATCTTGTACTGTGCGGCTATTACAGCTTGTCGTGTTGCTCATGTCAAATTCCCAACTACTGACACAGCAACACGTCCTAGACTGGCTGTACCAGCCTGGCAGTGCAGGATTGAGCGTCGTATTAGTGAGGCTAGAGTACTCATCGGTAAGCTCAGCTGCTTTAGGGAGGGCAACATGCGCCCTAGGGTCATGCGCTTCGTGAGACGTGCATTCTCGGGGACTGATATCAGTCCTCAGAATTATATTTCATGTGTCACAGAACGCATTGACTCCCTGAAGCAGAAAATTTGTGCATGGGCTAATCGTATTCGGAGGTATAAGATGCGAGTCAGTCGTTTTACCCAGAACCGCATCTTCGAAAGAGATCAAAGATGTATTTATAGATCCTGGGAGCGATCGGATCAAAGTGATAGTGATATGCACCGACCGGATGATGATGCCATGATTTCTTTCTGGCGCAACATCTGGTCTGTGCCTGTCAGTCATTCTGAAGGTGTGTGGATGAGGGATGTTGAGCGATCATGTGAGCCTACACCAGATATGAACGAAGTAACGATTGACCATCAAGACGTAGTTTGTGCAGTTCGCTCCTTACCCAACTGGAAATCTCCAGGTCCAGACGGACTGCACAACTTCTGGTATAAATGGTTACAAAGCTCGCATATTTCCTTAGCAACCCAATTTCAGCACGCTTTATTATCTTGTTCGCTCCCAGAATTTATGACAACTGGCATAACCCATCTGCTCCATAAATCTGGTAGTACTACGCAACCCAAAAATTATAGACCTATCACCTGTCTGCCAACAATTTATAAAATTCTTACATCCATTTTGAGATCCAAGATTAGTAAACATATTGATCAAAATTCTATTATGTCCGCCTCTCAAAATGGATGTAGGAATGGGGCTCGTGGTACTAAGGAGCTACTCCTCATTGACATGGCTATTAATCAACAGGTTCGCCGAAATCGAAGGAATCTGTCAACTTCCTGGATAGATTATAAGAAGGCCTATGATTCCGTGCCTCACTCGTGGCTCATGAGAGTGCTAGAGTTGTATAAAATAGATACAACTCTACGCACCTTCTTGATATCGTGTATGCGACAGTGGAGAACGGTCCTTTTCTATCCAGAAACTCGACGGATCCTGGGCAACGGCGATCCTATAAAAATAGAGCGAGGCATCTTCCAGGGCGACAGCCTGAGTCCACTGTGGTTTTGTCTGGCCCTGAACCCTCTGAGTACACTTCTCGAGAGTTCAGGATTAGGCTATCGTTTACGAAGAAATGGTCAAGTATTATCACACCTGCTATACATGGATGACCTGAAACTATTTGCCCATAGCAGCTCCCATTTGACAGCCTTACTGAAGGTTACTGATGATTTCAGTAATGCTATCAAAATGGAATTTGGTGTGGACAAATGTGCTGTCATGCATGTAAAGCGTGGTCAGATAATGGAATCCGCGGATATACAACTCTCGGATTCCATTCACCTTAGATCTCTCTCCGTAAACGAAACCTACAAATATTTAGGTATGTCACAGGCATTAGGCATCAAAGACGTCGACATGAAACAGTTATTACGTGAGCGATTCTTGGGGCGCCTGTCAAAAGTCCTTAAGAGTCTTTTGTCGGGCGGAAACAAGGTTCGTGCATATAATGGCTGGGTCATGCCGCTATTGATGTACTCCTTTGGCATACTTAAATGGACTCAAACTGAACTGGATGCCCTGGATAGAACAGTTCGTACATTGTTAACAGCACATCGTATGCATCACCCACGTTCATCGACTATGAGATTGTATATCCCGCGGAAGTGTGGTGGGCGTGGCTTCTTAAATGCCAAGACACTACATAACCGCGAGATAAACAATCTAAGGGAATATTTTCTCCAGGTCGATATGGGGATTCATAGAGATGTAGTTGCTGTTGATAATGGACTCACTCCTCTATTTTTAGCTAAAGAAAACTGGCGCAAACCTATAGTTCTTAGTACTCTGGACCGCAACGTTGTGTGGCAAAGCAAGGAGTTACACGGCAGATTCTACCGAGCTCTCCATGGGCCCGACGTAGATTTACTAGCCTCAGTTTCCTGGCTCCGTTTCGGTGACCTTTTTGGTGAAACCGAAGGTTTTGTCTGTGCAATTACCGATGAAGTGGTGATGACGAATAACTACCGGAGGTTTATTCTGAAGGATGGCACAGTGGATGTTTGCCGAGCGTGCCATCGTCCGGGTGAATCCCTCAGACATATAATCTCCGGCTGTTCTCGTCTCGCAAACGGCGAGTATTTACACAGACATAACCTAGTGGCCAGGATAATACACCAACAACTTGCTTTGAAATACAATCTTGTAGCATCAGAGGTGCCGTACTTTAGATATGCGCCAGAACAGGTTCTCGAAAATAGCCATGCCACATTGTATTGGGATCGATCTATCATTACAGACAGGACTATTGTAGCAAATAAGCCTGATATTGTATTAATAGATCGACATGAACGCCGCGCAATAATTGTTGACATCGCTGTTCCTCATGACGACAACCTTGTGAAAGCCGAAAAAGATAAAGAAAACAAATATCTTGATTTAGCTCACGAGATTGTTGACATGTGGGACATCGATTCAGCAATTATTGTTCCGATAGTTATATCTGCCCATGGCTTGATAGCCAAGAGCCTCGATAAACATCTTAAGAGGCTCGCGCTAGGTGGTTGGGTCAAGAGTCAGATGCAGAAGGCGGTACTTCTGGACACGGCGCGTATAGTGAGGAGGTTCCTGTCTCTGGATCCTTAACCACCGGTAGCCGGGACCGTGATCTTGCTACCGATGGGGAACTGCATTTTTGTATTTTTAAATGTTATAATTTTTTATACTTTATATTGTAAAAATGTAATGTTTAGAAATATGATTTTGTATGTATTTGAAATGTAATAAAAATGGAAATAATAATATAATAAATATTTTTTTCACTTCTCATGCTCTGAAAGTGCTTGTTTGTGCAGGATATAGGCTGCACAAAATCGAATTTTGTGCTCTAGAGCATTAACGTATCTAATCATAAAAGTATCTATATTAAGGCAAAGAAAATGAGCTATGCAGCCAAACTCAATAAGAAATTCAAAGATAGAATTTGTTATTTTTTTATATTTACTTAAATTTATTTGCCTAATGTGTTTTTTAAGACAAAAGATATTAAAATTTTAATTCAAGTAGGTACGGTAAGTATTAAAGTAATTTAAGAAAATTATTATTTCAAAATTAATTTAATACTTGGCTGTATAGGTCTGCAGCCCAAGCCTAATATCAATGGGAAAAACAATTTCCTTTAGTATTCAAAACTGTACTAATTTTAGTTTGAATTTTAAGAAATGTTAAGTTAAATTACTGTTTATTTCCTCGCAATCGAAGTGAAAAGCAGAGTTTCTAACTCGTCCACAAAACCATTTTTATCCTCGACATTACTATCAGCCCTCGCCTTCGGCTCGGGCCGCTAAAAGTCTCGGACAAAAATGATCCGTTTTGTGCACTTGATGTAAAATCTACTATTTCATCCCACCATCTCGGAAAAAGCGTTTTTGCTCTTCGATATCTGAGTGAAAAAGCCGTTTTTATCCTCTAGAGGTTAAAGTAAATTTGAATTTAGAACATCGTGTGCAATGAGTTTGTGAATTCAAAACATCATTATACATATTTATTTCTACCTCCATGGTGCCGAAATTGTCATGCAACCTATTTTAATTTGTTAAAAACTCAGACTCGGAACCTTCTTGGTGTACTTTTTTTGTAATTTGCTTTGCGCGCGCCATTTTCTTTTCACGTCATAAATTTGTTAAAACCTAGGAGTTCCGTGACGGTCAATCAATCTTGGCGTCAATCTCGCTTTAAACATTTTGATCGTCTACAACGCTTGCTGGATGCTTGAGTCAAGCATTTAAAAGCTTTTTAGGTCTGTTTGATTTGTTTACGCTAGCAACGGAACAAAAACATACTGAAAGTCAGCGTGCTTGACTCAAGCTGATTGACCGTCTCGGAACTCCATTAGGGACGGTAATTTTTATTAGGTACTTACAGGTGTGTCTGGATGAATGTTGCGGGTGTGGCTGGGTGGATGGGTGGCTGTTGGAGATGTGTCTGGGTGAATGGGTGTTTTGAGGGTGTGTCTAGGTGAATGGGTGTTTTGTGGGTGTGTCTGGGTGAATGGGTTTTTGTGGGTGTGTCTGAATGGATGGGTGAGTATTGTGGGTGTTTCTGGGTGATTGGGTGTGATTAGGTGTTTTGTGGGTGTTTCTGGCTGATTGAGTGTTTTTTGGGTGTGATTGGGTGTTTTGTAGTTGTTTCTGGGTGAATGGGTGTTTTGTGGGTGTTTCTGAGTTAATCGGTGTTTTGTGGGTGTTTCTGGGTGAATGGGTGTTTTGTGGGTGTTTCTGGGTGAATGGGTGTTTTGTGGGTGTTTCTGGGTGAATGGGTGTTTTGTGGGTGTTTCCGGGTAAATGGGTGTTTTGTGTGTGTGTCTGGGTTTATGAGTGTTTTGTGTGTTTCTCGGTGAATGGGTGTTTTTTGGGTGTTTCTGGATAAATAGGTGTTTTGTGGGTGTTTCTGGGTGAATGGGTGTTTTGTGGGTTTTTCTGGGTGAATGGGTGTTTTGTGGGTGTTTCTGGGTGAATCGGTGTTTTTTGGGTGTGTCTGAGTGGATGGGTGTGTATTGCGGGTGTGAATGTTGTGGGTGTTTCTGGGTGGGTGTTGAGAGTGTGTTTGGGTTAATGGGAGGGTGTTGTGGAAGTTTCTGGGTGAAAACAGAAACTGTTGTGATTGTATTTTTTTTGTATTTTGCAATTTCCTCGTTGAGGGGGATGAAAAGTTACGTGTTGCACTCGAGTGCAAAGATTTTTCACCTTGAGCTCTTTTGATTCCCTCGCTATCGCTCAGGATTCTAATTTTTGAATCACTCGCTACGCTCGTGATTCAATTTTAGAATCCTTCGCTAGCTCGGTCATCAAAATTGAGCACGCGGTTAAAAAACAACTTTGCACTCACGTACAACAAATAACTATTCATCCCACCATCTCGGAAAAGGCGTTTTTGCTCTTCGATATCTGAGTGCAAAAGCCGTTTTTATCCTCTAGAGGTTAAAGTAAATTTGAATTTAGAACATCGTGTGCAATGAGTTTGTGAATTCAAAACATCATTATACATATTTATTTCTACCTCCATGGTGCCGAAATTGTCATGCAACCTATTTTAATTTGTTAAAAACTTAGACTCGGAACCTTCTTGGTGTACTTTTTTTGTAATTTGCTTTGCGCGCGCCATTTTCTTTTCACGTCATAAATTTGTTAAAACCTAGGAGTTCCGTGACGGTCAATCAGCTTGGCGTCAATCTTGCTTTAAACATTTTGATCGTCTACAACGCTTGCTTGATGCTTGAGTCAAGCATTTAAAAGCTTTTTAGGTCTGTTTGATTTGTTTACGCTAGCAACGGAACAAAAACATACAGAAAATCAACATGCTTGACTCAAGCTGATTGACCGTCTCGGAGTAATTTTTATTAGGTACTTACAGGTGTGTCTGGATGAATGTTGCGGGTGTGGCTGGGTGGATGAGTGGCTGTTGGAGGTGTGTCTAGGTGAATGGGTGTTTTGAGGGTGTCTCTAGGTGAATGGGTGTTTTGTGGGTGTGTCTGGGTGAATGGGTTTTTGTGGGTGTCGGAATGGATGGGTGAGAATTGTGGGTGTTTCTGGGTGATTGAGTGGTTTTTGGGTGTGATTGGGTGTTTTGTAGGTGTTTCTGGGTGAATGGGTGTTTTTTGGGTGTTTCTGGGTTTATCGGTGATTTGTGGGTGTTTCTCGGTGAATGGGTGTTTTGTGGGTGTTTCTGGGTGAATGGGTATTTTGTGGGTGATTCTGAGTGAATGGGTGTTTCTGGGTGAATGGATGTTTTGTGTGTGTTTCTGGGTGAATGGGTGTTTTTTGGGTGTTTCTGGGTAAATGGGTGTTTTATGGGTGTTTCTGGGTGAATGGGTGTTTTGTGGGTTTTTCTGGGTGAATGAGTGTTTTGTGGGTGTTTCTGGGTGAATGGGTGTTTTTTGGGTGTGTCTGAGTGGATGGGTGTGTATTGCGGGTGTGAATGTTGTGGGTGTTGAGAGTGTGTTTGGGTTAATGGGAGGGTGTTGTGGAAGTTTCTGGGTGAAAACAGAAACTGTTGTGATTGTATTTTTTTTTTGTAATTTCCTCGTTGGGGGGGATGAAAAGTTACGTGTTGCACTCGAGTGCAAAGATTTTTCACCTTGTGCTCTTTTGATTCCCTCGCTATCGCTCAGGATTCTAATTTTTGAATCACTCGCTACGCTCGTGATTCAATTTTAGAATCCTTCGCTAGCTCGGTCATCAAAATTGAGCACGCGGTTAAAAAACAACTTTGCACTCATGTACAACAAATAACTATTACATTCACACCTATCATCTAGCCCAAAGTAAGTAGCCTAAGCACTTGTGTTATGGATACTAGATAACGGACATATTTTTAATATAATTATGTATATAAATGTTGAAAATATACTATATAAACATATACACAACCATGACTGGGGAACAAAAATTTGTGGTCATCACAAAGTTTGCCCCTACCAGGATTCGAACCCGGGACCTCTTGGCCAATACCCAGCAATCTGAGCATTCGACCAAGACGGCCGTCTTGGGGTCAAGAGTGTAAGGGATAGGACTCTAGATTGGAGGAATCTAGGAAAAAAGGGAGAAAGGAAAAGGTTAGGCTCAGTATGGCGATATATTAAATCCAGGTAACATGTCATAGGTAGTACAGTGACAGTAATAAAAAAGTATAAAAACATAAACACTTAGAAAAGGTGTGCTATCCAGCACAGAGAGAATGGGCTGATTGGTGGGCATTAACGACTGTAGCCTAGAAGTGCCTTCCGAAGCACGGAGGAAGTAGAGATAAATAAAATTTTTGGTCACCCATCCAGTGACCGGCCTTAGCGGACATTGTGCTTAGTTTACGCAATCGCAGGCCGAGCGATAATGAGAGTGAACGCCTTTTCTTTTGTTTTTCAGATCATCGGTATTCTGTTCTCATTTTCGCTGGCCGGTGCCATCCGGAAGGCCAAGAGCCATCGGGAGTTCCGCCGCATCTCCATACGGGAACCCTTCGTCAAGGGCAATACGGGCCTCAAGCCGGATTCCAAGATGAACTCCAAAGTCTACATGCCTTTCTACGGCCAGACTCTCGCTTAAGTGATACCTGAATACGGGAACAACGTCCATATTATAATTGTAATAAATTAGCAACTTTACAGCTCCCATTTCTCATATTCTCCATCCAATAATGCAAGAGACAAAATATAAAAAATGCAATCTTGATTTGTCTCTTTATCCACGAAATGCACTTAAAAACTAGAAACCTAACTGTATGACACAAATAAAACTATTAGTTACTTTGAAATCTTGCTATAATGGATGAAGATATATAGAATAATTTATATTTTATATTTTCCTGACTTAAAATTAAATAAGGCAAACATCATAATTAAGTTCCAATGGTGTTAAATTGATGCGAGTCAGAAATTTTACGAACGATGCGCATGTAAGGAACTGCATTTACTCATTGTCACCCACCCGTGGGACAATGTAGTGGGACGAGTAAACACCCCTTGAAATTTGGTTTGCAATTACGTCCCAGTCATAATTGATAATTTAAGCAGTTGATAGGTATATATATAATAAGTGAAGTGAAAAGAAATTATTTACTATATAAAATAAATGTATTTCTGTACAAGTTTCTTACAGTATTACTAAGTAAAATAAACGAGATATGATGAAAACTGATATTTTTATTTGACTGCTTATCAATAGGAAAGTTAGTGGCCCATCAGTAAATAGCATTTATAATTAGTAGTCTTTTTGCATTAGAACTGTTTGAAAGAACTCCAGAATCATTTTAGTCAGAATCTTTTCTCCCAAAATGAGTCCAGTAGGTAGGTACCAAAAATAGGAGAACTTACAGAGTCCTTGCTTACGTTAAAAGCGCTGAGTGACTACGGGGACCGAACGATTTATTTTTGAAGTTCCATTGCGTTATTCTATAAGATACTGAGATTGGCCGCTAATACTTACAAATTATTATTTCTAACGCAGGGGCATAATACATTACTTTTCTACGGTAAGTCTATAATAACTAAAATAGGTTAACAAAACAAAAGTGTAATTCTACTGGAAACTGCCTACTGTTTTCTACTCCCATTTCGGAATGTTCCAATTTTAAATTTGTGTTTAATTAGCTTGGCGCCAAAAGTTCAAGCCAATATTTCATTTTGGCTTCCAAATAATTCGAATTTTATGAAGATTTGCATTACAAAACTCTTTTCGGTTATGCTGTATCGAAAAATTGTATTATATGGATGAACAATCATTAAGCAAAGCTGTCGATTTCTTAAATATTTTTTTTAAAATTATTATCATTCATAATCATTAGGACCGAAATACACCCACCAACTGTTGGACAAGGCCCTTATGAAATAAACAAGCGATACAATAAACAAATCAAGTAACTGTCTTTGTTACTACTTCATAGGTGTTACTCATATAGGTACTATAAAATCATGACACTACTGATATTGTTGACTATAATTTTTTTTTTTTTTTTTTTTAATATTTTTACACTCACACCTATCATCTAGCCCAAAGTAAGTAGCCTAAGCACTTGTGTTATGGATACTGAGACAGATGACGGACATATTTTTAAAATATAAATATGTACATAAATGTTGAAAATATACTACATAAACATATACACAACCATGACTCGGGAACAAACATTTGTGGTCATCACAAAGTTTGCCCCTACCAGGATTCGAACCCGGGACCTCTTGGCCAATACCCAGCAATCTGAGCATTCGACCAAGGCGGCCGTCACATTAGATTATGCTTTCCAACCTCTCCTTAATTCCCAGTCAACGTAACTTCATCATAATTGACATTTTATCTTTCTTATCTGTAGCCGATAGCGTATCTTATGCATGACGTCACGGACAGATAAAAAATCCCTTGGTCATTTTGTTTGGAACGCGAACGGCCTAGCGGACTCATGCGATTAAATACTTTTTGGATTAAAAGTTTATTGTTTAAAAAAGCAAAACTGAATTCTTGATTAGGAAAAACTAGCACGAAAACCATATTGGTGCGGCTAATCTTAAAACAAAAATGTTATATTCTCATCATCTCTAGCCCTTTAACGTTCCCTCTGCCGGGCCATAGGACCTCCCTATGAATAGAATATATATATAATATATAGGGGATAGGGGAGGAGCTCGCTAGCGTTGCGTAATTGCGTAAACTAAGCAATTTCGCTAAGGCCGGTCATTGGATGGTTGACCAAAAATTTATTATCTCGAGTTCCTCCGTGCTTCGGAAGGCACGTAAAGCCGTTGGTCCCGGCTGCATCTGCAGTCGTTAGTACCCACCAACCCGCACTGGGCCAGCGTGGTGGGTTATGGCCCATTCTCCCTATATTCTTCCATCCATAGGGAAGGCCCGTGCCCCAGCAGTGGGGACATTAAAGGGCTGGTGATTATGATAATATATAGGGAGGCTATTAGAAGTAAAATCCACCACAGTGGCGTAGTACGGATTGGTGGTTATTAACCAACGGCTTAACTCGAGATAATATATTTTTGGTCAACCATCCAATAGCTAGCTTTAGCGAACATAGCTTAGTGTACGCAATCACAAATGACGGCAGGTTATTACAGATTTTTGTATTACAGATATGCCCTTGTGCAGTCTATTACCTTACACCCATAATGATATAGACATATGGAAAACAATTGTTATCACTCGCTCTAGGTATCATTATCAGCGTTGATAGCGAACTTTGCGTCTACGCTGTTTTATCACTTGTTACCTTATTAGTTGTGTGCTATATTGGTGACAATAACGGAGTGTTTTCCACAATGGCTTCTTCCCACGACGGCGTCAAAATGGTTATCACCAAAACGGAGACCGAGTACAATATGAAATCCATCAGGTTTCTGTTGTTGACGATTACTGCAATGTTTATCGTGAGTACTAAACAGAATGTACAGTTACCTTATCAGCGAAAGAAACAGTTGGGCCTGCTATGTTTGGTCGATGCTGCTACACCTACTTGCTTTAAGGCCTTGCCCGGCTAGTATGACCATCGAAACTTGATATGTTAGAGCCATTTATCGCTTTGAACTGTCAAAGATTCATGGGTTTTTGTCAGTTCAAAGCGATTAATGGCTTTATCATATCGTGTTTCGGTGGTCATGCTAGCCGGGCTTGAGTAGTTGGAATAGGTCAAGATTTTCTTTGAGGTTAGGTTAATGTACCCTGTGATACGGGTGCTGCGGCTTTAGGTTTGAGGAGGGCCCGCGTTCTCGCCTTTAGCGGGCAACGCGATGGGGGATCGATGGATAGGAGACTTCGGTTATGTCCTAGGCCCCCATCAACGCGTTGAAGGTGTATCACCCAGGGGACGTTTAGTTAGAGTCCCACATACCCTTCAAGGCGGTGTTCCCGCCGCTGCGAGGGGATGCTAACTACATTTTACCCCTGGTAAGAAAAAAGAAAAAAAAAGATTAGGTTAATGGGCCTGCCATCTAGTTAGGGCCTTCACAGTCAGTCTGCTTCTGGCCTATACAAACGTGGTCCGCACTCCGCGCGGGCATGTCCGTGTAGTGAATTCCCCGTTTGGTGATCCTCGGGAGGCCTTTGACCAACAGTATGAGTCTCTTGGCTGAAATTATGAATTGTATCAAATTAAATTGTAATTGTGTAAACACACTTCTTGTTACCCTGTTTTAGTAACAAGAACATACATACATACATAAATCACGCCTATATCCCCGAAGGGGTAGGCAGAGGTGAACTAGCACCCACGTTCTCCAGTTATGTTAGGTCCCATGTAATAGGTGGCGAGCCTATTGCTATTTTTCGCGCACAAATGTCGCAGTAGGTACATAGCTAGGTGGTATAAGAGGAACGCTGCTGCCCATTCCTCATCACTGATTTATCCTTAGTCGTCTTGTACGACACCCACGGGAAAGATTTGGGGTGGTGACAATTATATTCTACTCTGCCGTCACCACACGGCTTAACAAGAAGTGTGTTTAAAATAAATAATTACTATTGAAACACCTCAGAGACACGAGATTGCTACATCAACAGAGAATCCGGCCCCCATTTAAGTAGGTAGTATAATGGTAGATATTGATTATTGATTTTTCATTTTGATCACCAAGGCCCGAGTTCACCAACACGTTAAACAAGCGATTATAAGATAACTGTCCATTTTTGACAGTTCTTCCATACGGTAAAATGTCAAAAAGAGACAGTTAAATAGTAATCGCCTGTTTATGTGTTGGTGAACTCCAGCCTAAGATAATCTGTATCTGAGAATTATTTCAATATACCGATCTAAACTAGACTACTCATACATATCTATCTAATCTGATAAATTTCATTGTTGTTTAAAACAATAAGAATAAATTACACCGATTATTATGCCCGGAATACTGATAGAAACAGTTCTTTCTAGAAATATACATACATACATAAATCACGCCTATATCCCCGAAGGGGTAGGCAGAGGTGAACTAGCACCCACGTTTCGCCAGTTATGTTAGGTCCCATGTAATAGGTACTAGAAATATATTAATTACTTATTTTTCAATTGAACTGTAAATTGATGTATAACTCCGTTTTTAACGTGCAGTCATGACAAACTTTACTTAACTAACACATTCATCGCCGGGCCTTTAATGTCCCCACTGCTGGGACACAGTAGTATAGGCCTTCTCTATCATACTGCCGCACTCAGAGACGTCTATTAACTTTAATGAGTACTTAGTGTCAAAAAAATTCATTGAAATCGAGACCATAGACCCGGAAAGAATAGCGACGAGTTTTGAATTCTCAGTTTTTGACACTATGTACTCATTAACGTTATTTGACGTCTCTGAGTGCGGCAGATAATAAGGCAGGGTTGTCGCATGAAACAGCGTGTTATATGCGAATAACCTAAGTTATTAACCTAAGTTAAACCTTCGACCTAGTCGTGTAGTAGAGGAACACAATTATCACCACCACCCCTGGCCTCACTCGTGGGCGTCGTACAAGGCGACTACTGCCGCACTCATAGATGTCAATTAACTTTAATGAGTTCTTAATGTCAAAAAAATCATTTAAATCTAGACCATAGGCCCGGCAAGAATAGCGACTAGTGTAGAATTGTCATTTTTTGACATTAAGTAGGTACTGATTAACGTTAATGTAGATCACTGAGTGAGGCAGTTAGAGTTCTAATATACCTAACGATATAATGAGCAGCAGCGGTCCTGGTTGCAGAAAAACTGTTCTGTAGTCCTGGTGCACCACGACTTAAGTTCCCGGTGAATGACAAGGCTCGCCCTCTATATCATGGGACCTGGAATAAGCTGGCGAAATAACACTCGTCTGAAAACACCTCTGTAGGCCTAGCATCTCCTCGGGGAAAAGGAAATATTTTTCTCTCGGTCCAACTCCCACTAAATTCCGAGACAAAACATTGTCAAGTGGTGGAGAGAGATTTTGTCCACGTCCTGTGCTATGTGCTAGGCCTAAACCAAGAGACTTTTTGGTCCCTGCAAAAATTTTTGGAATTCGTTTTAATAACCTATAACCTACTGGACCCAGTAGGTTGGGTCCAGTAGGTATTATCATTTTGTATGGAACAGCTGTTATTTTTTTCTGCTGTTGCTCCCATAGTGAAATTTGTTCAGTTTGATAGTCTGAACGAATTCCAAAAATTTTTGCGGTGACCAAAAAGTCTCCTGGTATTCCGCCTTACGGAAAGGGTTGACTTAAATGTAAGTATTTCTATGTCTCTTACAACTATGTGGTAATATTATTCTTAAACGGCACTTAATATACGATGTTTACAACAGTGTTTAAGAGGATCTCCATAGCGCAGTGGCTTAGCGCGTTCAGCCTGTGATTGCGTAAACTAGGCAATTTTCACTAAGCCCGTCATTGGATGGATGACCATAAACATTTATCTCGAGTAGGTACCTATCTACCTCCGTGTTTCGAAAGTCACGTTAAGCCGTTGATCCTGGTTGTATATGAAGGGCAATCGACACTTGACCAGCGTGGTGAGTAATGGCCCATTCTGCTTATATTACTTATTCCATCGATATGGAAGGCCAGTGCCCCAGCAATGGGGATATTAAAGGGCTGGTGATGATGATGATTATATGATATTTACGATAGTTGAATGTTAATTTTACATATATAAATCACGCCTATATCCCCGAAGGGGTAGGCAGAGTAGAATTAACACCCACTTTTCGCCAATTAGGCTTGGTCGCATGTAATAGCGGCAAGCCATTTGCCATCTATCGGGCACATTAATTGCAGTACCTTGCTAGGTGGTGTGAGAGAAATGCTGCTGCCCTTTACTCATTGCTGTCTTTACCCTTAGTCGCCTTGTACGACACCCACGGGAGAGATGGGGGTGGTGACAATTGTATTCTGTTCTGCCGTCACCACACTAATGCTAATGTTAATTTTGTTCCAGATAATTGGCATATTGATGACCTTGCTGGGCATATCGGTGTACACGTATTACCACAGCTTCGAGTACATCGAAGACAGCTACTTCACACCCTCTATAATGACGGTATTCCTTGGCGCTCTCCTGGTGGTTATTGCATCGTTCGGATTCTTTGGCAGCTTGAGACAGAGCACGTGTGCCGTAAACTTTGTAAGTAACTGTTATGTTTTTATTACTTTTTATAATTTATTATTGGTATACTCTGTATACTTACTTTGCATAGTGAGTTAGATAACCTGTGATTGGGCTTAGATTAAAAGATGGCGTTTTCTAACTTGTATTACAAATGTATCTGGGATTTGTAGTCTAGCTTAATAACATAAAAATAAAGTATTTTCAATACACAAAAGTAGCCTCCTAAAAGGAACCTGCCCCTTGCAAGTGGCCAATCAATTCGATTAATTACTTAGAATCCACATGTCAATTGACAGCTTCTCTTACATTTGACACGACGGTCGCCATGTTGTATTCTCTGCAATACGTCTGTTTCATAAATAAGTATTCATATTCGTTGGAAATCGACTATAAACCGGCAAGTTTGTGCGCGACCTTCCTGCGGTACGAGACGGTGACGGGGACGGGGCACAGTAGATGCTAGCGGGGGCGGGCGAAGCGGAGAGGAGCGAGTTTTCCCTCCTCCCCGCATCACCCACCCCCGCCAGCATCGAGAGCGCACCGTCTCCGCTACCGCCCCTCATACCGCAGGAAGGTCGCGCACGAAGTTGTATAATTATAATTGGCAACTGTACTTGGCAACTATAATTGGCAACCTATCGAGATACAAAGATAAGAGATGGACTTACCAAACAACTAAATGGCAGGGCCCCATAGGCAAAAGAAACATTGGAAGACAAAAGAAAAGATGGGCTGATGACATAATAAACGCAGCTGGAAAAAATTGGATGGATACAGCCAAGGACAGGGACAGGTGGAAAGCGATAGAGGAGGATTTTACCCTTAAAGGGGCCACATAACAATCAACGGAAATAAATAATAATATAAAAAAATATATATTTGTATTGAAAAATTGTAATGTGGAAATAAAGCTATAATCTATTCGATTTTAATAGATTATATTATAACATTATATAAATGTTAGAAAAATTAGTAGAAAGATCTTGGTAATTTTTTAGAAATTCATCGATAATTTTTCGAAATTCTTTTTCTAAACACCAAAATCTTTAAAGCTATAATAATAATAAAAAAAATTGGCAACTTATGTAGACTCTAGAGAGGCTGGAATAAAATTACTTGCATACAATTTTTTAAAATCTTAATCGTTGGTTCCAATACTAGACTTTTGACCATTAAACAGATAGTAAAACACTCAATAAGGATAATAGTATAAATTTTAGAACAAATAGATAGAAAAAAGGCCAGAAAAAATTCAATAACAGCATAATGTACATAATGTAATAATACATAATTTAAGGATAAGGATAAATCAGTGATGAGGAATGGGCAGCAGCGTTCCTCTTATACTACCGTCCTGACAATGTACTGCGACTTTTGTGCCCGATAAATGGCAATAGGCTCGCCACCTATTACATGGGACTTGAGATAATTGGCGAAACGCGGGTGAGAATTCACCTCTGCCTACCCCTTCGGGGATATGGGCGTGATTTATGTATGTATGTATGTATGTACATAATTTAAAAATCACTCGAGATTTTCTGTAATTTTGCTGTTTGAAATTATTAGTAATGATTAGGTATTTAAAAACATATACTTATTTTATTTTCAGTACGCACTGATATTGACGGTGATGCTGATCTTAAAGTTAGTGTTGGTAATCATGGCCTTCACAACGAACCCTAACACCATCGCCAGCTACATCCACATACCAGTCGAAAAATACACAACTGATCTAGAGGTTGAGAAGGAAATTGACTTTATGCAGGTTACGGTAAGTACAATCAGATTTTTTGTTATCTCGCAATAGGAACTGCAATTGACAAGCCCCTGTGGATGGTAATATCAAATCAAATCAAAATTATATATTTTCAGATAACATTGATCCATACATACAATTCATTAAATTAAAATTAAAATAAAATAAATATTCTGCAACAAAGATAATAATAACAATAAATGTCCAAAAGAAAATACTAATAGAAATTAAATCATTATTAAAATTAAAATTACAAATCATTATAAGTATATTATTACTATTTCTGGTATCATTATTATCACTACAACCAAATTACATGAAAATTTATTAGTATTCATTTAACCCCTTATCTCAGCAACTACTGGAACATGTCTGTCGCAGCAGCGCCGGATGAAAGGACAGTCCAGCCTATCTCCTATCGCCTTCAAGATGACATTGGAGCTGGCCCGCACTCTGCGCACCATTGACGCGCATCGCTTCCGCATGGTTGCGTGGAAACAGGCAGTGTGCGCCTCCGCAAACATACCCGAGGCACTACAGAAGCGGGGCAGCCCCAAGATCACCCTGAAAGCGTTATTGAACAGGATACGGAGATCGTTGTAGCTCCGTTTATTATAGTCAGCCCACAGGCTGGCCCCATACAGTGATGTACAATAAGCTCGGAATAATGTTATTTTGACCGCCTGTGAGCATCGCGCAAATCTACGGGCTATCATGTTCGCTCTGATAGACAACGACCTCCGCTCCCGCTCGATGTCCGCATTGTCTTTAAGGTCATGAGTTATTACGTGTCCGAGGTACTTAAACTGTTCTACAACCTCCAACGGGATATTATTTAATAGTACAGGTGGTAAGTCCTTGGGACCCTCGGTACCTGCCTTGAAGATCATGCATTTACTCTTCCTCACATTGTACTTTAAACCGTGTCCACTCGCATACTCCTCGCATATACGTATCAGTCTTCTTAGGCCACATATCGACGCACTCAGTAGAACCATGTCGTCGGCGTAGCTCAGGTTGTTCACACATACGCCATCGACATAGCATCCGACACGCTGATTACCGAGAGATACAATTAAGTCGTTCATATATAAGTTAAACAGAGTCGGAGATGTTAATCCGCCCTGCCTCACGCCGCATTCAAGCCGATACGGATCGGACACTGCTCCCGCCCAACGCACGCTATTTGATTGGTTTGAGTACCAGTACTGGAACACGCTGATGAGTTCCTCGGGTGAGTTTATGCATCTCAGCTTATCCCATAAACGGTCATACTGCACCAGATCAAAAGCCTTTGATAAATCGAGGAAGCAGGCGTGTACATGCGTCTTACGGTTCGTATAGTATTTAACGGTATGCTTAAAGCACAGTATTGCACTTTCTGTCGACAGCCGCGGTCGAAAACCGAACTGGTTATCATTAAGTGTCACGTATTTATTTAACTGTGCATTAAGCAAACCGTCAAACACTTTTGCTATGACAGTAGCAAGGGATATAGGCCTGTAGTTAGTTTTGTCAGTGAGGTCACCCGTTTTATTTTTGACAACAGGTACTACAACAGTCTTCATAAACTTAACTGGTAAGTAAGAATGGCTCACGCACAGTGAATAAAACATAGCCAATATCCTCGCGATATGTGGTCCGGCGTATTGCAGGTGCTCAATACTTAAACCGTCGTGTCCTGGTGACCTACCTCGTGATATGCATTTTATGGCTTCAGAAACATGTTTGCCCTGAAACTGCATTGGAGCCAATTGATTATTTTTATTGAGCACATCCTCAGCCGGTACCAGGGGAGATTTCACAGAAAAATGGTTCTTAAAAATATTTGCGATTTCTCTGGGGTCATTCACTCCGTCAACGCTCACAGGAAGGCCAGGCCTTACATTCATTTTATTGGTGTTTTTCCAAAAGCCCTTAAAGTTCCCCTTGGAATGCTTTTCGGCCAGCGAGTCCATTTTTATTTGTTCTTGGTGGTCTTGACACCACTTTAATCTGGATTTGAAAACTCGCCTACTTTCATACATTTCTCGGTAAACGCAACCCGACTTCGGTTTTCCGCACATCCTCCATTCATGCAACTTAGACCTAGCCTCTCCGTGAGCCGCACGGACGTGTTTTTTCCAGCCCGTAACGCTCGAGCCACTCCTCCCCCCTTTCCTGCTTCCTCGGCCCACCATCGCTGCGTCACGCAGGGCGGTCACAATGTCGGCGTACAGCGTGTCTAGAGTTTGCCAGTGGCCACGGTCTTTACATGCACGATTAGCACAATTCACACAGTCAGAAGGAAAGTCAATCAACCTTAGCCTTTTATGACACTCACTGGTATACATATTGATTTGTTCCACACTTCTTTCACCCCATACTACGTCTTTATTTGCATTTTTAATTGTAGGCAATATTTTGGGGGCTAGTAATTTTAAATCGCAATGTACAAGCAGCGGGAAGTGGTCTGACCACTGAGTGTCATACAATACATCAACATTAATTACAGAGTGCTTCGCCGATTGAGAAGTTACACAGTGATCTAGCCAGCTGCAGGTCCCGTACACATCACTAATAAAAGTAAACGTGCCTGAGTTTAACCCTAATAACTCTGTGTCTACACATGACCATAGTTGGTCGTTACACATATTACAAAGTTCACTGTAAAACAGCTCACCCGGGTCCGCATTGAAGTCTCCCAAAATAAATACATCTTCACTTCCGTATTCGTCAATAATCGCACTCACTGCACTCAAACAGTCTATAAATTCAGGTAAATTATCTACGGAATTAGTGGGCATGTAAACACTGATTACGATCATAGTCCTATCACACGTAATTATTTTTATACCACATATGCGGCTACTTGTACACTGTAACACTGAAACCTGCTGAAACGCACTATACCGCCACAGCACTGCAGTACCTCCGTACGGACGTCCTCTAAGGATGCCCGCAGACGTATCCATAGCTGACGTCGCCGTATACCCAAAACCGCTGTCAATAGTGCCGATGAAGGGGATGTCATGCGGCATTAGCCACGTTTCCTGAAGACATAACACTTCACACGAACGGCATAGCACCCGAACACCTTCTATTGACCGTTTTATATTTTTACAATTAAAAGTGCCAAGTGTAAATGGGCAACTATCCATTGTTTTGTTTATCCGGACCGTCTACGTTGGCTGAATCTGCCGCGTTCGTTTTCTTGTGCTTGAAATTCACAAATCGTCTGAATATAACGCCTACGGGCCAAAGCGATTCGTCCATATATTTTGATAAATTGGACTCAGATATCATAAATTTGTATGCTTTGTGCCCTCGTTCTAATTTCATGTTTATTTTCTCTAAAGAAACTCTTTCTTGTGTCTTATTATAAATATGATTTATTATGTCTCTTTCGGTGGCAGAGATATGCACATTTGTAATGAACATTGTAATTTTCCTATCAGCCGCTCTGAAGGTGCATTCCATGTCTCTTGCTGTGCCCGACTTTCCCGAGTAGCGATATTTGTTCTGTTTTTTCCGATATACTACTTTCTGCCACTTTTCTGTGTTATTGTTTGACGAGCGCTCTGATTCACACAGTTTTAGCGCGCATCTATCGCCTGCCTTATCAGTAGCGGTCAGCTGTTCCCTTAACTGTGTGCCAGTCGTACTCGATGTGTCAGACGTAACTACCGAACCGGTTGGCCCGCTTGACTGCTGACTCACGATTGGCCGTACTCCTCCCTCGCCGCAGCCGGCGCCTGCGCTTGCCTGGGCCGGTTTTACTGACGACCGTTGGTTGTCGTTTTGATTGTTTTCTGCTTGTATATGTTGTTCTACCCTCAATATTTCAGATTGCCCTGAAAGCGATTTTTTGTTCAATGAATCATATACATTTTGTGTACTTATTTCATTTATCGACACATCATAATCATGTGAAAGTCCCATCGGGCCACTGTCTAGCCATGCACCTCGTTTCGTATTCACTTTGAATAGCGATGTCGCCAACGGCAGGGAATTGGTTTTTAGTCTTCTAAATTCCGTTTTTAATTCAGTAACACACTCCAGCGTAGCGTATGTCGTCTTTATGGCTTCAATTTCGGACTTCATCGATATCAAGTCCTTCAGCAACTTCGAACAATCTAAATGATCCCACAAGATTGGTGGTAATTTGTCCAGCTGTCTTGCCACAAACACTGGAATATTGTCGGGCTCCTCAGATTTGAACAAGGATATGATATCTGCTACATCACGGTCTTCCTTCCCTTTGTTCTTTCGTACTATCTTCCTTTTGTCCGTTGGAATAGATTCGAACAACAGCTTCTTGGAATTTTTAATTTCTTCGCTTGTAAACGTCGTCGTACAAATACGCACCAAAGTTTCCTCGTCCGCAATCGACACTTTGTTTTGTATGTACGACAACAACTCGTCAATTACGATGTTACATACATTGCACTTCACAACGTTCGTCATTATTAATTTATATGCGCTTGCTTACACAAAGTGCAGGAGAACTGACACACGCATGCGCACGGTGGCGCGTAACGCGACCGAATGAATAGTAATAGGTATGTGCCCATCCCTTTTTGGAACAACATTCCGCGAGCGCGTGCGTCGCCATCCTTTCGTTTATGCATGTAACATATGTAGTTACAGATGTCTCGACAGTACTACAATAAAAACATGAATCATTTTTGTTCAATGTTAAGTTAAATGATGTTAATGTTATGTTAAAACTCGTTAAACAAACGTTGTTTATGATGTAAACTATACCTATTCCTGTGAGATCGCTGGTGTTGTGTGTTACAAATGACTCCGTATCTAAACTAATATTATAAAGCTGAAGAGTTTGTTTGTTTGTTTGGTTTTTTTAAACGCGCTTATCTTGGAAACTACTGCTTCAAATTGATTTTCTTTGTTTTGGATAGTCCATTTATTGAGGAAGGCTATACCTATCCTATACTAAACCAAGAACCAGCTGACCTCAGTTTGTATGGGGGAGTGTTTATTTTTACTGAGATTTCGATTTTGGTTCCCTAGCGAAAGTTGTTCAGTTTGATGGCCTGACTAACCCCTTTAAATATGACTGCACCACTCTGTTACACCTTGTATAACAACCGACAATAACGCGAGCGAAGCCGCGGGCGACCACTAGTACTGAATAAAGTTCAAGTACAAAATAAACCATGAACACCTCACTTATTCCAGCTCAACTGCTGCGGCAGCAACTCCTACCGCGACTACACGGAGGTGGAGTTCACCGGCAACCATTCCACGCTCGTGGTCTCCGAGGAGATAGACGGCGGCGCGGTGAACATGCTCGTGCCGCGGACGTGCTGCTCGGCGAGCGGCGACGAGCAAGTGGTCTGTGTGCGACTTCGCACCACGGGTTGCGGCACTGCGATCGTGAACGCGATCGTGCAGAACGCGAGCGTGCTTGGCGTGTTGGGTGTCTCGGTCATGTTTATCGAGGTGAGATTCTAAGGCCCGAGTTCACCAACACGTAAATCAAGCGATTAAAAGATAACCGTCAGTTTTTGGGAGTTCTTTCATGCGGTAAAATGTCAAGAGTCTGTTAATTAAATAATAATCGACTATTTACGTGTTGGTGAACTCCAGCCTAAGGCTCGAGTTCACCAACATGTAAAACAAGCGATTAAAAGATAACCGCCAATTTATGGCCGTTCTTCCATACGGTAAAACGTACAACCAACACCACCAACACTTAGGGCCGATTTCACCGCAGAATTAAACGCGATCAGTTGAAGTTGAACTCGGTTTATGCTCTAAACTGAGTTCCGCTACATAGTTTGCATAAAAGAAAACCAATTTTTATTAAACTCAGTTTCTATGAGAGACGGTGAAATCGGCCCCTAAACAGGCGATTATTATTTAAACGTCGGTTTTTGATTTGACATATATCCTATGGAAGTGTCAAAAACTGACGTTTATCTTTTAATCGCTTGTTTTACGTGTTGGTGAACTCCAGCCTAAAGGTGTTACCACACCAATCAATCGATTTTCGATCGACGGCATCAATCGACGAATAATTGTAATAGACTTCGACCGATATATTTTACTTTAACAATTCCGAACCATAGGTTGTTGACCGAATATCGATCGATCGATGTCTACCTTTGTGCCTACTATTAATCTTCCCTGCTGGCCTGGAAGCGAAAAAATAACGTAGAATGTGCCAGCTCATCCATAGTATGTTTTTTTTCCATAGAAAGTTAAATGGGCAGTGCGGTTGACCATAATCACGCCTGATTGAAAACGATTATAGGGCCTAAGATGGTAGGCCTCCCCAATGGTGGAGGGTAAACCACCAACAACAGCATACGTAATGACATGAGGGTTGGTCAGGCAGGTATGGATTGGAATTGTGTCATCCCAATCATTCTCTCCGATCATCGATCTCTCGAGGTGGTCCTTTCCGTCTCTTTTCTATACAATCATTCATCACTAGCACCTTTCCGATGTGATGGATGATATGAATCAGGTGGGTAGATGGCTTGATGATGTCTGACCGATATAAATAGAAGAGGCAACATACTACACCGGACCCAGATAAACTGGCAACAGGGCAGAAAGAAGAAGTTTACGAATACGACAAACATAGGAATAAGTTTTTTTTTTGAGGAATGGGCAGCAGTGTTTCTCTTATACCACCTTGCAATGTACTGCGACACTGTTGTGCCCGATATATGGTAATAGGCTCGCCACCTATTACATGGGACCTAACATAATTGGCGAAACGTGGGTGCTAGTTCACCTTTGCCTACCCCTACGGGGATATAGGCGTGATTTATGTATGTTTTTTTTTAATTGAATAGAATATATACCTTGTAGGTAAGCCATCTAATACTTCAATGCAAGGTTTTTAACGCCTTCTCTGTTTTCAGTTGCTGGGAATAATTTTCGCTTTGATGCTGGCACGTTGCATTCGTAAGCTGAAGAGCCAGCGTGCGTTTATGGCGTGGAAGATCAGGGAACAGCTGATACTCGCGCAGCAAGAAGAGCAAAAGGAACGGAACGCTTTGTACATAATCCCACAGGAGACCAGTGCAGCCTAAAGTTTTAAATTCAATATATGTCATCGCAGGTTTTGTGAATCTACCTGCAAATTTTACACTTTTTTGTCTATCCCTTTCGCACTAAGAGCAGTTTTATATTTGTTGCTTGCTGTCATAGGAATCTGTGTATTTTACAAATTATAATTTCGCTGTGGTCTGGCTTCTGTTATGGCGGCCGACTTAGGGATACTTGCACAAGTACTTGCGCAAGAGATGGCCTTCACAAGTATATATTACTGTAACGTGGGGTGGAAGATACTTACTTATACATACATATTTCTAACTTGTATAAATTATACAAAAGATCCAATTTTCAACTTGTGCAGTAAAGTATCACTAGTATCACTACCATTACGAAGATGCACTCAATGTTATAGCTATAATTATTAGCCTCATTGTTGACTATCAAGGGATGATATGATAGAAGGAATTAAAGACTTTCATTACTGGGATTATCTTATTATTGATAGTATAAAGTAAACAAAACCTACCCACTTAAATATAAAATAATATTATCCAATAATTTATAGTGTATGTTTATACTGTGTACATTTATGTTTATTGAAGATTTATCCTATGCCTATCAAATACAATTATTTTGATAATGTTTTTAAATAAAAATGTAATAAAGGTGTTATTGCGTTTAATATACATTTCACACACAGCTACAAAAAAAACCAGAATATTTTTACAGAAACAGAAATGTAACTACAACATTGTATTGCCTGCAACTTTTTAATTTGTTAAATAATATTCTGATTAGAAATTATAATACTCTCGGAATTTAAGTAACTGAAATATTTTCCTGTTTACTCTTTGATGGCCAGAAACATTTCGCTTTTTGCCTTATTTGGGTACCAATAGACGCTTCAACACCATCTGGCATATAGGGTGGTGTGAATTCTCTGTATGCTATGCAGACACGGCGTGATGTGATGTCTTCTCTGAGCACGCAATGTTCCCAATGGTATCTTGGCTCTCCATATATTACAAGAAGTGACCTCCTGGAAAAGGGATAAATAATATTTATAAAATATTGAGTTTTTAACACAATTAAACAGGAAATTCTAGTGAGCATCTACCCAAAACATAACAAAATTTAATAAAAATTGTATCAGCTTTTTTACCAGGAAGGGTTCATTATTATTATTTATTTTACATGCTAGTTTAACTAGATGTATTGATACAAACCTTGGCATGGGAATTCTAATTATAACATTGTCATTATTTGAAGGTTTACTGGTTTCCAAAGCTGTCCTATCTTTCGTACTTGTTGAAAAGATATGTCCATCAGAACCAACAATGGCACCATATGTGGATGCACAAGGTAAATTGTATTTTGTGGTATCTCCAATGTACCGGGTCATGGTTAAGACTGAGTCTGAAAGACAGTTCACTGTTACAATCCGTTCACCCCATATCCAACAGTCGTCTATATGTGGATCTATGGATGCTCCTTTGCTAGGATCATATTCTAAAGAACATTGTTCAATCACCTCATAGTTATTCAACAAGCACACCGTTTCAAATCTCTCTTGCAGATACTTTGAAAAAGCAGGGAATCCTTCAAACTGTCCCAATACAACCTTTTTCTTTTTAAAATTTGTCTTAGGACCATAGTTCTGCTTGCGACGACCACTTTGAGATATATCCCAAGGCTCATTGTCTATATTTTTTACCAGTTCTTTCTCTTCTTCTTCACTGATAAAATCTAATTGAATATAAACTCCAGGGTAGTCTATGGAATCTCCAACATGGTGGGGATGTTCTTTGTACATATCTATATTCCAACCTTTCCATGCTTTGTTACAGTAGGGGCAGTAAACATAGCCTATATCCTTGTTTAATTCCACTTGAAGTTTCAACTTATCAGCTCCATACTGTGTTTCACATATTAAGCAAGTTCTACAACCTTTACAACCGCAAGGACGCGGTATTGTCATCGTGGGTACTCAATAAATATATTTTACACACACTGAAAAGCAAATAGTTTTAGCTCTTTTCGTTTATTGTGGTTTATATTCCACAAGAATCGATGATAATACTAATCAATTATAGCAATCAATGTTAACCAGGTTTAAATTTTTAGTTAATTCAAAAGATTTTAGTATTTAAATATAGGTAATTTAAAGAATCTAAAGTCACCGACTGTTATATTTTATTTCACTAAACTTATAATCTTTTGAAAAATGGACTTGCTACTTGCTTGCTTGATTGACATTTGATAAAGAATGAATGACATTTCCAAAGAGTATATAATACACTACGTTTAGACATTTCCTTTGAGGTTATTTTTTTCTTTTTTATCAAGCGGTAAGGCAATGGAATATAGGTCACACAGCCAAATCGATACTGTCTAATTAATTATTTCGAGAATAACATTGAAAAGTCCGTGGTGAACATTTAATTTTAACGACGTTTGTCTATGAATGGTTACAAGTTTTTGTCAAGAATTTAAATAGGTAACCTACATATAAAAGACTGTATGACATAAGTTCCTTTTCTTCCTAAATGAGATTATGAGAGACCAATATATTCTGGCGCGTTTTAAAAGTTTTGTCTGTATTTATTACACTTATCTGCCGCACTCAGAGACGTCAAAAACCGTTAATGAGTACTTAACGTCAAAAAATGACAATTCAAAACTAGTCGCTATTCTAGCCGGGTCGATGGTCTAGATTTGGATGAATATTTTTGACATTAAATATTCATTAAAGTTAATTGACGTCTCTGAGTGCGGCAGTATAACAGTAAAAGTGTGTATTTCTTTTTCACCGTTTTCACCATCAATCCCTATATTTTAAGGGACCCCTAACTAGTTTTAGGTGGTCCTTAGTGACATTTTTCGTTTCACCAACACATAGGTGACTCTTAACGCCAAAGGGTACCCCTAAAGTTTGAGGGGCCGATGTTCGGCCCCCTAAAAATTAAGTGACAGTTTTATCGTAATATGTCAAGAACTGACAATAATCGATATAAACAAGCGTTGCTATGATACAAAGAGAATTTACTATGAGACCAAAGAACATGCCATACAGCTTTATAAATATTCTATAAAGTGTATAAAATAGACGGAATAAATCATTTAAAGATTTTATCTACTTTATAAATAGTTCCCAATATTTTTATTTATTGTATTTTAGTTAATTAACAAAATTATTTCACCTAAAAGGTTATTTTAATATAAAGTACGGTGTTTGTCATCACTAGTCTGTCACTTAGTTTGACAACCCCTAAAAAAGTGTTCCCTAGCTTGGTGAAAACGAATTTAAGTAAAGGGGTGGTTTAGGGGATCACTTTGCTTAGGAGATACCTACTTAAGTAATTGTTTAGGGATTGATGGTGAAAACGGGCATTAATGTCGCAGCCAACTTCTCTACTAATTCTATGATAGCACAAATTAATTAGGTAGGTAGATACTCGTCGTTTTGAAGTCTGCGACTTTTCTGTCTGGACATCGGATAATAAAACAACTTATATTGTTATTGCTTGTAATTTATTTATTCATAGAAATTTATACATATTTAATAACTTTTGAATAAGAATAGATACATAAATAGAATGATTTCATCATTCGTTGCGATGATATTATATTATCTCTTTAACACGATAGTAAGATATGTACCTAAATATAATTTTATAAACAAGATTTCAATAGATATTTAGTGTTTTTAAGTTAGGTAAGTATACTATAAAAAATATAAAAACATCCAATTGGTGATTCATCGTGAAAATCAATTAGCAAATTGTGCTTGGGTACATTAATATTCCATAATTGTTTACTTAAATCTACGAGAACTACATCTAAGTAGAAATGTGTTAAAAATTCAAATGTGTTTTATTTTCTATATTTTAGGTAGGTAGATACGATTTTTTTACATACAATGCTTGAACCGTGAAAAGTAGCAATTAATGCGTTGTCCGACTGCGTGTGTAGGTAAAGTGCCAATGGCTTCAGATTGTTCATTTATTAGACCTACTAAAATTAAATAACATTAACTACAGAATTAACATTAACTAACTTTTTTCTAACATTTATATAATGTTAAAATTAAAATCGAATAGTTTATAAAGCAAACCCAAGCTTAACCGAACGCACGGTATTTGTAAAAATATTTGCTTTCGAATGTTTGAAATTTATTTCTACATTGCGAGGGTACCCGTTGGCTTACAACGTGAAGTGTAAAGGTTAAAAGAATTTCGGCAAGTTAATTAGTGTCTTGGGTGGCCGAGCGGCCGAGCGGATAGCAGCGGACGCGGGTTCGATTCCCGCCTCAAGATCATAATTTTTCGAAATTCTTTTTGTAACTACCAAAATCTTTGAACTACAGAACTAATTTCAAAGGTATAGGTTAATGTAATAGGCATAAAAGGTAATCATAATATTTTGTCTATTCCTATGCGGACCTTATTGGGGCGACAGAGTTGCACAGATGGGACAAATCTTCCACATTGCGATCTACGCTTTTGTGTTTCACCAATTAATAAAAGGTTGATACGACACGTCTAGTATCTTATCAAACCTAATTACTCTATAAATTCGCATTTCAAGCATTGTATCATCAGTCATGTTGTTAAGTTTTGAATTATGTGGGTAGGTACCTACCTATATCGTGGTTCTTTCTATTTATCTTGAACAAAAACTCCATTTATTTACACACATGGTAAGGCCAGAGCAATTTAGAGGTTATTAAATGCTGTTTTAAAACACTGATGAAAGAAGATGCCAACTTTGATCTTATATGCACTACTATAACGTAGGTGTTAATGCGTTAGAAGCTGCGGTAGAGACCCTGAGAGCGCTTACGCACTATATCCTATCCGAATCCGAGATTTTGACCTATTCTATTTCTATGGATTCAGATCGGATGTAGTGCGTATATGCGCTCTGAGGGATCTGAATTTCGATGTTTTATAGGCCTGAAGACACCACACAATTTATTACTCTATTTAATTCACAGTTTTCATAATTTCAAACTCTATTTAACCGACGTAAAACGAGTCCCGTACATCTTACCGAAAATCGTTTTCTCCATTAACAGATCCCATATAATTCACTTTTAAATAGAATAGAATAAATAGTTCAGTGATTATCACTCTCAAGTGTCAAAAAAAGTAAGCGAATAGGCCTAAAGATCATTGATAAAAAAAATACAAAAAAACCTTTTTAACCAGATTCATAGGATGGGGTTCTCAATTCGTCTGTATTTTTTTTGTATGTTTGTTACCTCAGAACTTTCGACTGGGTGAACCGATTTTGACTATCTTTATTTATTAGAGAAAACGATTTTCGGTAAGATGTACGGGACTCCAAAAACCAGGAGGAGGTTAGTTAGGTAGGTACTCAATTATCGTACCGTAAGTATGTTTTTTTTTCATATTAATTCTTTAATATTACCGACTGTCCATTTTGACATTAATCTCAGATCAGAATGTTTATGGTAATGAGACATTTTTTTTTCTATTTATAATGTGACAAAATTATCACCTTACTATGGCAGCCCAGTTTATGCTAACTTTACACAAAACATTTCTCAATATTTATAGGTAGAGGTAATCATAATGAATCTCTAACTCAATTTCAAATACATATTTACCTGCCTGTGGCTGTTTTAATATTATTATTAGGCATGTTCAGCACCAAACTGACAATCACATTACACTTTATGCTTAACCTACTAAACATTATGTTTTATGAGTATGCAAATACTTATTAACTTAATAGATGGCTAATAAGGCCAATTTATAGAACTAATATTCTATCATAGCGTGAATATTTATCTAGGCATCTACAAATTTTATATTTACGCAAGTTAACAATGGCAGTGGACGCATAAAATATTCGAGTCCATAATGATAATGGACTCTTTGTTTATTTGAATTTAGTATGTACCTATTGGTAGGTATATTTTTTTTATTGATTTTATGAAAGTGAAAGATAATTTGCGATAGGTTTCAATTATGTAGGTAATGATTGTCTTCCATGCTGGCTCCCAGCGAAAAAATAACGTTGAATGGGCCAGTCCCTTTTTTATGCTCCCTAAGCACCATACCAGCTGCTAGCTAGAATGTGCCAGCCCCGCCTCATCCCATGAGTGTCGTAAAAGTCGACTAAGGGAGATTGTCCGATATAGAGCAGTATGGATTGAAATGTTGTCATTCCAATCACTTTCTACCTTTATCGTTCTCTCAACATGGTCCGTTCCATCTCTTTTCTATACATTCATTCATCACTAATAGGTAAGCCAAATAAATAAATAAAATTATTAAAATATTTAATTAATAATCACTTCTGCACTGACCCCAGGATAGACTGGTAACAGGGCAGAGAGAAGAATAAGATATATGTAATGATTTACGATATACCTATGTAAGATAACAGCGATAAACAAAACTATCTTGTGCCTTTGAACTTTATCTAAACGTTTAAATGTATTTGAATACATTATCAACGTTTAGATTTTTTAAAATAAATTAAAAGAAAAAATTTAATTGTGTCGTAGATTGACGCGCTGTTGACTGGTCTGGTACATTAAGAATTATATTTTTTCCCGGTTTTAACAAATTCGACAAGTCAATTTCGTACAAAATTTAAATCTATGTATAGAAAGAACTTGTGCCCTATTCAGGCAGTGGTACAGGCTCTAGCGCCTGTAATTCATCACATAGATAGATTGTAATAAAATCAGACGGATAAAGACTAAAGAGTGTAAAAACGGTTTTTTGTCTCTTACTTACTCTGTTTATATATAGGCTCGGGTTAACCAACATGTAAAACAAGCGATTAAAAGATAATCGTTAGTTTTTGACAGTAATTCCATACGATAAACGGTCAAAAACAACGGTTATCTTTTAAGCGCCTGTTTACTTAAGTGTTGGTGAACTCTTGGGTCTATTCCACTATGGTCACCTGGGTAATATCACCCAGGTGACCATCGGCAACAGCCTTAGTGAACTCCAGCCTAAACTAGGTGCACCAACATCCTAGATAATCCAATTCAAACAACTCTCCTAACTCGTTTCCAATCCAATTTGTCGCGAAGACGCGAAGGATCAATCTTTTCCGAGACTTTTTGATATTTGATTAGTAGAAATAATAAAAAAGGTCTGTAATTAATTATAGAAGTATTTTTGTTATAATTGTAATTTATGAAAAGCTACTCATATCAATTGTAATAAAAGTTAAATCAAGATTGGTTGTGGATGACCTATTCTCCCTATACTCATCCATTCATCCAGCCTGTGCTGTGTTAATTTATTTAGCCTTTACTAAATATATGCAGATATGTATATAATTTACTGCCTTGGGCTTAGACATAATCCATAATGTCTGCACAAGAAGTTGAATAAAGTATCTACTAGGTTAGATACATATATTTAAGTGCCGCTTATGACTTAAGTAGATAGGTAACGGTGATCGGATAATCTGTTTATACGTAGAATAAGTACTAACGTAATCGTGTTTTCGCAGATTGAGTTATGCACAGTCAGCAACGAAAGCCGACAACACAACCGAAGTGACAAAGAAGCCAACTAATTCACTTACAGCATAATTGAGTAAAATGTCTACCTTGGATCAACAATCCCATTGCTTCGATAAAATAGAAGTGAGAATCGCCTCACGTTGCTGACCGTACCGGACGTGTTCAGTGTTGGTATTGCTAAAGAGCGACTGCAGACATGCGATTAAGTTGCAAGATTAGTTAAACAACTAAGTTGCAGAGTCTGCGCACTTGCATAGAAGTCTGTTGTAATAAGCTAATCTAATAAGCTATCGGTCTAAAGTTGGACAACTTTTTAGTTGTACGATTTATAGTTGGAAAGGATTGCGGGCTATCATACGTTTCTATGACTATTGGTACGATCTGCGATTTAGCCGGCGATTTAACTCGAAATCGCATGTCTGCGGCCGCTAAGAAGTCGTGCAGTCAGGTTAGGATCCAGGGTCAGAGAGGTCGAAGCGTAAACAGGCACTTCATATCAACCGTCGCGACCCTGGCAATAGAAAGTAGCCGGTAGAGGCTTGGTGTGTTCAGTGTCCGCCGTTCGGTTTCAATCGAGCTCGTCGAAGTCGATGATGTGGAAGGTGGGGGCCGCGCGGGGCGGGGGCGGTGGAGAGGGCGTAGGGGGCGCGAGCACCACGGCGGGGGGGCGGCGCCCCGGCCCCCCCCGCTAGTCCTCCGCCAGCTCCCACAGCATGAGCGCGGCGTCGCTGCCCCCCGCGCTCACCAGGCAGCGGTCGTTGAACAGGAACCGGGCGCTGTACACACCGCCGGTGTACACCTTCATCTCGTTGTACTCCGCTTTGGGGCTCGCGCACGGGTATCTGAAATCCGGAAGTGAGAGGATCAAAGGCGGATCCAGCGGGGCGTCATAACCGGGGGGTCATGACCCCCGTGACCCACTTGGGGGAGCTGGGACTAGGACCTGGATGGACCACTAATTAAAATTGTTTAATTAGTGGTCCACTGCATGGGGGTCATGAACCCCCGGGCTGGGACCAAGATCTAGGTAGACCACTAATTAAAATTGTTAAACATTTTTTTACATATTTTTTGTCACAATATAATATGTGAGTGGGTATATTACCTGAATAGACGCAAATAGCCGTCCGTATCTCCACTTATGAGCAGATCGTGAGCTGCCGACCGGCTGGCTGTGGATATTAGGGACGTCATGGGATAGAACCTGTTGTTCCACATACCTGGAAATATGCAAAAAAAAGATAAGATAATATATATAACCCTAAATTCCACCTAAAAAGTATATGAGTTTACTACTTCTCAGTTTTAGTCATTGGCACAGAAATGAATTTTAATCTTAAATTCCTTTTGGATATTATTGTGGACAAAAACAAGTTGAAAGGAACATATTGGATACAAGAATTGGTAAGTGTTGCCATAAATATTTAGTTAACAAATCTTACCCGACACTAGGAATCCAACAGTCGAATTAAAAGTGCACCATTTGACGTCTTTCATGGCTATTGGGCTCTTTTCTGGCGATAATGACTTGATATCCCCTAGAAATAAACAAACACAATTCAATTTTTCTTCCCTTTACTTCTCTGCACCATCGCACTGCCCTGTTTTCGAGTAATCTGGGGTCGCCTATAAAAACTTATAAATTAATGGTTTAAAGTGCTTATTAGTTTATTACTTATACACAGGGCCATATCCCTTAGTCGACTTTTACCTCACCTCTTGGGTAACTGAGCCCACCATACCGAGTACAAATTTGAACCCAGAGGTTCAGGATCGAACCTCTGCATCTTAATTCCGGTGTGCGAACTACAAGACCCGGAGACGGTCTAAAATGCTTGCACATTTATGGTGCGATATACTCACAGAAAGCAAGATCATAGTCGGCAGTGACGCTCTGTAGGTAGTTGCCGTCGAGACTCCAATCGAGCTGGACCAGGGGCTGCGCGCCGCGGATCTTATTCGACTTCTTGTAGGAGAATCCGTCGCGGGACACCCGGAAGAGGTAGATGCTACCGTTTTGGGAACCTATTGCTAGCATGTCGCCAGCTGAAACAAGATTTTCGTCACTAAGGGTGTTGCCAGACCAATAGTCGTCGATCGATTGTCTGTCGATACTTTTATTCGACGTCGGTCGATTCGTATGCTTCGGAATTGAATTAGTAAAATATATCGGTCGACTATTACAATTATTTGTCGATTGATGAAGTCGATCGAAAATCGATCGATTGGTGTGGTAACACCCCTAAAAGTGTTTCAAGGAAGTACTGCAAAATGATTTTTCCTATTTACAATATATTTAAAACGCGTGGTGACGTAAAAGCTGGATACAATAGTCACCACACCCCATCTGTCTACAACAAGGCGAATAAGAGTTAAGACAGCATTGAGTAATAGGCAGCAGCGTTTAGAGAAACGCTACTCATCAACATTACTCTTTGCTGACTTAACCCTTAGTCGCCTTGTACGACACCCACGGGAGAGATGGGGGTGGTGACAATAGAGGTGATGACACTTACAAAGAATCACTGATATAATGATTTATAGTAATAATTTAGGATAAGGAGATTCGTTAATAGTCACTTGCTATCAGATTATACTTGTGGTTAATATTTATTTTACAAAAATGAAAGTACAAAACTTAGCAATTCACCATATTTGCTAAAAGGCCGCGTGACGTCATTATTTAGTTATCTCCATTTTGACATTTTATTTGCCAATCAAATTCACTACTTTTTATAGAAACTAGCGTTTTTACGGAGTAGTGACGTCACACAGACGCCATTGCTATTTTGGCGTTTTGGTGGAAATATGAAATTGAATTATTCAAAACATGTTTTTTTTCTATCAAAATCGAAAGTTATTACAAAATTATAAATTATTTTGGGTAAAGGAGACATGTAAGAAAAACATGGTGTAGTTTTTTAAAATTAGTCATCATGCCTATTGTATTCTGCTCTGTTGTCACCACACGGCTCAACGCGGAACAATTTTTTCTTTGTAGTAATTATCGTACCAGAGTTATACATGAGGCAGTTGAGCGGGCTCCCGCAGACCCTGAGCGTGGCGACGTGGGCGCCGGCGTCTGCGTTCAAGACCACCAGGTGGCCTTCGGTGCTGCCGGCTGCCAGAGCCCCGCCGCCGGGGTGCCAGGCAAGAGACACGCACTCGTAGCCAACCTGTTTGATCGAAGTTTAGTTATACGAGACGGGTTTTTATATGAATGGGACGGAACGGGAAGTTTTGGAAATATCGTTTCGTTTTGACACGGACGAGATGTGAACTTAGCACTCACGGGGCGTTTATAACGAGGCAGTCACGTCCCCGTCCCGTCCAAGGTATTATCTCATTAAGTATGCAGACATCTTTAAAATCACATCAATTAAAATTGACGTCCTGAGTGCGGCAGGATAGGCTGTAATCTTTTACAGATGATGGTGGACTTGATGATTTTGGATATACATTTATGTTATTTATATATGGCTCTAAATAGGTATAATTATATTCCCGAGGGTGGAAGAGGACCGGGTCCCGAGGTCAAGAGGTCCCGGGTTCGAATCCTGGTAGGGGCAAACTTTGTGATGACCACAAATCTTTGTTCCCGAGTCATGGTTCAGTATATATGTTTATGTAGTATATTTTGAACATTTGTATACATAATTATATTAAAAATATGTCCGTCATCTAGTATCCATAACACAAGTGCTTAGGCTACTTACTTTGGGCTAGATGATAGGTGTGAGTGTAAAAATATTTACTTATTAAAAAATATATATTTATTTATTTAAAAAATAATTACGAAAAGACAATATTTTTAATGAATTTCTGCGAAAATACTTATGTTGCGATAACGCATTTAGGGTGAAAGGGGCAGAATTTGACTTCACTGCCATCATTGGTTAAAAGTACACTAGGGTTTTTTAAGAATTAAGTTATTTAAGAAAACTATATAGAGAATTTGTAATATCTGTTTATACCTGGGTAGCGAAGACTAGCTTGTGTCCTTTCCACAAGGCAATGTTTTTGTCGTGGCCGGCCGTGGCGAACATCTCGTCGTCCGGGTGAACTGCCAGCCCCATGAGCTGCTTGTGGTGTCCGAACAACACCTGGGGAACACCGTCACATTTAAACTAGAGAGTGGAGTTTTTACAATTTTAATGAAGAGTTTTCTGCACAGATACATTTTTGTACAAGTCCGAAGATAACGTGTCAATAGATTAGTGAAACGCTGTAATAAAATAGTTATAAAATCGAGACACAGACAATTGGGATCTTTTTAAAAAGGTAACTATATTTTAAGGACGATAGAAGGGTTTATTTTTTGTAGACCAATAGAACCATACATTATGCATGGTAACATTCTAGTGCAGAAATGATGTTATAATATAATTTAATTATAGAAAAAGTATATGTTTCTTCGTATATATACGTTCTGATACAATGATTTCGATGACGAGTTACAATACAACACATACATACATACATACATAAATCACGCCTATATCCCCGAAGGGGTAGGCAGAGGTGAACTAGCACCCACGTTTCGCCAGTTATGTTAGGTCCCATGTAATAGGTGGCGAGCCTATTGCCATTTATCGGGCACAAAAGTCGCAGTAGGTATATAGCTAGGTGGTATAAGAGGAACGTTGCTGCCCAATCCTCATCACTGATTTATCCTTAGTCGCCTTGTACGACACCCACGGGAGAGATTTGGGGTGGTGACATTTGTATTCTACTCTGCCGTCACCACACGGCTTAGCTTACAATACAACACGGTTTTAGTTAATAGTTCTACAGAAAGAAAAAATAGAAAACTTGAAATTAGGTGGTACCTATAACGTTTTCTGGATCTGGGTTTCTCGTAAAATTTGACTATACGGACGGAATTCCTTTAGCCCTCGAGTGTTCTATATTTCCTTTAAAGAGTCCCATAACAGTACCTGATTAAATCGTCTCTGGAGAGATCCTTCCATTATATTATTTCGAGTTGTGCCGACATACAGATTGCCGTCGTTACGTCCAGGTCTTTGGGGATAGATGCTTCGGACCCCTCCGGCGGATTCAGGCAGCTAATGACAGAAAGCATAATTATGTGAAACGAGTACAATGAGTACCCAAGTATTGTAATAATTTCGAAGAATGCACATCAAAGCATTATTCATTCAGCTCTAATAATTAATGATTTGCTTTAATGAATAACTAACTAGTTAATACGAGGGCGGGTCAATAAGTCCGTGACTTTTGGAATAAAACGCAGATTTCTTGATAAATAAATCATTTTATTTTTCAACGTAGTCTCCCTTGAGCTCTATACACTTTGTCCATCGCTTCTCCAATTTTTTTATCCCTTAAAAAAAATATGATTTGTCCAGGTTCAAAAAGAGGTTCAAAAAATTCAAAACGTCACGGACTTATTGACCCGCCCTCGTAATTAATAATAATAATGTTAAGCTGTAATATGTAATAATTTAACTTTCCATACAATTCTTCCTTCATAGATAATAAAACTGTATACTCTATCTATACTTTATAAAGGTTACCGGCCTTTGAGCGTTTTTCTCTTATGTAATTGTCTACACTAACCTTAGTTTCAGTTATTCTTTTGTAATTCTGCAAGGTGTCCCATGCAGCTATCTTTCTGTCCTTTTCGCCTCCAGATATCAAAGTTCCCTCAGAAAGCATAACCAAGGAACTGATACCCTTAATATGAGCCTGGGGGAAGTAGAAAAATAAAATGTTGAATGAAGGTTTCGTTGTTTTGTGATACGACCTTGTGGTCCTTAACGAATAAATACCTCGAATTCCATTCTAACAAAGTAGGCGCCATCGCTGTCGACGCTGTAAATGGTGATGAACCCGTCGCTGTCAGCTGTTACCACGTCGCCATCTTGTTCGAATTGAAGTGCAGTTACATGAGTACGGGATGGCTAGTGTGGTGAAATAAAAAGTTGTTAATTGTCGAAATTCACAATGCATTACTTTAATATTAAATTAATATTTAGTTATAATAAATCAAAGTGCTAATCCCAATTCGGGTGTATTAAATCAATTACTTTACTCCTCGGTAAAGACTGTACAATTTTTTCTGATTAAGTCGGATATCTGACCATAGCTGACGCAGCGGTGAACATTCATTGCGTTATCGATTTTATGCTGATTAAAATAGAATTCATAAGCAAACACCTACTCAGAGAAGACTTTTACAATTGTGGTGTGTTATTAAAATTGTTAGATAATTTAACAATACTACGAACCGGCTTAATTATATCTGTCTTTTCGAAGAAGCCATCTTTTCTCCTGTTCCAAAAGGCCAAATGACCTTTACCGTGTGTGATTAGTAGATTGTCGTCCAGAGGGTGGAAAGCAGCTCCAGTAAGTTCTTCCTGCAGAGTCTGTTAACAATTTGTGCTTGGTTGAAAGACCATATTTTTATAAACCATAAGAAAAAAATCGAACATCCACTGGCCATCGTCTAATATAATATGCACGATTGTTACATTCAACTACCTACGACTTAATTTAATGACCAAGTCTAAAATTAATACAATAAATCAGCTACAGCTAAATAACAAGTTGGAGCTATTTGTATATTGTAAGGATATTTGTAGATAAATTTTTCCAATATTTATTATTATTTTAAAAATATACACAGTATAATAACGATATTAAGAACGGAATTTTATCGTCCATAAATTGTTTCTAGGAATATGAATCAATGTTTTCCTAAATAATGTTTTGCTTTTTATTATAGTGTAGGTAGAGAATAGGTAAAATCGACCTGAGACGATGTCACGTGCGAAAGTCGGTTTGTCGCGTGACAGGCCACTAGTCGTTTTACAAATCGGAGGTGAAGATTAATTTGTCACAAAGAAAAAAAATTATAATAGCACAGCAAAATCGACCTCAATCGCTTAATTACAGGCGAACCTAACGTATTACAAAAGCCGGCGTCCTTCACTTATTGTTAGTATTTATTTTATGATACGACAAAAGCAAATTGTGGATTGAACAGCAACCCCTTAGGGAGAAAGGCTTGAGTAATGTATGTATGTATTTAACAATCTCTCCTTCGTGTGTTGTATAGACGAGTAGGGCTAAAGCAGTGACCAGGAATTGAAATAATGCCTATTGATTTTATTTTTTTGATAAGCACATTTATACAATATAGATTACAACATTCGCTTACAAAATATCACAAAATATAGTAGGCCGTGAACTTATCAATTCCTGTACTATTTCACTCATTTCAAACGAGCCTAGTGAACCGTGAAAGAATTATTGCATAAGTAAGATTATTATCCAAACAGTTACGAAGTGAGCTTGTTCAGTTACGGTCAACGGTACCCAAAACTGTTTACAGTAAAGCACAAAGTCGATTGAGAAAAGTTGACATTTTGTGATAATCTGACCTGCTATTGACTGTACAATCGCCGATAAAAAGTAAGCCTCTCGTGACCCCATAGCAACTCGCGTGTTCAATAATTTATGCTTGACAAATACGATTAATTTCGCATAAAAAGCCAATCTTTTTCCAATAGGTTTTCAGTTAACTAACCTCCTTTTAAATAGGTATGTAAAGATAATGAACATATATACGAAGTTCTTAAATAAATTATGTGAATCGCCTGACTGAAATAAATACTTCTTTCAACACTCATCTTCTATACACTGAGGCTGGACGGATCATGGACTTACGGCGGGTCCTAATTATTATATCAACAGTTGAAAACAGAAGTACTACAGCATAGTTGCTAAGCAACATCTGTTAGTAATACAACAAAAATGCCAGGCAACTAAACTTAAGTAAGCTTACTTTTAACTGTAGATAGAATATTGGGAGATTGGGACCCGCCGTTAATTGTGAAGGATAGAATTAACAAAAAAAAGTGTCTGTCACAAAAAACTTAAAAAAAAGTCTGACCTATTTTTCTCTTTACGTTAGTAAAATATTTTACTGGGCTTAAGTAACAAAACGCTAAATATCCTGTTTGTCCACGATGAACAATGTCCATCTTTGCATTTCGTATATAATCAATAATCCGATTTATTCGGAAAAATACCCTTTTATTCCACGAGTCCTTTTCGGAAAGTGATTTTCAAAAACTATAGTTTTTAAACTGCCAAGTAGGTTAATGATAATGATATCATAATAATTGTAATCTTTTAAACTGTATTTTACATTAAATGCTACTGCGTACTTCTTCTCCCTGCCCTGTTCCCAGTCTATCTGGGGTCGGCGCAGTATGTTTCCTCTTCCATTCATATCGGTCAGACGTCATCAAGCCATCCACTAGTGCTACTGCGTACATCACACCTTAAATCTAGCGATAGCTTAGAGCAAATATCATTTACTGCACATTCAAAAACTTCACACTCCGAATTACCTATAAATGTATTGTGTTTTTTTAGAAACAAGTACGATTCTTGTAATGAAATGCGTATCGACTAGACGGCGCGTAGCGCTACATAGCTGTATCGTAGCGGTATCGTAGCTGATTTACCGCGTAGCAAGCTACGAGGGGCGGGCCGCCGAGTATGTTGACCCACGCCCAACTCTTTGACCGCATTATTCAACACGATTACAAATTTCAATTTTGCCTTAAGGTTCATTGATAGAACAACAAAAATAACATTTCGTTCAACACGTAATATTTTTACTTCAGTTCAAAGTGCAATTTGGAACAGACCGGTTCAACGTCCTTTTACAAAATTGTTTTCCCATACGAATTTTATTGTGTTAAGGTGAAAAGTGAGCTAAGTGTTTTTAATTTAGAATTATAATAATAATTGGTTCTATTATTTTAAAATATCTTTACGTGTTTTTATTTAAATAACTGAATATATAAATTGACAAACTATTCTCTAAATAATAAATAAGTAGGTATAATGAATATTACAGTAATATGATATAAATCAAAAGGGAGTGGATGTTTTGATAATTGTCTGTCCGGTATTGATGGAAAAGGAAACATACTGCACCGACCGATAAACTGGGAACGGGGCAGGAAGAAGAATACGAAGAATATAAAGAATATAAAAGTCCAAGGATTTAATAATAATCTACGTCTAACTTAGTTTGGAGGACTTTTTTTAAGTCCGCCTGGCAAGCTACCACCATCTTATCAAAATTTGTCGCCATAATAATAATGTTATTGTAATCAACAGATTATTATCAGTTTTGAAATGCATAATTTGAAAGTAAAAAAAAGATAAAACTATTCTTTTTTGAAAAGCTGCTTGTCACATCAAAGTGGCTATCGTTATAACAAGTTGACATTATCAAGATGTTTTTATGTTATGATAAGATTGACGCGCTTGGCACGCTATCGACTGCAAACTCCATATATTTTTGACAGTTCAAAGCGGTAAATGGCTATATCATATCGTGTTTCGGTGGTCATGCTAGCCGGGCAGGTAGGTATCTTAACGTAAACTCAGACCTTGTAGTCCACAAGGCTGCACTCCACATATGCTGGTGAAAGTTGGCCAATTGTATATTTATGTGCGGTCAGCGATAACGGACAGACTGAACAAGAACCCTGCAGTGTAGATAGTTTACGGCCATGGGCGTCGCCTGTCCCAATGTAACTGTTAAAAAGATATAGATAATCGCGAAGGACATCTATAAAAATTACATGTCAAATTCTTATTATTCCAACCCTAGTAAATAGGTAACTGATATTTTTTTTCCAAAGAGAATATTTACCAGGTATGGTAATGAGGTTGTAATATTTTATGAAATCTAAGTAGGTTACAACGTGTGTAATTTACATCGGAGAATAAATAACAATAATGTGGCTGGGCAGAGAAAGGAATCGAGCTGGCGAAGGCGAGTGTTAACATGCTGTGAAGGGATCTTGTAACATCGTAATAACAATCCCTTAATAACAACAGCTAGACGAAACTATAAAAAAACCAATTAAGCGATAAGGGAACATTGGAAAACGTACGCAGATCATACTTATCTGGGAGCCTGCCATGTGCAAACAAACAATCGATTTCCATCGAACAAATGTCAATCTAACTGCCGCACTCAGAGACGTCAAATAACGTTAATGAGTACTTAACGTCAAAAAATGACAATTCAAAAATAGTCTCTATTCTTGCCGGGTCTATGGTCTAGATTTGAATGAAAATTTTTGACATTAAATATTCATTAAAGTTAATTGACGTCTCTGAGTGCGGCAGTAAGAGTAGTTTACCATCTACTCTTAGATTTGACACGACTGTCGCCATTTTGTTTTCTCTGTAGATAATACGTCTGTTTCACACATTTGTATTCTATTCGTTCGAATAGATTAGCCACTTGTCTAGAGGGGCTGGGGGGCCTGGCCAAGTGGCAAGCGATACAAAGTTACCACGTATCTTTCGAACAAATATCAATTTTACCAACTACTCTTACATTTGACACGACGGCCGCCGACACGACGGCCGCCATTTTGATTTCTCTGTAGAGGGGCAACACTGCTGTTTGAAATGTTTAAAAACATTTTCTAACACTAATACATTTACTAAGAAATGTTAGGAATTGTTACATACTGTTACGAATTGTTAAATGGTTTAAGTGCTCCTACACTGATGGAAAATGTTTACAAACATAATTATCAAACATTTATAACATTTAAAAAATCGGCTCGCTCGCAGTTTGTATAATTACGTTCCGAGGCGTCTACACGAAATTGGATGAAGAAGAAGTTAGTTTTACACATTTGAATTTTATTGGAACGCTCTTCATGAAAGCTGTATCAAAAGAATACTCACCGCGACTTTCCCCAGGAGATGTCCCCACTGCCACTGCCAAACGGAGAGGATGCTTTCACGGCCGGCGTCCACCGCCAACACATAGCTGCCACCGTTCTAATAAAATAAATTACATACATAAATCACGCCTATATCCCCGAAGGGGAGGCAGAGGTGAACTTGCACCCACGTTTCAATTATGTTAGATCCCATGTAATAGGTGGCGAGGCGAGCCTTTTGCCATTTATCGGGCACAAAATAAATTATAAACATAAAAAACTAATATTATCTGTGTTCATCTATTAGCCTTTTACTGTCCCCGCTGCTGGGGCATAGGCCTTCCCTATGGATGGAAGAATATAGGGAGAGTGGCATATCATACTACGCTGGCCCGGTGCGGATTGGTGGGTATTTGACTGTGTTCAATTTATAACAAATATATTTAGTTATAGCAACAAATGAATTTGGTTTTATTTGACGACAGAGCAGAATACAATTGCTTTTTTGTTTCTTAAATGTAAGGATCGTAGCAAGTGGAACAAAGTGTTCTCTGGCTCTCTTGGAGAAAGTGGCGTGACATGTGTACATACGTATATACTTGTACGTATTTATGTCATATTTATGTCACACCTGATCATAAAGTGGACCTTTACGCCCGCTACGAGTACGGAAAATTCCACTTCCTGGTCAGGGGGTGACTTAAAACTATGATATTACCTCGGGCGATAAAAAAGAAAGCCTCAGATCGCAAATTTATCGCCCTCGCCTTCGGTTCGGGCGTCAAATCCTTGCATTCTGTGGCATTCTATAGTTTGTCGCCCTTGGTATATAATCTACTATTTGTAGACTCACTAGTTGAGAGAACGCGACCGCCGACACGCCCGCCTCGAACTCGGCCATGCCGAACACGTGCAGCGTCTGCAGCGTGTCCGTGCTCCAGATGCGGACGTGCGCCTGCGCGCGGCGCCCGCGCCCGGCGCGCTGCCCGCTCGCCACCAGCTCCCGGGACGGGTGGAGCTCCATGCTGGACGGTATGAATTACAAGTTAGAAAAGAAGAAAGGAAGAGGGTCAGAGAGGAAGAAGGGAAAAAGGATAGAAACAAAGTAAGAAAGACTGATTGAAAGGAGGAAGCAAAGAAAGAAAGACAGACCTCGCATATACAAATGTGAAATCCGAGATTCCGGGGATAGCTTGTATGAGGTTCACATCTGTGACATCTGCCTAACCCTTCGGGGATTAATAGGCGCGATTTATGTCTATCTGTAAGTTACTGGTATGCTTACCACTGTATGTCCTCTGTGTGTCCAATGTAATGCCGCTGGGACTCTTCGTCACGGTCGTACATCACTGCAACTGCTGCCACGTAGTACAGCAGCTCACCGGTCGGCAGAACCCACAGGTTACGACGCGAATCTAACCCTCGGTAGCCGTACCTACGGGGAAAGCATCATCATCATCAACCCGTTAATATGCTGGGGCACAATCCTTCGCTATGGATGGAAGAATATAGGGTGAATGGGTCACCACGTCGGCCCAGTGCAGGTTGGTGGATATTGGGGGTATAAACGACTGCAGATGCGGCCGGGACCAACGGCTTAACATTCCTTCCGAAGCACGAAGGAACTCGAGTAATAAATTTTGGATACCCATCCAATAACCAATCTTAGCTAAGTTGAAGTAGCAAGTGAAATGAGGTTATCTCTGCCTTCCCATGCGAGAGAAAGGCGTGATCATACCTATGTATCTAGAAACTTACACCCAATACGTGATGTAATATATATTTATGTACGATGAGTATGAAGAAACTTACACCCAATCCAGTTGAAGCTTCTTCTCAGGCGGTGTATTGTCTATCGGAGCGTGATGTATGGGAGGATAAAACGTGCGTCGCAATCCCCGTATTGTCACTCTGATCGGTTCTTCTTTTAGTACCTCCAGAAGCGTGTAATCTGTCGGAAAAACCACTAATGTACCAATATACCTGAGAGAAACCAACAGTGTTGCATAGTTTTACCAGAGGGCGATAATGGACCTATTTATTCTCATTTCTATTGTATGTATTTATTAGAATGGATTTAAGGTCTGAGCTTACGTAACGGGAAAATACCCCGGACGGGACGGGGACGGGGCCTCTCTCGTACAAAAAGCTCCGTCCGTGTCTCCGTGACATATGTCACACGGGGCTTTTTGTACGAAAGAGGCCCCGTCCACATCCCGTCCGGGGTGTTTTCCCGTTAGGTATTATCAGAACTTTAGTATTAGGAGTGTTCTCAACGAATGACTTACCAGAATTACGCACGATTTCACCTTCGGGTGCGTAGAGAACTCTAGGTCGACTTTTGCTGCGCGCGCGTCTACCACGCATCTCTTCAGACGGGGGAGGCGCTGCGACGTTTCCTCGCGATCGAGACCTATGAAGAAATCAGCGTTATATCTTTGCTAATATATATACTCATCATCATCATCATCATCACCAGACCCTTTAATGTTCCCACTGCTAGACAGGACTTCCCTATGGACGAAAGAATATCGGGAGAATGGGCCATACACAACCCATTACGCTAGCCTTAGTGGCCTAGTGGATATTGACGACAGCAGATGCAGCCGCGACCAACGGCTTAACTTGCTCGCCTGCCAAAGCACGGACGAACTCAAGATAATATACTGGAATGGTTTAAATAGCTAATATATGGTAACAGACTGTTCCTAGTATACAATTTTGTCATCCCAATCACTCTCTTCGTTCATTGGTCTCTTATCATGGTCCTTTACGCCTCTTTCCTATACATTCATTCGTCACCTTTTCGGTGTGATGGATGATATGAATCAAAAGAGAGTGGATAGCTTGATGGCGTCTGACTGGATGGATGAATGGAAGAGGAAACTTACTGCGCCGACCCTAGAAAAACTTACAGGACAGAAAGAACTAGATATTAGAAGAAGACTTAGAAGAAGACTAGCTTCCGAATACAGAAACGCTAATCAAAGTCTTGCTTAACATTTAAATGTGGTCAAAATTTACGTTTTTCCATACTAATTCTGACAGGTAATGTCCACTTAACTTTTTAAGCAGTGCCCCAAATTTGATTAGCGTTTCTGAATTCGGGGGTTAGTTTTCTCTAGAAACTTGTGATGATTAATGTTAATATCGATTTCATACATACATACATATCACGCTTATATCCCCGTAGGGGTAGGCAGAGGTGAACTAGCACCCACTTTTCGCCAATTAAGTTAGGTGCCATGTAATAGGTGGCGAGCATATTGCCATCTATCAGACACATAAAATTACAGTATATTGCTAGGTGGTATAAGAGGAATGCTGCTGCCCATTACTCATCGCTGTCTTTACCCTTAGTCGCCTTGTACGACACCCACGGGAGAGATAGGGTACCGACAATTGTATTCTGCTCTGCAGTCACCACACGGCAAAGGTTTGCTGTTTGCGGTTTGCGGTTTGCTGCAAAGCGATATAATAATATATCACCTTCTAATTGGAGATTCCACTGGCAACGGTGCGCTGACACCAGGACTAAGCGCTGGCGCCACAAGGACAGAGCCCAAATAAAACGTTTCTACATCTGCGAATTCATTCCGTAGCTGAGAAAAACTCCTAACCTGCAAAGGAAAGCAGTGTTTAATCATGATCATCAGCAGTCCCGCGCGGCTAGCAAGAACACTGAAACACGATATGATTTATCGCTTTGAACTGTCAAATATCTATGTAGTTTTGACAGTTCAAAGCGATAAATGGCTATATCATATGGTGTTTCGGTGTTTATGCTAGCCGGGCTGAGGGCCAAGCCAAGTGGCTTATCTATTTAATCGCATGGAAATCAAAAGTATGAAACTGACGTATTTATTTCTCTGTAATACGTCAGTTTCATACATTTTGTATTGTATGCGTTCGATTGACCACTTGGCTAGGGGGGCAAAGCTTCACAAGATCACCCTCAAAAGCGCACTATTTAGCTTCGTCGTAGATTTTTAGCAATGTATCCAACATTACCATTCTTTTTTTAAATTAATAAATTATTTTTTTTGAAATAAGTAGTTCATTAAAATGAGAAACAAAGTATGAGCAAAGCTACAGCAATTCCATCCAATTATAAAAAAACATATCAACGCAATTCTTTTTCTGATTTTCGTTCATCAACTTTTTTTATTAATATATTTAATTATTATAAGGGTTATTATAACTTCCCGTTTTCATATTGTAAATTACCTCCTGTCCCGTGATTGTATACATTCTCTTGGCACCGCTCATTTTAAGGACTTGCCCGAGATCCTCCAACACCTCCTCGAAGGGTTGTGTGGTGCGTAGATTTAACAAAACACGACACTGAAACAAATGCTGGCATCAGCGAAAAATAGCGGCAAAAGACTGGGCCCCATGGACAAGTGGCGAATCAATACGAACGAATACAAATCTATAAGGTATACCGCAATTGGCAAACCAGCTAACTCCATATGGGCAAAATTTCATGGAAAAACTTACATTTGTTTTTACTCATTAAAAAAATTAAAATAGCGTTGGTTTTGGTATTAAATTATTTTGAATGAATGAATGAATGAAATAAAGTTTATTTGGCAAAAAAGAAATTTGTTGTTGTTATTGTCGTTATTGCAAATCACGCCGAATTATCGCAGAATTTAATCTTAACCAAAAATATTTGTCACGAAATGTGGACTCGTTAAGGTTTGCCAACTTAAGTATCCAAATTTTTGACAACTTCTCTTGCATTTGACACGACGGTCGCCATGTTGTTTGCAATACGTGAATTTTAAACATTTGAATTCTATTCGCTGGAATAGATTGGCCTCTTGTCTAGAAAGTGCAAGCCTACAATTTAGGAGATAGCAATCTTCGCTAATATTTGCATGACCTCAAGCCGATCGCGTAAGTTTCTTTAACAATCAAAATACCCTTCGTCAGCGTTTACTCCCCAAGGCCTTCGTGAATTGAAAGCGTCTGATTACCGCGGCCGCAAATCGCCAGTGCAAAAGATTACAGCCCTTGTGTGTTGGGGTAGCCAGCATTTAAACAAATATAGGACGCCGGTTTTAATTACACTGCTTAACCTAGTTCCATTGGTAATTTTATGCCAATCACATTATTCGAAACGTTTATTATTTAAAACACACACTTTGTATAATGTTAGCTTAATAATTAGTGAAATATTTTACTTACAGTAAAATACATTTCGTGCTAGCGTAATTTAACTTCACTTAAATAAAAAAAAAAAATAAGGCTTAAAGTTTATGTGGAAGGTGGAAAAGGTTGTATTTTGAACTTTTCTGTGATTTAGTTATTATAATCAAGTCCGTGTGCTAATTTGCAATCTCTTCTCACACAGTCAATCTCGATCGCTTTCCGTGAACATAATAGTACCTCCCATTATCTATCGATCAAACATATTTCGAACATTGAGGGCCTGTTTCACAATCGATATGTAAGTTCTAAATAGCTTATTTCGCAGATCATTTGACAGTCGTAATATGAAATATATGTCAAATGAACTGCAAAGTAAGCTACGTCGAATTTACTTGTTGATTGTAAAAACAGGCCCTTATTATATTACTAATTTATTAATGTCTTCAAAATCTTAGAAAATAGTCCAAAGAGATTGATCCTCAGCAGTGCAAAGAGGTTGATCCTCAGCACCCGTTGATTATAGATTATATTTAAAAATCTCACCTGTATAGAATGGTCCATGTTATTGATGATCCTGATGACTCGGCCGCTGGTGGGTTTGCCACCACCGCCGCCCGGTGGTGGGGCGTCGGACTCCGCGACGGACTGCTTGCGCGTGCCTGCGCGCGACCAACCACCCGTGGTGGGCGCCGGGGCACCCCCTCCGTACCACATGCCGTTTTTTTTGCCGTAGCTTGCGGCCTGCAAATCGACAATAGTGTTAACCCATATTTAGTGAAGTGTAAGTCGTGTGGTGACGGCAGAGTAGAATATAATTGTCACCACCCCAAATCTCTCCCGTGGGTGTCGTACAAGGCGACTAAGGATAAATCAGCGATGAGGAATGGGCAGCAGCGTTCCTCTTATATCACCTAGCAGTAATAGTACTGCGACTTTTGTGCCCGATAAATGGCAATAGGCTCGCCACCTATTACATGGGACCTATCATAATTGGCGAAGTGTGGGTGCTGGTTCACCTCTACCTACCCCTTCGGGGATATAGGCGTGATTTATGTATGTATGTATGTATGTAAGTCAATATCTATAGTCTTTACATACATAACAGATAAAGTTTAAGCTATTATTCTATCAAAGATCTAAAGAGTCTTTAGATACATAAGTCTCGATCCTATGTTAAAGGGTGCGAGCCTATTGCCATTCACCAGGAACTTTAATGGCTGTAATTTGTATAGCTCTTACTGCCGCACTCGGAGACGTCAATTAACTTTAATGCGTAAAACCATGGACCCGATAAGAATACCTTTTTAAATTGTCTTTTTTGTATTAAGAACTCTTGAAGGTTAATTGACGTGCGGCAGTTAGTCACCTTGTACGAGAGAGGTGGTGAAAATTTTGAATTTTTCTCTGCTGTGATCACACTGCAAATTCTTGATCACACGGTAAAAAAATGTTTACCAATCCCTATCCCTCACACTATAAAAGGATTTAGGTCCCAAGTAATAGCGTTCGAGCCTTTTGCTATCTATCTATCATCTACTTAGGGCCTGTTTCACAATCGACAAGTAACTTCCGAGTAACTTACTTAGCAGATCCTTTGACACTTGATTGGCCCATGTCAATTGAACTGCCAATTAAGCTACTTAGAACTTACTTGTCGATCGTGAAACACGCCCCTAGTGTTATCCCAGAAACGCTGCCAATTCCTTATCATATTTATAAGCCTTAGTCTGCCTTAATAGTGATTTTCATAATCATAAAAGTTTAGGAATGCCACAGATTTTGAGCGAAACATATTTTATACAAAAATACAAAAACAAAACACACGTGGAAATTAGCCAACTTTCTTTGAACTATGGAGAACGGAATTTCAGTAATGCAATATTGAATTAGGCCAACGCCAAAGCTACGAATAAAATTTACTTAGAATATAGGCTTAGCGAAATTGGCAAGATACGAAGGGCAGTCAGTGTATTAGAACAGCTCGCAATACTCATATTACTTCCCCTTCGTCCCTGACACTACTGATATTTGCATTTTTTAAAATATAATATATAATAGGAAAATTACAGTAGGTATAGTATCACATTTTAGCGGTATTGCACGAATTTTTTCAACATTCGTATAGTAATCGTATCGAGTAAGCACTCTAAAACCAAAACAATAGTTATTTGTTATACGTGAGTGCGAAGTTGCTTTTTAACCGCGTGCTCAATTTTAATGACCGAGCTAGCGAAGGATTCTAAAATTGAATCACGAGCGTAGCGAGTGATTTAAAATTAGAATCCTGAGCGTTAGCGAGAGAATCAAAAGAGCACAAGGTGAAAAATCTTTGCACTCAAGTGCAACACGTAACTTTTCATCCCCCATAGCGATGAAATGGCAAAATGCAAAAAAAATTACAAACACATTATTAAAAGTTTCAGTCAATTCTATTTACACCCTGACACTTCCACAGCAATCCTACCAAACACACACACCCAACAAACACACAACATCCACCCGGACACACCCACAACATCCACTCAGACGCGCACGTGCAAAGCAAATTAATAAAAAATGTACACCAAGAAGGTTCCGAATCTGAATTTTTAACAATTAAAAAGGTTGCTTAATAAATTCGACGCCATAGAGGTCCAATAGTTTTGATGATGTTTTTCAAAGTGGATTTTGTGCAGTGAAAGTGGTGTTGTTTTGATGCACAAGCATCCGGAATGGTGTGAAATTATATATAATCATTGAAAATAAGTCTTGTGATGTGTTTGATGTTAAGAATTTTAAAGTGGTTTTCACACCTCATCAATCGCCATTATGAACTCTGGTATCATTCAATTCGCGCCAAGCACTCCCTAGATGCGGTAAAATGTGTGACACCCATATTTTAATGTAAAATTAATTTTATACATTCATTTCACTCACTCATTTATTCATATTAATATGAAATAAATATACTAAAGACATTATGGGCAGTATGGGCAGACCATTTGCGTTCCCTAAAAAAACATGGAGAATTAAAATCAAATTAAAAAATTATGTTTTGTATTCACAAACATAATGCACTTGCACGCAATGTTCCAAATTCAAATGTACTTTATCCTCTAGAGGATAAAAACAGCTTTTGCACTCAGATATCGAAGAGCAAAAACGCTTTTTCCGAGATGGGGGGATGAAATAGTAGATTTTCCATCAAGTGCACAAAACGAATCATTTTTGTCCGAGACTTTTAGCAGCCCGGGCCGAAGGCGAGGGCTGATAGCAATGTCGAGGATAAAAATGGTTTGTGGACGAGTTAGAAACTCTGCTTTTCACTTCGATTGCGAGGAAATAAAACAGTAGTTTATCATAACATTTCTTAAAATTCAAACTAAAATTAGTACAGTTTTGGATACCGAAGAAAAAGTTTTTCCCAGTGATATTAGGTTTGGGCTGCAGAGCTATACAGCCAAGTATTAAATTAATTTTGAAATAATAATTTTCGTAAATGAATATAGTTACCTACCTTACCTACTTGAATAAAAATTTTAATATATTTTATATCTTAAAAAAAACACATTAAGCAAATAAATTTATGTAAATATTAAAATATAACAAATTCTATCTCTGAATTTCTCATTGTGTTTGGCTGCATGGCTCATTTTCTTTGCCTTAATATAGACACATTTATGAGTAGATACGTTAATGCTCTAGAGCACAAAATTCGATTTTGTGCAGCCTATATCCTGCACAAATGAGCAATTTCAGAGCATGAGAAGTGAAAAATATTTTTTATTGTAAATCGAAAATTATTAATACTTCTTAGGTAATCATATTAAATTAATATTAACATTATAAAAACATATTTTATATGTATTAAATTCATTTATTTAAAATAAAATCAGCTTCAATAGCGGACAAAAATAATGAAATATTTCTTGGTAATCATAAATATTTGTTTGGTTTATGAATACTTTCCGTGACTCACGTCTTTTGCCGTTTGGTATCGAGAAGCGGAATCCGAAGGTTTTGTCACGTAAATTTTTAAGGTGAGTAAACTTGCGTAAATAAAAATAAAAAAATTCGAATCTGTCGCTGTCAAAAATCAAGATGTCCATGGAAGATTTTAGTTTTTAAATTTTAAATTGGTTTTAGAGTGTTTACTCGATACGATTACTATACGAATGTTGGAAATATTCATGCTTGAGGCACGATGTATTCGCCGTAGGGTTCGCGTAGGGTGATTGGCAAACTTACATTTCAGAACCAACCGTTTGCACGTGTACGTTTTTTGACTATTTAGAACTATGAGCTTAAGAATTATACAGTGTGGAAAGAAAGCATGGGCCCTGGAGGGAAAGTACCTTAAATTTTCTTAATTTTTTTATTAAAAATGTCCAATATTTAATTATTACTTGGACATCCTTAATTTTTTTTTTATTAAATTACTGTCTTCAGTGCTAGATACTGATTTTTGCTGTATTTCCTAATGATGTCAAATGTTGCCAATATTTCTTTAAATTATCATTTCTATGAAAATATTACATTGGTGTGTTCGACTGTCATTTTTTATTAAGTTTGATACATGTCAAGAATCGTAACGATATAATCACTTTACGATTTAATACCTTTTTAATCCTTTTAATCAGCACTTTGCAAATAATATTCTTTATAAATTTTTCACAAGATTTCGTACATTTATCAATTTCTGTACTAAAATATTAACTACACACTAAGCTAAGTCTAAGCAACAAAAGTTTTACTTTGGCGTGTATAAGCGTCCAATGTCCGTGAACGGGTTGACGACAAAATAATCGTTCCTTATACGGCTTGAGATTGCATTATTTAACTAAACGCTTTATAAGCGAATTGTGGCAGGGAATTTGTAACCTGAACCAATATTCGTTTACCGCGTAGTATGCAAATACCTGCAGTAATACTGTGGCAGCGGGAACGCAAAGTATGTTGGAAATATTCAACACAGGGCATTTAATAGTTTTATTGTTTCAGAGCCACTAAACGGCTTACTCACAAAAAACCTTTGCAGTGACCTGATTTCTATTGGCTGTAGAAGAATGCGGGCACCATTCTAAATATTTATTGCTACTAATGCCAAACATTTGCATGGTCAATTTAAAAACTGCCTTTTCAAAGAAATTGACGACCGATGGCAAGTTTGTTGTTGCTGATAAGGGTGATTATTACTGACTTAGGTCACTTAAGACAATTTGAATCTTTTATCGATGAGCCATAAAAACGTCATTTTACATTCTTTAGATCTCTATAGGAGTTCTCGGCTGAATTTGCAACGTCGTAAGACGCGGCTAGAATTATTGATTTTATTGGTTTTTACTTTAAAAGCTTGTGCTAATAATATATTATTACCTACTACTACGTATAAATACTTTACAGCTAGTGATTGACGTATGCCTATAGCCGTGGAAATTTATGATTATTTGTATCAAATTGTAAGGATAAAAGTAAGTATTAAATTAAATATAATCACTAGTTCAACTGTAAGCAAAAGTTAAACGGTTGGTTTATTAATTTAAAATCGAGTCCGTATTTCATAGGTCATAGCTAGAGACGAATCAAAACATAGGGTTTCGAAAACCACCTAATATTCTTTGTAAGAATAAAGGTCGGTTTCACCACCTCCGCGTTAATTTAATTTTAATTAATAAATTACAGGTGTTTTTTGGAATATGATCAATTTTTTATTGTATCATTTGGATTCACAGTGCGCATCAAGAACATGGTCTGAACTAATAGTTGCAAGTACCTATACACTACAAAGGCTAAATAAAGTCCAGGTGATAAACATTTTCGTCATTTAGTCAAATTTAAGCCGCCTACATACATACATACATAAATCACGCCTATATCCCCGAAGGGGTCGGCAGAGGTGAACTAGCACCCACGTTCCGCCAATTATGTTAGGTCCCATGTAATAGTGGCGAGCCTATTGCAATTTATCGGGCACAAAAGTTGCAGTTATTGCTAGGTGGTATAAGAGGAATGCTGCTGCCCATTCCTCATCGCTGATTTATCCTTAGTCGCCTTGTACGACACCCACGGGAGAGATTTGGGGTGGTGACAATTGTATTCTACTCTGCCGTCACCACACGGCATCAAATTTAAGCCGCCTGATATCACAATATTATTTGCTTTGTGTATCGTGGTTTTCGCTTGACGTAATAAATAATCAACTTGGACTTAAGTTTAAAAATCTTAAAAGTATGTTTATTTTATTATAAATTTTAAATGTACACTCTTTCTAGTTCCGTCTATTTACCACAATACTAAAACACACGCTACCATAAAAAATATTATTTAGGGTCATTAAGGATCAGTAGTTTTAAATATTAAAGTCATAACTTTAAAATGTGCCTTATCTATGTCATTTAATTTTATTGCATCGCGGGCGAATTTATTTATGGCTAGGTAGAGAATAATTCCTAAGAATTTGAGGTTACAGCTTGAAAGCTGCCCTTAAATAAAATTCAATTACCCCCCAACTGAATTAGCACACAACTCACCATTACGTTGACGCTCAAATCTTCAGCACTTTTAGAGATATACCGAATTGTGATTCGCGGTATTTTGGCGGCTTTCAAAGATGAGGGGCAGCCGCGTGCTACAGCCGACCGTACACTACTCAAGTAAACAACGCTCCTCCCACAGCCAAATTATGCCAAAGTCCTTGAGCGATGGTACTGACCGGTGGCCAAGGACACGCTATCGGCAAGTCTGTGCGTGCAATTAGCCCACCACGACCAGCTTAAGTAGACCCTTCCAACTTTCGAGCACGAACAACCACGATTCAAGCCACACTGTCGAACCTCAAGGGTCTACGTCCAATGGACGAACATGTGATCGCACGTGTGTGAGCGAGTACCCGTCGCTGGCGAGGTCACGACTCAAATTGCTGCATAACAAGTGGACTGCGGTGTTTGTGAAATTAATATGTCTGAAAATGTCGGTCATTTGGTCGTTTAGAGGAAAGAAAATCTTTTGTCGGTACGGGGAAGTCGTCAGGATTACGTGTAAGAATTTGTGTTCGCGTCGCGACTAGGTACTACTTAGGTGACGTCAGTGTGGCTACTGAAATTGTTTTCCAGCTAAGGCTGTTCGGTCATTCTTATAAGCGTATACTCATTCCTTATCTTATCTCTCCGTGTCACACGGCACTTCCATCTTAACATCTGTTACATGCACTCTTCATTCATCTTCTTCATAGCCCAACACTCTGATCCATTATTTTTCACAACAAACAGACGAAAATTCTGCTTGTATGTAACAATGTTAATAATGAAGTTTAACATGAATTTAATAAAAACTAATGATCTCCTAAGAAAGAAGAATTACCCTACTATTCGATTTTAATTTCAACACTATAAAATGTCATGTTAGAAAAATTTGTTCAAAGATTTTGGTGGTTAGAAAAAGTTCGAAAATTATTATGGTCTTGATGCGGGAATCGAACCCGCGTCTACTGCAATCCGGGGTGCCTAAACCGCTCGGCTAACTACCTTACTAGTTACTACTTATAATTTATTTTCTCTATTATTAAGATTCAAATTATTCAAACCGTCATATATTATCGCCGCGACCAGGGAAATGGATATGGCATGTAACGACTTTACTCCTTTTACTTAATTACAGTCGAAATCGGACCGAGAACCGATTGTTAGATCACGACGCCTTTGTTTACCGACCTTCGGGCGCGGCCGGCATTTACATAATATGCATACATTACCCCCTTATGTCATTAGCATTTCTTATAGAGCCTTATGTTTTTATGAGGCTGTTGCTAGGCAGCCCTTTTGTCTTAATTGTTTTAAAAGACTTACTTTACTTAATTGTAATTAATTCTTTTCGTATTGAATAATTCAACCGGTTCGTAATCAGTTCAAGGCAATATAAATTGTTATACAATATACAACGTTATAGGTACTCGTACAATACAATCATTTTCGTAAAAGAAAAGCACTAGGTAGCGGATATTTGTAATTTATTTGTATTAACTACACAATACAGAGTTAACGCCTATTTATCCCCGGAGGAGTGGGAAAAGGTGAATTAAAACCAACGTTTCGCCAATTATGTTAGGTCCCAGTCGTTTTAGCCCCTTTAGGAAGCATGGCGGCTTGGGCTACCAAAAAATAGCCTCGTCGGGAATAAACAGGCGTCATTTACTATACAAAACATGGTTTAGTGTAAAACCCGATCATATCCAGCTCATCCCCAATAGGTCTGTTAAATGTTTGTGAAATTTTAAACATGCGGCCATCATATAGGCCAAATAATCTGGAGTCTAAAAAGGTAAGATCAACAATTCCTTTTATGATCTTACCATGAATTAAATTGCGAATTACAAAATAGTCACTGGACGTCAATTATTTTTAGGTGAACTGTTCCCCTGTGTTATCAACACCTACTGGATTAAAAGTTTTTACAAGAACAAGTATAATGGTTGACTGTATTGAATATACGATAAACAGCCATTGCATTCAGCAACCTCTAGACAAGTGGCCAATCTATTCGAACGAATAAAGATGTTAATTTTTGACAGCTCTTTTACATTTGACTCGACGGTCGCTAAGTTTTCTTTTCTGTCATACTTCATAAATTTAACTATGTATTCTCTTCGTTCGAATAGACTGGCCATATGTGTAGAAGGGCAGGAAATGAATTGCTTTTGGCGATATTGCTCAAATGGCCCTTTTAGGCGCTCCATGCTAAAACTCACGAGTGGCTCGGGCGCGTTCACTGGCAGAGAGATGACGACGAAAGTCTCCTCGTCGCTGTCCACCATGAAGCCCTCAGCTGCTTGGAGCCAGCGGCCGCGGCTTGGGCGCCACAGTTTGCCGTCTTAGCCACCAGTCAATCGAACAACTCTCACTTAACTAAAATAATTGTCAACGAGAAAGACACTTTCTGCTACGACTGCTTTGCTAATTCAAAACTTTGCTACGCCGAGTTACCAACAGTAATAATAACTGTAGTAAAATATTACGACGTAAATCCTAAAGACAGTAAGTAAGTCATGGCTACAGCTCAACTCGCCCCTTGGATCTTGCCTGTATTAATGTTGAACAATAAATAAAACTTGTTTAGTTTACTTTGTTTTAATTTCAATTACACAGTTACAATTAAGACGAACAATGCACACTTTTTGTAAAAACGTTTTTTCTTTTTGAATCATAATGTCACACACATAGACAACCATCCTGGCATCCTCACCACAGATAATCATAAAACAAAGTAAACTAAACAAGTTTTATTTATTGTTCAACATTAATACATTGCCCCTTTCGATTAAAGTGTTCAAATCGCCCGGTTTTATTAGTTTGACTTAGTGATTCGCCCCTTACGAAGGGGTGAGTTGAAATCAGGGCTTGATGCCTTTTTTAAATATTATTTTACGTTATGATGGTAACGTCATTTTATTTTACTATAATTACGTTTCAGGTTATTTTATATAAAATAATATTATTACCGCAAATACTACAACATCACCTAACGTAATTTACACACGGAAATAATTATTTTTGAATTGTATGTTATACCTTTATGTAAATGTAAACGGAAAGAGGTTTAAAGTTGAAGAAAAAGAATAAAAATGTTATCTTTTTTTATCTAACATAAAACAGTTCGTGTTTTTGGGCTTTATCTAGGTACGCTTAATTGACTTGAAAGCTTCGAATGCAGCAAAACTTTGAGGGATTGTGTCGTTAAATGTCACTTGCGTTCACCAACTCTAGTCAAGTTCAAGTACCTACTAACGCACGTGGTGTCTCCGTGGCGGTGCTGGCATGCAATTCGCTTTGCATAAACTCTGTCTACTTAACATACGGGCCCGGGGTGACGTCTGTCCGGCCCCTGCTACGATCAGATAGTATTAGCATAAGCCACCGGCTTAACGTGAGTCGTGAAGAGATACGCGATCCGTTACGAAAATTATGGAATTTCGTTTGCGAATTCAAATCGTTTCTTTGTCCAATGGAATTTAATGTGTTCTTTTTGCCGCTTCGAGCAGTTGCTTTTGGAATAAATATGGCTGCATTTGGGAAGCTCGATGGCGCAGTGGCTTAAACGAAAACTGAGCAATTTTAGCTAAGGCTGGTTATTTGATGGGCGACCAAAAATTTAGTATATCGAGTTGCTTCGGTAGGCACGGTAAGATGTTGGTCGCGTCTGCATCTGCAGTCATTAAAAGCCACCAATCCACTCTGGGCCAACGTGATGGGTTGTTTGGCCCATTTGCCCTATTTTCCGCCATTCATAGGGAAGTCCTGTGTGCCAGAAGTGGGGACATTAAAGGGCTGGTGATGGTAATTTTTCGTTTATTTTATTGATTTATAAACACAGATTTCCGTGGCGCACTTTAAGAAAAACTGTGTCAACCCTTTACGAGTATTTACACTGCGAGCCTTGCAGCTATCGGAGTTTACTCTGTAATAATAATTAAAAGAAAAGTAGGTCACTATTTATGCTCGTCGACAGTACAACTTTGACACGCGTGCTTGATGTGAAATTGTCACGGTAACTCATAAGAAAACGGACTGTAATAGGAACTAAGGAAAAATTAACCCCTTCGCAGTTTATGCTTAGCACGAGAACTAAAATAAATCTCGGAAAAAATATTCAAAACAACAACCACTGAGCAAGCAAATTGTAGACGACGTAAAGTTAGTTTCGACCGATTCCGAAGTAGTTGACAAGAACACTTAAAAAATTGTAATTGTTATTGTTTCAGGGAAAAAAACCGTGAATGCAATGAAACGTTATATTGGCAAGCCACCGCATATGATACTGGACTCTTTCAACAGCTGACTAATTTGCAGTGCCGACAAAACAAAAGCAGTACGCAAGTGGCATACGAGCGTTAGAGCCACGTCACTGCACCCGAGAAGCCGCTCTATGTCCTAGAGATAAGGTGTTAAGTTGCGATACCGGGGATATCCGCGTAGCACGATCGGACGGAGCAGACTATTCGAAATTCACGAGGCGGTGGAAGAAAGGCAGGTAAGGGTGGGGGGCCAAGGTCAATCTCGGTAGATGCCACGCAACCACAGGACGGTTCACAGGTACGATACACATCGGTCAGCCGGCCCGCTAATAGGAACCTTTATGTGGACCCACGTCAAGCAATTATTAGGCTTCTCGAAGGGCTGGTCACGATTGGCGATGGCCTCACGCTAGCTACCCGATAAACCTAATTCGGGAGCACGCATTGAAACATTTAATGTTTACAGAAATACACATTCTGGCGGACCTTGCTCCGGTTAGAGTTATTGCTCGAGCTTATGTAAGCTGTTACGGAAATTAATGAAAACGTAATCGTCGTGGAGGTGTTAAAGAATGGGAGCGGAAACGCGACAGTATCGTGCTGTTGTTTTTGATAGCGAACTAAGCCGTGTGGTGAGTGCAGAGAGAGAGAGAGAATACAATTGTCACATCCCTAATCTGTCGTGGGCGTCGTACAAGGCGACTAAGGGCCGGTTTTATGATGCATAGATAACTCAACCAATTGTTGATTGGTTAGGTTAACTATGCATCAAAAAACTGGCCCTAACTGCCGCGCTCAGAGGCGTGAATTAACGTTAATGAAAAAAAAATGACAATTCAAAACTAGTCGCTATTTTGCCGGGTCTGTGGCCTAGATTTAAATGAAATTTTGTGACATTCAGTACTCATTAAAGTTAATTGACGTCTCCGTGTGTAGCAGTAAGAGTAAAAATGTCAAGAAATGGTCAGCAACGCTCCTGATGCATCCTCGAACAAATTCGCAGTAATTTAAAAGTTCCCGATAAATGGCAATCAGCTCACCTCTTATTGCATGGGTCCTGAAATAAGCAGCTGTAGTACTGGCTAAAAAGCTCTTGGATTCGTAGAAAGAATTTAATCATAAACAGGTCTCATAACTCTAGTTTTTTCACCTTATCCGCTTTTAAGATTGATGAATGAAAACCTAACGTTCTTGTAAGTAACGTTCAATCCTTTTAGCAAATGAGCTAAAAAAACTACATAGCTCACGGGCCTTATTAAAAATATTCTCATATTTGTTGTCCAAGAGAAATTTGTCAATAAATAGTTCGTCTTTGTGAGCTTTTAAAAGTGTTTTAAGTTAAAGACGTGTGAAATTCTTATGTTTGTGCTATTTTATATTAATAGTATGGCATGTATTCCACGTCCATTGGTTAAATAAATAATTAAAAACAAAAATGATGAGTTAGGCAAATTAGGAATACTATGACTTCATTAATAATAAATGTAATTATTCTAATATTAAATTTATCAACGCTACCCGGCTTGAACCGGCTAGAATGTGTGTGATTATCTCCATACAAAACATTTGAAAACAATACGGAAGCGCAATGAGTCACCAAATCTATATAAAAGAAGAAATAAACGATTTTAATAGAATTTTCACTTCTCGGTATAATTTCATATAAAGAATCATTAGAACTGGCTTTACTCATGTAAATGAGCTAAAGTCAACGATCACGTTTTTCATCCATTTGCGATTTCCAGTAAAAGCTGTCAATATTCTGCGTTCCTGAACCAACAAAAGTAACACAGTCACGTACTCTACCAACGGCTCTACATTACTCTACAAAGAGTTTTAGCATAAAAGAGCTGTGTCCAACTAACAATGGCCGTTACATTCGGCAGTGTATTGAAGCACGCTTGACCTACATACCCATTTTCGACAGAGAAGCCTTCGATAGTTCACAATTTACCTAAGCATGAAAACAGAAACGTCCAACCAAGAATTATGCAACTTAAGCACGCCCAGGGTTGGGGAAATTAATGTTTAATGCTTGTTAATATATTTTTTTATCTTAATACTCATTAATTAATTTCGATATGAGATAAAGTTTTACATTATAAAAGAAATTATAGTTGAGATTGTTTTTTGTAAATATTTGTCGTACTAAATTTAACTGTATCGAAATTATTAGCCATGTGGTGACGGCAGAGTAAAAAAACAATTGTCACCACCCCAAATCTCTCCCGTGGGTGTCGTACAAGGCGATTAAGGATAAATCAGTGATGAGCAATAGGCAGCAGCGTTCTTCTTATACCACCTAGCAATGTAATGCGACTTTTGTACCCGATAAATGGCAATTGGCTCGCCACCTACTTGGGACCTAACATAGTTGGCGAAACGTGGGTGCTAGTTCGCCTCTGCTTACCCCCTTCGGGGATGTAGGCATGTTGTGTCTACTGACACTGTGAGCTCAGATTTCCGAAATCGGACTTTTGATATTTTACCTGCTTAACTTTTATGGTATTATCTTTAGTCTAACATCAAAAACGATTTTTGTTAAGTTTAAGCATACAAGAAAGATTAAACTCAAAGCTTAAAAATAAGGCTCATAAAATATTATCCAATCTTAATTAGAGTACCCGCGATACAGAAAACTATCTAGATGATGAGCATTATGAAATATATAGTCATATAACTGCACCAATTCGTCTCGTCATAATACACTCACAAAGCCACGCCTAGGTCGTTAAGAAATCCGCATTTTTCCATCAGCACTGCGAAGACTTCCGGAGTGGTCTTGTCAATAAAGACTAGTTTAAACAACAGGTATTAATATTATATTAATAACAAAAAAATTATAACACTTAGCTATGTCATTAAGCCTAAATAAAATAGCTAATAATAGTCGTAGATCATTGCATATATAATAATATTACATACATACATACATAAATCACGCCTATATCCCCGGAGGGGTAGGCAGAGGTGAACTAGCACCCACGTTTCGCCAGTTATGTTAAGTCCCATGTAATAGGTGGCGAGCCTATTGCACCTATCGGGCACAAAAGTCGCAGTAGGTACCTAGCTAGATGGTATAAGAAGAACGCTACTGCCCATTCCTCATCACTGATTTATCCTTAGTCGCCTTGAACGACCCCACCGGAGAGATATGGGGTGGTGACAATTGTATTCTACTCTGCCGTCACCACACGGCTAATAATATTATCTATACATAAATATATTAAATTAAAAAAAAAATTATGAAATTTTCTCATACATTTTAGCGATGTTTTTTAATTAATATTTAATACGTAAAAACTGCTTACAATTTACCGTTTATTTTGTAGTGATTCTCCATCTACACGGTGCCTACGATAGTGCTACCTAGGTGCTACGTCGTAGTAATACTAACTCTATAGTGGTCAGTTACGAATTGTTGTGCAAGTTTGCAGTAAGTAGCATGTTGATTTTTTTTATAACAGTAACTGTCTAAGTTTGTGATTGTAGCGTTTTTAATTAAGAAACATATTATGACAGACTTACAATATTGGTCTATTGATTGATTGTTGATTTCCTTTTAAATAAATATTATGTTACAAAAAAATTATCAGAATAATTTATAAAATACCATACAGTTACCTCAAACTAAGCAGCAATTCTTTGCAAAATTAGCTGAACACAACCGTACACACGTTTCACTCTTCGATATATAATAAAGAAAATGAATAATTATAAACGAAAGTATAATCGCGTGAGTTTGAATGAAGAAAGTACTAGAACACACATAATGGCCGCCCGGTCGCTTGCTGTGTGCCATTACACTATTTACATATTCATATATTCAACCCTTATCGATAACGCTGATGACAGATTATTCGTTTACTTTTTTGCTACAGTAATCAAGAATAAGGGAAATTAGTTATGCGAAAAACAAAAGTGGGGTAGCAAGATGGATAGCGTCAGGGAATCGTACTGTATACACCAGATATCTTATGTCCTCTTTATCTGCGATATTTATTACTTCCCTCATAATTTATGCCGTCTTTGCCACCGCAAGTAATTAGACCACACGTATTTCGTTGTTATAATAAATTTTAGTTTGTATACGGCTCTAATTTCCACTGTTATTAACCTTTATTATATATGACATTTTGTTGGGTTACATCTATACATATAGCAAGGCCGCTGTAATTATTATTATTTACATATTTCATTGACGCTTCTTGTATAAGAAAGAAGAACACGATATTAATTTTAGGTGCTATATAATTTAATAAGAGTATTATAGATATTTAAGCAGCTAAGTAATTGATTCTTTGTATTTTAATTACCTACCAGCACAAATTTTTAAAGTTGTCTCTCACAAAATAGCGAGTGGAATGTATAGACTATTCGATTTTCAAATCAACCACTAAACATTTTCGCAGTTTTGATTTTGACGCCATCTAGTGTAAAATATCCCAAGGAACAAAATGGAATATGTATATCGTTATTCCTTTTACTTACATGTATGTATTAGATACACAAAAAGCTGTACAGTTTCATAACAAAGAAAATATTACATATTCAAATATTTAAATTTTAATCCGCGAACTAATGTGACGAGATACGAAGTGTGACGATTAAGCCAGCGCCATAAGATGCCGTGTCACTAAACAGTTATCTGTGGAGTGTTCCAAACAAGTTTTATATACAATTCTATCCAGACAGACCACAATGAAAAACGGGCGGAGCTGGCAATGAGCGCAGTTAGCCGCGTCGCCTTGCATATTAAGTGCAAGGTGGTGCAATGCCCTCGCGTTCGGTGTCGTTGGCAACACACTTGGTTCTCGGTGTTGTTTTAACTGCTGTTCGATTTAAGTTCACGTCCAAGAACTGATCCAGTTAAGTTCACGTGCAAGGGCCGTTCCGAAGCAGTTACGTCAAGCACCTATAAGGTTGAATGTCAGTGAGAGATCTGGAAAAAAATCTTGAGGACAAGATTTTTTTTGGGGGTGATGATGACTGTTGTGTACATATTTTTATGGACATATAATAATATGTCCATAACATATAACGTATTGTTATGGACATATTTTTATGTCGATCTACAAATTTTTCTGGGCTATTTGTCTAAATAATTGATTCCATAATCATCATCACACAGGCCTTACTATACATGAAAGAATACACGGATAATGGCCCAGAGCGGATTGTTTACTATTAGCGACTGCTGACGAAGCCGAGACCAACGGCTTAACTTGCGTTCCGAAGCATAGAGCAACTTAATGTTATATATTTTTGTAACCCATTCAATGACCGGGCTTAGCGCTAAGCCACTGCGCCATCATAAGAGGAACTCTCTTAACATTTTAATGAAATATTAAAATAAAATGTAAACTCAACGCGTAAAAACCAACACAACCTGTGGTGAGTTTCCCAACAAATAACCCCAAAAGAAGTTAATTAAAGAGTAATTCTCGTTAAAGTCACTCTAAACCACACTCCAATTTCCTTCCAAACCAAACAGCCAGCAGTAAAAACCAATTTTCCCACAATTAACAGCGTTATCGAACAGCGAGTTTCGTTTGTGTGTAATCAAAATGCAAATATCCGCGACGTGCGTGGGAAGTTTGGGGTAATGGGGGGCTTATCCAGCGGCCCACATCTCCGGCAAGGCCGCGGCCTCGGCTTGCCGAAGCACTGTAGACCTAGGACGGGACGTGGACAAAATCTCCATCACTTGAATTAATTTAGTGGCAGGTAGAGCGACATGAATTTTTTTCCCCGAGGAAATTTTGTCCATGTCTCGTGCTACGGGGGTTGCATTGGGTTCAACCACGAGTCACAGCATTGGCGTCATGCTCATCATAACAAGATTAATTAAAATCGGCTAAGGTAAGATAGGGTCCAGCGGAGAACCAGCGCTAGTCGCGAGGCTGGCAATATTCTTTTTTTACATTCTAAAGTAAGTAACATATAAGCACTTGTTTTATGGATACCAGATGACGGACAAATTTTAATTTCAGTACTTTATGATTATACATAGGAACATTTATAATACACTACATAGACATAATATAAACATCCATGACTTGGGAACAAATGTGTGTGTTCGTTACAAAATTTGCCCCTACCAGGATTCAAACCCGGGACCTCTTGTCTTGGCCAATACCCAGCGAAAGCCAGCCATTAAATATGCTGAGCTGTTTGATATTTTTATTTATTTGTGTGGTCTCAATTAACGTTAATATCTCAATACCAACATATTATATAATACTCCAAAAAATATATTTCACCAAGCTAGCATTCGATATTTCCAAATAACTATATTCCAAATAACAAGGCTTTATTTCTGGTGTTTTCATATTACTCTCGACTGTGTGAGGCTTAGGAAATTAGTCACAAGCAAGTGCTTAAACTAAACGAAATAGAACTTCGTAAGGCTAGACGCAATGCACCAAACACGAGCTCGCAGATATAACGAAAGTAATGGAACCGGAATAATTAACCAATTATTCGACAGCCCACCATTTAGGCATTAGTAAAAATGTAAGTGATTTTAAAATATGGCGGAAACCACAGAACAGATGGCCTAGCAAGTTGCTTTTCTATTCGAACGCACAGAATACAAAAGAATGAAACTGACGTTTTGTTTTCTCTGTAATACGTCACTTTCATACAATTTTGTTTTCTTTGCCGATCATAAAGAGTTTGGTGGTTAGAAAAAGAATTTCGAAAAATTATGATCTTGAGGCGGGAATCGAACCCGCGTTCGCTGCTATCCGGGCAGGTGCCTGACCGCTCGGCCACCCAAGACTCAGGCCTCAAGATCATAATTTTTCGAAATTCTTTTTCTAACCACCAAAATCTTTGTACTAATGTTTCTAACATTTATATAATGTTAAAATTAAAATCGAATAAATTTTATCATATTAATGTTGTACAATTGTTCACGTCAATTTTGTGTTTGTTCACGTCACTATTGCATTTATTCGGGGTAATATGTAACTTATTTGTAAATCTAACAATTCAATACATCTACGTATGATTGCAACATGCAATTTGCAACACAACATGACTCGAGAACAAATGTCTGTTTTCATCACAAACATATGCTCCTATCACGATTCACAAAACCGGCCATTACTGAAAACGTCATTAAATAAATTAATATTTTTACACTCACACCTATCATCTAGCCCAAAGTAAGTAGCCTAAGCACTTGTGTTATGGATACTAGATGACGGACATATTTTTAATATAATTATGTATATAAATGTTGAAAATATACTACATAAAGACATAAATACACAACCATGACTCGGGAACAAATATTTGTTTTATCACAAAATTTGCCCCTACCAGGATTCGAACCTGTTGGCCAAAAACTCATCAATTCACGGCCGGCTTCGGCGAATGCTCAGATTGCATCGACTTCACTTAGCCTAACTTCAACATGTCCGGTAGATGGCAATAGGCTAGCCCCGCTACATGGAACTAACCCAGCGCAGACATCGCTGTTACTTACTTCTGCCCATTCGGGAATGAACAGGGCTTGCTTTATGTATTCACGTATGAATACAAAGTTGGAATCTCATGTTTAATACGTAAATACACACACAGACATAAATCACGCCCATTTATTTTTGAAAGAGGCGGCTTTCAGTCCCAGCAGCGGCAGCTTTGCCCAGCAGTGGGATCTTACAGGCTTATAAAAAAAATTGGAAAACAATTACCTTGAAAGTCTTGTAGGAGGACACGACGTACGAAGCGCCATCCTCCAGCTCCTCAAGCCGGTACTTCCTGTCGCCGTCCATGCCGAATATGAAGCGAGCGCCCCTGGGCAACTCCAGGCGTTCCGACAGGCGGTCCAGGAGCGCGTCCATGGACGCCAGGTCCCGCCCAGGCTTGAACCTGAACTCCACTCCCGGATGGAACGGATCGCCGTTCCTGTAGAAGGTGACCCGTCGCGCCTTCCAGTAGTTAAGGTTCGCATAGCGGCTTGCCGGCTCAGCCCTGATGGGGCGGGTCACTTCGGAGCCTTCGGATACGTCGTCGGGGCGATGCGGTGGAGATGGCGGGCGCGATCTCCAGTCGCCCGGTTCCCGCTCCTCGTCGGAAGCCGGGTGGGGGTCCGGGTCGGGCTGCTGCGGGGGCTCGGGCGCCGGCGAGGGCTCCGGCGCCACCTGCGGGCGACCCCGAGAGTGACCACGCGCCCGGCCTTGCGGTCGACGCGACATGCTTCGCGACCACCCGTCGGCGGACTGCCGCGTGCCCTGCCCCGCCTCTCAATCCCAATCAACTGATACTAGACACCTGTCTACTCTATGTGATGCATCATTCAATAAAGTCTCTAGTAGCCACTATCCCACGTGGTGGGATAATTACCGCGTTAGTTTAGGGAATAGGTACAACACCTAATCTAGATTGCAATCCAACAAGCAAGGACTCAATTTGGTTAAGTCCTCACTCTTGATGATCAATTAAGAATTACAGAGACTATCTCTTAGACTTTCCCGGTATTTACAATTAGATTTCGCGTACAGAACTTTTGTTATAGCAAGTACAACTCAAAAAGATTGTTTTAATAATTATTTATATAAATATAAGGGAAGTAAACAGTAAAGCTTGTGAATGATTTATCCGCCCAAGAAAGGTAAGTCATCGCTAGATGTCGAGATAAGCTCTAACGAGGTGGCTCGTTGTATGACTAAGTAATTCTAGTCACGAATTGACCACCCCATTCTCCTACGATTGCGTCTATGATTCATCGATAGTCTTATACATTTTTTACAACAAAATATTAAACAAAACAACTTTACTATTCAATAAGTCAATGATAATTATTAACGTCTTGTTAATATAATAAATTGACGTATCTACATATGTAAATTACTATTCAACCCAGCATAATAAATTTTAAATAGGTATTTAATTCAAATTGGTGCACCCATAGGTATTATAACTAATATATTGATATATTTATACTGAAAAAACAGTTTACATTCGCTAAAATCCCTTAATTTAAGTACATTTTTTAATTATAAAACAGTCACGGCATGCGTAGGCAAGCTTTGAATTTGTGTGTTTATATGTATAGAAAACAATTGAAAGTCTCTCTCACCACAGCAGCGGCAGCCATCGGCTCCTCCGTAGTCATCGACGAGGTTACCACATAAAAGTCATAAAACTCACTATTGCACAAACAATTGAAGTACCCGCGACTGCCTCAGAGCTTGTATATCATTTGCAAATATTGCAATTAGTCGGATTCGCGGGAAAAAGCGACGGGTCAACCCCGACAGCGGTGGTGGCGCTATAAGTCACTGACGGTAGTTTCCGGCGCTTTTATATACGTAAGGGGACAGTTGACACACTTCGAGATTTTCGACGGGCTAACCGGGTGGGATGAAGGCAGATTTAAGTCATTAAATCGATTATTTGACGACCTGAGAGCGTTGTTTTTTGTGAATGCCCAGCGAAGTCGTCCGGTTATGTTTTGTTAACGGAACCAAGTGACGGCTGCCCCAATGGAAGGGTACGTGTGGCGGGGCAGCGGGCAGCGCACTCGTGTGCCTCGTGGCAGCGGTGCCACTAAAATCGTCTACGATTAGTTAGTACGACCAATCGTCTAGGATTAATGTATTTAGTTTTAACCAACTTTAAGGCAATACAAAGAACTGATGACCCTAGTTTGGTAGAATGGTAATTTCGCTAGCCATCGACCGAAAGGTGCGCGGATCCTGGGGGCCTACCGCCTAACTCGATTGCTGATGAGCTTACGGCTATCAATTTAGCTAGCAACCATCTTGAATGTTTAGGTGGTACGGATTTTCTTCCAAATTCATACAAAATCATTCGTTGATCATTAATTCAAAGCTATTGCTGATAGCTTAGGTAAATTTAGTGCGAAATTACAGCATGACGTTATAAACTATAGCTTTTGCTTTAACAATCGAGTTAGGCGGTAGACCCCCAGGGGACCTATCGCCTAATTCGATTGCTGAGGATACCATTATAGCAATGCACTACTTACGGCCATAGCCGCTTTCCTGATTTTTTAGGCAGTACGGATTTTGTGCCAAATTCATACAAAATCATTCGGTGATCATTCGTTCAAAGCTATCGCTGATAGTTTAGATACATTTGGTGCGAAATTACAGCGTGACGTCATAATCTATAGCTTTTGCTTTAGCAATCGAGTTAGGCGGTAGGCCCCCTGGTTAGTGAACATGATTGTGTGATGAATGTACACATTATATTTGATTCGATGTAGAATATTTTCAGTATTTATATGTATAATTTATGTGTCCGTCATTCCATAAAATAAGCTCTTTAGCTAGCCTAGATAATAGGTGTGAATTTAAGAAATATTGCTAAGAGCAGTCTAATAATATACAGCTTACCTACAAAAAAAATCGGTCCAAACATTTCCTAGCTGTCATTTTCATATAGGTTCCATTAGAGATTTCATTTGTTTGGAATTGTATAATTTGAAATGTATTTTCCTGTAGTCCTGCTGAAGTGACGCTCGCCCAGACGCCCGGTCAACAGGCATAGGTATAGTGGCGTGTCTATGTAGGTTAACTCCGTGTTTTTCGCCTCTCCACGTAGATTTGTTTTTATGAGCCCCAATTACTAAGTCATTACTTCTCAGCCAGTGTGAAAACTGTACGGGGAAAAGAGAATAATTTTTGTGTACACAAAACTGTACTCTGAATACATAATAAGCTTTAATAATACTATTTGTGAACCTAATTATTGTTTGATCCTATCAAATGATTGGCTGAATGTTAAACTAAATATTGACATGGCAAAAAATTTGATTGTTTAATTTCCTTTTTTTATTATTACATCTATGTGTTTTAATAATGGGAAGACCGAAGAGGCGATGGATGGATTGTATAAAAGATGATATAAGAATGACGGTAATTTAAAAGAAGACCATGAAGTAGAAAAATGGTGTGGTGCTGTCGACACAAGAGTAGGTAAAGAAATTAAAATATTACTGAAAATGATAACTTAAAGTTTTAGTATCATGTGTGAGGGTAATTTATATTATATTGTAATTGATAGTCACCACCAGAAAACCCTCGAAATCATGACTCAAACTAAATAATAAACTTTTCAGTAATCACGTTACGCTGTGTCACGTTATAATGACGCCATGACTAACGTCACGCACACGCATAGGTTGATTCGTAATCAACTCTAGTCAATACAACAAAAACTTTTATTGCGATAATGTCACAACTCCTCTGCGACATGCTTCCGGTGCTGAAAAGCAGATTGAAACATACGTCTAGGAATATATTTTTCATCCCACCATCTCGGAAAAGGCGTTTTTGCTCTTCGATATCTGAGTGCAAAAGCCGTTTTTATCCTCTAGAGGTTAAAGTAAATTTGAATTTAGAACATGGTGTGCAATGAGTTTGTGAATTCAAAACATCATTAAACATATTTATTTCTACCTCCATGGTGCCGAAATTGTCATGCAACCTATTTTAATTTGTTAAAAACTCAGACTCGGAACCTTCTTGGTGTACTTTTTTGTAATTTGCTTTGCGCGCGCCATTTTCTTTTCACGTCATAAATTTGTTAAAACCTAGCTGCCGCACTCAGAGACGTCAAATAACGATAATGAGTACTAAATGTCAAAAACTGACAATTCAAAACTAGTCTCTATTCTTGTTAGGTTTATGATCTAGATTTGAATGAAATTTTTTGACATTAAATACTCATTAAAGTTAATTGACGTCTCTGAGTGCGGCAGTAAGAGTTCCGTGACGGTCAATCAGCTTGGCGTCAATCTTGCTTTAAACATTTTGATCGTCTACAACGCTTGCTTGATGCTTGAGTCAAGCATTTAAAAGCTTTTTAGGTCTGTTTGATTTGTTTACGCTAGCAACGGAACAAAAACATACAGAAAATCAACGTGCTTGACTCAAGCTGATTGACCGTCTCGGAGTAATTTTTATTAGGTACTTACAGGTGTGTCTGGATGAATTTTGTGGGTGTGGCTGGGTGGATGGGTGGCTGTTGGAGGTGTGTCTGGGTGAATGGGTGTTTTGAGGGTGTGTCTAGGTGAATGGGTGTTTTGTGGGTGTTTCTGGGTGATTGAGTGTTTTTTTGGTGTGTGTTAATCAAACGAGCACTTGTTTTCACACACAGACTTTTTATTTACAATATTTCTTAATGTTAAAAAACAGAATAGTTGTTTATGGACAGTAAAAAGGTTGTATATAGGTAATAGGATAAAAAAGGAACATGGTTTATCAAAAGGTAGGCAAGTTGGTCGTGAACATGGCCCCCGGCGGTGGAGACACCTATCGGTTAGGTCACGGCCAACAATGCTAGTTTCCTACTAGGTCTGCGCAGGACACCCCCTTTCGTCATCACGTCTACTACCCGAACAATATTATCTTTTCCTGGATATGTAGCGACGATACGACCACGCGGCCAACAGCGTCTAGGCAGAGTCCCGTCCACAATGCACACCAAGTCTCCTATTTTCAGCGACTTATATTCAGCAGGCGAAGAACGGCGAGGCACTAAAGTAGGCAGGTACTCACGTACAAAACGCTGCCAGAATTGATCGGCCAGGTGTTGCGCCTTTCTCCACTGAGCCCTACTAGACAGGTCGCAGTCATCAAAGGGACGAGTCTGAAGGTCGTTTGAAGTAGAGCCAATCAAAAACGAAAAAGGTGTTAGGGCTTCTTCGGCCTTGTGGTCCACTGAGACGTGCGTTAACGGACGAGAGTTTACTATGGCCTCTGCTTCGAACAGCAATGTTTGAAAGGTTTCTTCCCGTGGTGACCTTTCTTTCAGGGTAGCGAATAGGGTAGTCTTGATGTTCCTCACTAGCCTCTCCCAACATCCACCCATGAACGGAGCCGAAGGCGGGATGAACTTCCATCGGACGCGTTTAGTAGATGCAAATTCGTAGAGATCTTCTAATATCTTGGCGGCGCCGACGAAAGCTGTCCCGTTATCGGAGTAGATGCAAGAGGGATAACCACGGCGAGCAATGAACCGACGTAAGGCCATAATAGCGGAGTCTGATGAAAGATTTTCCACAACCTCCAGATGAACAGCTCTTATTGTTAGACAAGTGAAGAGGGCTACCCATCTTTTGGCGTGTCTTCGACCAATTGTCACGCTCAGTGGTCCAAAATAATCAAGGCCGACGTATGTAAAAGGGCGCTCGTTGTGGGCCATCCGCGTGTAAGGCAAGTCACCGACGGGAGGTGTTGTGGGCTTGGCCTTCAGGATTCTGCAATGTTGACACCTCGAGGTTACCTGCTTCACGGCCGGTCTTAATCCAACAATGTAGAACTTCTGCCGCAGTTCATTTACAATGAGTTCGTTGTTAGCGTGTGCGTATCGGACGTGGTAACTGTGTATCAGTAGTTTCGTCATCTGATGCTTTCCGTCAAGTACGATTGGGCGGGACTCTGATACATCCGAAGCGGTAGTACGACCGGACAAACGAAGTAAATCGTCTTCTCCGCAAAGTAAGGACAGATTCCTAAGCCTACTGAGATTAGAAATGGGCTGTCCTGCGCGGACACGGTTAAGCTCATCAATAAATGAGTCCAACTGTATAGCCATAAATAAATGGCGTTCCGCGGAGTTTAATTGCTCAACGGATAAAGGCGGTAGACAACGAAGTGACGATACGGGTAATTTGGAATTTTGGGGCAAGAGATTTCGAAACACCTTAGCCGACTGGTGAGCTCGAGCTGTTGCTCTGAGTAGCCGAACCCAGGAGCTGAACCGCCGATAATCAGCCACTATAGGCGAACCCACAAATGACCCCGGGGTTGTTAGCACCTTTATTTCAACCGCTTCCAGAACTGTTTTATTTTCGTCCGTGGTTGTGGGGTCACTAGATGTCGGTTCTCTGGGCCATTCAATTTCTGGTAAAAGTAAAAAGGTAGGCCCAGTGAACCAGCGAGAATGAATGGTCAGTGCTTCAGCGTCACGCGTAGCGTCGTCCGCCACGTTTAAGCTAGTTGGGACGTACCTCCAGCTTTGTATGTCAGTAATATCAGAGATTTCGGCAACACGAAATGACACAAAGGGCTTAAACATGCAAGCGTCGCTACGTAGCCACTTAAGCACTGTAAATGAATCGGACCAAATTATGGTCTTATGAGGCTTTTTACTATGAGCTTCTAGGATGTATGTCGTGAAACGCGCAGCAATCAACGCTGCCTGGAGCTCCATTCGTGGAATAGTCACTGGTCTCAAAGGTGCTAGCCTAGCCTTTCCTCCTATTAGCGCTAGCTTCACGGAACCATCGGATAGTACGAAACGCCAATAGGCGACACAGGCGTAGGCTAGCTCACTCGCGTCAGAAAAGACGTGAAGCTGGGTCTGAACGATCCGGTTTCCTTCCGAGTAACACCTAGGTATAGCACCCCCTGATAAACATTCTAGCTCGTGAAACCAGGACTTCCACTTTAGTGTTAAACCCTCGGGTAGGTTTTGATCCCAATCTAAGTGTAATTTCCAGGTCTTTTGAAAGAGGATTCGACCTTTTATTATCAGAGGAATTATCAACCCTAACGGATCGTAAATGGACATGAGTAACGATAGGGCAGAACGTTTCGTAAGTGTCGCGGGAAATTTCGGTGTGGACTTAAGAAAACATAAGGAATCCGAACCGACTAGCCAAGTCAACCCTAGAACACGAATGTATGATGGTGAAGATGGACCCAGCCCTACCTCGGCAACATCGGTGGCGCGAAGGTCAGGTGGAATTTTAGAAAGAGCTTCGCCATAGTTTGACACCCACGAACGCATTTCAAAGCCGGCTGCCTTATGAATCGTGACAATTTCTAATGCAAGACGGGCTCCGTCCTCTTTTTCATCCACGCTTCCAAGAAAGTCATCCATATAATGGTTTTCTATAATAGATTTAACCGCTTCTGGATAAACGTGTTGAAACTCGAGAGCATTTTTGTTTTTTATGTAAAGAGCCGTACAAGGACTAGAAGTTGCCCCGAATATCATTGATGACATTCGATATTCTTGAACAGGCTGCTGCGAATTGTCCCGCCAGAGAAATCGCTGAACGTCGCGGTCCTCAGGCCGGATTTTCACCTGCGGGAACATTTCTCTAATATCCGCTGTCAAGGCAACACGGCCCTCTCTGAACCTCATCACAATAGCAAGTAAGGGCTGAAGCAAATCCGGGCCCGTTAAAAGCATGGAGTTAAGACTGACTCCGTTGCATTTTGCCGCTGCATCATGTACCACACGAAGCTTTTTCTTATGCGGATGGACTACCCCGAAATGTGGGAGATACCACACGAAATTGCCTAATGGTGGGCCGGTACACAGTTCTGCGTAACCCTTGTCAATCATGCTTTGTATATTTTGCTTGTATGAGGCCGCGTAAATCTTATCTTTAGCCATTTTTGACTCGAGACTGGAGAATCTAACTGATGCAAGGCGCTTACTGTTGGGTATATTTTTGACTTCGTTTCGCCACAAAAGACCAGTCTGGAATCGGCCAGAGGGCAAGCGAACCGTGGTCTTATCAAGGATTTCTAACGCTCTTTTATCGTTTGGACTGCAGTGAAGCTTTTTCTCGATACCGATAGAGTCTAATTTATAATAGTGTCTGACTACCGCGTCTAGATTTTTGTCGGAACCGTCTATTGTGACATGATTGACAAAGTATACGGGACTAAAATTACTACCAATAAAGCCGAAGAGAACCCAACCTAGAGGTGTAAGGGCGGCAGCCGGTTCGGATTTTGTCCCGTGACGTATGCTTTGCGGTAAAAGAATATGCCAATTATCGGTTCCTATTAGACACGTCGGTCGAGCGCTCTCATACGTGAGGACGTTAGCCAGATCGGACAAGTGACTGTACCGCTGAATGTCGCTAACGCTAGCGGACTGCGCGGAGAGGCTGAGGTTGGGAATAGAGCGAGCACGTATATCGTAACTGTCGGAGTTATGTTGGCCTTTAATTTTAATATTTATGTAACTAACGTCGGAAACCTTGGTGAGCCCCCCGATGCAGTGAATACGCAACGGCTCGCTCACTCCCTCATCCTCCAGCATGTCCGCAACAGCCTTGTCCACCAGCGTCGCGGAGCTACCGTCGTCCAAGAGTGCGAATGTGCTGACGCTAGCTTTTCGACCGGTAAGAATGACAGGGATAACTTTAAGAAGTGGATGAAGTTTTCCTACACACGGCGCGGCGTTATGTGCGACAATCGCGGATGGTTCTTCAGATTGCGCGGTGGTCGATAAAGTGTCGGTTTTAATTTTGTGGAGCAACGTGTGGTGGGTCCAATTCGCTCCGCATCCGTCTACTTGGCATCTCTTTTTACAGCTTTTGTACTGATGAGAGCCCTTTCGTAAGCATTTTCGACAGACTTTGTTGTCCATAACCCACTGCCAACGGTCGTCCAACTTGAGAGATTTAAAACCCGAGCATTCACCGAGTTCATGTGCACCGGTCTGACAATATTTACAAACATCGATACTTTTCGGTTTACTATCGGCCTCGGATGAAATAGCGTTTGAAAATATTTTGTCTTTGATAGGTTTGACGGGTTGACTTTGACTTTTGACAACTGTCGGTTCCGACATGACAAGACCGAACTTAATTTGTAAATATGCTTCATTTTCTAAGAAATCAGCCAAATTTTCTAATTTGTATTTGCCAGAACAGACTTGAGATGCCGCAAAGTCTACCCATCTAGACCTAAGAAGCGGAGTTAATTTAGTAATGATGGAGTTAAATAGTTCTGGGGAAGCGAGATATTCAGGCTGGTTTAGAAGGCGAATGATATCTATACAATTTCGAATGCGACATGTAAATGAACTTAGCTCCCGTGAATTTTCATATAGGCTTAGCTTAGGAAGGGCTCTCACCAGAGAAAGCTGATTGAGTATGATGACCTCTGGCTGCGCAAATCTTACCTCCAAGGCTTTCAAAATCTGCTCTGGGTCATCGGCCGCGACCAATCGGACGGCAACAGCCTCTCTGGCGACGCCGTTCAACGCTGCGCTTAGTCTTGCCACGTTTTCACTAGGGGAGAAGTGTGCCTTGGAATGCTCATATGAGTTTTTAAAAAGAAACCAGTCCACGACGCGACCATCAAATTTAAAAATGTCACAGACCTTTGCTGTCTTCTTCCCCGCCAGATTCGCTATTGCGTTGGCCAGCTGATCGAATTGTGTACCTACGATTGGATCGACCTTTTTATTCATGTAGCAAACACAATTATTTTTGTTATTGAGTGTGCCTAAATCTGATGTATGTTCTGTGGTTGGCTCAGCTGGCGCAACTTGCGCGCGACGAGAGCAGACAGGAATCGGAAGAGTAGTAGGGGCACCCATGTCCGCCGCAGCGAGTGGTGCCGACTGTGGCATCTCCTGCGGTCTATTATAAGGGAACTGTGGTCCCTCTCTTTCCCTGTCAACCAACCAATCTACTTTATCATCGGTATTATACAGTGCCGTATTATTCGTATTTTTGGGAGAATGTGCTAGCCAATCGTCCACGCGTTTAGAGCTTGACACTCGTGACCTACTAGACCTAGATGATGCAGCTTCAATGGCAGCAAGCTCAGCCTGTAGCTGTAATTCGGCAACGACACGCTCACGTTCGGCTTGCGTGCGTTCACGTTCTGCTTGCGCGCGTTCACGCCCTGTTTCTATCTCTGCGAGCCGACGGGCATGCTCTGCCTTCGCAGCCAGGACCTGAGCCTTTACGGTACTGCCATTAGAAAGAGAAGAAGGTGCACTTTTAGGTATGCTATATGTAGGTATGGATGGTATACTTAACGCAGGTGAGGATTCCCGGGAAGTTGTAGGGAACGGGCCCGCCGTCGTGTCGGCAATGTTGTTGAGGGCACCGTTCTCCGGCAAAACCGTGGCGTTTTCCATCCCTTCCCGACATGGAGATTGTGCTGCCGCTGAAGCGGCCTGTCTCTCAGCTCTTGTTAAGGGCATTTTATTTAATTTATTTTCCAACTTTTCTTCTGACACCAATATGTTAATCAAACGAGCACTTGTTTTCACACACAGACTTTTTATTTACAATATTTCTTAATGTTAAAAAACAGAATAGTTGTTTATGGACAGTAAAAAGGTTGTATATAGGTAATAGGATAAAAAAGGAACATGGTTTATCAAAAGGTAGGCAAGTTGGTCGTGAACAGTGTGATTGGGTGTTTTGTAGGTGTTTCTGGGTGAATGGGTGTTTTTTGAGTGTTTCTGGGTTAATCGGTGTTTTCTGGGTGTTTCTCGGTGAATGGGTGTTTTGTGGGTGTTTCTGGGTGAATGGGTGTTTTGTGGGTGTTTCTGAGTGAATGGGTGTTTCTGGGTGAATGGATGTTTTGTGTGTGTTTTTGGGTGAATGGGTGTTTTTTGGGTGTTTCTGGGTAAATGGGTGTTTTATGGGTGTTTCTGGGTGAATGGGTGTTTTGTGGGTTTTTCTGGGTGAATGGGTGTTTTGTGGGTGTTTCTGGGTGAATGGGTGTTTTTTGGGTGTGTCTGAGTGGATGGGTGTGTGTTGCGGGTGTGAATGTTGTGGGTGTTTCTGGGTGGGTGTTGAGAGTGTGTTTGGGTTAATGGGAGGGTGTTGTGGAAGTTTCTGGGTGAAAACAGAAACTGTTGTGATTGTATTTTTTTTTGTATTTTGCAATTTCCTCGTTGGGGGGGATGAAAAGTTACGTGTTGCACTCGAGTGCAAATATTTTTCACCTTGTGCTCTTTTGATTCCCTCGCTATCGCTCAGGATTCTAATTTTTGAATCACTCGCTACGCTCGTGATTCAATTTTAGAATCCTTCGCTAGCTCGGTCATCAAAATTGAGCACGCGGTTAAAAAACAACTTTGCACTCACGTACAACAAATAACTATTTTTATAAACTTATTTATAATAATAATCATTAGTCTTCCATATTTGCATGGGAGCAAAAAAAATTCGTAGAATCTGCCAGTCCCGACTCATCCCAGGGCTGTCGTAAAAGTCGACTAAGCGAGACTATTACCAATAAGGATAGGGATATTCTCGAATGGTGAGGGCAAACCACCAACAACAGCATAACCAAAGAGCTTGGTTTCAGACAGGCGGCCGGCTGTAAAACCTAAACCAGCAGCAAGAGCAGTATATTAGTATAAACCTAAGAGGATACATTTCTAGTAATAAAAGAGGTATTTATTTTATGTAGGTATTTATTGTATGTGCTATTCTTCAAGTAAAATCGACGGCTACAACGTAGGTTAAAAGTTAGTGCGGAATTCTAGAAATTACTTACTGGCTAAACGCTAAACACTAATGTAGATTAGCTTTTGTTTTTGCTTGGAGGCATTTTGTTTTTTGAGGAACACGGTCATTACAGATAATGTGGAGAATTCAAAACGCTCATGTAGGTTAGGAAATATGCAATTTTTCATTTAAATCAAGCTATAAGCTGAGCAGCGATGACGCACAGCATTATTTACTAACTAGAATCACAAATTTATAATTTAAAGTGCAATAAATTTCGACTCAAACCAAATCATTCTACAAGAGCTCGTCAGACTATACAATATTTTATATTTATATATATATTTTTTTACACTCACACCAATCATCTAGCCCAAAGTAGTATCCTAAGCACTTGTGTTATGGATACTGATGACGGACATATTTTTTAATATAATTATGTTTATAAATGTTGAAAATATACTACATAAACATATAAACTACACAACCATGACTCGGAAACAAACATTTGTGGTCATCACAAAGTTTGCACCTACCAGGATTCGAACCCGGGACCTCTTGGCCAATACCCAGCAATCTGAGCATTCGACCAAGGCGGCCGTCAATAGAATTAAATATCTCCAATCGATTGGAAAATGCTGGGGGTGGTGTTTTATGTATGTCCTATGTGTCTCAATCTATTCCACGGGTGTCGTTTAATGTGACTAAGGATGAAAACTAAGATGTGGACGCCACATCGTTTTAACAACATTTTAGCCGCCTCCGTGGTCTAATGGTTCGCCTAACGGAATTAAGATCCAGAGGTCCCGGGTTCGATCACAGAGGAGTACAAAGTTTTAATCGGTTTGCCAAAAATCAGTCGCCATAATAATAATGTTAACAGGATTGTTGTGTTCTGACAATTTGTGATAAGATAGCCAGTCCCTCTGTGGTTGACGGTTCCAGCCCCCCTAGCCAATTGGCCAATCTGTCGAACGAATAATGTATCAAACTGACGTATTACTGAGAAAAAATACGTCAGTTTCATACTTTTGTTTCTATGCGTTCGAATAGATACTTTGCGTACTAGCGTTCTAGAGTTCGAATGCCACTTTGCTCAATTTAGCTTTCTAGTGAAGCTCGATTCTCGCTGGATCGCTCGTTGTGAATGTTCCTTTAGCTGACGTGAGTGCCAATGTTGCCGTGTCGCCACCTCATTGATTGGAATTTTCAGGCCACCGACCATTACGTTATAAATGGTCACTTGTTAAATCATTAACCGGCATAGCATTATGCTATACTTGACCCAAATAAGCGTAACAGCTTATCTGAAGTTAGAAGTGGGCATTTTTTAATTTCATAATTTATTGTTACACAAGAATTACGAAGGAACTTAACCTAGTTTACAATTTTATACGTTTTCATTGAAGTCTTTCAATGTTCGTATTATGGGGTTTAACGAATACCTACAATTTAAGAAACATGGAACATTCTCTTTTATTTGCACAAGTTACTATACTTACTATACATAGTTACTATACACCTGGTTTTAAACGTAAACGTTTACGTATTATGTTTATAACGAGGAATGGACAGCAGCGTTCCTAGTGCATCATCATCATCTTCACCAGCCCTTTAATACTACTGCTGCCCACTGCTCGGGCCAGGCTTTACCAATGTATGGAAAAATATAGGGAGATCATCTAGCTTAGTTACTGCAATTAACACATAGGCTTACTGCAATTAAACCTAACATAGGCTGGTGAAATTTTTTAAAAGTTAAAGTATACATTACATATCTCACGTTCCTTAAACACATAAAACAGTAAAGAATATAGCTGCAGATGTTTCCTTAGAATTTTCTTGTGCCACTTTACATCCTGCCCATTAAATACTAATTTTTTACTTCATCCTTTTTCACAGTCATAATTATAAGATACATGTATCCTCATTTGCCGTGTGGTGACGGCAGAGTAGAATACAATTGTCACCACCCCAAATCTCTCCCGTGGGTGTCGTACAAGGCGGCTAAGGATAAATCTGTGATGAGGAATGGGCAGCAGCGTTCCCTCTTATACCATCTAGCAATGTACTGCAACTTTTGTGCCCGATAAATGGCAATAGGCTCGCCACCTATTACATGGGACCTAACATAATTGGCGACACGTGGGTGGTAGTTCACCTCTGCCTACCCCTTCGGGGATATAGGCGTGATTTATGTATGTATGTATGTATCCTCATGTTAAATTTTGTTAGATAAATAACTTATCCGGGGAAACTTATACTACGATAGAATGTAGCGTTACATCGTAGAGCTAAGAGCACGTGTAGCTACGATACTAAGTCAGCGACAGCTACAGTCGCTACGAGTACAACTACGAAACTACTACAAGATCTCATTGTACAAAATCACCAACGTCATCCTCTCCGTTCATCGATCTCTCGATATGATTTCTTCGCATCACTTTTAAATACATTAATTGATCACTAGAACCTTTGGTGTAATGGATGAATGAATCAAAAGGAAGCAGAATGCGTGGTGACGTATAGGTACTAATGTATAGGTATGTCGTGGCCAGATCGTAGAATTTACATTAATGATATGGCTAAACGTGGATGGACATATCACCAAACGTTGACGTCAAGGATAATGGTCAGTTTAAGCTGGCCGCTTTATGAAATGCGACCATTTAATGAAATGGTCGGCTACATCACGAAGTGATCAATTCTATGATATGGTCACGACATATACAAGTCATCAGTTTTCGACATCCATTGTATTATGTGGACCATATAGTATAATATAGGGGCACATTGCCTAAAACGGACACTTGTGTATAAAATTGTTTCCTTAAAATAATACACCCAAGGGGACAGTTAGAAACTTCAATTACCACATGTCTCTTCTAGGCTAGACAGGGGAGATCTTGGTCCTCATCTCAACTGATGGTAAGGGCTAATAAGGGACGAAGATGGAATCGAGCTTCGTCTGGAACCCTCAAACACAGAGGGGCTGGCTATCTTTACCCAAAGTCGGAACACAATAATGCTGTTAACATTATTATTATAGCGATAGATTTTAATTAGATGGTGGTAGCTAGCCAAGTGGACTTGAAAAAAGTCTTACCACCAACCAAACCGTACAAATTTCTACTCCCTGGGAATCGAACCCGGGACCTCGGGATCTTAATTCCGGTGGACGAACCACCAGTGGCGTGGCGTGAAAAAACAAGTTAGGCAAGCCGCAACTATATGAAGCCTCTTATGGTTTAAGCATTAACTTTTAACACCGCCTGCTAGGACACGGCTACAACTGTTCAACGCCATCTAGTGACGAAGCGGAGAACTACGTTGCCACTTTTGCGTGCTTTTGCTTTGTTTTATACAGCCAGAAAGAGAGATCATTATACAAACAAAAGCCGTGTTAATAAGGGAAGGACGATTCAACCCGGTCCGGAGCGGCTTGCAGGAGCGGCGCACGACCGCGATATTGAGTGCAGTTTACAAAAGAAATTCCGCTTTTATGGCTATTGCAATAAGATCTAAAATATTTACTTTTGACGGAACTTGTTTTCGTGGGAGTTTATTACTAATGTATGCGTGTGTCGTAGTGTATCGATGCATAAGCGCGTAGGCTGCCGAAATGCCGGCTTGATGCCGGCTTGTAGGCAAACTTTAGGTACTATTTCGCGTTGCGTGCGCCTGACAAGACTACGCTTGTCTGTGTGCGTGCAGGCGCTGTATAGCAGGCGTCCATATCTCGATATTTAGCGAGTTAGTTGAAGGAATCTAGAGAGCGGGAGCGAATTGTATGTACCTGTGTTGCATATTGTTTCGCGCGCGTTTAATACTGTTATGATATATTGATGGATTTTTTTATTTGCTTATAAAATGGTATTGTACTTGAATTATGGTAATGATTTTTTTATGCTCGCTCGTTTGGTACGGCTGTTGGGAATCGGGTTATATGGACGCTCCGCCACTGCGAACCACTAGACCACAGAGGCGGTAATAAACGGTGGGCTCGAGAGTGCCCACTTTAGGCAGAATAGCCGCTTTGGGCCCCCTTCCACTACTATAATCCAGGGCCTTTGACCTCTTTTCCAGTAAAACCTGAGACCTTCGAAAAGCAGCAACCTACCTACATACGCCGAATTGCTTAACCGTTTCCCCTTTTTTCGGTCAGCCGATAATCGTATTTTCTACGACCTTGGCTCACTCAGGACTTATCAGGTGCTCGTTTACGAAACGTCTGCAGTAAATAACGCATGGCGTTGCTGGATTCTAGCCGGTGCCTTGCGTTCATTGCGGGCGACACGCACGAATTTCCGCCCGCTAATAAGAAAGCTGGTGGTATACCCTCGTCGTGGGTATTTCACCAGCCTGTGTTATTGGCTTGCAATGAGGAAGCTGTAGGGAAAACTATGCTTTCATGATTCAACAAAGTATTTGTTCACTTCATCCTTTGTCGCAGTCATAAATTATAATATCTGTATCCTCATGTTTAATTTTGTTCAATAAATAACTTATCCGAAGATACTTACAGCTACGCAGTAGCGCTGCATCGTAGAGCTACGGGCACGCTCAACAAAGTATTTGTTGAATCATAAAAGAGGGCAGAACAGAATACAATTTTCACCACCCCAAATCTCTCCCGTGGGTGTTGTACAAGGCGACTTAGGATAAATCAGTGATGAGGAATGGGCAGCAGCGTTCCTCTTATACCACCTAGCAATGTAGCTACTGCGACTTTTGTGCCCGATAAATGGCAATAGGCTCATATGGGACCTAATATAATTGGCGCAACGCGGGTGTTAGTTCACCTCTGCCTACCTCTTCGGGGATATAGGCGTGATTTATGTATGTATGTATGTATGTACGCCTATATCCTCGAAGGAGTAGGCTGATGATGTAATAGGTGGCGAGCCTATTGCCAATTATCGGGCACAAAAGTCGCAGTACATTGCTAGCCTAGGTGGTATAAGAGGAACGCTGCTGCCAATTCCTAATCATAGTCAGATTTATCTTAGTCGTCTCGTACGACACCCACGGGACAGATTTGGGGTGGTGACAATTGTATTCTACTCTGCCGTCACCACGCGGCTGTTAGGCGTGATTTATATATATATGTATGTATGAAAAAAATGAATGTTGAAGTGAGAATAGGTATAGGAGGCTATTTACCCCCACATGATATAGGAAAAACAAGGTTAGCCGGATCAGCTAGTTTTTTTGCTAGTTTACATATAATACTTAGGTGTGTATGATGTTCTCCATCGAGTTTTAGTATATTGCTATAAATAAAATCACGACAATTAATTACGCGTACATGCATGATGATAATAATAATGATGCAAAATCTATTCAGGCAAATTTTTAATATAGTCACTGTAAAAAAAGCTACGAACTGTTAACTGATAATAAAATATGATAAACTAATTAACAATTCCTTGTTTTCCAACTGGTATCAAATACTCGTATTTCGCCACTGTCATATCATAGGACGCTTAGAATATTCTCACCAACCAATAGCAACGCATATACAGAAGCAACGTAACATAGTCCGTACAGCCTTTAAATAAGAGCTACTGTGACGAATTAGGTATAATTACCAGTGGTGTCTGTCGCGGGGTGACACGGTTGTCATAATATGAGCATCCGGTCGTTGGTTGGCTGGTTGTGTGTTAAGCGCCGCCCAGCGCACCCACCCGCCCAACGGTAGCGTATTGAACCTTGATTATACTGTCAGTTATCCACTTATGTACCATTTACCTACTTCGTCTACTTTTCAATTACAGTCCTAAGTATACATGCCCCACCGTCATTAAAGCGAACGTATATTTAATAAATGTATGCCGAAGGTAAATTAAAGAAGTCCTTTTCATGAAATGTCGGCTAGAAATTAACTTATGTCATTAGAAAAATAATAACTTTAACGGATTAGAATAGCGTATATTAAGACATCCTTAGGCTTATTATTTATGTATGTATATGTATTTATGTCTAATTATATTTATTATTTACAGCCGTGTGGTGACGGCAGAGTAGAATACAATTGTCACCACCCCAAATCTCTCCCGTGGGTGTCGTACAAGGCGACTAAGGATAAATCAGTGATGAGGAATGGGCAGCAGCGTTCCTCTTGTACCACCTAGCAATAGCAATGTACTGCGACATTTGTGCCCGATAATTGGCAATAGGCTCGCCACCTATTACATGGGACCTAACATAATTGGCGACACGTGGGTGGTAGTTCACCTCTGCCTACCCCTTCGGGGATATAGGCGTGATTTATGTATGTATGTATGTATATTTTCTATTATAATAATTGGTAAGTATTAATAAATATTATGACTTTTGAATATTATAGTGTAGTTTTGTGGTTATTTTCATTTTTTTCGCATGAATTAATTAATTTGTTAGTTCGGTTATTCCAATCATGGACTGTATCAAGTATGATACTTGGTCCTTGGGTCAATTGGACAATCTGACATCAACCTTCATACCAACATTACTTACCAACGTAGGTACCTATAAGAAACATGTCAGGATACGGGAAACTATAACAACGGCCCGTCCGTCATGATTCCTAGTTAGAATGGTTGGACGCTGGGGACAGGAAGTTGTAATTTTTTTTATATTCCTTCTTTTTTTTACAGTCTTCTTCCTCTCCCTGCCCTGTTCCCAGTCTATCTGGGGTCGGCGCAGTACGTTTCCTCTTCTATTCATATCGGTCAGACGTCATCAAGCCATCCACTCTCTTATGATTCATATCATCCATCACACCGTAGTGCTAGTGGTGAATGAATGTATTTAAAAGAGATGTAACGGCCCATGTCGAGAGTACGATGAACGGGGAGAGTGATTGAAATGACAACATTCCAATCCATACTGCTCAAGGTTTTGGCCATTATTGTCCTCTATGGTTTTGGCGTAGGTATAGAGGACAATAATACTACGGAGGCGAAGGTTTTACAACCTCTTTGGGTATGCTGTTTTTGGTGGTTTGCCCTCCACCATTCGGGTGCCCCAAGGTGCTTATTGGTCTACACCGGCCAATCTCCCTTTGTCGACTTTTACGACACCCATAGGATGAGTTGGGGCTGGCCTATTCTACGTTATTTCATATCAATTTGTTCGCTCCCAGGCCAGCGTGGAAGACATATTTTTCTCTATAGTGAGCACCTTATTAAATCTACAATTTAATAAATTCCAAACCGCCTCCATGGTCTAGTGGTCCAATTTGTGCTCGGTTTGGTTGGTGATTGAATTTCTTTGAAGTCCGCCTGGCTAGCTACCACCATCTTATCAAAATCTGTCGCCATAATAAAATAATGTTTACAGCATTATTGTGATAAGATAGCCAGCCCCTCTGTGGTTGAGGGTTCCAGGTGAAGCTCGATTCCATCTTCAGCCCTTATCTTCACTTACCATCAGGTGAGATGAAGGGCAAGAGCTTCCCTTTTATAAAAAAAAAAAATTCAATCCCTAGATAGGACTGTTTCAAGCTAAATCACCACGGCAGTTTATTTTTAAGCGACCCACTTTTACAACTAACCCGAAGCGTCATTAATTTTTACTAGGTACCCAAGGACTCGACCATTACCTAACTGAAAACAAATATTTAACTTACACAAGTGGGCTTTTACGGCCTTTTTATTACGAGGAAACGCACCGGTCAGATAGAGATCTAGAAAACACGCGTCCATTTCATAAGTTGACCAAGAACATTGTACGTACCTGACGTAAGCAATAAAAATAAGGACGCACGACACGAGATATCGTGCCGGCGTAGCGTGAGCGCCACACAATCAAATCACCATTTCTTTAACCGACTGTACCCTATTTAGAGAGGAGTAAAGTTGAAATTCAACAAACATAAAACGGTTGAATTAGGTTCCTAGTTCTTGGAAACTCTGGCTAGACGACTAGAAATGTCATTTATGACGTTTGCCCCAGTTAATAGAGGGGCTGCCTTGGTAAAGTGATTTTTAAGTTATTCTATTTACTCTTTCAATTCTAATATGGTAATAGTTATGCGCAGTGGCTTAGCTCGCTAACTAATCAATATTTGCTAAAGTGACCTAAAATATACCATCTCGTTGGTCCCGGCTGCGTCTGCAGTTGGTAATACCCACCAATCTGCACTAGGTCAGCGTGATAGGTTATGTGGTATGATGATGATTAAGAATAGTTGTTTACACTCAGTAAAACCACGTTTAAAAATTTGAAAATGTATATTGTCTCTCAAAAGTTTTAGAAAACATAATTCAACTTTATAACACCACTTTTTTATGCTTCTGCTATGTCTCTATTGGTCTATATGCCGCTTTTGCACATCAAGAAGAGATTGAGCGATTTCTAAATGGTCATGTCTGGCTTAATTTATTTCTTTGCGCTTTGATTTCTTATTTTTAACTGGTTGTCCAGAATCTTCCGGTTTTTCTATAGCTGTTTCATCCATGTTAATGTTTTCATCTATGTCACCTTCGGATGTTTTGCATTTTTTTCTCTTTTTCGGTTTACCAAAATCTTTACCATCACTGTCTAGCAAAGTTTGAGAGTCACTTGTTACATCTTCACCAATATCTTTTTTACTCTGTGACTTTTTCTTTTTTTTCTTTACAACTGGCTGCTCGGAAATGTCCGTTTCTTCCTTAACTGTCATATTATTATCTAAATATGAACTTTGGTCATTACCTTCTGATATTTTATCCTTTTTTCTCTTTTTAGGTTTAATTCCGACATCATTAGACACAGACTCGCCTATCGCTGAATGGTCAATTTCATAATCGCTGTTATGTTTTTCTTTCTTCTTCTTTTTCTTTTTATTATTGGCTTCAGTGTCAACTATATCAGGGCCTGCATCTGAAATATCTTCATTTGAAAACTTGTGTTTTTTCTTAGACGTCAACAGATTATCTGCAGCATTATTTACAGCGTTATTTGGAGACTCAGCAATGCGAGCCTTAGCTTTCTTTTTTCTTGCATCATTACTGTTCGTCAAATCCCCTTCATGATCATTTTCCTGACATGGTATTATTTCCTCAGTAACATCATTCCGTTTTTCTTTAACATTTGAAGTTTTTTCCATATCTTTCTCATCTCTATCGAGTACAGCCAAAAAGAAGCCAGTAGTCAAATCTGAATCCGGCAAAGCGTACATGCACCTAGTACCCATACTTCCATACATTGCCGACCCTGCATTATTCCATTGACCTTTCAGCAATTCCTTCACATCTTGCACTCTCCATTTGGATCGTGAATTTTTCACCACATTGGTGATGACTCTTTCATTTTCTTCCGGGAACAAGGAGCATGTGCTGTAAACAATTCTCTTGGCCTTGGGGAAAGAATTCATTGCGTGTTTTAGTATTTTTTCTTGGAGGGACGTTAGTTTTGCGAGCCTGTTTTGGTCCTTGTATTTATGTACACAAAGATCCATGCCTGGAAGTAAAAGTTAAATACGACATTTATTGTATAATCATGGCATACTCTTTAGAAAATAATCTCGAAATCACCTAGAAATACATTGTGGTATTTACCTGAACCAGAACAGCTAGGATCAAGGATAATATATTCCACATCATTCAATTCTCCATTTTTATTAACATCAAAGCAATCATTGTGTATAGTTTCCACACATTTTGATTCAGTTTTGTTCACAAACTGGCACAATACTTGGTAACGACTCTCACTCCGTTCCACGGCGTAAATTTTGCCCTGTAACAAGCATATAATAAAAAAATAAAAATTTGCCTAGAATTAAAGAAATCTTTTTTTGTAAACATTATGGGTGTTGTTGCTGATGTTGTCACTTTTTATCATTTGTTTGCGACAGATACAGCATCTGACTTCTTAATTAAAATTTTATTTTCATTTGAACAATATTACATGATTTTTTGCCACTCCTTTTTTTTGTAATATTTATATGGTTTTGTATTAGTGTGTTAAGTCGACGAATCACAAAAACAAAGTCTTTACATTTCCGGCGTATTCAGCTTAGTATACAGAGTTTTTACTTTATAAACAAGATTCTGGAAATTATATTAAATTTAAAAAGACCTCGCCACAAGTATTTTGTATGAATGCTTGAAGCTAAACATCGTTGATACCTGGTTCCTCATGAAGGCAGCCAGCTGTGTGGTCTTCATGCCTGGCGCAGCGCACATATCCAGCACAGTACTGCCAGGTGGAGGGGCCAGTAGATGGACAGCCATCGTTGTAGCCTGTTTGAAATAGTTGGATGCTACACTTCATCATCATAACTCTGCCCTTGAAGCACGTACACATAATTGCGAATTGGCGCGATGCGAATTCCCAATACAGAAAACTACAACGTAAATTGCTGCAATGCGATTTGGTGCGGCAAAGCGGCGAAACAAAGAAGAATGAAATTGTGAATGCGCGATGCGAATCAATTAGCAAATTTTTGTGGCGAGATTTTTACGATGCGACGTCGCATCGCAGTTTTGTGTACAGGGCCTTATCCCATCTTATTTGGAGACGGTGCAGTGTGTCCTTTTTTCACTCTTTTCTGTCACTCGTCATCTCCTCAACCACAACTCATCACCTACATAATATCAGCGTACCTCCTCACACAACCAATTCACATTTTCAGTGGTCTTCCTCTACTTCAACATTCACTGCCGCACTCAGAGGCGTCAATTAAGTTTAATGAGATGTTTAAGGTCGAAAAATTTCATTTAAATAGCATAGACCCGGAAAGAATAGGGACTATTCGTTTTGAATTGTTATTTTTTTGTTATAAATACATACTCATTAACGTTAATTTACGTCTCTGAGTGCGGCAGAAGTCATACATACTTAAATCTCGCCCATATACCCGAAGGGGTAGGCAGAGGTGAATTAACACCCACTTTTCTTCAATAAAGTCAGGTCCTATGTAATAGGTGGCGAGCCTATTGCCATATATCGGGCATATAAATCGCAGTATATTGCTAAGTGATACGAGAGGAATGCTGCTGCCCATTACGCATCGTCTTTACCCTTAGTTAGTCGCCTTATACGACACCCACGGGCGGGGGAGATGGGGGTGGTGACAATTATATTCTGCCACACGGCGGAGAATCAAATTATCATTTTTTTTCTATACAATATAGCAGCCATCCAATAAAATAGTTCTGTGGCGAACTTTTGACTAGTATTGTGAAAACACTCGATAATCCCCGACAAGTATCAAAGCCACAATAAAGTAGCACTTTACCTTGTCCTGCAAAATGATTTTGTGGTCCACATACAGCTCGTGATCATGCCACTTGGTGCCAGGTGAAAATACAAAGACTGTTTTGACGTGATAGTCTTGCGTGAAGTCGTATTCTGTGAGCCGCTGTATTTGCTTCAGGTAGTCGTCGTAGGAGCCAGACGGGCACCGGATGAAGCGATACCCCTCATCCTGGAAGACCCTTATAGCGTCGGACGTGGTCAACAAGTTCGTGTTGACGCGAACGTAGCGAGGCCTGCGGACAGCTGAGAAAAAATAAGTGTTCAGAAATTATTAGTTTACTTAGAGCATGTTTCACAATCGACAAGTAAGTTCTGAGTAGCTTACTTGGCAGTTCCATTGACATATATTTCTTAAAACAACTGTAAAATGATCTGCCAAATAAGCTACTCAGAACTTACTTGTCGATTGTGAAACAGGCCCTAAGTAAGATAAGTTAACAATTAAAAGACATTCATTAGAAATAATAGTTATAAATAAATTGCATCCTTGCGTAGATCCACAGAACAGAGAAAGTTCTAGATCTCCTCCAAGGGCACGTGGATTGATCGCGGCCCCCTTAACGTTAATGGCTGCAAGGTCGGGTTTTGCTTGCGGCGTCGACACGCCTATTCCGCTTATTAGCTTTAAAGTTGCGAAAAGTAGAGAACCTTTTAGAGAGCGGCCTTCCGCAACTCTACACAATAGTGCGACCGGCGCCACTTGAGGGACTGACTCGTAGGTACTTCTACGTACTAGCTGTCTCAAGTTTGGTGAAGCGCTTGCCTCCTGAAGCCTCTTCCTAGGGGGCGATCGCTACAGATGCCGCCTTTTGACCTTTCAAGATATGGCATAAAAGGTGCTTTTAATCGGTGAGACATTTCCCCCAGGGCAGGTTCTCGGGTAGAAAAATATTAGCGTTTCACCTCCCTCTCTGTGAAGGGTTGACTTTTTACATCTTCGGGCACAAAATAAATGCCACCTCAGAATCAGATCTTGTCACTTTATTGATAATAATGGGACACACAATAGCCTTCTATGCTGGCCTGGGAGCGAACAAATAACGTAGAATAGGCCAGCCCCAACTCATCCCATGGGTGTCGTAAAAGTCGACTAAGGGAGATTGCCCGACGTAGACCAATAAGCACCTTGGGGCACCCGAATGGTGGAGTGAAAACCACCAACAACAGCGTACCCAAGGAGGGTTGGTGTCAGGCAGGCGGCCGGCTGTAAAACCTAAGCCAAAACCTTGGGCAGTATGGATTATAATGTTGTCATTCTAATCACTCTCTCCGTTCATGGGTCTCTCGACATGGTCCCTTCCGTCTCTTTTCTATACATTCATTCATCACTAGCACCTTTACGGTGTGATGGATGATATGAATCAAAAGGGAGTGGATGGCTTGATGACGTCCGACATATGAATGGAAGAGGAAACATACTGCGCCGACCCCAGATAGACTGGGAACAGGGCAGGAAGAAGAAGAATGGGACGTTGCGTCGCAGTTTTGTGTACAAGCACTCTCATCGTTTCATACGAAATAAAATTATGCACATGAATCGCAATACGTTCAACGCAGCGGACGACGCTCAAAACACTTGACGCTCTGATAGCCGGAGCACCCTGCGAGGATAGGAACGTCCACGGCAGCGGGGCTCTCCCTGAAGATGGGGAACCCCCGTAGAGAAACCCTCACAAGGAGTCCTCGATTGCAAGGCTCGAGAACCATTCAATGTTTTCGCCTTCCCCAAAATCCGGTACCTAGATGCTGTAAAGCAGCCGTCGCGGGAAGCCGCTGGATGCGGGTGAGAGGCCTATGCCCAACATGGGAGTCGCTCAGTTAAAATGATGATGGACATGTGCACCCAAATTTAGTAGTCAACAATTAATTCCCGTCAATGGAGAAGGAGGAGCTCGCTAGCGCAGTGGCACAGAGGGCTTGGCCTGCGATTGCGTAAACTAAGCAATTTCGCTAAGGCCGGTCATTGGATGGGTGACCAAAAATTATTATCTCGAGTTAGTTAAAGTCAAATTTACTATCCCGGCTGCATCTGCAGTCGTTAGTACCCACCAACCCGCGCTGGGCCAGCGTGGTGGGTTATGGCCCAATCTCCCTATATTCTTCCATCCATAGGGAAGGCCCGTGCCCCAGCAGTGGGCACATTAAAGGGCTGGTGATGATGGTGATGATGAATGGAGAAGACTCCATCCTGTTGCAATACATTACCTATATACAATAGAATGGTATTTATTAGTTATTTCAATATTAAATAACATAAATACATACAAAAAAAAAAGGCCCATCTCCGAACAGGACATTTTTTCCTTGTAACAGAACTTTTACATGCATGCATGGTAGATAGACTATAGGATTGGTTTATCATATTATTGGTGCAACATAATAGTAACCAGCCCGGCTAGCATGACCACTGAAACACAATATGATATAGCCATTTATCGCTTTGAACTGTCAAAGATCCATAGGTTTTTGACAGTTCAAAGCGATAAATGGCTATATCATTTTGTGTTTCGGTGATCATGCTAGCTGGGCAGGTTTCTGGTTATTAATTGCGGTATAAGAGCAAGGTTGTAATAGGAATTCTGCTGACCATTAGTCATTATATCTTATAGAATAATAATAATAAAGTTATTACAAAGATTTTGGGGTTAGAAAAAAGAATTTCGAAAAATTATGATCTTGAGGCGGGAATCGAACCCGCGTCCGCTGCTATCCGGGCAGGTGCCTGACCGCTCGGCCAATTTTTCTAACATTTATATAATGTTAAAATTAAAATCGAATAGTATAATAAAGTTATGTTATTCATTATTGTGAAATAAAAAAATATATAGTATTAAATAAGTTAGAAGTAACTAACTGGATTTTCATTACTGTTTTATACAAATTAATAACAAATTATGATTTCTTGTATTTTAATATTCAGAGGAATTGATTATCTTTAAGCATTACAGTATTATTTTCGTTTGAGATATAAGTGCAGACATACAAGTCATAAATACAGTCATTCAATTATATAAATTTTAGTTTTTAGTATTATAGAATAATACCTTCATAATGAAACAATAACCACTTAAATGTTATAAATTTATTTTTATCTATCTTTAGTAAGCATTGCACATCATGACAAATTCATAAAACACTTGTGAAATCTTCATACACTGATCTATAAACTATAAACTCAAAATTATCCATGGAATGCATGTACAGCAGTATCAATCTTGTTTTAAGTTTAAATTGCTCTTGTCAGCTTCTTTGGCTTTAGAAGGATAAGAATGTTGGTCAACTTCATTACCATGTTCGTCATATTCTTTCTCATGATATGCCTTATAAGCATACAAACAGATGATCATATTAACTACCACAACTGCGGAAATTACCGACCAAGCAGTCACTGTAAAGCTATTTGCTGGATAATACTCTGTTAATATGTGTCTCACTCCAAAGAAGGCCACAAACGGCAGAGTGAACATCCCAATACTATATAAAAAAAGATTAGCTAACACTAAAGTCGCCCTCTTTGTGTGCTCAGGGATCAATGGACCGTTATCAATCTCTGCCATGCTGGATGAAATGAGAATATGATGCAATTACATCTGAAAAAAGAAATAAACGATTACCTTCGGTCCTTAAGTCATCTTGATGATCACTAGTGTACTTCTCAAACTCTGGTTTGTAAGATAATATCGTTTGTTCTGGCTTGCTTTGGCCCGGGAGGCATTTTTTGCCAAAAAGCAATTCTGCTGCTAAAACCTTCGCTAACCATGGATCTAACCGAGACTCTTTCTCTAATATACTACAACTTTCAAATATTTTGTCTAGATCAGCAGCATGCTTTATTGTTTCTGTTATAAGTGCATACAGCACATTCGTTCTCTGTAATGTCAAATATTTCAATTGTAAACCTTTCTGTGATTGACTATGGCAAAATATTAGTGTAGGATTTTTAAATACTTACAAAATGCCTTAGTTTATCGTCGTAAAGTAATGTTTTGACACTACCGCCCTCGGTTGAAACTTTTTTTACTATATTTGCAGCGACTTTGTAATGTCTTGGTACTTTCACGGAATGTTCAAACATTTTACAATGCAGTTATAAAATCATCGATTTCGACATCGTTTACTCAACGTGAATTTTTATTTCTATTTGTGATGTGAGCCAGACACAGACAGATGTCACGAGGTAAACGTCAAACAAAAAGTTGGAGGTTATTTTGTATCTCTCCTTTCAAATATTTTGCCTTTGCATATTTTGCCGTTTAGAACTCTTAACAGGCCCTATTCTTATTATTCTTTAAATAAAATTTATTGATTTTCTTTAAATAAGATCTAACATTTTTGATATGGCTGTCTGGTCAGAGATCTTTTGCTTTTCTGGAATATAATAAAATACGCAAGGACGAGGTATTTACTTAATCCATGATAATACCTACGCATTGTGTGATTTATTCAATAGAGTCATAATCATCATCGCCCTGCCCTTATCCCATCCTATTTGGGGTCGGCGCAGTATGTCCTCTTTTTCCATTCTCTTCTGTCACTCGTCATCTCCTCATTCACATCCATCACCTTCATATCACATCTCACACAATCCATCAATCTTTTCAGTGGTCTTCCTCTACTTCGACATCCATCAACATTCAAGTCCATAACTTTTTTACTCACATTCATGGCATCCCGTCTCATAACATGTCTATACCAAGCTAAACGGCTCCCTTTCATGTTCTGTCACTGGCGCCACTTTCAAACTCCCTCTTACGTACTCATTCCGTATTTTATCCATTTTTGTCACTCCACACATCCATCTCAACATTCTCATCTCTGCCACATGTAATTTTATTTCATCCATCTTTTTCACAGCCCAACATTCCGATCCATACATAACGAGAGGTCAGTAGGCCTATTCCCTAACTTTTTTTTGTTGAAAGTGATGATCACCGAACTATTTACTAATACATTGCTGTTATCACAGGACAAGTGTCACAATAGCATTATAGTAATGTAGTAATGGATAAGTAAATAGGTCGGTGATCATCACTTTCAACTGTCAAAAAAAGTTAAGGAATAGGCCTACAGAGTGCGGGCCAGATAAGTCCACGCGTGGTCAAAATTGGAACTAAAAATTCCTCTGCTATTTTGTTTGTCTGGTACTGGTTCACCGGCAGCTTTGGCAATTTTGAGACATAAAGTTCACATCTTTGTAAATCATTTGCTAAAAATTCAAATTTTATTGTACTTCCGATTTTTATATAATTAATTAACAAAGTTCCATGAAATAATTACGCTGGCAGCATTTGATATACCTACTACCACCTGCAAGTATTTAGATGGTTTATCTCGAATCACGAGATGACGAATATGAATAAAGAGTTATTATTTTTAAAATCTGTTTTATTTTACACTGAAATACATATCTCTTGGTGTAATTTGCATTAATAATAAATCTATATAACATGTTCTAACATTGGTGATACTACCTACGTACTTACTGCCTACCTACGTACTTACTGCTACTTTTAGGAAGCATCTGGGGTGGTCAACAGTACGATAATAATGATAAACTTCTTTTGTTAATTAAAAATAAACAGGGGAAAAAAAAATTAAATTCAGAGAAAATGTTAGAAAAAAAATTAACTTTTAAATAATATATTTCTCATTGCTGCCGGTTTTTGAGTGCCACTTCTGTACCGTCTCTATATTATGAGAAGGTTTATATGATCATCATCATCCTGCCATTATCCCATCCTATGGCGAATGCTATGCTCGATATTGATCGCGATATTTATCGAGCCATATTTTGGTATACTACACATACGATATGGATCGCGTCGGTACGACGGTAAATTTCATTGAGTGCACTTGTATGTTTCGTATTAAAATAAATAAAGCTATGAGTGATGCGCTTATAAGCGCATCCTTTTCCATCGCTGACAGAATGAATAGAGGAGAGTAACTAAAATATACAAACATACATACATAAATCACGCCTATATGCCCTAAGGGATAGGCAGAGGTGAATTAGCACCCACTTATCGCTAATTCAACTAGATCGCAAAAAGTCGCAGTACATTGCTGGTAGTACATTATTGCTAGGTGGTATAAGAGGAACGCTGCTGCCTATTCCTCATCACTGATTTTATCCTTAGTCGCCTTGTACGATACCCACGGGAGTGATTTGGGGATTCTACTCTGCCGTCACCACACGTTGTACGAGTGTACTCAATGTCCGTCGTACTGACGCGTTTCGTATCGTATGTGTAGTATACCAAAATATTACTCTATAAATATTACGACAAATATCGCGATCCATATCGAGCGTGTAGCATTCGCCAATGTCTAGTGCATGTAGCCTTTCTCCACTCTCCTCTGACATATAAAGTACGCTTTATGTGTACCTAACTAAAACCAGTTGATATAATTAAAGTTCTAGTAATCTAGTTTATCTTTAAAATAACATTGTCATTTTAACGAGTTTCATTTTAATCTTAGTTTTATTCATTTAATAATCGTTTTCAGACACGAAAAAATTGGAGCAGTAGGTATTATAGATATAAATAAACTCAGTATTTTAATTACATTACACGCTTGATTTACAAGTAATAGATCCAATATACAATAATAAAGTACCCACTTGGTATGCGGTAGTAAGTACGCAGTACCGAGTAATATTAGGTATTCTACCATTAACTTGGTGTATTGTTATCAAATGACAAGGAAATACCATAAACAATCTGGTATAACCCATAGTTTGTTGCACGTAATCTTTATTTACAATTTTCTAGACGTAGGTAATACACCAGTGAAAAACTTTAAATTGATGAAAGTGAAATAAAAAAATGTAAACTAAATAATTCAAGGTAACTGTGCAAAGAAATAGGAGTTTTTGTTTGTTTGTGTTACGATGTGACAGTTTCTCAAATGGCGATTTGCCTTTTCGTAAATACCAGGAAATGCCTATGATTCAACTTCTGCACTCTCAATAACAATGAGTAATATTTGTTTGTTGGTTTTCTTTTCAGTTGGACACAGTGACTCGATCGTTGTATGGTAAAATAGCCAATTTTTTTTTGAAAAATGCCAAGGTAAATTTGAATTGTGAGAAGGGTACACCAAAATAATGGTTCCTGCACCAAGTTGTCCCGACACCTGGGACTATTGGACATCGTCGCCGTCCGATTATGTGGAGCTCACATGCCTCCTTCCAAACTCTATTTACATTCCTTTGAAAGTAAGCTGGGATGCCACTCTTCACGATGTCAAGGAGGTTAGTAGAGAATGTTGTGAAAATATTCCTAAGCTGTAACATAAAGGAAAATTAACAAGTTTTTATAGTGTTGTTGTTATCACTAACACTTAATCAATTTGTTTCCTATTAAGTTTCTATTACTTATAATCATTTTTAATTCACAGGATATTTGGGACAGAGCCGGGAGCTATCCCCTTTTCGGGAAGCTCCACGAAATGTCAGGCTATATATTCCAATTTGTTAATTCTCTTGCTGCACCTGAAGAAGTAGATGATGAAAATAAACGTCTCCGAGACATAAAACCAGTATGTGGAGTACTCATAATCATCGAGAGATCTGTAAAAAGACCTGGAGAGCAATTATTAAATACACAAATAAGTCATATAATCGGCAAAGGTTAGTACGCACCTAATTTTTATATAAAACTATATAGATGTATCATTATTTAGACTGTTAGTATGGTAAAGCAAATTAAATGAGTGATTGGAAACTCTGCATAAACAGAGTAAATATTCAGTTTATAAATTGTTGACTCTTGAAAGAAATCTAAAATAAAACAACATTTACAGTTACTTGTATGTATTTCGGTGATAAATGGAAATGTTATTAATCTCAGGGTTTTTAACACATTACAACCATATAATCTATGAGACTGCCAAACTTTTTCATACATACATATATAAATCGTGCCTATTTATCTACAAAGGGGTAGGCAGAGGTGACTTAACACCCATGTTTCAGAAACCATTTCATTTTTGTAAATACATAGTATTGCAGACTAACTGCCGCACTCAGAGTCGTTCATTAAATTAGTGATAATGGGTATTTTACAAATTATCATTAAAACATCTAATTGACCGTTCCTCTCAGAGTCGAAAATAATTGATTGATTAGTTATGTGACAATTTTAAGTCAGGTTAGTGCAGTGCGTGTGTAATCCAGTGTTATCGGTAAGTGCGGAATTGCCACATGCAAAAAGCCATTAAACAATATTATTAGTTACACTAGTTTTTATATCATAAAAGTATTTTTTTCCATAAGAATTAGCTACTAATATCTATTTAATATAATATTTACGTAAAAATCCATAATAATAATTTAATTTAATCAAACTTGAACGGTAAATGCTATGAATTTTTAGATTTGGCCACACCGGACCAAAAGTCATTTATTATAAAATTAAAAAGTCAATGTCAACAACAAACAAGAAATAGGTACCTTAAATAATTCCATGGAAATACCAAACAAAAACATATAAATATCAAATTATTTATTTTGTGATCAAAATTGATCAAATAGATATTAAGCTACTGCAAGTGGAGTCAGCCTGGGAAATCATTAACATACAAAAGTCTCAGCGGCACACTCAATATTGGCAAAATCATATAGGAAACGCCATAGAAAAAAGAAGAAAAAGCCACACGAACCCTATCTTCATTGAAATAATTGATTAGTACTGTGATTGTCTTGGTAAGTATTGATGATTTCTTTGTGACATGCATGGGGTTCGATAGTTCCGGGAGTGGAATGACTGAGGAATTTAATTGTAATGCATATGTGCACAGTAATTAGTATTTTCTTATATTGTTTTGTGCTTAGATTATAGAATTGTATTAAAAAGTATCTAATATTTCTTTGCAATTTGCAGTGTGATACAATAACACCATAACCTGTAAAACTACAGAGCTAGGGAGTTAATCTGGAAGTGGTCCATAAAATCCACCACTTTCCCCACTGCAAGGAGCTATCCATAAGCAGTAGAGGAGGTAACAATTATTTTCCACTAATTAAACTTATGAAAGTATAACAATTTATATAAATTATCTGTAATCTATATGTAACCTATTCTTATTATCTTTAATAATTATTATTCAGGCTGCACCTTCAATTATATGTGAAGTGCAGAACTCATTTGATAATGATGGTATTGCGCTGTCCATATAGACAATAATCAAAATAAAACAGTATAAAATATTTGGGACAATGAGTTTGACCTAGACTTTGCTATGGGTACCTATTATATTTCATAAGGTTTTATATAAAATGGCTACTTGTTTAAAAACTTGTTAATATGAATCAAGTTGTTTTTATGTTACTTTAAGGAAAATTGTAAAACTTGGTGCAACTGGCTATTAATGTATATAGTTCAATCATAACATGCAATTAGAAAAATGATTTAAATTAATGATATTATACTTATCTTTTTTTCAGATCACATAGATATATTATCAAACAAATCTAAAGACTGACAAATACACACCAAGTCAATTTTGAATAAATATTTTATTACCCGGAGATTCAAGTTAAAAAGAAATGTGCTGCTGAAATGGAGGAAGAGAGGAGTAAAACTCTTTTGGAAATTTTCAAATTACAGTTCAAGGAATTAAAAAGAAATTGGAACTCAAAATAAAATATTTCTTTTAAATCTACTAGTTTTATTCAAAAAACAAAATAAACCTCACGCAATGAAAATGAATTAGCAGAAAAATAAAGAGATTAGGGTTATAAAAGAATTTCACTATATTATTTTAATTTTACAATTATTAGTTATATTTATTGTGACATTGCTTGATTAAATTTTGCTTTATTCTGTTTGTGTCCTCGTCGGTAAAAGGCAATTTTACAAAGTCTTTCATTGTTCTTGCTTGGATAGACACTTTGGTGACAATTTGTGATACTGACTGTTGACCTAATATTTATCCATATTCCATCACATCACCACCTAGTTTCTGAAATAAATATATAGACAATGACAGATATTGAAAGTACATGCATACATACATAAATCATGCCTATATCCCGAAAGGGTAGGCAAAGGTGAATTAAACACCCACTATTCGCCAATTAAGTTGGTCCCGTGTAATACGTGGCGAGCCTATTGCCATCTATCGAGCACGTAAATCGCAGTATATTGCTAGGTTGTAGAGGATTGCTGCTACCCATTACTCATCGCTGTTTACCTTCAGTTGTCTTGTACGACACCCACGGGAGAAATGGGGATGGTAACAATTATATTCTGCTCTGTCTGAATGTAAAGTAATATTTAACTAACCTGAAAAATCTCAGTTGCTAAATACCGCAATTTTATTACTTCAGGGGCATTGGCAAGCCTGTCCTGTTTCGGTGCTTTTTAAATCAGGTTCCAAACTTGGGAGTAAAGTATTATTTACTGCCTGGAGTGTAAATCTGTACCTTGCATGAAATTCAAGCACATAGTGAAAGTATCAGAATAGTCGCGTAAATAGAATCTAGGTTGTGATTGTCTGAACCTTCTTACGTAATCTGTAAACTCCACAACGTAATTTATTATAAATTATTATTGAAAATATCACTATGAATGCACTGAAATATAATTACAAGTTTTACAACAAAAGATAACCCTACTTTTGAAATGTCAAATAGACGTCACATAAGACCTAAGTAAGGGTCATCGGTTACTCAAAATTTAAGTTTCATTAGCGTCACTATTGACCCATTATCTGACTCTGAGAGGGAATTTTATTTTAAGTTTACTTAAATGTCATTTAATGATCATTAAGTCGACTCTGAGTGCGGCAGTAAGAGTAGCAATGTAAGAGTACATAGCGTTGCATTACATCAACAATATTAGAATTCAGTCTGCCCGTTTTATTTCAAATAATGTAATCCTTGGCTCTAGTTGTAAAAAATATTAATATTGCATTATTTCTCCTTAGGTTTAAACGAATTTGATAGTTTAAGAAGTTCCGAAGTAAATGACTTTCGGAAACACATGCGCCACTTAGCAGAGGAGAGCTTGATGAAGAGATTACAGGGTACATGGCAAGATCGACTGAGATACCAATGCCCACCCAGGCTAGCAGACCAACCAGTACCCACTACACTAAAGAGCCATCTCAACAAAAATAGTTTTATACTTGTCACAAAATTCGCAAATTTAGAGGTATGTTTTCACTATTTTATTTTTATTATTGACACCTCTGTGATTACCTAATATGATTGAAAAATATTTCAAAAACTGTGAATTTAGGATTCTTTCCGCTCTCCACATTGAGAGACATCAATTAATTTTAATGAGTATTTAATATAAACAATGACTATCTAAACTAGACCATAAACGTGGCAAGAATAGTGACTACTTTTGAATTGACATTTTTTTGTATTAAGTACTCATTAACGTTAATAGAGGTCTCCGAGTATGGCTGTACAAAATATTATATTAAAAAATATTATAAAAATATATATTGAGTAATGACTTTCTTCTAATTTCAAATAATCATCATATGTATTAATATGGTATTGTAAAATCATCATATCATTTTATTCATAACTTATTCTAATACAATATAATTCTATAATTAAGTGGTTTGAAACTATGCGAATGTATAGGTTGATCTTCTTGTTATTCATTGATAATATACTAATAAAAAATATGATTATAACTCTATTTCTAATAATTTACAAGCTTTTGCGTTGGTTCAATTTTGAATAGAAATAAAACAGACATTTTAAGAATGTAATTTTTTTTTATTGCAAGTAGGTACTTACTGTGTTTTAATCACTTTTCTAATCATCCACATTCGAATCTTCTTCATTATGTTCTTCATCCACTTCTTCCTGGTCATTTTCACCATCTTCCAGCCATTGTGTCATTAGATCTTTTGCTTCAGTTCTAAAATTTAAAAAAAATATATTATGCTGATTGACCATTAAATTTCAACACAATTATGTGATCTACCTACAATAACTATTATAAAATGCGAAAGTTTATATGCTGCATTTGTTACTCTATTAAGCTTTTGTGGAACACACACAAGCTCGACAGCGCAGTCGCTTAGCGCGCTTGGCCTGCGATTGCGTAAAATAAGCTATGTTCGGTCATTGGATGGGTCATCAAATGTATATTGTCTCGAGTTGCTCCGCTCTTCGGAAAACACGTTAAGCTGTTGGTCCCGGCTACATCTGCAGTCGTTAATACTCGCCAATCCGCACTAGCCAGTGTGGTGGGTTACGGCCTATTCCCCTATATTCTTCCATCGATAGATAGAGAAAACCTGTGCGCTACCAGTGGGGACATTAAAGAGCTGGTGATGATGAAACTCCAGTTACAAGCTCCAAGTAACAAAATAATGCTAAAAGTTGCTACAGTCCGACAAATTGTCGGACTATAACCAGAGTCTAGTGAATGAACATACCTCTCTTCAGGAGTAACAATTCCTTTGTTGATCCTTTTAAGCCATGGAAGTGCCGCAAGCACCTCAACCCTGGTTTCTGCATCCTCTTCCTCTTGAGCAGTTTCGGGACTTTCCAGACCAGAACCACCCATATAGGGACATCCTTTCATCACCAAAGTATCCAAAGCTTTCAACACCTGCGCATAAAACTAATTTTAATTCATTAATTCATGCCATTTTGTAAGGAATATCAGCAGAACAACTGTATTTATAGATAAGGAATGAGGACGCAATAGAAAGTCTGAAAGAAGCGCCATTGACAGAAAAGTTAAAAGGGAGTCGTTTAGCTTAATATGGACATGTTATGAGACGGGATGCCATGAATGCTCCTAAAACCCTTATGCACATACATGTTGATGGATGTCGAATTAGAGGAAGAGAAGAAGGAAAGATGGATGGATTGTGTGTGGTATAATTTGGAGGTTATGGGGTGTGGATAAGGAGATGACGAGGGACAGAAGAGAGTGGAGAAAGAGGACATGCTGCGCCGATCCCAAATAGGATGGGATAAGAACAGGGTGATGATCATTAGAAGAACATAACTTACCCTTAGTTTTTTCACTTGTCCCAATGTGCCAACTTTGCAATTCCTCAGGTTGACATACTGCAATTTTGTCAGCCCCTCCACGAATCCATTGAGCGACTTGATGGGATTATTTCTCACATGGAGTATTCTCAAGTTGACCAACCTCTCTAATCCAACCAAGGAAGTTATCTTATTTCCAGCCAGATACAGACTGTCCAAATTAGGGAAGTCCAAGTCCTCTATATCCCGTATGATGTTGTATCGGAAATCGAGTACTTTCACGTTCGGCATTCGATTGGTGAAGCAGATTTTATTTATCTGGTTGTAACCTACTTCCAAGGTGCACAGCTCAGGTTGGTAGACGTCGTGCACAGTGGTCAATTTGTTGTTATTCATGATGATCACTTGGAGGTACTGCATTTTCTTCAACGCCGCTGAATGTAACTCGTTTTTGTCAGCGTGTATTAGGAGCAGAAACGGTAGTTCTGCAAGAACCTGGAGCGCCTCCAGATCCAGACGGTTGTCGGATACGTTGACGTATTGCAGGTGTTTAAACCCTTTGATTCCTGTCAAATCTGTCAGTTTCATTCCCGTCAATGTCGCTTTTAGGTACGCGTATCTGAAACAGGTGTTATAGTAAAATATTATTGAAGTTACTTACGGCTCTTTCATGCTCGCGTGGGAGGTAAAAAATGACGTAGATAAACGCTAGCCCCAACCCAGCCCAGGGGTGTAGTAAAAATGAACTAAGGAAGATTGCCTGGTCTGACCAATCAGCATCTTAGGCCACCTGAATGGTGGAAGGCAAACCTCCAACAACAGCAGACCCAAAGAGAGTTGGTATCAGACAGGCGGCTGGCTGTAAAACCTAAGTCAAAACCTGGAGCAGAATCGGAATTGGATTGGAATGTTGCTATTCCAATCACTATCCGTTTAGCGGTCTCTCGCAATGCTCCTTTCCATCTCTTTTCTATACATTCATTCATCACTAGCCGTTCAAGTGTGTGAATAAAGAGAGTAGATGACTTGATGTTATCTGAAATATACTGCACGGAACCCAAATAAACTGGGAACAGGGCATCATCACATGCACTTTAATGTCCCCACTGGTGAGACACGGGCCTTCCCTATAAATGGAAGAGTATAGGGAAATTGGGCCATAACTCACATCGCCCAGTCGGGTTGGCAGGTATTAACGACTGCAGATGCAGCTGGGACCAACAGCTTAACGCGCTTTCCCAAGCACGGGGGAACTCGAAATAATAAATCTTTGGTCACCCAACCAATGACAGGCCTTAGCGATCATTGCTTAGTTTACACAATCGCAGCTAATTAAATTTTTCTTCTTACCCTTAAGTACTTCTTCCTGCACTGCAGCTACTTAAAAATACATTTACCACGTCATATTTGTAGCTTACCCATCCCCTGCACCAGTTTTGCCTAGTAAACTCAGTCTCACGCCCACTTCTTCTCTGTGAAGTACTCTCACGGGGTAAGAGATCTTCTCTTCTTCAACGTTACCTTCACCAGCAAACTGCCCACCTTCCCCTACTTGCTCTTCCCCCTCTAGCTCAATGTCACTAAGCGACTTTTCCACCGTGTCGCCTAAATTAAAATGTGATTTTAGCATTTTCACGTATTGATTCTACTTCTTCTTTTATGAATGGCAACGTGCTGTCGTACCACGTATTTATTTACCGTATTGTTTTTGGGAAATTCGCCGTCTCTTTGACAACTGTATGACAGTTTTATATTTTGGAAAAGTGAAAAAAGAATTTATGATTCGAATCGGACCTACTTTGTTTATGGAGTTGTTGCAAAATATAATATCTACACAGACTTGTTAATAATAATCACAGATGTAAATTAAAACAAGATATACCTAGGTAATCATAATATGAATGGAGAATGGGCCAAACAGAACCCACAACGCGCAACGCTGGCTAAAGTGTGGATTGGTGGGCATTAACAACTGTAGATGCAGCCGTTACCAACGGTTTAACGTACCTTCCGAAGCACGGAGGAACTCGAAATTATAAATTTTTGGTCACCCATCCAATGACATTGCTTAGTTTACGCAATCGCAGGCCAAGCGCGCTATGTCACTGCGCTAGCGAGCTCCTGAACTGGGTCCTGCCTCAGCGTATCACCCATCCAATGACCAGCCTTAGCGAACATTGCTTGGTTAACACAATAGCCAGCCAACCGCGCTACGCCACTGCGCTAGCGAGCATCTCAACTACCTAGGTCATGCCTCAGCGTCACTCCGAAAAAAAAAGTCATGCCTCAGCGTTACTCCGAAAAAAAAAGTCATGCCTCATCGTAATGCCACAGTGCTGACGTGTCCTGTCTCTTTGCAGTTCTCGTGCTCGCTCTGCGTGCCAATCACTCGCACGCCCCACGAGCACATCGACATAATCCTGCGCAGGCAGGCCACCTCGCTCAACATGCGAATCGAGCACTCGTCCAACTACGTGCTCAAAGTGTGCGGCCGCGAGGAGTACCTCTTTGGGGACTACCCGCTGATACAGTTCCAGTACATTCAGGAGATGCTCTCCCGGGATCTGGTGCCTCAGGTCATGACCATCAGCGTCGACAAGCTGCAGCTCTTGTGTGAGTCGGTGTTCGAATAATAAACTTATTACAAATTGACAATTCTTCTGTAAATCTTAATACAACAAACTTCACACAACTTCACTACTGCACTATACCTGTTAATTTAAATAAAGTAGGTACCTAGCATACATAAGTAAAAATAATGTTTTTACTTATGTATGCTAGGCCTTTGACGGCCGCCTTGGTCGAATGCTCAGATTGCTGGGTATTGGCCAAGAGGTCCCGGATTCGAATCCTGGTAGGGGCAAACTCTGTAATGACCACAAATGTTTGTTTCCGAGTTATGGTTGTGTATATGTTTATGTAGTATATTTTCAACATTTATATACATCATTATATTAAAAATATGTCCGTTATCTAGTATCCATAACACAAGTGCTTAGGCTACTTACTTTGGGCTAGATGATAGGTGTGAGTGTAAAAAAAAACCTACCTAACGTACCTACCGATCTCTTTGAAGTCGGTGCCAAGCCAAATAGGTAGTACATTAGTATTACCTGCGCCCTCGCAATATCACATTTACTGTTCACACTATTCCTCAAATGTGACCGAACGCGAATGGCCATTGCGTTGGCATGTACAATGGCCCAATCAGTGGGCTAAGTACGGAAAAGGCGAAGCTAAAAAAATTACTAAACTAGTCCAAAGATGGGGCTCGAAGCGCTTGTGTTATGAAACAAGATGTCGAACAAATAAACATAGTAATTAGTAATTACAATTATTGCACATTTATGTTGTTAGAAATAGTTATTTGTTGTACGTGAGTGCAAAGTTGTTTTTTAACCGCGTGCTCAATTTTGATGACCGAGCTAGCGAAGGATTCTAAAATTGAATCACGAGCGTAGCGAGTGATTCAAAAATTAGAATCCTGAGCGATAGCGAGGGAATCAAAAGAGCACAAGGTGAAAAATCTTTGCACTCGAGTGCAACACGTAACTTTTCATCCCCCCCAACGAGGAAATTGCAAAATACAAAAAAATACAATCACAACAGTTTCTGTTTTCACCCAGAAACTTCCACAACACCCTCCCATTAACCCAAACACACTCTTAACACCCACCCAGAAACACCCACAACATTCACACCCATCCACTCAGACACACCCAAAAAACACCCATTCACCCAGAAACACCCACAAAACACCCATTCAACCAGAAAAACCCACAAAACACCCATTCACCCAGAAACACCCACAAAACACCCATTTACCCAGAAACACCCAAAAAACACCCATTCACCCAGAAACACACACAAAACACTCATTCACCCAGAAACACCCACAAAACACCCATTCACTCAGAAACACCCACAAAACACCCATTCACCCAGAAACACCCACAAAACACCCATTCACCCAGAAACACCCACAAAACACCCAGAAACACCTACAAAACACCCAATCACACCCATAAACACTCAATCACCCAGAAACACCCACAAAACACCTAATCACACCCAAAAAAACCCAATCACCTAGAAACACCCACAAAACACCCATTCGACCCAGAAACACCCACAAAACACCGATTAACCCAGAAACACCCACAAAACACCCATTCACCCAGAAACACCTACAAAACACCCAATCACACCCAAAAAACACTCAATCACCCAGAAACACCCACAAAACACCTAATCACACCCAAAAAAAACAATCACCCAGAAACACCCACAATACTCACCCATCCATTAAGACACACCCACAAAAACCCATTCACCCAGACACACCAACAAAACACCCATTCACCTAGACACACCCTCAAAACACCCATTCACCCAGACACACCTCCAACAGCCACCCATCCACCCAGCCACACCCGCAACATTCATCCAGACACACCTGTAAGTCCCTAATAAAAATTACCGTCCCTAATGGAGTTCCGAGACGGTCAATCAGCTTGAGTCAAGCACGTTGATTTTCTGTATGTTTTTGTTCCGTTGCTAGCGTAAACAAATCAAACAGACCTAAAAAGCTTTTTAAATGCTTGACTCAAGCATCCAGCAAGCGTTGTAGACGATCAAAATGTTTAAAGCAAGATTGACGCCAAGCTGATTGACCATCACGGAACTCCTATGTTTTAACAAATTTATGACGTGAAAAGAAAATGGCGCGCGCAAAGCAAATTACAAAAAAAGTACACCAAGAAGGTTCCGAGTCTGAGTTTTTAACAAATTAAAATAGGTTGCATGACAATTTCGGCACCATGGAGGTAGAAATAAATATGTATAATGATGTTTTGAATTCACAAACTCATTGCACACGATGTTCTAAATTCAAATTTACTTTAACCTCTAGAGGATAAAAACGGCTTTTGCACTCGGATATCGAAGAGCAAAAACGCTTTTTCCGAGATGGTGGGATGAAAAATATTTTTACCGGGATTTTTACAACACTGGTTTACATTTATCGTTTCATTTCTTATTGAGCATTATGTAAATGTCGGTAAAATTACTACAAAGAACAAAGAAATTACTTTTTTGGTCAGAATAAATCCAAAAAATCTTGGTGCCGGAATCAAACCCGCGTCCTCCGCAATCCGGCGGCTGTCTATACCGTTCGGCAATTTTTCCGATTTCTTTTTCATTGTACGGTCAACGGCCCTTCTGACTAGCCAAAACTGTCAAATTTCTTCAACCGATTGTCAACCTTAACTTGTTTGTAGTAAATCACAGAGTCGATTGAAATAATCGATCGTTTGAAACTGTACTGATTACCACCTTGATGTTTCAGCGGAAACGCAACGCTATCGCATCTCGGAGAGGGACAGACTGCAATCTGAGCATTCAAACGAGTCTTCGTGGAATATCGATAGGAACTATTCGTGTATAGTGCACAGTGTTGGCGGGTTGAACGTAGATCCCGGTCGAGTAGTGGAGGTGAGCAATTATATAATTATGTATCGATCAATATAAAACTCTCCTAAGTATATTTAGTGTTATATGTAGTTATCGTAAATATTCTGTTATTTTTGTACTTCTACCACTCGAAAAAATAAAGACTGTTATTAGCTCTTTGTATTTGGTTTAAAAAATATCTATATTGATTATAGGGATTTGTGTACCTTTAGTTAAGAAATCCCTTGCGACTATGCTCAGGGGAATCGACAAACAGTCTCAATCATCCCAATTTGTCCGGCACTAGTGATAGAGCCATCGGGCATCATCCCAATTTGTCTGGCACTAGTGATAAATACATCGGCATCATCCCAATTTGCCTAACACTAGTGATAAATCCATCGACATCTTCCCAAACACAGTCTCTCACGCGGCCAGTCCCAAGTCAAACCCGCGTTTGTTTGCAGGTTATATGCCAGGCGGGCATATTCCACGGGGGCAAAGCCCTGTGCGAGGCGCAGAAGACGCACGCGGCGCCCGTCTCCAGCAAGGGGGTGGCGCAGTGGGACCAAGAGCTCAAGTTCCCCATCAAGGTGTTCAATCTGCCTAGGATGGCGCGCGTCTGCTTCGGCATCTATGAAGTTATCAAAGTGAAGAGCAAGAAACGTGGCAAGGACTCTAACAAGGTGAGCGCTGATGGTTCGCTCCCAAAGAGCGTCCATATGGCCACCCAGGGGTCCACGGAAGACTCGACGGGGGTCCATGGGATACTAAACGGGGGACCACGGGAGACTCGATAGGGGTTCACGAGAGACTCGACGGGGGTCCACGGTAGACTCGATGTGTCTTTTGGACGTTTAGTGTTCGAAAATTTTCAACAGTGATCAGCCTTAGTTAACCTATCATCTTGCCCAATGTAAGCAAGCATACCCTGTTGAATTTTTGCTATAAGAGGGTGTGAAATCTTCTAGAAGGCGTGTGTATTTGTTCCATTTGTTCAAACTCTCCACTCTATCCATAGGACTCGATAAACAAACTGGCGTGGGCGAACACCATGGTCTTCGACTACAAAAACCAACTGCCCACGGAAGGCGTGTCGCTATTCATGTCGACGCACGTCGCTGACGAAACGCAAGGGGACGATCAGCTACTGCACCCTCTGGGGACTGTTCTGTCGAACCCTAATACTGACTCCTCTGCGGCGCTTCAGGTGCAGTTCTCTAGGTGAGTCTTAAGTCAAGAGTAAGGCTGCGTTTCCACAGAAACGCAGCCTTACTCTTGACCACAAAGTTTTACAAAATTGACCAATATATCATTGGTGCGGTGCGGATACGACATGTCTGATTTGAGCAATATCATTGGTCAATTTTTATAAGTCTCTGCTCAGCTCCGCTTCTATGGACACGCAGCCTTAAGCAGGCCTTAAACGCTGTGGAGTACCTGATAGTACCGTTTAACTTTACTTAAGAGGGTATGTCGCACAACTGTGCATTTTTTTATTATTATTAGTATTATTTTTTTTATTTATTCATCTCACCACAAACAACATTACAATAAGAATACATGTGAAATCCTTCTTATTGTAATGATGTTTGTAGTGAGGTGAATAAATAAAAAAATAGATGGTGTATGGTTTATTTGCACTTTGCCAACTAAATTTACCTGTAAGTGAGTAATTTCGGAAGTGAATGGAGAAATGAGAAAGGGATGAACTAGGTGGGTCTTTCATAATCAAATTGAAAGTCTATTAAAAAAAGGCTGGGTCCAGAGTACCCTAAACCGACGGGTATGCATGAAGACATTAATGAGATTGGATGAACCGAAAGAAGTATGTAAGGATTGTGGAAAGAACTGATCTCTGCCTACCCATGTGGGAGAAAGGCGTGATGTATGTATGTAATAAAAGAATAAGCATGTTAAGCTTATATTCATCATCATCACCAGCCTATTAATGTCCCCACTGCTAGGGCACATACAATTGTATTATAATTTTGATTTTTATTTCAACATTATATAAACAAAACGTCTTGGTCGCTTGGTTGGCCGAGTGGTATAGGCGTCTGCCCGGAATGCGGAGGACGCGGGTCCGATTCCCGCATCAAGACTTTATTTTTTCTAACTTTTTCTTCATACATACATAAATCACGCTAATATCCCCGAAGGGGTCGGCAGAGGTGAACTAGCACCCACGTTTCGCCAACTATGTCAAGTCCCATGTGGCGAGCCTATTGCCATTTATTGGGTACAAAAGTCGCAGTACATTGCTAGGCGGTATAAGAAGAACATACATACATACATACATAAATCACGCCTATATCCCCGAAGGGGTAGGCAGAGGTGAACTAGCACCCACGTTTTGCCAATTATGTTAGGTCCCATGTAATAGGTGGCGAGCCTATTGCCATTTATCGGGCACAAAAGTCGCAGTACATTGCTATTGCTTGGTGGTATAAGAGGAACGCTGCTGCCCATTCTTCATCATTGAATTATCCTTAGTCGCCTTGTACGACACCCACGGGAGAGATTTGGGGTGGTGACAATTGTATTCTCCTCTGCCGTCACCACACGGCACTCGTCACGTCATAAGAAGAACGCTGCTGCTTTTAATTGTATTATTATAATCAGCACGTTGCTTCCGTTTTCAGCTACGACAGCCAACTGCCCATCCTGTTTCCGAAGCAGGAGATAGTGAGGGCCTACGCGGACAGCATAGAACAGGTGGCGCCAGACGCCGTGGCCCGACTCGGCCGGGACTTTGAGAAGCTCAGGGCGGACGCGGAAAGAGACCCCATGTATGAGATGCACGAGCAGGACAAGAAGAACATGTGGGCGCTCAGGTCAGTACTGGATCACATAACCGTTTCATTTAAATCTTAAATGAGTTGTTTTCAAAAATCGTTTAGTTCCCTTTCCGTCTCCGCCGGAACAACGTCTACGAGATATTGCTTTAAGGCAGAGATTGTTGTAAGTGGAACACGACACAAGCGAGTGTATTGGCAACTGCCTTTCCTATATGTTAAGGCACACTTAAAACATGTAACTACCCAAACCATCTTCCCCTCATAAGTTACTTTTACATGATAAGCAGAATAACTATTGTAAAATATTTAAAATTTCACTAACACAGATTCATAGAAGCATTTATTTAACGGTATTATTTATGATGTGAACTATCTAGTCCTGCGAGGATAAGGCACCCTTAGAATTAACCCTGTACAAATCATTCTTATGTATTATTTTATTACTTCGTAGTTATATGTATGCTTTTATGGAATCGTGTTATTGTTTGGCCGTGTGGTGACGGCAGAGAAGAATACAATTGTCACCACCCCAAGTCTCTCCCGTGGGTGTCGTACAAGGCGACTAAGGATAAATCAGTGATGAGGAATGGGCAGCAGCGTTCCTCTTATACCATCTAGCTATGTACCTTCTGCGACTTTTGAGCCCGATAAATGGCAATAGGCTCGCCACCTATTACATGGGACCTAACATAACTGGCGAAACGTGGGTGCTAGTTCACCTCTGCCTACCCCTCCGGGGATATAGGCGTGATTTATGTATGTATGTATGTATGTGTTATTGTTATAGATGTTTTGGTATGATTCTAGTTATGTATAGTATCTAATTTAGACATTCAAGAGTGCTTGTTCTCTGAACAGCTCATCTCGCGAGCAATTATTAAAAATGCTATTCGAAGTTTAACGTGCCATGATGTATGATGATGCCATGACGTAATAGCCATGATGACTAACTTTGAAAAACTACACCACATTGTTTTTTACGTACCTACTTATTTCACTTAAAATAAATTAGTGGCATCATCCCCATTATCCCACAGGAACCACTTCCGCATGGAGGCGCCGGAACTACTTCCCCGATTACTGTCGTGCGTGGAGTGGGGGGAGCGCGCCGAGGCGGCCAGCGTGGTCAAGATGCTGGGCGTGTGGCCCACGCTACCTTTGGAGAGTGTGCTCGAGTTGTTGGACTACGCTTATGCGGACGCCGCCGTCAGGAGCTTCGCTGTCAAGTGTCTTGAGAAGATAAGGTATGTGTATACTGCTTGCTAAGAAATCACAACCTACCGTCAAGTGTCTTGAAAAGATAAGCCAGGCAGATATATTTATTGCAAAGAAATCACAACGTAGAGGAAAAATAGGATTAGATACATACATACTTACATAAATCACGCCTATACCCCCGAAGGGGTTGGCAGAGATGAACCAATACCCACGTTTTGCACGTAATCGCTGTACATTGCTAAGTTGCGGAAGAGGAACGCTGGTCATTGCTGTGTTAACCCTCAGTCGCCTTGTACGACACCCGCAGGAGAGATCGATGAACAAAAAGTGATTGGGATGACAACATTCCAATCCATACTGCTCAAGGCTTAGGTTTTACAGCCGGCCGCCTGTCTGACACTATTCTTTATATACTCTTTATTGCACTTGAAAAATACATAATAACTTATAGGTAAACTAACTATAAGTTATTTTAGTTTGCAAGGGCGGACTTATCTCTAAAAGAGATCTCTTCCAGTCAACCCATGAATGATGGTGATATATTATAGTTATGCGGGTAACTAAAAAAATGCAAGGCAAACATAAATATACTTACTTAAGATTAAGCACATAAACACACAAACAATAAATATGATAATAATATACGAATATTATATATATTTAATATATTAATATATTAAATATATAATAATACATATATTCAATATAAATATAAAAATAATACATAAAAATGCATAATAACATATACACATAATTAGGTTAAATATATATGAGATGATAACCCTGCAAATATTATGAGACAACTTTCTTTGGGTATGCTGTTGTGTTTTTCGCTCCCAGACCAGCATGAAAGAACAGGATGATGATGGTGATGATGATGATGATGATGTTTTTTCCCCCACACAGCGACGAAGACATGCTCCTCTACCTCCAGCAACTAGTGCAAGCTCTGAAACACGAGTCGTATCTCATGTGCGACCTCTCCGTGTTTCTGCTGCAGCGCGCATTCAAGAACATGATCATAGGGCACTATCTGTTCTGGCATTTGAGGTTAGTATTCGTGGTATACAGTGGAACCTTTATACGGTTGGAAGGACGTCCGCGCAAGGACGCCATTTTTTTCCCATTTTCATTTACTTGAAAAACAAAAAACAAATCATTGCAACTGAATTTATTATTTCTAGTAACTATAAAAGTGAAAATCTAGCTTTCTTTTCTTGTTCTTCTAATCCCGAACACTAAGCAATGTTTGCTAAGGCCTAATTTTGTTATGGGATTGACTGTCAAAAAGCACTATGTAGTTGAGACAGAGCATATATAGATAAGATTCTACAGCAAGTACTGTAACAGTAAGAGGAGGAGCTCGATAGTGCAGTGGCTTAATGCACACGACGAAAAAATACAATAATATTAAGGAAACTTTTCTTAATATTATTGTTTTTAATTGAAGTGAAGAAGTCTCAAGAATATGGTGGTCCGGGATTAGCTTGAATGAATAAATTATTACTTTTCTCTACTAGGTAGGTCTTGTTGAGGTTTTAGCATAACATATTGTCCCATCATCGCTTGCAGATCGGAGATGCACAGGCCGACAGTCTCGGTTCGGTTCGGGCTGATGCTGGAGGCATATCTTCGCGGCTGCCAGGACCACATCAACAGCTTCATGCGCCAAATCGCCTGCCTAGATAAGCTCAAATGTGAGTAGTTAATACGTACATACATACATAAATCACGTCTATATCCCCGAAGGGGTAGGCAGAGGTGAACTAGCACCCACGTTTCGCCAATTATGTTAGATCCCATGTAATAGGTGGCGAGCCTATTGCCATTTATCGGGCACAAAAGTCGCAGTAGGTAATAGCTAGATGATATAAGAGGAACGCCGCTGCCCATTCCTCATCACTGATTTATCCTTAGTCGCCTTGTACGACACCCACGGGAGAGATTTGGGGTGATGACAATTATATTCTACTCTGCCGTCACCACGCGGCGTTAGTAGATAATAATTATTAATTAACAGCATTATTGTGTTCCGACAATTTGTGATAGGATAGTCAGCCTCTCTGTACTTGAGGGTCCCAGGTGAAGCTCGATTACATGTTTGGCCCTTATCGTCACTTACCATCTGGTGAGATAAAGTTCAAGAGCTCTGGCATATAAAAAAGCTGTGATTTTTCATGTGTGGCTGTGTGAGTGTGTCTGTGAACGGATGCGCGTGCGCATACAAGAGATACTGTATACAACTAAAATTGCCGCACGCTGTATCTGGCGCCAAGAAATCGAGAACTTTATTATTTTTCTTATGTATAAGAGATGTAATATTTTTATCCGATGCATTAGAAGTAGTGACAATAGGGATGATGACACTAACAAAGAATCACTGATATAATGATTTATAATATTTAAGATTCATTAATAGTCACTTGTTATCAGATTATACTTGTGACTGATATTCATTTAATGAAACTAAAAGTACAAAACTTAGCAATCCGCCATATTTTTTAAAACGCCGCGTGACGTCTATTTAGTTATCTCCATTTTGACATTTGTTTTGCCAATTAAATTCACTAGGTTTTATATAGAAACTGGCCTTTTTACGGAATAGTGACGTCACACAGACGCCATTGCTGTTTTGGCGGAAATTTTAAATTACATTATTCAAAACATATTCTTTCTATTAAAATCGAAAGTTTTTACAAAAATATAATTTATTTTGGGTAAAGTAGACACGTAAGAAAAACATGGTGTAGTTTTTCAAACTTAGTCATCATGCCTATTGTTTTCTGCTCAGCCGTCACCACACGGCTTACATATATTTAGTAACAAATAATAATATACAATTAATGAGTATTGGTGAAAGTATTTTTTTTTGGTTTGGTTTAGGGGCGAGCAAGTGCATCCGTAAGAAGAAGGAGATATCGAAGGCCCGCGCCGCTCTGCAGCAGCATCTGCAGGAGCCCCACTGCATGGAGACGCTCTCCGACTTCGTCTCGCCACTCAACCCTAGCTACGTCTGCAAGAAGATCAAGTGAGTCCTTTTGTATGAGTAGGTGGAGACTGGAGACAGGGCAGTGGACTTACGGCGGGTCCCAATTATCTATCTACAGTTAAAAGTAAGCTTACTAAAGTTTAGTTGCCTGGCGTTTTTTGTTATATTACTATAAATAAGAGAAGTTGCTAAGCAACTAAGCTGTAGTACGTCTATCTTCAACTGTTGTTAGAATATTGGGACCCGTCGTAAGAGCATCTTAGAGGAGAAAAGAGGAGCAGAGACAAGTTTTCCGTTGATTAGGGGTACATTGCTCTATGCAATCTATGAGGGCATATTTCATATCATTCTGAGCGAAACGATTTCTGGGGAAGCCATAATGATGCCTCGACTTAGGTTCCTGCCGCGATCTTAACATTTTTTATAATAATGTAATCTATATCAATATTATAAAGCTGAAGAGTTTGTTTGTTTGTATGGTTGGTTGGTTAAATGCTAATCTCAGAAACCACTGGTTCAACTTGAAAAATTATTTTTGTGTTAGATGGTCAATTAATTGAGGAAGGCTATATATAGGCTATATAACGCGAGCCAAGCCACGGGCGACCACTCGTTAAATAATAATCTTATGATGTGTCCGAGTTACGCTTGGTGTTCAACCGTTCCGTTTATGCTTAAACAGGCCGGAGAGGTGCAGAGTGATGGACAGCAAGATGCGGCCGCTGATGGTGGACTTTGAGAACGTGGACCCGAACGGGTCCGACATCCGCATCATCCTGAAGATGGGCGACGACCTCAGGCAGGACATGTTCACGCTGCAGATGCTGCGGATCATGGACCGCCTGTGGAAGAGCCACGGCTACGACTTTGGGTCAGTATATCGCCCAAGTTGCAAACGATATGTTTCCATCGGACAAATGTCAATTTATGACAACTACTCTTACGTATAGGTTGTTAGAACGGGAATGAACGCAATTACGTAGGTATTTACCTTTTTTAATGCCTTCAGTCCGCCTGTGACCACGGCCGGTGTAACCCGGCCGAAACCTCAGGCATTAAAAAAGGTAAATGCCTACATAATAGCGTTAATTCCCGTTCTAACCTATATTGATATTGCAACGCAAAAGTTTCAAAAAGATTAACTACTCTTACATTTGACACACGGTCGCCATGGTGTTTTCTCAGTAATTCGTCAGTTTTATTATATTCATTAGTTTCTATTCGTTCGAATAGATTGGTTTGGGAACAAATAACGTTTTGGGAGTTTTGGCTTAGGTTTCTTATGCTAAATGGGATATTGCGCCAAAGTCAAAACTAATCATCCGAATTGCTGAGGGTGCGTGCAGATTATTCGCATCAGCTTCTCCAATTGAAAAATGGCTCTGCTTACAGACTTAGCCCGTACAACTGCATCTCAATGGAGAACGAAGTCGGCATGATTGAGGTGGTGGAAGACGCGGAGACGGTGGCCAACATACAGAAGCAGAGCGCGCCTTTCAATGCCGCGTCCACCATTAACAAGGCTACGTTGCTACGTGAGTATTTCGTGGCAAACTTTTTTTTTAAAGAACTAAGCTGTTGGCCGAGATGCCATATAGGTGAATTTGTACAATTATTTTTAGATCTGAATTACTCTTTGATGGTACCTTATTGTAAAAAAAAATATGAATAAATGCATACATACATACATAAATCACGCCTATATCCCCGAAGGGGTAGGCAGAGGTGAACTAGCACCCACGTTTCGCCAACTATGACTAGTCCCATGTAATAGGTGGCGAGCCTATTGCCATTTATCGGGCACAAAAGTAGCAGTACTATTGCTGATTTGCTAGGTGGTATAAGAGGAACGCTGCTGCCTATTCCTCATCACTGATTTATCCTTATTCGCTTTGTACGACACCCACGGGAGAGATTTGGGGTGGTGACAATTGTATTCTACTCTGCCGTTACCACGCGGCTTTGTGAATAAATGAATATGAATATGATGCCTTTACAGCATCTACCGGGTTTTTTGGGGAAGGCCAAGACCTTGTCCCCTCAAGCCTTGCAGTTGAGCACTCCCTGTGAGGGTATCTCCACAGCAGGCGTCCGGCATCCCTGGACGCCTATAAAATTCTCAACGTCAAACATAGCACAACACTTTTATTTCAATGACTCCGCATAATTGAACGTCAACACGGTTCTTTGTGCATCAAAATAACTTTATACTATTATATAACTTTATACTTTTATGGCGCAAAGTCCACTATGAAACAATTTTTGAATGCTTAAAACAAGAAGCGAAAACGCGCCAATCGCTCGGGTATTATTATTCTCTATAACTATTCTATACACTGACCTCTATTAAACAAGTATCTATTTAACAAGTACGCTGGACTGAAGGTTGTCATCCAAAAAATGAAGTCAATTTGACTATCGCCATCTTGGCGCTGATGGCACTGGTGTCCGAAGGTCAACGTCCACGGAACTAATATTAGAGATGCATTTGTAATGTCAAATAACAACAAACAACAAACGTCAAATTTAGTATCATTGCCGCTCGATGGGGCGCTTCAAATCGGCACAAGAAACATAATGTCATTTTATTATACGTATTCGGTGCCGTGTGGTGACGGCAGAGTAGAATAGAATTGTGACCACCCCAAATCTCTCCCGTGGGTGTCGTACAAGGTCACTAAGGATAAAACAATGAGGAGGAATGGGCAGCAGCGTTCCTCTTAAACCTACCACCAAGCAAAGTACTACGACTTTTGTACCCGATAAATGGTAATATCGCCACCTATTACATGGGACCTAGTATAATTGGCGAAGCGTGGGTGCTAGTACACCTCGGCCTACCCCTTCGGGGGTATAGGCGTGAATTATGTATGTATGTATTCAGTCCAGCGTACTTGTTGTTAAGAGGTTCTATTATACCTCTTTATATTTGATACTCTCTATTACCCTTGCCTTTGTATCATAGCAACGTATTGTTGATATCTATTATTGTCAGTTCTTGTAATATATTTACTAAAAGCAAATCTAAGTTTTTCCATGAAATCCTAATACATTAAAGCTTGTTTAATAGAGGTCAGCGATTCTATATCATTATTATCTATAACACTTGATGTCTCAAATCTGCAGAGTGGCTCAAGAAGCAGACGGAGGACGAGAGCGGCAAGCTGAACGAGGCGGCGTTCAACAAGGCCGTGGAGAAGTTCCGCATGAGCTGCGCCGGGTACAGCGTGGCCACGTACGTCCTGGGCATTGCCGACCGGCACCCGGACAACATCATGGTCAAGAAGACCGGACAGGTCAGTCAGCCAATCAGGGTATTTGACACATACATACATACACAAATCACGCCTATGGCCCCGAAGAGGTAGGCAGAGGTGAACTACAGAGTTGTTTGTTTGGTTGACCGCGCTAATCTCAGGATCTACTGACTCAAATTGAAAAATTCTTTTTGTGTTGGATAGTTCATTTATCGAGGCCGAATATAGGGAAGCCGAGGGCGTCCACTAGTAATATATACTAGCGCCCGCGGCTTCGCTTTCGTTAATGTAGCTTATTGTATTATAGCCTCCAGCCTTCCTCGATAAATGGACTATAGTAGTTCCCGAGATTAGCGCGTTCAACCAAATAAACAAACTCTGCAGCTTTGTAATATTGGTACAGATTACACCATGTAAGAAAAAGTAGATTGTGCAGCTAGGGCATAAAATGAGTCGTTGTAGCCTGAGACGATTTTATCCTCCCGAGCCGTAGGCATGGGTGGATGGAAGTCGAGGGGTACAATGACTTGTTTATGCCAGTGTTTTGCATTCTGCTTTTTACTTCGATTGCGAGTAAATGAAACAAATACTTGAATTTTTTTTAACTGGCAATATTGAGCTAACCCCCGAATACAGAAACGCTACTCAAATTTAAAGTACTGTTTATACAGTTAAGTGGACAATACCTGTCAGAATTATTATGGAAAAACGTCAATTTAAATGTTAAGCAGGACTCAAACTTTGAGTAGCGTTTCTGTATCCTTAAACAGATACAGTTGTAATTTTTTACAACTGTATTTGTGTAAGAAGGAAACGTGGTGTGCCGACTCCGCCTAGAGCGGGATAGGGTTAGGAAGATTAAAAAGACAACTGTATTCGTTTCTCTTTGCAGCTCTTCCACATCGACTTCGGTCACTTCCTGGGCCACTTCAAGCAGAAATACGGGTTCAAACGGGAGCGAGTGCCGTTCGTTCTGACCCACGACTTCATACACGTGATCAACAAGGGGCAGCGGGCGTCAGGGGACAACGACCCCATAGACTTTAAGATATTCCGGGAGTACTGTGAGAAGGTAAGGTTTGATGTATAATGTGGTAGTTGGGTTTTTCTAGCCGATACACAAATGACAAGGAAACAATAGAAATAAATAAAATTAAAATACAGTCGAAACCTGATATAACGACATTGAAGGGACCATATTATAATTCCGTCGTTACTCGATGTATCCGATAGTTGTCTGCCGTGACCTTGCCATTCGGTTGTAATAACCGATCAGTCGTTATATCCAATTTTGACTGTATTGTTGTCTCTCAAATCATATTTACACGTGTTTTGAAACTCCCCAGAAAGTAATAAAACTTGTGTCGGGAAATCCTCACTCTATTTAACCCATTTGATTTAAATTTCTAATGAGGCATGAAAGTATATAATTCAAAGTTCTAAAATAATATAAATAAGAAAAAAATATATTTTTGCCATGTAAGTTAAATAGCGTTAATTAAAATTAATACGTTTAATACATAAATTCGCATTACAAGCATTCGCGAATGTCAGTAGCAGATATTCGCATTCGCGAATGCTCAAATATTTACATTTGTTACATCTTATGTAACTCATTGATAATGTGTATTCATATTTGAAATCTACTTTAAGCATATAACCACCTAATTCATCACTTTCGTCAAGTCTTCGGTAGTATAGTGGTCAGTATCCCCGCCTGTCACGCGGGAGACCGGGGTTCGATTCCCCGCCGGAGAGAACTTTTTGTTTACTGTTTCTATTTTTTTCTGATGTTTATATGATTTTGATATATTTATGAGTACTTTTTTCATCATATATTTAGATTTATACAAAATATAAATAATTATGAATTTTTTTAACGAAATACTTTATTTTAGATCAATGTTTGCATCCTTGTAGATTTAAACCAAACAAAATGTTTTGATAATAATTAAAATAATAGGAACAAGAAATCAAACTACAATTAATTATTTTTAACTTTTTTTTAAATCTAATGCATTTATTTAGGAAAATTACGGTAGAATCTATTGAGAATTTAAATCAAAAGGTTTCATTTTAATCGAAGCATTAGTTGTCTCAAATTTATTAGTAGTTATTTATTGTTGATTTACAAATAATAGTATTATTTTTAAATTATGTGGGCACTATCAGGTACAGTCAGCATCATATATTGAGTGACATAATAATAATGTAAAATCCGTTATTTACCGCCTGTTAGAATTAAACTTTTACCATTATGTTTAAGATTTGTGTCTTTTGGAGAAATCGTAAGAAACAGTAGAGATTTCATATACTATTGACTTTTATAGTCGTATTGACTGTTCATATTTGGCTATCTGCCGCATTTGTGGACGTCAGTGAACGATAATGAGTATTTAGTGTCAAATAATGACAATTCAAATCTAGTCGCTATCCTTGCCGGGTCTAGTTTCAAATTATTTTTTTGACATTAAGTACTCATTAAAGTTAATTGACGTCTCTGAGTGCGCCAGTTAGGTATGCTCAGTTAATTATCACTAAAATTTTAACACAGATGGGGTTGAAAAGTTGAAAGTTTGCATGGACGTCAGTCAGTTTTAAAGCCTTAACTATTCAAGTAGGTACTAATAAAAAAGGAATAGTCTAGTTCACACGATAGAATTCGCGGGCAGAAAGAAGAATTAAACTAGTAATATATTTAGGTATAATTAGGGCCTGGTTCACAATCGGCGGGGAAGTTCTGGGTAGCTTACTTGGCAAATCATTTGACAGTTATTGTATATGTAAATTGAACTGCCAAGTAAGCTATTCAGAACTTACCCGTCGATTGTGAAACAGGCCCTTAGACTGACTTATCTTCTGTTGCGCAGGCATTCAAAATACTCCGGCAGCATGGCCACCTGATCCTATCGCTGTTCTCCATGATGATATCCACCGGTCTCCGGGAGCTGAGCTCTGAGAAAGACTTGCAGTACCTACGCGAGACGCTCGTGAGTCATGTGTCAAGCTTTTACCCTTAATATTATACGTATTTTGTGCCGTGTGGTGACGGCAGAGTAGAATACAATTGTCACCACCCCAAATCTCCGTGGGTGTCGTACAAGGCGACTAAGGATAAATCTGTGATGAGGAATGGACAGCAGCGTTCCTCTTTTACCATCTAGCAATAGTACTGCGACTTTTGTGCCCGATAAATGGCAATAGACTCCCACCTATTACATGGGACATGACATAATTGGCGAAACGTGGGTTTACTATATTAAAACGTTCACTATATTACAAAAATACTTGTTGGGGTTACATTTTTTTTAATATAGTGTTTCTCTTTAAACCACCCCTCAATCTCCAGGTAATGGACCTGTCTGAAGAGAAAGCGATGGAGCACTTCCGCTCGAAGTTCAACGAGGCCATGAAGAACTCGTGGACCACCTCCCTCAACTGGGCCATACACAACTTCGACAAGAACAACTGACACAGACCGGTCGGCCGCCGGCTCAAGCGGCACCCCAAGCGCCAGCCACAGACGCTCTGAGGACTCTATCGCCCACCACTCAAGGTTCAATATGCAATGACAGGAGACCTACTATAATTCTCCGAACGAAACTTTGGAACTGACCCTACTCTAATACATGTTCGGATGCTCAAACGAATAGTTTAATGCTACGATTATACGCGTTACCTTTATCAATGTGAAATATCCGTATTGTAGTACCAATATTTGTTGGCGGTTGTCAACCAACTAAAACGTTTCTACACTTTCAAGTAGGTATACAAATTTTTTAGTTGGTTTCAAGCGTTGGTTCCAACGAAGTTTCGGTCCGATAAAGAATATAGTAGGAAACGCGCGAAATATCGGCCGTAGTTTCCATTTTCGTTGAATTATAGTAGGCTCCCAGGCCCTTACACTGTTTCACAATAGACGGGTAAGTTTTTATTTATTTATGCAACGCAGGGAAGCTCTTGCCCTTCATCTCTGATGGTAAGTGACGATAAGGACCGAAGATGGAATCGAGCTTCACCTGGAACCCTCAACCACAGAGGGGGCTGGCTATCTTAAAAAGTTCCGAATAGCTTACTTGGAAGATCATTCGACGGTTGTCATATGAAATTTAAGTCAATTGAACTGCCAAGTAAACTATCTAGAAGGTACCCGTCAATTGAGAAACAGGGCCCTATGTCTGTTGTCGTTTACCTCGCTGCCATTCTACTGTGGCTCCTAACACGTCGGTGTAACGTTCAAGATTGTTCGCTGCGTAACGCTGCCATTTTAATGTGGCTCTTTACACAATGGTGTAAGGTTGAATTTTTAATTATGGGTCGTTGCGTGTCATTAAATGAGCCTATCGAAACTTAGACTTTGAAGCCTGTTTTTGGTTGCTTAGATCTTGTTCCGTTCACTTAAAGTCTATTGTTGCTTCACAAGATAGCGCTCGCACGCAAAAAAATACTCTGTTACTAATGTAAAAATATCTATTAGGTAATTGGCTGTTTATATTTTACTTATTATGTAATGTAAGGCAGAGGAATTGGGATTAATGTCGGGATGGGTATTGAGAATTGTGTTGGTCCAAAGTCATCGTTGAATGTAGTGTTATCCGTAATTATGATGATTCGTTCGCCGCGGTGAGTTATGCTAAAGAATCTTAACTCCGATATTGTAAGGAGTGCTTTCGTCTTGCAATCTTTTCAAATTTCTCGCCAATGTCTATTCGATTCAGTTTCAAATTGTAAAGGCGACACCTTCCAAGGTACGCGGTCGATGTCTAATTATAATAAGAGGCTAAAGGATCAATGCTGGTTTTGAACGAGACGTGGTTGTCTTAAGACTGATAGTTAACGTCCGTGGGAGACGGCAAACACCGCGGCGTTCGTTAGCTAGGTAATTTCGCTCTTAACGTGTACGCGATTAGGGATATATTGCAGTGTAACCGTTCGCGGTTCAAACGGAGCGCTCCAAGGAATGTGAGGGGACTGTGAAAATATAAAATGCATATTGTCCACAGAATTTTAGTCAGCTATAGTTCCTATTCGTCCGTTTAACTGCATGAGTATTGGGAGAAGTGTGGAGGCGTCGTGTGCAAATGATTTTCAGCCTTAATGCTGTTAATGTAAATCATTGATTCCCAAAGTGGTCAAGGTGGACCCCCCAAATTAAATCGTCACGATTTGTAAGCTGTTAATTGGTGTTTGGAACTGAACCGCAATGCAAAGTTGTATAGTTAGATGTAATCTTCACATTTTGTCCAGTTTTGGAAATATGGTAGAAATTTACGGGTGTCCACCGGAACTAGCAAAATTTCGAAAGTGGTCTATGTGAAAAAAAGATTTTGGGAACCTCTGATGTGAATCATTACGCACGCGGCATAGATGAAATGACTCGTAAACGAGTTGCCGAGTATGGAATGAGCTCAAAGTTTTAGTAATTATACGAAGAAAGCTAGCCAAAGTGCTGGCGCGTTAGTCCTGTTGCAACATTGGTCGTTTGCACATCGAACGAACTACTTATTAGGGTTTTGCACTTAATTAATCTCGATAAATGGTAACCATAGTTAACTTAACGGTACGACGTTTACCAATTTTTGTATTTTTAGTAGTAATAACGCCGGGGATATGAACGTGGCAGTGACTTGAGTACGGTATATGTCCTCTGCGTCCTAACGGCCAATTTTATTAGCTCTAATTCGGAGGTAATGTTCGTTGTATTTGTCCTAACTCGCAACTAAAGGGCTAGTATGAAGCTAAGAAACAATATTCGTTACAGAAACCTATTTCCTGACAATTCTATTCTTATCGGCTATCACTATGAGGACTAGCTTCTGCAGGCCTCTTGTTCTTGTTTCTTTCACACCTTGCTATCGTGCTTAATGAGTGAGAAAGACGGACAGACTAAAACTATCGCATTAGACTTGCAGAGTAACCTCCCCAGAGCAAAAGTTTCGGAAGACAAATCAAATTAGCTTATACTCATACTATAGCCCTACTGAATTGCAAACCCTCGCAAGATATTGTTGTTTCGACATTCGGCATCAGTCATTAATTTGTTTGTTGTGAACATAATTATTGTAACTGAGCTGACTTTCTCTGAAATATTTAAATGTATAGTTTGTTATATTATTAATGGTAAATTTGGTGTGATTTCATAGGAAAATGTATGGTATCTAAGATTGCCCGCTTTTAGCGCGAATGGGAAATGAGTAGCCATTTTGTAAGGCTGGCGGCGGCCATATTGGCTGTGATATACGTAGGTGCGTCGTGCTCGTCAGACGCACAGCTACGGTGAGAATTAAGCGATAGGTTTGGTGGCTCTGATAGAAATCGTTGAGTGTAAGGGTCTTAACGCGACATTTGGACAGGAAAGGATAGGAAAATGTTAATTTGTCTTTATTTACGTACAGGATTAGAATTGCCGAGGACGTCACTAATCCAAAACTGAAACGTTTCTAAAAATTCCAACTTGGGAAATAATCCGCCATAATCCGCAAACCATCTGCGCTTCCTAAACTGTTTTGTTGCTTCCCAATCAGTTGTGACGTCTTATTAATAGAAAAAAAAATTATGATTTCCAATCAATCGAAATAATAATTTGATTTTAATAACTGTTTGTTAGCAATACAAACCTGTTTTCTATTAAAGGCAAAGGCTCTGCTGAATATAATTGTAAAACAACTATTTATGATTGATTAACAAATGTAACAATAATGTATATTTATTGAAACTTACGAAATGTGTGTTTCGTCAAATTAAGTTATCGTAAAACTTAGGTAGGTTCTTAATAGGAAGTGGTGTGTGCAAGTGTGAGGACCGAAAGAGAGGGATGGGTAGGCCGCCGCAGCCGAGCCGCGTAAGGGTGTTACCACGCCAATCGATCGATTTTCGATCGATGTCGCCAATCGACGAATAATTGTAATAGTCGACGTCGACCGATATCTTTTACTTTAACATTTCCGAACCAATCGACCGACGTCGAATAAAAGTATCGACCGACGATCGATCGATTGGTGTTACCACACCCACCCTAACACCAGGCAACTTGATGCTCTCATTTCAGTAGCAGTAAGTAGTCAAGTCGTTATTTCAGCATGTAGTTTTAGGGGACACCAGTTTCATTTACCCGGTTATATATGATTATGTATCTAATATAGACTAAGCAGTATTATATCGTCGTGTCTCTTAGATGCATTGTAATTATATGTTGTAAGCACCTTTGTTTTCTCTCATGTTCAGGCTACCTCACGGTGTCGTGTACTGTACAGAGTTTTGTTTATTTAGACAGTTAGCTATTGTATGATGGTCCTTCGAGCCTGATTTTTTTAATGATATCATTGCGAAATATCTCGCCTACATAAATTATAAGTGTATACTATAGCCAAACACAAATTTAGCACTGGTTTCAAATATACATGGCTCTAGATAAATATATATCAACTAAACGCTTACCCAAGTGTAGGATACGAATAACAATACCTTAAATAATCCTTAAGTTGAGTTTACGTTTGCTCATAAATGCATTTTGCGTAAGCCAATATTTAACTGTTGCCTTTTTTTGATACAGTACTCTATAGAATAGTTTGACATTATATAAAAAAAGATTTAAAAAAAATACACATGCAGACTTATATCAATGATTCTGAATTTAATTTTAAACACGATCAAAATCTTCTATCCAAAATACTCAGGCTTTTCAAACAATTCCTTGGTGGTACAGTCGAGAGCACCGGCTTTTAAACCGTAACGTCTTTGACACAAAAAGCAAAATCGATTGTGAAAACTGGACGATTTCTGGAGACTCTTTTGGTACTTTCGCGGAGAGCAAAAGTGTCCCGGACATATCGTATCCCCATTATACAAAGACAGTGATTGTACTGTACATACATACAACGTATAGTGATTTAATTAAATACATATCTATTAAACAACCAAACAGGAAAACGTATTAAAAAAAAACAAATATAATACAAGCTTTACCCAAATCTGTGAATATTATAATTTGATTTTTATATAAAAAAAACTTTCTAAGAGAATTCGATTAAAGTTTCGCCATAAGGCTTGTATAGCTTTAGCGAGATGGAACTTCAACGTATTTTGTTACAAACGTATCTGTTGCGATGTAACCGATACGCCGGCTTAGATTATGGCTTATTAGACCAATCAATTCGGGTCAGCCACTGCAGTTAGTTCGCGGACATTGACGATGTTTTTAGCACTCACCACTAAAACCACAAAGTTGATGAAAACTAGACGCATTTCAGTTTAGCACGGGATGATGGTAAAACCAAACAAAAATATCGATAACGTATTGATATCGTATTTCACAAACCAAGGAAACATTAATTTGGTGCAAAGGGAAAGATATCAGAAAATTTAAGATCTGAACTTACGTCTTGACATAATTTTCCAATACTCGGTTAACCTCAAACGTTCTAGTTGGTAACAAACACATAATACTAGTACACAATACAGACTAACCGCCATATTCATAATAACAAATCAGTTTCTAAACACTGTTTTAACTAAATAACTGTTCTGTCTCTTTTCGTCACATTGTAAATACAGTTTGACAAAAAGAGACATATCAGTGTTTTAGTTAAAATAGTGTTTTATGAATAAGGGGGTAGGTGTGTGAGGTGTGTAACAAGAAGTACATTTGTAGTATATTTTTAAATATTATTTGTATGTCTCAAGTCTTGGAGGATTAAAAATTATTTGATAATATTCACAGGTTCCACACTGCCAATAGTAATTACTCAACAGACTGATTGTTTGATTGCCTTAGATTAAACAGACTCACTGCCGCACTCAGGGACATCAAATAACGTTAATGAGTACTTAATGTCAAAAAATGACAATTCAAAACTAGTCGCCATTTTTGCCGGGTCTATGGTCTAGATTTAAATGAGATTTTTTGACATTAAGTACTCATTAAAGTTATTTGACGTCCTGAAAATTCCACACGATACCCAAACTGTAAAGATTTTAGTAGTATAAGAAAATTTGAAAATCAATATAGCACTCACATTAATCATAACATTTTTTTTCTGAGCTAAAAAATTCTAACAAAATATGTTGCTCATTTAATACAAGAGAGACGTAACTCAAAGAATATTTTTGAACATTTCGTGTTCTAAATTGATGGCAATAAGACTTACTGCCGCACTCAGAGACGTCAATTAACTTTAATGTGTATTTAATGTCAAAAATTTTCATTTAAATCAAGACCATAGACCCGGCAAGAACAGAGACTAGTTTTGAATTGTCATTTTTTGACATTAAGTACTCATTAACGTTATTTGACGTCTCTGAGCGCGGCAGTTAGTGTTGCAGGAATGCTATTTTGAGTTGTATCTATTTTGTATTTAATTTTAAGGAGCGAATTATTGCAATAGTGAATCGCAATCTTAGCATAGCCAAGCCGCATCTGGCTTTCACAGAGTAACATTTTTAGTCGATTTGATACTTTATGTCGCGAATAGCAACGCTTAAAATGGTGTGGAAAATTTTTACACTGTTGCATGATCTAAAGCGCCATAGACTGTTCTATAGAATTAGTTTATTTAATAGGCCTTGTGTGTACTCTTCTAATTAACCTGTCTCATCGTATACTTCCTAATAGTTTAACGTCCTCGTATCAATATCATTAGAAAATATTTTACCCATGCATCTAGTATTTTAAATATGCTCCGATAAGATAGATATACTAAGACTAAACAAACAGACGAAAATATAGCCACAATATAACTATGATACACATTAATATACCACTGGATGATGTTCATTGTAGTATTTTACTGTTCGCAATATTATCTAAGTCCTAAAGTGTAAACCTTTTATTCTATGAATAACTAGATTTCCAAACTATTTTTTTTTCAATAAATACTATTGTAGTAAAATACATATTATTTAGTCATATAAGCAGGCCTTTACAGATCAACCTATCAGTGTATTCAACTGTTCGTATTTGTATATTAATCATAGAATTGTAACGTCATATATTATACAACACGTTTCATACCTGAGTGACTTTAATCCGTGAGGAAAATTATCGGCATACCAGGTTATTCACATAAATTGTTGTAATTATTACATGAATCTTTGAAAATACCCGAAGGTAGAGTGTATTAGCATAATCGTGCTGCTGATTATTTTAGTGAGTAGTGTGTCTATGTTAGACGATTTGACAGTGTTTTTTACTTGTTTTTGTTCAATATAGTGTCACTGACCAAATATCTAATATGATTTTCCTCCCGGATAAAAAAATCACTTGATGAAACCTACACTTAAAGAAACCTAATGCTGCCTACATTGTTACTGTAACGTATTTTAGAATAACGTAACTGGGATAATTTAAGTTTTGTGTTCAACGCGAATTGAGGGACACCGATTTAAAGATGGTTTCTTGTTAAGGGGATGCATTCTGGTAATTACGCCGCTATTTTGTTGAATTGACATTATTTGTTCGTAGTAACCATGATTAATCTGCACGCAATATTGTTTATTGTTTTAACGTAAATTTCATAACACGTTCTTACTTGTTACGACTCAAATTTCGAATACGCCACCTGTCAAATTATTGTTAAACTTTCAATTGACGTTTTATCAACATGTGACGTTATGCATGAAGTCGATGACGCAAAATTTGACTATTGTGGTGATTGTTATTGATGATATAATGATGGCGTATTCAGATGTACAAAATTTAAGTTAATGACAGTCAATAACACGTCTGGTATTACCTACAAAAATTTTAAAGTGACAATAGATTTGGCACTTTCAGATCAATGCAATTATAAGTTAGAAAATCCATTTGAGAAATTGATCTAATAGTTTTGACTATACCAGTCTTTAACAAAGTGACCACAATATTGTCAATCATTGTTTTATTAGATGGTGGCACGTTAAGATTATATTTAGGTAGAAAATCTATTTGTGAAATTAATCAGGATAGTGTTGACTATACGAGCCCCTATAACAAAGTGACCACAATTGTCAATATTTTGTGTCCTACTCGACCACTGGCAGGACATTGCATATGACGAATGTCACAATATCGTCGTAATAACTAAAAATATGGTGGTGTTCCCCTTGCAAGAGTGCATCCTTTTAAAAGCAAAATGGGATGATTTAATTTTAATAGTTGTTAACCTGACCGAATATGCTTCCTATGTAGTGCTAAATCAATTTGAGGGTAGTTTTACACTTTAGATACAAGAGTTCCGTTTTTGCAATGTAAATAATACGTGGAGGCGCCTTTAGTCCACTAATATGTATAATTTCTTAAGGGTTTTGTTATTTGTTTTATATCGATAAGTTTACGTTTAAGTTCATGATGTACACTATTGGTAACCCGTGGTTGATTACGCCTGACATTATATCGTTTGATAGATATTCAATACGCAAAAATTCAATTAGAGATGTTAATTTTTTGTCCTCAAATGTAAAATACGACGTGACACTCGGAATGAATGAATGGGGATTTGAATTAGTTAATACTGTATTATATTGTCTTATTTGTGTTTATGGTTATGATTGATTATGATGTTTTTTTTTCTTTAATTATTGTTAAGTGTCATGTTTCTTTTTTATGTTTCAAAAATACCCACACTCTTGGTGTACCTCGCGCTTTTCGCTCGTTGTTTCCGTCTCGCTCTGGTGTTGGAAGGAAAGCGAGATAAGAGATGTGACGTCACGCGCTGCACATCAAAGAGCCGCGGTATTTTTGAACAACAGTGCGATTCCAATGAGGCGTATGTATTTGCAAGTAATCTACCAAATAATACTATTATGAATGGAATTAGTGTAGTCATTGTGAATTAGTTTGTAAGATTTATATATAAAAAAGAAAATATGTTAGTCATACTGGTAAATTACTGCATCGCCGTAAAGGGTCATGAGACACTCGAGTCTACATACAATAGTTCCTCTAGCATGTGTCATTTTATTGTGTAATCATACGAGTAACGGAAGTACGAAGGGGTATTCATTTATATATTAATAAAAAAAGTTTACCGATCAATTATTTGCTATCTCACATATGATTTTTTAATAATTTTAATAAATTACATACAATGAAGGTTTGTTTTTTTTTCAACTTCAGTCCTTGTGCATGGATCGGTCAATTTTCCTGCAACAATCATCAATTTCTGAGTGAGTTTATATATATAGATGAGAGCGAGAGAGAGGTGGAGATAAACATTACATTTGGAACCTAGCCTTAAACTAATGATGCGCCGGAGAGGAGTAGTGAATATTTTATTATTCACATGTTCATCATCACCATGATGCAGGCACAGTCCTTCCTTTTGGATAAATATAGGGAGAAAGGGCTGTAACCCACCACGCTCGCCCACTGCGATTTGGTGGGTATTAACGACTCCATATGCAGCCGGGACGGCTTAGCGTGCTTTCTGAAGCACGGAGGAATTCGAGATAATACATTTTTGGTCACCCATCCAATGACCGGCCTTAGCGAACATTGCTTAGTTTATGCAAACGCAGGCCGAGCGGCCCATAACTGCTACGGGCAAATTATCACGCAATGATATTAATAAGTCTATAAATTACTCGTATACCGTTATCTAATGGTAATGGCAATTATCGGTCACATTTTCCGAAAATTAATTAAAATACAACTACATCTTCCTGCCCTATTAAAATTTACTGGTCGGCGCAGTATGTCGCCCTCTTCCATTTACTTCGGTAACCCCCAACCGAATACAGACACGCTACTCAAAGTTTGAGTCCTGCTTAACATTTAAATGTTGTCAAAATTTACGTTTTTCCATACAAATTCTGACGGCAATTGTCCACTTAACTTTAGAAGCAGTGCTTAAAATTTGAGTAGCGTTTCTATATTTAGGGGTAAGACACTATTAAGTCATGCACTGTCTTTTGATTGATACTATCCATCTAGTCCCAACTCAGTCTTGGCAGCCCAAAGAAAAAACAGTGTAAGTAAACAAACAACGTTATCACGCTCAAATAGACGCGCTACGCGGAAATGTAAAGTTTACCGGAGTAGTTGATTAGTAGACCCCGCAGCGGTCGGTCAGTCGCGCGCACCCCGCCTAGTGAACAATGAAAGTCTGGTTCAATTCTAATTGAAAACCGAAGTGTGTCCACCGATAAAATATGACGGGAGGGTCGGAGCATGAGCCTTTGATAACGTCTTCCACTGACAACCAACGGGTCACGTACAGCAATTCTCCTCAGGTGGGTAATTATTGTGAGACATCTACAACTTTTTTTTCGATGTAGTTCTTCTTTCCTCCCTTGTAACTATAGTTAATAGGGTATAAGACGTCCTAAGATATACAACCTTCTTACAGCGTAGGCCACTGATATCATAATATTGCATTAGGTATTAATTATATAGCTAAATGTGTACAATATTTGTTAAAATTTTGTGTACAATTTGAACAAATATTGGTAAACCTTTCCAATAAAAGAATACAATATAGTTAAGAAACAAACAAAAACCACTTATTTATTTCGCATTTTACAGTCGAAGAAGCAAGCAAACGTGTCTTTAGTTTATTTAAAATTAAATATTTTAGGTTTAGTTCAATCTCAAACGTTCTGAGAAAATATTTGGCAGTAATTTTTATTCTAGAAATTGAATTGTCACTATAGGTACCTTTCCAGTGTGATGGGTGATACCTATGAAATAAAAATGTGTGCTTAACTCGATGACGACTAGCCAATATGAATGGGAGAGTGAGTACATCTCTATATTTCGTCAACCCCAGATAAAATGGGAAGTTTATTCCCATTGGGAACACAGTAGAAACTTGATTAGGAGGTCCTTAACAATAAGCATAAGGTCTTATAGTTATGGTAGGTAGCCTATTGAAATTTTTTAGAGCTTTCTCAGTAATTTCAAGTATTTTTCATTACATTGTAATTTTAGTACAAAAATTACAAGTAATGTTCACGTATCTATTCAAAATAATTTACCTGTATACAATCTTATTTTGTTGTTTGTTTACCATTGAATAGATTTTAACGAGCTATTTTTTAAAGAGTTACAGTCCAGTGCCATTGATTGATTAACTGCCGCACTCAGAGATGTCAAATAACTTTAATGAGTACTTAATGTCAAAAAATCTCATTTAAATCTAGACCATAGACCCAGCAAACAGCAACTAGTTTTGAATTGTCATTTTTTTATATTAAGTACTCATTGACGTTTTTTGATGTCTCTGAGTGCGGCAGTGACTCTCTAGTCTCTACCTATTGGGCATTTGGTAAAATAGTTTCCACCATATTGTGAACTTTAGTGATTTGTAACAAGGTTTAAAACTAATAAAAATGGAATCCATTGCCCCACTAAAGGGTTAAGGAGTTGTCGAATTGAAAATTTTCCGCTTAAAAATACTTGTGCTTTCACATTCTACCGTTTTCGTTTGCCGTCGCGTCACAGTGTACGCTAATTATTTATTTGATATGACATGTGCAAAGGAGTCGATTCCTCTATAGGCATGTCGTTGCTTAATTAAGTTAATTATAAATCGTCTCCGATTACCTGTCGGTAGTCTTCGCTGAGTATTTTTTATTGTGGCTTCAATTCAATGATCATTCATTCGAATAATCTCTACGCTACCGACTCTAATAAGAGATCCAACGTGGCCTTCTGGTGTTTCAGAAAGCATGATAATGATTTGGCAATAACATAAAATATAACGATATTGTTGCAATTGCTTACATTTATGTTTAGCCCTGTGGTGAGGGTAGAGCAGAATACAAATTGTCATACCCCCCGTCTCTACCGCGGGTGTCGCACAAGGCGACTAACTTCAGCATTCGGAGACGTCAAATAAAGTTCATCATCATCATTCAGCCGAGAGACGCCCACTGTTGGGCATAGGCCTCCCCCAGGGATCTTCAAACCGGTCGGTCTTGCGCTGCGCGCATCCAGCGGGTTCCCGCGACCTTCAGCAGTTCGTCGGTCCACCTTGTAACGCTGCGTCTCCCAGTGCGTGGCCGCCATTCGATGACCTTTCTGCCCCAACGGCCGTCAGTCCTCCTCGTAATGTGCCCTTCCCACTGCCACTTAAGGTCCGCAATTCTTCGGACTATGTCGATGACTTTAGTTCTCCTGCGAATCTCGTCATTTCTAATATGATCACGCAGGGAACACCGAGCATAGCCCTCTCCATTGCCCTTTGAGTGACTTTGAGCCTTCTTATTGTTAAGTATTGACTTTATGTTCATTGCAACACAAAACGTAGCTGTCACTGTGACATAATTATTAGAGTTATTCGACAATGTGGCCATAACCTAAGAATGTAATTATTGTACTGATTGTAAAATATTAATAAACGCTACACGAATCAAGACCTTGTATCATTTAAATTATAAATACAAAATTGGCGACGAGAGACACCAAATCATGATCGGATCTATAGAATCTTATAAATCCACGACGGATTTCAACACATATATGGAACGGATGGAACACTTATAAGGCCCATTGTAAGCGGCAACGTTTCGGTACCGTAAGTCATCACTGGCAACACACACGTATCGAAGACCTTTGTCTTTAAAATAACGTTAATGAGAACATAATACAAAAAAAAATGTCAATTCAAAACTAATATCTATTCTTGCATACCTACTAATTAAAGTTAGGTACCTAATTATTATTGATGTCTCTGAGAGCGGCTGTAAAACCGCTAGCGTTCCTCCACACCTAGCTATTATACTGCGTACCCGATAGATGGCAATAGGCTCATCAAATCGGATATTAATTGATAAGGTAAGGAACCAAATAACGTGGATAATAATTCAGGCTTCGTGGAGGGATAATTTGGTGTGATTTAAGAATGTATTATTTTTAGGATTCTGATTACCGTGTTATCACCAGTAGTTGTAGTTCACTAGAGTGGAGTATGGAAAAAACTTACTGAGAGGCTTTTAGGCTGGGTGTTTCGTAATTAGTCTAAGCGCGTCTCGGCTTACTAACACAGTAACCGCTACGTTAGGTAATCAGTTAAGCCCTAGTCTAATACCAAGACAATTAAAAAACTTAATTAGGTCGTTGACTTCTGTCCCCGATAAGGCCCCGCCATAACTCGAGCCTACCAGAAAGTATAATTAAATTAAGATAATATGAATTATTTATTATATTAGGGGTTTAAATATCAAAATGCCGTTTTGTATGGAGAATTAAGGGAAAATTCATTTTAACATGCAAACATATTTGCGATTTTTTAGGAACCACAAGTCTAAATTTAATATAATTTTGTGGGTATATTTAGGCAACATTAAGCTCTAAGATACCTAGAGATTTTTTTTATAACGGAGACGGACTGGTGGCCGTCTCCGTGGATCTAGGTGGTGCTTAGGACGAGCTGTTTTTGTAGATTTATTAATAGTGAAAGAAATTAAAATAAGATAAAATTTTATACATAAATATTCTCTATACATAAGTCCTTGAAATGAAGTTTAAAATAAAAAAAGAATAATGGACATAACTATTATTTTAAAGGAATTATACACTACTACTAAATAATGAGAGAACATCGGCAATTTCATACTTTAACCCCTATTATTACAAAATATTACATTAAATTAATTATTACTTTATATGAAGACATCTGTCATATTTTTATTAGTCTCCCGGTGACTAATTATACCTACGCTTGATAAATTCGTAAAAGTAGATTAGTCTAACCTGAAATTATTTATTAGCTGTCGTCATTTAATTGACACATACATACACAATTAAATTACAACTATTTTTTCCCGAAGGGGTAGGCAAACTTGTATTAACACCCACATTTCAACAGCTATGTTAGCCATGTGATTGGGCAGCAGCGTGACCTACCAATATTGCGATCAACGTGCTCGGTAGATGGCAATAAGCTCGGCCATTATTACACGAGTGTAGATCTCTACCTATCCCTTCGGGGTCAAACAGGCCTGATTAATATGTATCGGGTGAAACATGGGCCGGGCGGCGATCTGGTAAAGATCGCGGGTAGCCGCTGGATACGGGCTGCGTAGAATCGCAAGTTTTTAGATGATCTTTAGAACATGGATGTCCCTCAGCTATTAAAACACGTCCAGGATATATAGCGATAATCTGTAGTGTGTTTTATCCATAACTATAGGTCTGGACACAGATATACCTTTTCCAAGATTACTATTTATAGATAAACAATTTTGTGGAGCAAGTCTTTGTAAACCAATTGAATAAATTACGGAGACGTCTATCCACTACAAGTACTAGTCAATTTAATGGCGTGCAGTTGATCCAATCGGCTATTTCCTTCTCTTCTTTAATAGTCAGATAACATTCCTCTGTCTGAGACGTACTTACTATCATAAAATGTAGCTAGATAATACTGTTTTGAAATAGAGCAAAACGAGAAAATATTTACGTAATGTCTGTGTTTGTGTTTTCATGACTCTTTAAATGCCTAGCATTGCAACATATTAAATTAATTTTTATGTAAATTATTGGTGCCGCGTGGTGACGGCAGAGCAAAACACAGATCTTGAGGTAGCAGCGAGGCAACTTAGAAATGTTTCTGCATACATTTTTCATTTTATCAACCATCAAATGCATTGCATAGAAAAAAAACCGGTTTTAAACCCTGGTTCACAATTCCCATACGCTGCTCCTGACTTCCCTCTCTGCCACACTATAGAAACCCTCACGGTCAATCCAGGGAATGCTATGATGATGAGTTTTCGTCTCGTCTTTTAAACTACATATGTGAGAATGTCTTTATTCTTACTGAATCCTACTGTGTGAAAACGTTTGAAGCCCCAAGTGTGATTCGACCAAGCCGGAAGGAATTGGGGGTGGGGCGTATTATTTGTTTCCTGAATGTGATACCTCCGTGTCGACTTACGCGCACGTGACACCGGTAGCCGAGACTAACACCCGAGCTAGCGGAGCCGGTAATTCTGTTCCTTTAATAGTGTGTCTCCTAGATAGTTTACAAGGATAAGAAAAACCTGGCAAAAATATAAACAACAAACAACAGACGCGGAAAGAGACGTGGAACTGTACCTATATTAAAGCATAATTACATACATTATTCACGCCTATATCCCCGAAATCTCTCCCGTGGGTGTCGTACAAGGCGACTAAGGATAAATCAGTGATGAGAAATGGGCAGCAGCGTTCTTCTTATACCACCTAGGCTAGTAATGTACTGCGATTTTGTGTCCGATAAATGGCAATGGGCTCGCCACCTATTACATGGAACTTAATATAATTGGCGAAACGTGGGTGCTAGTTCACCTCTGCCTACCCCTTCGGGGATATAGGCGTCATTTATGTATGTATGTATATCCGCGAAGGGGTAGGCAGAGGTGAAAAGTAAATCATAATTACATAAGTAATAAAATATGGGGTAGAAAGCCACAAGCACAATAGAAAAAAATTAAAACCGAAAAAAGGCCATAACCTTTTTTGGCTCTTTCCTGTAAAGAGTTCCACTTCTTTGAAATTGTCCCATGATTCATCCATTCATCAGTATCACTTGTCATACGAAAAAACGGTAATAATTGAAGGCGAGAAGATTATACATACATAAATCACGCCTATATCCCCGAAGGGGTAGGCAGAGGTGAACTAGCACCCACGTTTCGCCAGTTATGTTAGGTCCCATGTAATAGGTGGCGAGCCATTGCCATTTATCGGGCACAAAAGTCGCAGTAGGTAATAGCTAGATGATATAAGAGGAACGCTGCTGCCCATTCCTCATCACTGATTTATCCTTAGTCGCCTTGTACGACACCCAAGAGAGAGATTTGGGGTGGTGACAATTGTATTCTACTCTGTCGTCACCACACGGCTGAGACGATTATTGAATCTCATATTCTAGGACTAGCAGGCCTGTGTTTCCAAAGCCCGAAGACGTATGTATCCATAATATTATGAAGCTGAAGAGTTTGTTTGTTTGTATGGTTAAACACGCTCATCTCAGGATCTGTAGGCCTATTCGCTAACTTTTTTGACAGTTGAACGTGATCACCGAACTATTTACTTATCCATTACTGTTTTCACAGGACAAGTGTCACAACAGCGTTATAGTAAAGTAGTAATGGATAAGTAAATAGTTCGGTGATCATCACTTTAAACTGTCAAAAAAAGTTAGGGAATAGGCCTACAGGACCCAAATTGATAAATTATTTTTGTGTTGGAAAGTTCATTTATCGAGGAAAGCTATAGGCTAATTATAATTACCGACATTAATGCGAACGAAGCCGCGGGCGACCACTAGTACATAGATATTATATACATATGCGGTTTGCATGTGATCAAGGGTGTCACAATCATGTAAGCCGATATGTGGAGTGTTGGTTCTGCAATGCAAGTACCGTAATACCAGTACGGTGCGATGGGGTGTGAAATGCTTATATGTAGACTGCTAACTTGATAGCCTAACTACTTAAGCAGCCTTATAATTACCGTTTTCAATCAATACTTAGGACTCAACAAGTAGTGGAAGGGGGCCGGCTGTGGGGGTAGGAAAAAGCGGCCTAAAGCGGGTACTCTTCGTGTATGTTTTCATACAGCCAATTGGACAGATGGCGATTTGAATTTTCACATGTCCTCTCAAGGAAGCAGTCAATAAAGTTGACGGGAATAATATCCGTTTTACAAAAAATGTTACCTATGTGCCTTCCCAAGCACAGATGAAGTCGAGATAATATAGTTTTCACCTATCTAATAATCCTCCTAAGAGAACAGATTGCTTAGTTTACTCAATCGCAAATAAAAACAGTGGTCAGAAAATTTTCTCATATCTAATTAGATATTGTACTGATACGGGAATCGAACCCGCGTCCTCTGCAATCTGGGCTGCTGCTTAAACCACTCCCCAGCCAGGACGTTAACGCCCTTCAACGTCCTTCTATGAAGAAGGCCTTACACCCATCAGTATAACAATTGTTTTGAAAAATTTCTGACCTCTGGTTCCCAGCATCATAAATGTTATGTGCGTGTCTTCTCTGTGTCTTAGATGAGTTTGTGTAATTTATGACATATTTTTGTTTGTATGTATACGAATGTTAGAATGGCTCACCAAGCAGCCTGACTCCGCGGTCGAGCGGCGGGGAGACATCGCTGGCTATTCCCAACCGCAACTATGGCTCCATCTCTGGGGGAGTAGAGAAGGTGACTTACACATGGGCGGACGTCAACGCGTTCGCCACCGAGGCCAGGAACCGGAGACGATTCTGGAACTTCTGGAGAGGCAGCTCCGACAGAATGTTCCAGCAGAGGAAACAGCTTTTGAAGAGCGGTAAGTTTCGTAGGCGTAAAGGTTCGGGCAATTTTTTTGGCAATAATAATGCTTGGCGACTGTAATGGATCAATCTGGAGCAATTAAGTGGAGCGATATGGAGCAATCACAATGAATTGCGAATAGTAGTTAAAAGTAATGTTAGGGCGGTCCTCCGGATATCTTTCTATCATAGATTGGTACATACCATCTAAAGTGAATCAACCCCAACTGTATTAGATTACTTTTAGAACTAAAGTTACCAAAACCAGCACATAAAGGAAAAGAAGTGACGTAATTGCGTAGATCTACTTTTTTTTTTTAAATCACAAATATCCTTAGTAAGTTCCAGACATTACAGACACAAAAATGAATAACTTTGACGTTTTTGTAATCTATCCGATACAAAATTGTTATTGTGTTTAAATAACAATTTTGTTTGCAGTAAACGGCGCAGCATACCCAGGGGAGCTTTTGGCTATAATGGGATCTTCTGGGGCGGGCAAGACTACCCTCCTCAACACCCTGACCTTCCACACACCCAGTGGCGTGATGGCAAGCGGCACTAGAGCATTGAATGGGCAGCTGGCAACTCCGGAGGCTTTGACGGCCCTGTCGGCGTATGTGCAGCAGCAAGATCTGTTTATTGGCACGCTGACTGTCAGAGAGCACCTGATATTCCAGGTTAAGTCGCCATTTTTAAAACTATACCTACGACGACACTTATAAAAAACATTTATGTCACACCTGACCATAAAGTGAACTTTTCCGCCCGCATTTCCTGGTCAGGGGGTGACATAATATAATATTTCTAACATCTATAATCTTCTCTTATGCATAAGTACCTACTACACAATTGAATTTTGAATCAATTGGGGTTAGTTTTTCACTTATCAATGGTCTCCGAGCCGTTTGGAGATTAGTTCTTAATCAAATTTTGCGTAGCATTTTGTGTCTGGAAATAATTAGTTATTTTTTGTGACAGGCCCTGGTTCGGATGGATCGCCATATACCATACGCCCAAAGAATGAGACGAGTTCAAGAAGTCATTTCTGAGGTAATACGTTGCAAATAGTATCTATTTTGTGAGTAATTGCAAGGAAAATAAAATAGTATCATTCAATTGGTAGGTAACTTCTTCTTCTTATAATTCTTCCTACCCTTATCCCGCCCTAGGAGAGGTCGGCACAACATTTGTTCTTCCTCTACTCCTCACACTATACTAATATCCTCCTTTACACAATCCATCCATTTCTTCTTTGGTCTTTATCTTCTTCTACGTCCTCCCAGATTCATACCTAAACTAAAATAAATATTAACTACATCTAAAAAGAGATTGGATTGTGCTAATGGTCCCGCATAATTCTTAAAAATAAACATCAATAGCACACACAATAAATACATAGTTTGCAAGGGCGGACTTATCTTTAAAAGAGATCTCTTCCAGTTAACCCAAGAAAGCTAGTATAAATTTAAGCTGTAGTGGAGGTGACTAAAAAATGCGAATAAAATGGAATTAAAACAAACAAATCAATATATACTTTTTTAATTTTTTTTCAATATATAAATACTATAATGTATACATAAATACAATATTTATTTTAATACATACTAAATAAATACAATATAATAAATACAATAAATATTACTTAAATACTGCAAAAAACATGAACTTGCAAACATTAACATCTAGATACTTGTGACAAATACATACATACATAAATCACGCCTATATCCCCGAAGGGGTAGGCAGAGGTGAAACTAGCACCCACGTTTCGCCAATTATGTTAGGTCCCATGTAATAGGTGGCGAGGCTATTGCCATTTATCGGGCATAAAAGTCGCAGTACACTGCTATTGCTAGGTGTTATAATAATACTGTTGTGACAAATAATACTCTTCTTCTTCCTGCCCTGTTCCCAGTCTATCTGGGGTCGGCACAGTATGTTTCCTCTTCCATTCATATGTCAGACGTCATCAAGCCATCCACTCCCTTTTGATTCATATCATCCATCCCACCGTAAAGGTGCTAGTGATGAATGAATGTATAGAAAAGAGACGGAACGGACCATGTCGAGAGACCCATGAACGGAGAGAGTGATTAGAATGACAACATTCCAATCCATACTGCTCAAGGTTTTGGCTTAGGTTTTACAGCCGGCCGCCTGCCTGACACCAACCCTCCTTGGGTACACTGTTGTTGGTGGTTTGCCCTCCACCATTCGGGTGCCCCAAGGTGCTTATTGGTCTACACCGGGCAATCTCCCTTAGTCGACTTTTACGACACCCATGGGATGAGTTGGGGCTGGCCTATTCTACGTTATTTGTTCGCTCCCAGGCCAGCATAGAAGGCGACAAATAATACTGTTTTAATCTATATTTGAAACTGGCGATGGACGGACTAACTTGGATGAAGGTAGGAAGGTTGTTCCACAGATGTGCTGCGCGAAAGGAGAATGAGTGTGGCAGAAAGTTGGTGTTGCCCTTGCTTTGATTAATAATTTTGAAACTAATGAATATCTTCTTTTCAAAATTACAATAAAATCTAAAATAACAAAAACATACGGAACTATTCTCTGCTTCCTCAGTCGATATTTCGGGAAAAAGAATCCCATAGCTTTTTACGTAGATGATCTTTAACGCCAGTGTTTTCTAGCTGGCGTTGTCGAAATGCCAGAACACTGTGATCGGGATCCCGGGGCGACTGAAGGGCATCTCCGGGGGCGAGATGAAGAGGCTGTCTTTCGCCAGCGAGGTGCTCACCGACCCTCCACTCATGTTCTGCGACGAGCCCACTTCAGGCCTCGACTCTTTCATGGCTCAGAACGTCATTCAGGTTAGTAATTTTTTAAGCTAGGGAAAGGATGGGCTATGTATACATGTATAAGTCCCAGCCGTTGGACTTATACATGTACACATTAATTAGCCGTTGAATCAACAACTTACTAAATAGCGCCATTCAACTAGCAGCCTAAATGATATGCAGCAGCCAGCTAGGCAAAAATCTTACTATTTACCGACATGGGTTAGTAAGTTGGTTAGGTTAGGTTAGTACATGAACCAACCACCTACATCAGTAGGTTGACTTGCATTCTTCGAGTGCGAAATTTTCTCATGTGTGCTGCTTAAAAAAAACCTACACTAAATTTAAGAAGTTTTTCAATCGTTTTAACTTGTATCTCCCAGGTATTAAAAGGTCTGGCCCAGAAAGGCAAGACTGTGGTGTGCACAATCCATCAGCCCTCGTCGGAACTCTACGCGATGTTCGACAAGCTGCTCATCATGGCCGATGGACGCGTCGCCTTCCTGGGGTCCCCTGATCAGGCCACTGAATTCTTCAGAGAGTGAGTACAGGAACCCATAACAAGCCTAATTTATTTTAAGGAGTTGTTTGTTGTACCTGTTGTTTCCCTGGAAAACGTCAGTTTAGTACATTTGTATTCAATTAGTTGGAATAGATTGGTCATTTAACTAGAGGGGCTGGTCCTGTGGGGTGGTCTTCTTTTCAGCTTATCACTTTGGTCTCATAAAACCTCAGAAGATGTAACATTGAAAAAATGTGCACGAGCATTACACATTTGAAATAAAACAACTTTTGCGGATAAGACTCGCGTTTAATCCCCCATGACCACGGTCGCAGTAAAGTGATCTAACGTCGGGTAAGTAATAAATATGCCAAACACCTAATTATCGCGAGTTTTATCCGTAAAAGTAGTTTTATTTCAAATATGACTAGAACTATTTACTTTCAGCCTAGGAGCAGCCTGCCCGGCCAACTACAACCCGGCGGACCACTTCATCCAGCTGCTGGCCGGGGTGCCGGGCCGCGAGGAGGCCAACCGCCATACCGTCGACACCGTGTGCACTTCCTTCGCCAAGTCCGAGATCGGCTGCAGGATTGCCGCCGAAGCTGAAAACGCCATCTTCCATGAGGTTTGGGCAAAATTTTGCTAAGATTTTTATCTTAATCTGTATATTTATGAAGAAGGAAGAGAAGAGGTTGCTGCTTAGCAATAAGCTCCTTATTGTTCAGTCTAAGTGATTCCAACTTAAAATTTTATGCGTCTGGTCTCAGTTGAAAATACAATACGGTAACATACATACATACATAAATCACGCTTATATCCCCGAAGGGGTAGGCAGAGGTGAATTAACACCCACATTTCGCCATTTATATTCGGTCCCATCGGGCACATAAATCGCAGTACTTATATTGCTAGGTGGAATGAGAGAAATGCTGCTGCCCATAACGAGTGATATTAATCTGAAAGGACTACACCAATAATGAAGTTACGATTGACAGGATACTAAAGTGTTCATCGACTTGTGATGCTGAGCTTGAGCTTTGAAGAAGACAAAAAAGTACAATGTAAAATTAATCCATAAGGAGTACTATATCAATAATAATTAAGGTGTTTTTGTCTTAGAGCAAAATGTCTGGACTGTGGGCGGAACGGGCGCTGGGCGCGCAAAGGCGGTCACCGTACAAGGCGTCGTGGTGGGCCCAGTTCAGAGCCGTGCTCTGGAGGTCCTGGCTCTCCGTCACCAAGGAGCCGATGCTCATCAAAGTGCGCTTCTTGCAGACTATTGTAAGTTGTTAGTTTTTTATTTATTTAACTTTATTGCACACAAAATAAAAGGAAAAAATGGCGGACCTAATGCCATAAGGCCACTTTTCGTTATCTACCAGTCAATCGGAAAGCTGAGTATGTAAAGTTGGTTTTCTCCTTATATTCTTCCATCCATAGGAAAGGCCAGTGCCGCAGCAGTGGGGCCATTAAAGGTTTACAATCGGAAAACTCCTTAACGAACAGTATCCAAATCATTATTTACGATTGATGCTTATGTCGTTTCCAAGCAGATTTGAAATAATACTTATACAGCATATACATGTCATGGTGATAATGTATGCCCCTGTTCTGAGAGTTTCAGAATTTTCAAGTTGAAAATATTTTTTCTTTATTTCTTTAGATGGTGTCAATTCTGATCGGCGTGATATACTTCGGCCAGCGTCTGGACCAGGACGGTGTCATGAACATCAACGGCGCCATCTTTATGTTTCTCACCAATATGACGTTTCAAAATATATTTGCTGTTATCAATGTTAGTTCTCCATAAATTGTTCCATCCATAGAAAAGGACTGTGAATGCCAATCCATTCTATTTTTAAATCTGGATTTTTAAGAACGGATTTTGATTCAATCCGGATTTTATGGATTAAAATAAAAAAAGCACATAAAATCGAATCAATTAAATTTTTTTTTGTTTTTTCTGGTAGGTATTTGGAATTATTCAAACTATTATAATAGGCAATTGTCACCACCGCAAATCTCTCCCGTGGGTATCGTACAAGGCGACTAAGGATAAATCAGTGATGAGGAATGGGCAGCAGCGTTCCTCTTATACCACCCAGCAATGTACTGCGACTTTTGTGCTCGATAAATGGCAATAGGCTCGCCACCTATTACATGGGACCCAACTAATTGGCGAAACGTGGGTGATTAAATTCACCTCTGCCTACCCCTTCGGGGATATAGGCGTAATTTATGTATGTATGTATGTATTATAATAGGCACGATTTCTTCTTCTCCCTGCCTGTTCCCAGTTTATCTTGCGTAATATGTTTCCCCTTCCATTCATATCGGTTAGACGTCATCAACAGCAAAAAGAACCATGCCATTTTTTGAGACATAAAATGTGACCTCAAAATAGTAAGGCATCGGCCGAGCCATCAAACTCGCTCGTTTCAAGTTTTTTGTTCAAATTTCTTCATATTCAAATAATCGGATTCGATTTTCAAATCCAGATTTGGAGGTCTAGTATAAATGTGCGGATATCCGGATTTTTCCGATTACGGATAGTCCGGATTGCATTCCCAGTGGGGACATTATGTGACTATGTTATCTTTTGTAATAATGTTAACAGGTTTTCTGCGCAGAGCTCCCGATCTTCATCAGAGAACACCACTCGGGGATGTACAGGGCAGACGTGTACTTCCTATCGAAGACCCTGGCCGAAGCGCCGGTTTTCGCGACCATACCGCTCGTCTTTACCACCATAGCGTATTACATGATCGGTCTCAACCCTGCTCCCGAGAGATTCTTCATCGCTTCTGGCCTGGCTGCTCTTATCACTAACGTCGCGACCTCCTTTGGTAAGTGACAGAGCTGTTGGACCACTGCCCCTGACTGAAGGTTTTTCTGATGATTTGAAATACCCAGTGTGGGTTTCCTTCCAATTTATGTTATCAGCTCTTTTTGATGAGTTCCATCTCTTGGGTTTGAGTAATTCATCTTTTAGCAGCCGATCTTTTTCATACAACTTATTTGTTAACATTGTAAAGTATCTAATGAGAGCTCTTTAGACATTTTGATTAGATCAGAGAGTTCATACAAAGTCATTTCTGTAGAATAGTAACATTCCGAATTTCTGACCTATTTGCTCTTTGAAATAAACCTTATAGAATTAACTATTGTATTTGAAATCGAAAGCTTTTATACGGTGTTTGCAATCAAAAGTTATTTGCCTCTAACAATCCCACTATACTAGCATAAAATTATCAAGACAATTTTTCGATAGCAAAGTATGTATTCTTTATTCTGTTAAACATTCTTTCCACAAAGCAAACCACATCGAAAACTCAGACAACCGTGGTCGAAATATAACGAAATGATACGTAACATGATATTTTAGCGGTTAATACAATTAGTGTTATGATACTTGGCGTTAAAATACCAGAAATACCCAACATATGTCGTCTCATATCACGGTTCCGGAAGATATGTTTTGGATCGCTATTGTTGTAAAACGATATCGGGTTAAGTAAGAACGTTGTCAGATTTCTTTTAAACACGCTCTAATTAATAAAACATCAGCAACAGTTAAACAATGCGTAGACATGACAATAAAAATAACTAAATAATAACTAATTTATTATTTTTTGTGCCTAAAACCATACTGTTGAAACATCACAGATAATTGTTATTTTATTTTTATTACATTTAAAATACATACAAAATCATATTTCTAAACATTACATTTTTACAATATAAAACATTAAAAAATATAACATTTAAAAATACAAAAATGCAGTTCCCCATCGATAGCAAGATCAGGGTCCCGGCTACCGGTGTTTTATGGATACAGAGACAGGAACCTCACTATACGTGCCGTGTCCAGAAGTACCGTCTTCTGCATCTGACTCTTGACCCAACCACCTAGCGCGAGCCTCTTAAGATGTTTATTTTATTATTATTGATATAAGGACAATATGTAAATGTTTTGAAAAATGATTAGACTAAGAAGAAGAGATCAAAAATCAGTAATGTATTCTTCTGAAAACCAAATAAAGTCAATTATTAACCAAAAAGCAAACCCAAGCTTAACCAAATGCGCGATCTTTCTAAGAATACAGCTGTTTTAGATGGAAATTCTATTTCTAAATTGCGAACTTAATTAACTTCCTGATAAGTGGCAAAAGATACAACGTTTTTATCAAATTCTCTGACTTCTTTCTCTTTGCGTGTTGTAATATGATTCCATATGATCAAGAGTATTCGAAGATCTACAGATTCTTTTCTTGTGTGCAGGTTATTTGATATCCTGCGCTAGCAGCAGCGTGAGTATGGCTGCGTCTGTGGGTCCACCCATCATCATACCTTTCATGCTGTTCGGAGGATTCTTCCTCAACTCAGGGTAAGCGACCTAAAAAGAATGAGAAGTTACTGAAGAAAGTTAATGACGTTGGTCCCGGCTGCATCTTAAGTCGTTAATACTCTCCACTGCACTGGGCCAAGGTGGTGAGTTATGGCCTATTTTCTCTATATTTTTCCATCCATAGAGAAGGCTTGAGCCCCAGCAGTGGCGACGTCAAACGGACGGCTGGTGATGATGACGATTATTTTGACCACGATGATCGCTGGCTATGGGCCAAGAGGTCCCGGTTTCGAATCCTGGTAGGGTAGTTCTTTATATGTTTAAGTAGTCTAATTAATACAAATGTTCAAATTATTATGTATATTAAAATTTTATCAGTCATCTAGCCTCCATAACACAATTGCTTATACTACTTAATTTGAGCTAGATAGGAGGTGTGGCTGTAAGAAATATTTACTTATTTTAACGATGACACTGCTGTGTCACAGATCTTCTATTCCCTTGGGAGAAGTGTGAAGTGGTGTGTAGTTTGACTGATGCCGTGTCCTCTGTCTCTACGAAGGGTTGGTTGACTGATGCCGTTCAATATTTGTTTGCTTTGCTCGAAGGTCAGTGCCCCCGTATTTGGGCTGGATCTCGTACCTGTCCTGGTTCCGGTACGGCAACGAGGCGCTCCTGGTGAACCAGTGGTCGGGCGTGGAGGCCATCGCGTGCACCAGGGAGAACTTCACCTGCCCGGCGTCCGGCCAGGTCGTGCTGGAGACCTTGAGCTTTTCGGAGGTTGTTTGGACGCCATTTTGTTTTAACTACTTACGCCGTTCTTTTTGGAAAGTTTCGTCTTATGTCATGTGTAAAAAATAAATACGAGTACACATAGGTAGTATAAAAAACTTCACTAGTGTATAAAAAAATCTCTAGTGACAGAAAAGCTATAGCTACTTTCTAAAAGAGAAAGGAGATCGAAGACGCATTCGATTGCGCTGTCTGCGATAACGTAAACTGACCAACGTTTGCCCAGTCCGGTCATTGGATGGGTGACCAAAAATGTATTATCACGAACTCCTCTATGCTTTGAAAAATAGGTTAGCCGTTGGCCCCGGCTGCTTCTGCAATCGTTAAAACCCAAACAACACGCACTGGACTAACGTGCTGGATAATCGTCCATTCTTGCATTCAACCGCTGGTGATGGTGATAATAGTTTTGAATAGAAAGAATAAAACTTTATTGCACATCTTCACAAGTTAATATAACACAATTTATACTGATTTCTTTTTACAGGATGACTTCCAAATGGATGTTGTGAACATGGTGCTCTTATTCCTCGGATTCCGTCTGCTGGCTTACTTCGCGTTGCTTCTCAGAGCGCGTCGTGCTAAGTGAAGCGATCCTCGAAAGACGTATCTAAGTGCATGTGTAACCTGTAACAATTTTTGTCTGTTTATTATTTTGATTTCTATTTGAACACTATATAAATATGCCCAACAGTGGGCGTCTCTCGGCTGAATGATGATGATGATGACTATATAAATGTTAGTTAAAGTCGTCATGAATACAGACACAATAGTATATCAAGGGCGAGAAAACAAAAATTGTCTCAGTTCGCAAGTAGGTACGAGTTGACTTGATAAATGATTATATGCGATTAATAAATATGCGAGCTGATATACGCTATAGTAGTTCAATGTCTGAAGCCTTCTTTTTTATCGCCGAAGGTAAGATCATAGTTTTGTCACTCCCTGACCAGTAAGTGGGATTTTCCGTACGCATAGCGGGCGGAAAAGTCCACTTTATGGTGTGACATAAAACAATTAACTTAAAAGTGAAACCCACCGTTAATAGAACTAGAATCGTATCAAATGAGGATTGTGCTTATATTTATTTTGTTTCCGTTTTCTTCATTATACGTATGAAAATATTTTAGCTTTGGATAATCAATAAATCATTTTACCTTTGTATAATTAAAAAAATACAGTCAACAGCGCGTCAAAGTTTTACCATAGGTATTAGGTACGTCAAATTTTCTCAATCCATTGCGTGCATTCGACACCGTCCACCTTGTGACTCATCGATGACACATGGCGCCCGGGTACCGGGCATCCACATATAAGCTTTTCTCGATTTTCCCGGCCACCGGGGATCAACAGACGAGAGGTTATGTCTAAAATATTTGTTTACTTATGTTAATTATAGGTTGGATATGTTTGACTGTTTCCTACAGTCTGGCGTGCTGTTGGTATAATGTTACCAAATGTATTTTCGAGTAATACCTAATATATTTTTTTTGCATTTTTAAATCTAATTACTACAACAAAGAGTTGTTAGCTGTAAGAGTTTATTTAATATTTTTATCTGATTGTTATTTGTAATAAAATAAAGCAATATTTTCCCTTAACCTGTGTTATTTATTTGTAATTCATGCTTAGCTAGCTAGACAACAAGGGCCAAAATGTGCGCACTACCAAAAAGTAGATACAAAAATAAATCTCCCCTATTTGTACCCCGTAGGGGTAAGCAGAGGTGAATTAACACCTACGATTCGCCAATTATTTACATAATACAATTATAAGCCTGTTGGTCCATGATTATATGCATAAATCACGCCTCGATATCCCCGAAGGGGTAGGCAAGAGTGAATTAACACCCACGTTTTGACAACGATGTAAGGTCCCATGTAACAGTGGGCGGACCTATTGCCATTAATCGGGCGTGTTAATCGCAGTATACCAGGAGACTTTATGGTACTGCAAAAAAATTTGGGATTCGTTCAGACCATCAAACCGAATAAATTTCACCATGGGAGCAACTCCAAATTCACGAAAAAATATCAGCTGTTTCATACAAAATGATAATACCTACTTGACCCAAATGTATGAAACAGCTGTTATTTTTTTCGTGAATTTGGAGTCTGGATGAATGATGGTCTGAACGAATCCCAAAAATTTTTGCAGGGACCAAAAAGCCTCCTGGTATTGCTAGATGGTATAAGAGGAACGCGGCTGCTCATTACTCATCGTTGTAAAAGTCTACTTGTTCGACACCCGCGGGAGAGATGGGGGTGGTGACAATTATTTTCTGTTCTGCCATCATCACACGGCACTGGTGGGTTTACCTTACTGTAATACAAAAATTAATGTTTTCAGTTGTTCTTGACACAAAACAACCTAAAATTTTGTAATAGTTCGTAGCTTACCTACCGAACGCGTAATGGTTTAAGTAATAATCAATAAATAATGAACCTTAATCGTTTAAGCTTGTAATTGGATTGTGATAATGTTTTAACAGGAATTCTTAGGGCCACGTGGGTTTATAAAGGCAGGTATACACGACCCCGTATTTTGTAAGCCGATTTCAGTAGTTATGATAAGATCTACCCGTCACTCTCACACTTTGTTATTATTTTTAATGAGTGAGAGACACATAGGCTAGGCTACTTACATAATACGGGGTCCGGTCTCAGATTTTTGTTACACAAAATTGCATTGTATACAACATGCAACAGAAATAACGCACACCCTAAACACTGCCCATGAACTTAGGGTCGATTTCACCGTCTCTCATATATTAGAAACTGAGTTTAATAAAACTTTGTTTTGATTAATGCAAACTATGTAGTGGAACTCAATTTAGAGCATAAACCGAGTTCAACTTCAACTGATCGCGTTTAATTCTGCGGTGAAATCGGCTTTTAGTCATAAAAAACTACGGTGACATCAAAAAAATAAAATTAATTTTCATTATTTCCATACACATCGCTTCGCTGACTGAACAATCGGTATGGGGAAGAAAGTTACACTATTTTTAACTTGTGCTATCATTAAGTAATAAAGTAATAAAATAAAGCAATGTGGTGACGGCAGTGTGGGTGTCGTACAAGGCGACTAAGGATAAATCAGTGATTAGGCAAGGACAGCAGCGTTCCTCTTATACCACCTAGCAATGTACTGCGACTTTTGTGCCCGATAAATGGCAATAGGCTCGCCACCTGTTACATGGGACTTGACATAGTTGGCGAAACGTGGGTGCTAGTTCACCTGTGCCTACCCCTTCGGGGATATATGCGTGCTTTATGTTTATGTAAGTAGATAATGGTAATGGTAAAACAGGATATAAAATTATTATTCTTGCAGTAGATCCTTATTTTAGATAAACCAAAGTGCAAGCAACACAATTATGTAAGGTGTAATAGTGGAGAGCCTATTGCCATCTATCGCAAGTAAACCGCAGTTTATTGCTAGGTGGTATAAGAAGAACGCTGCTGACCATTACTCGTTACTGTGTTAAGCCCTAGTCGCCCAGTACGACGCCCGCAGGCGAGATTGCGGGAGGCGGGTAGATGTCAATATGTATTCAACTCTGCCGTCATAACATACCGCTGTAGGTATATTTTCTGTGGACGAGATGCCATTTAGTAATTTTATAAAATTTGGGATGGATTTCATCTAATAATAATATAGATGAAATCGATGACCCTGACGATGTCAATCGTAAAATACGAATTTGCTATGCATATATTTGAAAGATTCCTTTTCACACAAATATTTTACAAAGAGATATGGAACTCTGGGTAATTTAAATACATACTCGTAGTTAGATACTCTACGTTCATTCCTGGCGGTTTACTCTCTGGCGTCTTTCTCACGCCACTGCGTGTTAAAATAAGAGCGACAAAGACGCAGACTCGATCGAACAAAATAAACTTCCAGAGTAGCGCCTCTGAACTATTATGACGAGACAGAAGTATGACGTCTGTGTGGTAACAATGACCGTTTTTATATGACTTCTATACGATCGTAATAAAGTCGATATTTATTGGTCATCAAGTGGAAGTTACGGAAGCGGCATTGCCTGTTGACCCGTCACTAGATCAGATTAGGGTTGCCGAAACATTATAAAGCAAAATATTATAATTGTATTTATTAGTAACCTAACATAATTGGCGAAAGCGACCGGCGAGTGCCAGATCCGACTCGCTATGGTTTTACTTGCCCATTACAGATATTGTCTGGATATCAATTAAATATAATTATATTTCAAAAATTTGTGTTTTAAAAATCTGGCTTTCGTGCATATGGATTACGGTCATCTGTATTTTGTGTATTTAGATTTAGTGTGTCTGGAACTCATTCGTCTGGATCTTAAAACGTCGTACAAATGAATAAATGGGCAAATGAAATTCGGAGTTGCGATTATATGGCATACAAAACTTCGGAATTTTAAGAAACGGAATTATGAAAAATTTTCTAAACGTTTTCGGGATTATGATATTCGGAATATTAAAATTCGGGAATAAGATAGGTAACCCGTGGGCTAGCCCGCCTTCAAGCAATGTTAGCCAAGGCAAGGTGACCGAAAATATATCTCGGAGGACTCAAGAAAATATTTTATATGAATTAATTTACGCAATCGCAGCTCAAACGAGTCTCTAGTCACTACGCGTCTTTTTGCAATTAGAGTTAGGCAAATAAATGAGCAAACCTTACAATTGATTTTAAGTTTCTCAACCCTTCTAGGCTAGTGGCCAATCTATGTGAAGGAATAGTATACAAATAAAGTGTGTCCCTCGATAAAGTGCCACAATCCCACAAAGGGGCGAAACTAGGTCATAAATTATCGACAAAAAATATTTAGAAAAATTATTGCAATTTTTCATTAATTATGACGTCACAGTTCCGAAAAAAATGCGAAATGGTAATCTGGCGTTTCCGATAAAAATAAAAACATACTATTTGAAATGTTTAAAATTAATTTTCAAGTAAAATACGCTTTAAATTAGTTAAAATTAAAGTTTCGGAAGGATTTCAAATTTATTGTTACTTTATCAATGTTATCGACTACGACAATTAATGACAATGGAATTGACTCATGACTGACAGACATGATATATATTGAATGCGTGACTGTGACGTCATCGCATGTTTTCTACATTTTATTTTTACCACTGTAATTAATTAAGAAAAAAATGTGAAAAAAATATTTTCGAAGTCAGTATTGGAAAATAAAAAAACTGTATTTTTATTTTGGGGGGTTAGAATTTTTGAAATGTTGTCAGTTCAGGAGCGGTCCTATTCTATTCGCTCGAAAACATTACGCTACTGGACGGGCCCGTAGTCAAGTGGCAATCGTTTCATAACGATAACGTGTCGAAGTTCGTCACGGTCGGCCATATTACTTTGGTATCTACAGCGTCTTAGCTTGCGCCACTAACATAACTAGGAACTTACGCAGACGATTTTGGTCACGTGATTTCACGACGACTTACGTCATATCCCATACATTTTGCTTTATCAAACTTCGTCATTCTTTGTCGGTATGTTACTTTGTCTAGGCCCCCTGGTCTAGGCTCCTTGTTTTGCTACAGCGACGACGCGCCAGCCCTAGACACCAGTGTCGCATGTCCGTCGAAGCCTCACAGCGCGGCCGTCACATCACATCGCTTTCTGTTCACACCAATAGCGCTGGCCTATTTGGGCTGATGTCGCCATTCGTGCGTACTATGCGGCTTATGAGATTACCACCAAAATACTTTACATACGGTCAGGGCGCGGTGTAATCGAGAAGGGGGGCAAGGGAGGCTAACACGTAGATTTTCTGTTGCTGAACAGTGCGATTGAAACGCCTGTCAAGAGGCTTGACCATATACTATACGTACATTTAAAATCACATCAACCTCGTATCAAGCTTATACATTTGACTCAAGCATCAAGCGAGCGTTGTAGACGATCAAAATGATTGTAGCAAGCTAAAACGTATACGTGATCGACGCGAAGCCGCTTGACCGTCTTAGATGCCCATTACATGTGATCTATCTTCATTACATTCAACTGATTCAACAATAGCTATGTGCGTGCGCACCGAGAGAGCAATCTCTGAACAAATAAAAAATCTATTCAACAATTTGTACCATTCATAAATCACACCTATATACCTGAAGGGGTAGGCAGTGGTAAATCAACATCCACGTTTCATCAATAAGGATAATAATAATTAATAATACATGGTGAGCCTATATCACCACACGGCGAAAGGTTCCACATGTATTATCGGCACATACATCGCAGTATATTGCTTGGTGGTATAACAGTATCTGCTGCTACCCATTTCTCATCGCTTTCTTTCTTACCATTAGTCGCCATGTACATTTTTACCCGTAGACCCCTGCAGAACAAATGAGGGCGGTGATAATATTGTATTCTGCTCTGCCGTCACCACACGAAGCCAACACAATTTTGTAAAACGATTAAACCGAAGATATAAAAGTAAAGGAATGCTCACTCAGTTCCCATAGAGGGCCAACCAGATCTCTATATAGAAACTTACAAGCACTGTGCTTACATCATCAACATTTTATTGTTAAGATCTGCCAGGGCATAGACCTTTCCTATGGATGGATAATATAGGAAGAATGGACCATAACCCATATTGCAGACTCTCGAGAGGAACTCGAGATACAAAATTTTTGGTCACTTATCCAATGTGTAAACTAAGAAGTGTTCGCTAAGGCCGGTGCCTTAGCGAACACTTCTTAGTTTACGTGACGTTTTAGTTACGCATGGCCACCACAGGGCTAACGAACTCCTCTTCCTCTTTTTAAGATATTATAATGGTAGTCCAACTAACTGAGTGGTTCTATTTATCTAACTTTTCGCTAAAATTAACTTCCTCTAGCTCTTCCCCGTTGGCAGAACTAAGAAGTCGCTATGTTATGGATGGATATGTCGTGGCCAGATCATAGAATTTATAACTTCCAGATGTGGCCGACCATTTCATGAAATGGCTAACTAAAACTGACCGAAAGAAAGTATGTTTCCTCTTCCATTCATTTCGGTCAGCCGTCATTAAGCCATCCACTCCCTTTTGATAACACCGTAAAGGTGCTGTAGTGATGAATAAATGTATAGAAAAGAGACGGAAAGGACCATGTCGAGAGATCGATGAATTCGAGAGAGAGTGATTGGAAAGACAAAATTCCAATCCATACTGCCCAAGGTTTTGGCTTAGTTTTTAGAGCCGGCCGCCTGCCTGATGACACCAACCCTCTTTGGGTATGCTGTTGTTGACAGTTTACCCTCCACTTTTCGGGTGCCCCAAAGCATTGGTCTACACGGGGCAATCTCGTCCTTAGTCGCCTTCTACGACACCTATGGGATGAGTCCTGACTGGCACATTTTACATTATTTTTCGCTCTTAGGCCAGCATGGGAAGTTGGATGGAAAGATTTTGTTGTAGAACATAAATACATAAATCACACTTTATCCCCAAGGTAGCCAGAGGTGTTTAACACCCTCGCTTCGCCAGCAGTCAGCGAATGGAACAATTCCCACGGTTTAACCAAATGTCTACCCATCACTTTTCTGTGACATTATTCATAGTGACTATCGCAACCGCAAACCTCAAGTTGTTAAATAGTTTGAAGGCTTTAAAATAAAAAAGTGCCGCACTCATTAACAAAGCAATTATGAAGAAGTATCGAATAACATAATATGAATATTGTCAGTATATTTTTATATGATCATAAACATTGAAAAGTTATTGTGTTCTGCTGGGGCAAATATCTGTCTATGGATGCAAGATAATAATGAGAGAAACCTGTATTAAACTACCGGATGCGGGTTGAACATTTTAAATGTCTTTAGTAATTGAATCTAATTGTAAAAATGTAGTTCTCCTACGGGGATGGTGTCGGCTCTAGAAAGTTTATGCAACATCTTATGCGTGAATTAGCACCCACGTTTCGCTTTACTCTACCGTCACCACATGGTACTGTTACGGTACGGTTTCAGAAGACTAAATATTAGATAACTTTTAACATAATTAATTATTCAATTCTAAGCTATTAGAGAAATGTTAACATAATAAACTCAAAATTGTAACTTTCTATTTATAAAACAAAAACTCCTCCAGCCACTAACAAACTTCATTAGGTAACATAGCAGCGCCTAGTATCAATTTCAGTTTACAATGTTCATCAATAAAGGCTCTATATGTCACTCTCTAACCGGTATTGTTGTCCTTTTCACTCGACCGTAGACAAAACGTCGTAGCTTTTACGGTAGGCGGTCGTGCGCAACTGTTGTGTTCTTAATTCGAAATAGTGTCGGGGAAAATGTACGCGCGGACAGAACCGGAAAATTCTTGTTTTTAATTTTATTTTTATTTTGTTTTAACGACTCTCCCTGTAGTGCGCGGGAAAATGAGCAAAAAGTACGGCAGTGAGAAGGCGGTGTCTTTGAAAAATGTAACCTGGAATCCTTCTACAAACAATAATTCACATCCGTCGTCCTTAGAAGAATCATACGTAAGTTATAAAAATTACTTATTAATATAATTAGAGATGAAAGCTTTTATTCAGTATAGACCAACGTAAAGAGCTTTTATTACATTAAATTGAAGCTAATTTACGAATCGTGGGTGCTAGATCACCTCTGCCTACCCCTTCGGGGATATAGGCGTGATTTATGTATGTATGTATGTATGTAATTTACGAAATACTTCATTTCAATTAAATATTTACTTTACCAAGCACTACCCATTTAAATTTCCACACTTCTCTATCCCCCAAGAGTAGCAGAAGTGTTTTACCAGCAATCGTCATGTCAACAATATTGTAAAAGCAAATATAGAGTTATCCTTAAGCTAAGAAGTATTTTAACCTAATGTAAATTAACCCCAAAGAACTTTTCTGAAGTTAATTTATCAACAACCGTTTTCAGAGACGTCAATTTACGTTAATAATTTTACTAAATGCATTAGTGTTCATTTAGATTACTTAGCAACCTTTAAAATTGTACCGTACTAATTATGTATCTTCATGTTAGCTTCTCTACGAGAGATACTTTAATGAACCACTCATTGGTATATCTAACGTTGATTGGTTGCAAGTATTGAAAGCCATTTGATATGATATAGGTATGTGAAATTATTCAACACCTACGAATCAAGATATAGGCTTTAACCGGTTTTGCATGTCTGCTATCAAATTAATGTATGACATAAAATACATACAATCGTACTTATCTGTGTATTTAGTTTACCTGTGTTGTGTCAATAGACTATTTACTGCTATTAGCTATTTAAAATAGTTACGTTTCCTATGATAATTTTTAGCATTTTCTTCCTGTAATTTAAAAAATATAAAAAAAGTTACATTTAGACGAGAAAGAAGAAATAATAAATGTTTAAATGAGAATAACGAAACTCTTGACATTTATGATGCATGTTAGAGGAGTCTCTTTCTCAACAAAATTACGGTTTTGCACAGGGAATCGATGAAATTGTGTTCACTATTTTCCCAAATCAGTGATGAGGGATGGGCAGCAGCGTTCCTCTTATACCACCTAGCAATGTACTGCGACACTTTTGTGCCCGATATATGGCAATAGGCTCGCCACCTATTACATGGGACCTAACATAATTGGCGAAATGTGGGTGCTAGTTCACCTCTGCCTACCCCTTCGGGGATATAGGCGTGATTTATGTATGTATGTATGTACAAAGTCGAATGAGAAAATTGGACTTACTGCCGCACTCAGAGACGTCAAATAACGTTAATGAGTACTTAACGTCACAAAATGACAATTCAAAAATAGCCTCTATTCTTGCCGGGTCTACGGTCTAGATTTGAATGAAAATTTTTGACATTAAATACTCATTAAAGTTAATTGACGTCTCTGAGTGCCGCAGTTAGTGTGGTAGGCGGCAGCCTCAAGTGCTGTTGACTCTACATCTTCATATTGATTTGTTTTTCTCTGTATCATACTTAAAATATATAAAATATGTATATTGTACATAAGTATATTGTACCCTCAGTCCGGACACATATTTCTTGTGCTATCTAGGTAAAGGAAATATAAAATTTACCCTTCCGTAATCCAGGAAGCTCGCTAAGGAATTAAGTGGGTACATTGGGCTACAAACAGTGGTTTCGTGGTTTATACATTGTTATTTTCGCACTTCGATAAAACAATAAAATGAAGGTACATTTTATATCTCTTTATTACTCATATTTTATATCTCATATGAACAAGGCTTTAAATATTCAATAGATGTCGTCAACGATAGCCACTGATCTACCCTAACCTTAGATTTAGATTTTAAGTTAGCCGTGTGCAGTTTTTCCCATTACAACACGAGGCGACTACGGCAAACACAGCGATGAGTAATGGGCAGCAGCATTCCTCTTATATCACCAAGCAATAGCAATATACTGCAAATGTGCCCCATAGAAGGCAATAGGCTCGCCACCCGCCACATATTACATTGGACCTAACATAGGTAATTGCCGAAAAGTGAGTGTCAACTCGCCTCTTCGTAAGGGGCGAATTACTACGTCAAAATAATAAAAAACGGGGCGAGTTGAACTCTGTAATCCAAAGGGAACCCCTTGGATCTTGCCCAAGGAACGAGTCGAGCTGTACTGTAACCATTTTTTATGTATGTCATGCATTTTGACAACTTCATTTTATAGGAGTTAAACACAGAGATAAAGTTCTCTGATGAAGGGAACTCACAGCGCTCAAAGTATGACCCCCTATTTCCTGAAGTCGAGGAGGTCCTGGGTCCCACTCTGGCGCAGCAGCCATGTACCCTCGTGTGGCGTGACCTGACCGTCCACATCAAGCAAAAGGGGGGACAGCTGAAGAGACTTGTTAATAATGGCAAGTACCACATACCGACGTAGTTGTATAGTTCATACCACCTTCTATTAATTATTATTTGAACATTATATAAATTTTAGAAAAAATTTTTGAAAGAATCTATATATTTAAAAAAAAAAACGTAAAAAATAATAATTGGCAAGAAACCTGAAATTCACGCATCAAGACAATTTATATTATATTTTTTCTGACTTCTTTTTAATATTCTCTGTAATAACCTTTCATTAACTCAAAACCTTCATGTAAAAACTTGCCGATTCATGATCAAAATTATGTGATTGAAGTACGTTACGTTATTACGAATAAATAGGTACTATTTTTTAATATTTTTACCACCCAATAAAAAATATTTAAATATTATTTTAATATCTCCAAGGAAAACATGAAAAAATATAGAATCTTCGATAGACGTATTGAGTTAACGCGTCGGTTTTATGTTCTCAGTCAGCGGCATAGCGAAGCCTGGAACATTGGTGGCTCTAATGGGACCCAGGTAAGGCGAACTGATTTTTTAAGCTGTATATAATGTTACTACACCTCCCCTAGGCCCTAATCCTCATCAATAACTAACTTTTTAACCGCCTCTGTGGTAAAATGGTTAGCCCACCGGAATGAAGATCCCGAGGTCCCGGGTTCGATCCCTAGGGGGGTACAAATTTGTGCTCAGTTTAGTTGGTGGTAGGAATTCTTTTAAGTCCAGCTACCACCATCTTATTATAATCTGTCGCCATAATAATAATGTTAACAGCAATATTGTGTTCCGACAATGTGTGATAAGATAGCCAGCCCCTCTGTGGTTGAGTGAGGGTTCCAGGTGAAGCTCGATTCCATATCTAGCCCTTATCGTCACTTACCATCAGGTGAGATGAAGAGCAAGAGCTTCCCTGTCTTACATAAAAAAAAAAACTACAGACTATTGTGTTTTCCACAAATTACAATGAGAACGAAGTTGTGAATAATAAAAACGCACTTTTTGACAAACCTGAATATGTAGTCCGAAGTTATTTAAATTCTCAATTAGAATACACTATAAGGAGAGAATTCCAAAATGGTGGAAAGGTAAAGACCAACAACGTTGCGGTTGCTCTGTAACTCGACGCAATCAGATTCGGTCTAGCGGAAATGGCTAACTAATCAACATTCTATCGCCGGTTTCAGCTTACATGGTTTACTAGTAGATCTGTTTAGCTCAATAAGGTCATTCCTGCGGTTCCGTGGACTTTCCTATTGGTTTTCACTCGGTGCTTATGCATACCGCAGAAATTCATCTAATCCGGAATAAAAGTAGAGACTCCAGCGCTATGCCTAAAACTAAAAGAATCTGCAATTGCCAATCAATCGTTCCTAATCAAAGTCAATGTGAGGAATCAATAATAAAATAAGCACTGTAATACTTTGGACGTAATCAATTATTGACTTTGCAGCAGACTTAAGTCTGGAATAAGATGGACACCAGAAAAATAAATTTGAATAGTTTTACAACTTCTTCCATTTTACCATTAAATTTATTACACTAGTTCCAATATTTTTTCTCCAGTACTAAAATTACCATGTAGATTATATAAAAAAACAATAAGTTCCTATTCACTCAATAAAGAAGCACAACATGTCTCTTACTTTAAATGACCGGCAATTCAGGATCAAATTTTTATACTTAATTAATTCTTGATAAAATTTTCTTATTTAAACCCTTATTTAACATTTATTTTTGTCACAGCGGTGCTGGTAAAACCACACTTATGTCAGCACTGGCGCACAGGAGTCCCGGTGAGATATTAATTAATGCTCTGATGGTAGATGTGTATTCGTATTTCTTTCTAATATTACATTAACAAATTCTATAAAAATTGTAACAATCTTTCAAGTTTAGCAAAAACGTCTAGTCTTGTTTTATAGTTTCACACTTTTTAGTAACTTTTACAATAACTTATAGTTAATATGATGCAATTTGTTAGCCGCGCTAGCATATATGACAGCAACTAAGTTCGTCTCTTTACTTTGCCCCTAGTTGGAACAATAGTGGATGGTGAGATTGCAATGAACGGGATACCAGCAGGCGATTTTATGCACCGCGACAGTGGCTACATGCATCAAGACGAACTGTTTGTTGATAACCTCACTGTCATTGAGCATCTTACCATTATGGTAAGCTGACACTTAATTTTGGAATTTTTACTTCAACATCGTCTACGTAAATGTTTTAATTACACTGCCCTCTATGCCCCTTAGGTTATATATTTTTCCTACTTTTTATTTTATCCTCCTCGAGGATCTACCACCCGAAACGACGAGAGGTTACGATTCAGGTTATGAAAATTACACCGCATTGCATTAACGTTTTCATCTAATCATTATGTACCTGATATTATTCTTATCTAATTCTTTTCCAACATCAGAAATTATCTTATATGATTAGAAACTATGCTCTAACAATGTAGGTTAGACATTTTTTAATTCAAACAGGTCCAAAACTTAACTCATGTATGCCTAAGCCTAAGCACATCCTCGAAATTAGGTTTGAAATTGAATGTTTCCAATTCGTACTTTATTTTGTAAATTAATCTTAGTACTTTATATTAAAAACTTTAATATCTGGCTTTGTTAGTGATATTTGAAATAAGTCATCAAACATTAGTTTAATTAGTAAATATTAATAACTGAATTGTGAATAAAGAACGGTTTTTTTTCAACACTTCTGTCCTTTTAGGCTCGCCTTCGCATGGATCGCCGTACATCGTCTCTGGCTCGCAAAAGAAGAGTCAACCAGCTATTGAGGCAACTGGCGCTATATGGTGCAAGGTTCACTAGAATTGGAGGCTTAGATGGTAGGAAGACGCTTTCTGGAGGGGAGAGGAAGCGGTTGGCTTTTGCAACAGAGGTAAGAGTTTATTGAACTACATGGTCACTTACCGTAATATCTATCGCATGAGAGAGAGAAAGCTGCACAGTGCTTATTGTTTTCCTCTTCTTGCCTGAAAAGGGCCTCTTCTCATAGCGAAAACTAACTTTACTGACCTTCAATAATTGATGCCTATATTGGCATTAATTTATGGAGGAGGTAAAACTTCAATTACAATATTAAGATTTTGTAATTGAAGTTTTACCTCCTTCTTGTGAAATATGTTGATTGACTTTATAAGTAAAAAACAAACGGATACGAATTGAGTAACCTCCTCCGTTTTTTCGCCGGTTAAAAATTCTTTGAATCCGCATTATTCCGCATTCTCAAAAAGGCTTTCTATTCAGCCATAGACGACATTGCATTACTTTGTAACGACGCTTGGACTGCCGTTTGAGTCTCTTATCATGCTAAATTCTCTCTTTAAGAAAACAAATCGAAAAGCCTTAAAAATGTCAAGGAAACTTTAATATTCTTCATAAAGAAATTCTCTTCAGTTACTTACAGACCCTGGTCTCCTGTTTTGTGATGAGCCCACAACAGGCCTAGACTCGTCTTCAGCCCAGAAACTGATGTCAATGCTGCGAGCGTCTGCGGCTCAAGGCAAGACTATCATCTGCACTATACACCAACCTTCGTCCGAGCTGATGGCACTATTCGACAGGCTGGTACTTCTGGCTGAAGGAAGGGTCGCGTTTGCTGGCGACGCTTTCGCAGCTCTCAGTTTTTTTGAGAGGTACTTTAAGTTTCTTTTTTCTTATAATTGCTTTTTAAATGAATGTTGAATAATATTGTTATACCACGGTTATTCAGATATTCCGCGTTGTGCAGTAGGTATTATTGCTCTTAAAACACGAACTGAGGATATATTAGATTATATACCAAGGGCGACAAATCAAATAATGTCTCAGATCGCTAGTATTTGCCGGATGTAAGATCATAGATGTATGGTTCCCCCTAACTAGGAAGTGAGATTTTCCGTACGCGTAGCGGGCCGAAATATCCACTTTATGGTCAAGTGTGACAAAAAATTATTTAATGATCAGAAAAAAAACTTCATAGACAGTTGTCTTGAATATTGATATTATTGATATTGCTGCTTTTGTTTTTAACTTAATAATTATATGAGTAGTCTCATTTCTTTACTCTCCTTACCCCCGAATACAGAAACGCTAATCAAAGTTTGAGTCTTGCTTAACATTACACACTTAACTTTTTAAGCAGTGCCTCAAATTTGATTAGCGTTTCTGTATTCGAGGGTTAGTCTATTATGTTTTACATTCCCTTGCCTAGTAATCAAAGATTTATGGTCCATAATAACTCAATATGAAAAGCAATTGTGATCAATATAATCATCTAGGGCAATGTACCCGATGTCCTTAATGGAACATCCTCGCTTCTAGGAATAGATCATCTCAAATGGATTCACAGTATAACTTGTAATACCGTCTCTATCTAGGGCTAATTGAGGATTATTTGCCTTAACATAAATGTTAACTATATTTTCTTTGCTGTTAAATGCATCAATCGATGTTGTGTATTTTCTTTTATTTAACATAACACATTCGGCGACAATCATGCGTAGATGTGACCAATAATATTTCGTCATTGACATGGTATTTTTTTCTCAAGCGTAAGAAGTACTTATATTTTTGGTATCTCATCTAAGCCTGTACATGTTGTGTACATAACAGGGATCTAATGTTGTACTGAATTTAATTATTTCCGGGAAATAAAGTAATCTGAATTTGGAACACCAACATAACACAAATATTGATGGAAACCTGTCTTAAATTGATAGGTAAGCGAAAAAAGTATTGATTTTGAATCGACAACATATATGTTCAAAATCCGTGGAGTCACTAAAATGTAACAATATAACAAAAAAAATTAGTGCCACTATCCGCAATTTTGTTTGTGTACAGTTTCAGGGGTTTTCTATATTTTTTTTAATAGGTTAAACGGAACTGTTACTTGAAACTAGTCCTTTTGAAACTTTCTTCAATTCGTTAACATTTCTTAATTTTGAATGTATTATAAAATGAATGAATGAAATTAATGCATGAAATAAATGAATGAATTTAATGAATGAAATGAATTTTACATTAAAATATGGGTGAAACACATTTTAACGCATCTAGGGAGTGTTTACCGCGAGTCAAATGGTAACAGAATTCATAACGGTGACCGATGAGGTGGTGAATACCACTATAAAATTCTCAACGTCAAACACGGCACAACACTTTTATTTCAATAATTCTGAATAATTGAACATCAATACGGATCCTTATGCATCAAAATAACAACACTTTTACTACATAAAGTCCACTCCGAAACAATTTTTAAATGATTGAAATAAAAATTTGACTGACGCCATTGAAAGCCCGCCAAGCACTCAGGGGTTTTCTAATAATATGGAATCAAGCCCATTCAGCCAAGTCTTTCATATTGTAACTTCTTTTTTCAAAATGAAAAAATTTCGTGACTATATTATTTATTAGTATATTATATTATCGAAACACGGGTGCTAGTTCACCTCTGCCTACCCCTTCGGGGATATAGACGTGATTTATGTATGTATGTATTATTTATTAAGAAGATAAGAAGTTTTATTTTTTAATTACTTTTTAAATATGTAAGTAAAATTTTGTAAAAAAACACGAAAATTTTTAATATCAATACTAAGACGTGGCTGTATGTAGTTAAGCAATTTTAAATGTTCCTAATAAAAACAACTCTGAGTATTAATAATTGGACCAATGTTTCCAATGTAAACCTATACTTTTGATTTAACAAATTAAATATTGAATAAATCATTAACTTTTATCAAAATTGTTTTTATTTCCTCGCAGTTGGTACGAAAAGCAGAGAATTTTCTTCGAAAAAAAACGATCTTATATATCTTGGGTGCGCTTGAATCCCTCGCTCCATTCAGGACTCTATTCTTAAAATTTTTTAACTCCTTCGCTTCGGTCGGTATACAAGTCTGCACCCGTGATATAAGACACTGCTTTATTCCCTTGTGATATATTCTTATTACTTGAATAATAATCCTAAATACTAATTCAAATCTCTCCCCAGCCTCGGATACCATTGCCCTCTGACGTACAATCCCACGGATTACTTCATCAAAGTGCTGGCTTTGACTCCTGGCTCCGAGAGTGCCTCTCGCCAGGCAATAAAGAGCATCTGCGACAGGTTCGCCGTCAGCGACGCAGCTAAGGAACTGGACATGGAGATACATCTGGAGTTCCATTTGATGGATAATGTGGACGAGGTGACATTACAATAAAACAATACAAATATTCTTTATTGTACTTACACACACAGATATAGAAATAACAATAACACAAAGAAAAGTGGACATGCATGAACAATAGGTACAATACAACAATAGGTAGGCTTTATTGCTATAAGCAATCTCTTCATTATAAAATGGCCGTGTGGTGACGGCAGAGTAGAATACAATTGTCTCCACCCGAAATCTCTCCCGAGGGTGTCGTACAAGGCGACTAAGGATATAACAGTGATGAGTAATGGGCAGCAGCGTTCCTCTTATACCACCTAGCAATGTACTGCGACTTTTGTGCCCGATAAATGGTAATAGGCTCGCCACCTATATGGGACCTAACATTATTGGCGAAACGTGGGTGCTAGTTCACCTCTGCCTACCCCTTCGAGGATATGGGCGTGATTTGTGTATGTATGTTCATTATAAAACACTTTAATTATCCTTGTTCAGAATTAATAGGTATTTTTTAGTTTTATCCTTACGACCATAGTCAGTCAGCGTCTTTATATCCATCAACCTACTCTCGCTTGCCATACATATCCTTTTTCATCCATTCCTTCCCATCCGTTACAACGTTATCGAATCATTTATCATCATCGCCCTGCCCTTATCCCATCTTATTTGGGGTCAACGCAGTATGTCCTCTTTTTCATTTACATCCATCACCTTCATATCACACCTCACACAATCCATCCATCTTTTCAGTGGTCTTCCTCTACTTCTACATCCATCAACATTCATATCCATAACTTTCTTACTCACATTCATGGCATCACGTCGCATAACATGTCCATACCAAGCTAAACGGCTCCCTTTCATCTTCTCTGTTATCGAATCATTATTGTAAATAAATCGTCACATTTTCTATGACTAGGCATAATAACTATTCTAGACATAATAACGACGTTTTTATTGTTTTAGGAATCGAAAAATGTCGTTCATGACAGTTTCAAGGCTCCCTTTTTCTTTACGAAAATTGGGTGGCTAGTGTACCGGTATATTCTGATCATTATCAGAGACCCAAGAGTGCAATTTATACGGATACTGCAGAAACTAGTGAGTACCTATCTCAAGCTTTATAACATGTTTTATTACGACGTACCACTCCAAAATAGAGAAACAAAACCTAACCAAACAATCAAATTACATGAATCATTTATTGTTTTGAAGAATTACCAGACACAATGGAGTAAGACCTACTTTTGTAACCGTAAGTAAAGTAGTGACTGAGAGAGATTAGTTGATAAAGTAACAACTGTGGCTATAAAAGGAGACACTGAAGCATTATTACTCAATGCACTGAAGAAATAAAAATCTCTAAAAGGACTGGGTTAGTGAACCATAGATAACACAGAGAATTTCAAGATGTAACAGACACAGAAAGAAATTTCAAAACAAACTCCGGTCCACCTACTCTTAGCGCATTGTTCGTCTTTTGTGTCACTGGACTCTGGCGAGGATGCCGTTCACCCTATTCGTATGTAGTCAAAGAGTGTGCCTTGATCAGCCAATAATAATTAAATTCATTTTCTATAATCAGCTAAACATGAAGAACGGTTCCATTAAAAACACACCTTGCCTACCTCTGCGTCGCAAATTAATTATTTTTATACAGCTACACTATTCATTTCTCCTCATGGCACAGACAAAGTGCCATGAAAGTCTCTGTGGTGCTTAGACAATAGTTTACTTGGCAGATTATTTGACACTTGTAATATGAAATATAATTATGTCAATTGAACTACCAAGTAAGCTACTCAGAACTCACTTATCGATTGTGAAACAGGCCCTTAACAGAAGAAACCTATCTTGATCTATGTAATCAAAAAGGTTTCCTTTAAATTAACAGGCCATAGCCCTGACGGCGGGCCTCTGCTTCCTGGGCACGGCGATGCTGACGCAGACGGGCGTGCAGAACGTGCAAGGGGCGCTGTTCATCATCATCGCCGAGAACACCTTCAGCCCCATGTACTCGGTGCTGCACATGTTCCCCGAGGAGTTCCCTCTGTTCTACCGCGAGCTGAGGGCCGGCTTGTACTCCATGCCTGTTTACTACGTCGCTCGGATGATCGCTTTGGTGAGGCGGCGAATGGTTTTGACAATATATATTTACGTGTTAATGGTTTAGGGTTAGTGTAGTGAGTATCGCTGGGACCTAAAACGTCTTTTCTGACCAGTCATCAAATAAATGAGGATGATCGCTTTGGTAAGGTGGTAAATAGTTTTGACAATCTGTATTTAGTAAATGGTTCAGGGGCAGTGAGTATCGCAGGGGCCAAAAAGGTCTCTTCTGATCGATCGATCGCAGAATGCGATTAATGGTCACCCTATCTCCCTTATACAGGGCGTCCCACGGCCATGCCACACGGAGGGAAAGTATATTAAATATTGAACGTAGGATATTTTACTAAAAGAAGACATCGTTTTATTTTTAATAATAAGTAGAACTGCATTCACAGATTTTTAAAAAATCCTACCTCAACCGGGAATCGAACCCGATGATCAAAACGTCCTAAATTTGATAAATTATCCACCATTCTTTTCAACACATATCGAGATGGTGTGCGTCTATCGGGATATCTTTCGCGGTACCACCGCAAAGCTAATGAAATGTCTTTGTGATTTAAAAAGTATGCTTCTATTAAATCCAAATTATTTTGGTACGCCATGGTAAGTAAATTAACACAAAAATTGCTAATAAACGAAAATGAAACTCACAATAAACAAAAGAACAGACGCTTGAAAATTTACGTGTTCCATTTTCGAATTATTTATTTTTACTAATATCAGCCAGTTGCATGGTAATTGTGAGCTCATGAAGAAATGCATACAAGTACCTACTACACTTCATGTATCGCTTTATTATTATCATGTCCTTACACCACAGAAATCTTGTATCTCAAGTGGGTAGGTCTTTGAAATGATAATGTTAATTGTTGGAAGCATGGCCAAGTCAGAGGAAATTTCCCTGAACAAAATTTTAAATAAAATGAAAAATTTTATGATCTTAGTTTCATTTAATATGCTAGGTTATTTAGGAGAAAAAAATGCTTATGAGTAGCCCTTTCAAACGCTATTATAAAATACAAGTAATTTTTCTATCACATTTGGCGGGTTCGATTCCCGGTTGAGGTAGGCGATTTAAAAAAAATCTGTGAATGCAGTTCTACTTATTATTAAAAATAAAACGATGTCTTCTTTTAGTAAAATATCCTACGTTCAATATTTAATATACTTTCCCTCCGTGTGGAATGGCCGTGGGACGCCCTGTATAAAGCATGGTGTTGTTTCTCATATTAATGTTTTGTATTTAACTATTTGATTGTATTTGAATTGCAATGCATAATTAATTGTCGTGACACTGCTTGGCAAGTACTGCCATCTGTAGAGAACACGAGTTTTATTTTAGCACATGCGACAGCGACAAAATAAGAAAAGTTACAAGCTCACTTGGGGTTGTCACAGAATTTCATTCATACCAGCCAGAACAGCTACTTCCTCTTAATTCATTCTTAATCGTCTTAATTGTCGGCCGCCTTGGTCAAATGCTCAGATCGCTGGGTATTGGCCAAGAGGTCCCGGGTTCGAATCCTGGTAGGGGCAAACTTTGTGATGACCACAAATGTTTGTTCCCGAGTCATGGTTGTGTAAATGTTTATGTAGTATATTTCAACATTTATATACATAATTATATTAAAAATATGTCCGTCATCTAGTATCCATAACACAAGTGCTTAGGCTACTTACTTTGGGCTAGATGATAGGTGTGAGTGTAAAAAATATTTATATTTATTATTATATTATTATTATTAATCAACCACCACATCGGAAGGGTGCTAGTGATTAATTTATGTACAATTGACAAGTAATGGAAAAGGCGATGTCGAGAGATCGATGTTGGGGAGAGAGTACCTATGCTGTTTGTTATTGGTGGCTTGCCCTCGAGGCATCGACCCTGCGGAAGATTTTTATTGATCCATCTCATACAGTTCCCAGGATTGGTCGTGGAGCCGACGCTGTTCACATTGGTGGTGTACTGGATAGCTGGTCTCCGCAGCTCGCTCTACATCTTCGGGTTCACCGTCTTCATAGCCATACTGGTGCTCAACGTGGCCATCGCTTGTGGTATGGGATATTTGATTTACAGATAAGTGGTAAACTGGGAACTGGATAGGAAGGAAGTAATGACATGGGACCTAAGGCCCTTTTCACATGTACACGGTCACGACATGGTCGCCGTGCTGCCGTGTATAGTAGAAAATGTATGAGCGACCGTGCCGTGTGAAAGCTGTCTTATGTAGCTCCATACAATTCTACTTTACAGGAATAAGACCGTGTCGTGCCGGCAGAGCAGAATACAATCTGTCACCACCCCAAATGTCTCCCGCGGGTGTCGTTTGTTGTACAAGGCGACTAAGGGTTAAAACAGTGATGAGCAATGGGCAGCAACGTTCCTCCGATGCTACCTAGCAATGTACTGCGATTTTCGTGCCCGATAAATGGCAATAGGTTCGCCACCTATTACATAGGACCTAACATAATTGGCGAAACGTTGATGTTAATTTACCTCTGCCTACCCCTTCGGGGATATAGGCGATTTATGTATGTATGGTTGTAAATTTAATGAGTGCATTCATTCATTTATCAACAGGTTCCTTCTTCTCATGCGCCTTCGGATCTATGCCAGTGGCCATAGCGTATTTGGTGCCGTTTGATTACGCTCTGATGATGACATCGGGGCTCTTCGTCAGGCTGAGGTAAGCTCTCGGGAAGCTCAAGGAGAAATATGTTTCAAAGAAAAAATAAAATATATTAGGTACATCAAATCCATTAGGTACATACATTTTATATAAACCGTGTAGGAACGGCAGAGAAGAATATAATTGTCGACAATTTGTTGCTGCCGTACAAGACGACTAACAGCCGTACTCAGAGACGTCAATTAACGTTAATGAGAACTTAATACAGAAAAAACCAATTCCAAAAACCAGTTGCTATTTTGTATATGTTGTTGTTTGATTGACATTTTTTTATCTCTTACTTACTCTTACTGCCGCACTCATAGAAGTGCGGCAGTAAGAGTAATGCATGTAACGAGGAATGGGCAGTAGCGGTAATTGTCCAGCATCTAGCTGAAATTAGGTACCTACTGCGATTAAAAAATGCAGTTGAAAACACTAGATTACCTGAATTGTGTAATTGTTAAGGTAAAACTACAAAATCGAAGGGATCATTGATACCTACTTTATTTTTCAGTTCACTTCCAAAATACGTGTCGTGGATACGCCATTTGTCGTGGCTGATGTACTCCAACGAAGCCATGAGCATACTTCAGTGGGATGGTGTCCAAAATATCTGTAAGTTATTATTATAAAATCACCTATACAACGACATTTTTTTTTATGTTTCTAAAATATATTGACGGCATTCAAAAGGCAGTTAATCGATTAATCATCATCATCATCACCAGCCGCTTAAGGTCCCCACTGTTGGGGCAGCCCTGCCCTATGGATGCAAGAATACCTGTAGGAAAAATGGGCATAACACACCACGCTGGCTCAGTTCGAATATTCATTCATAAACAAAAGCATGTGAATGAAATTCAAGCGGTTAATTATAAAAACATTTATTTCTGTATGAAAGTAATTTTCGACGAAGTTAACACCGCACTAACGACCGTACAAGTACCGATTCTGCCGCGTTTACGAAAAACGCATTATCTACCTTTTTACAACTTCTGAGAGAAACTATTTTAAAAAGTTTTTCTTAGTATGTACATTTGTATGACCGGAGCTGAACTAGTTATTGATGTAAAAATTGCAATAATCAGTATATTGAAATGGTCCTTGTTTTCCGCTAAAAAATCCGTGAATAATGCGTTTTTCGTTTTTCGTAAGCGCGGCAGTATAGGTAGTTTTTAGTGTGTGTGATAAACAAATCTTATCTTATCTTTCAGCATGCTCCTTGAATAGCACCGGCACCCCTTGCCTGAGCTCCGGGGCCGAGGTCCTGTCTCGCTATGACTTCGACACCGCCCACCTCTGGACTGACATCATCGCGCTGCTGCTTCTTTACCTGGCGTTCCACCTGCTCGCCCTCCTCGCTCTAAGATATAGGACCAGACGAAAATAAACACCGAATCAATATTAAGTGTGTGATGTAAATAAGATCAATAAACCTATGTTATCTATGATGTTTTATTGACTATTCGATTTTTAATTTCAACAATACATAAATGTTAGAAAATTAGGACAAAGATTGTGGTATTTAGAAAAAGAATTTCGTAAAATTATGGTCTTGCCCGGATAGCAGTGGACGCGGGTTCAAATATAAATAAATATTTATTTATACATAAATATAAATATTTTTTTACACTTACACCTATCATCTAGCCCAAAGTAGATAAGTAGCCTAAGCACTTGTGTTAAGGATACTGTAGATGACGGAACTTTAATTATGTATATAAATGTTGAAAATATACTACATAAAAAATACACAACCAGACTCAGGAACAAATATTTGTGTTTATCACAAAATTTGCCCCTACCAGGATTCGAACCCGGGACCTCTTGGCCAATACCCAGCGATCTGAGCATTCAACCAAGCCAATTGTCAAAATAAGACTAGAGAACGAAATAAAAATCTAACCAGGAGGTCTACTCTGAAACTCCGAACGATTAACTCGCATCTATCCGTCTTTCTCACGCCACTGCGTGTTAAAATTAGAGCGACAAAGACGCAAAGACTCGATCGAACGAAATAAAGTTCCAGAGTAACGCCTCTGATTTACAATAGCTTTGTGTTTGTTATGTCGAGTCTGATAGTAGTTGCCTGTTCACAATAGTCTCAGGCAGATCATGAAATCACCAATTCGGTAACTGCAACTGCAGCATTATAGTCACAAAAACTAAGCCTGTGTTATTTTATACATGTTTCTATGTAATTTTGGATACATTTTCTTTTTTTACGGTAGTTTTCTACATTTAGGTACACTTACCTATCTATTTACTTAGAATTAGAAGTAGATAGAGGTGCCGTGTGGTGACCGCAGAGTAGAATACAATTGTCACCACTCCAAATCTCTCCCGTGGGTGTCGTACAAAGCGACTAAGGATAAATCAGTGATGAGGAATGTGCAGCAGCGTTCCTCTTATACCACCTAGCAATGTACTGTAGCAATGCAATGTACTGTACTTTTGTGCCCGATATATGGCAATAGGCTCGCCACCTATTACATGGGACCTAACATAATTGGCGAATTGTGGGTGCTAGTTCACCTCTGCCTACCCCTTCGGGGATATAGGCGTGATTTATGTATGTATGTACGTGTAGAAGTAGATAGGTTGGTAATCTAAAATTTTGTTGCCAAAGTGAATTTAGTGACATCTGTACAGTAACTATAAATTCACTATCCACATAGGTACTAAAACTTAGCAGCTTAGTCGTCACTGCTGTACAAATGCATTATAGTTCAAATATCTCAACACAGATGGCAGCAGCTTCGCTCGTATTTTGTACCTGCCTGTCTAGCGGTAAAGCGGCGGCAGCGGTCGGCGTTCGCTCGCCGGCGCAAGCGTAGTTCAAATTCATCCGCCATATTCGTCGTGTCAGACGGAGTGCAGTGCGCCGCTGTGACATGTTTTATCGTAAACTGCATAAATTCTATGACATCGACTGCACAGTGGTGCTAGTTTCTATTAAAAAACAAAGTAATTATGTTTACTAATGTAAACTTGACGGCATCGTGTGTTTTATCGTGTAAAAATCGTAAAACAAACTGTGTATTTGTGTGTTTATGATAACAGCATTAACAGTAATCCTGTCGTGTTTTGTTTTTTATAAAAATCCCATGCGTTTGGTGGTGTGAAGCTTGGTGTTATTATGCAATGTAACATAACCGTGACCTTCGTGTGTCGTGACCGTGCATAAGGTGCTTTTTGAGGTTAAAATGCAGCTTGGATTATGAGTGATTGCGCCGAGCCATCAGGTTAGTGAGACAGTTATCTGCTTTGATAATTACGAGTAGGCAGTTATCATGTCCTACATTCTACTGAGTCGTAATATTCGCTTTAATGTAAATTATCTTTATGTACTTCCAGTAAGTACGGAGTGCACGACGAACAAAACAAGTCCGACTTCATTCAAGAAATGAAAAATAATGGAATAAGAATTTTCTAAGACTGAGAGTGATATTAATCTTGTATTTTTAATAAATGAATCGATTAAATGCATGGAATAACTCAATTAACAAGTGTAGTTGCTATCTAGAGGTAATAAGTCTGAAAGTTGTGTGGCAAGACGATACCTATTTCGTTTGGCGGTTAGTCTTGGTTGGGCTCGCGTAAGAAGGCGCGCGACAGGCGGTCAGGCGGAGGGAATGCAAGCTCCCTCCTAAGAAATTATGTACAAAGAGAACTAAGGAACACTGCCTGCCTACATATTTAACCTGAAATCTTTCTTCTTGACACACAAATGTTGACCCGTCGCATTAAAATAATAATAAACAATTGAATGTTACCATGTTCCATACATTCTTTCCGATTAATAAAAAGACGTTAAATATTACTTACTAAACAAATCGTTTAAGTTTTAAGTAGGTACATTTTTTTAAATATTTTGTAACTGCTATCTTCATTGAATTAAAACTGTTCGGTTTAAAAGTTTTGAACCAAAGGACGTCTTGAGTAACTGACAAGTTCCAGACAAATATGATTGTTTTCCGGTTTGCTCTCCGGCACGGGAAGATGATGCTGTATAATTTGATTGTTCCCAGAAGCCAGTTTTGGAGCTTATTGATTAAGCGGCAGTTTCTTTTTTATGTTGCTCCTTTCTCTTGCTCTAACTGAGCTACGTAAAATTTTCCTGTTTTACGAGTTCCTGTTATATATATAGTACGAGTACATATTATGTATGTTCCCTTTGGGATGTGTCCGTGTCCTATAAGATAACTTTGTAACACCAGTTATTTTTTTGGTTGGGGACGAAGTGTTGATAAAACGGATCATATCATGAGCTTATCTACCTAGCTGTTAATCCGTAACTAGTTCCCCTTCTGGTGCTATGGATTCGATTTGCAAACGCGTACTTTAGAGTTAGTCAATTGCGTTATCACACTGATAAACGTATGTAGGTACTTCATATTGCAGAGCATCTGTCCCCCATAGTTACCTAATGTACTGCACATTTCACGCAAAAAAACGGTTTTTATATTTATCTATCTTAGGAGTACGACGAATTCAATGTTGTAATAGGCACTACGAACTAAATTGCACGGCTCATGGTAACAACAGAGATAGGTAGATACGTAGACAGATACCTTTTTTATGTTGTTGCGCCATTTTGAGTCAGCAGCTTGCACGGAATTGCGGTTTCAATCATAGAACATAATAAGGGGACTTGATGATGTTATATTGGATGACGTGCGTGAAAATAGATAAGGTAGGTATTCGTTAGCCAGAATACTTTTGATCTATATTGCTTCGCTGCTAAGGTCTTGTTTGCCACACACGCATTATAGGACGCATGTCGAGAAAGCGTTCTGCATCTTTGGGCATCACTTTCCATTTCCTTGCACGAAGCATGGTAGTAGATATGCAATATTTACATTTGCTTCAGTAGCGAGTAGTTAGTTACCCAGTTACAGAACGCTTAGATAGTGATCAGTAAAATCGACATTGCACTAATTGCTCAAGTCACGGTAACATTGGTAGCCAATAGACAACCACGAAAGGTCGTTTGCTTACCGTTTTAGATAAGGTTCGCATGCTCTCGGCGACTAGTCCAGGCGAACTGCCCGGTCAGCACAAAATACTAGACGTGTCAAACAGATTAAGTACTTATATTTCTTAAATAAAATATCTTTAAAGTACTACAATCACCCGTGTGGTGACGGCAGAGTAAAATTCAATTGTCACCACCTTCTAATTCGCCCGCGAGTGTCGTACAAGGTGACTAACTGCCGCACTCAGAGACGTCAATTAACTTTAATGAGTATTTAATGTCAAAGATTTTCATTCAAATCTAGACCATAGACCCGGCAAGAATAGCGACTAGTTTTGAATTGTAATTTTCTGACGTTAAGTACTCATTAACGTTATTTGACGTCTCTGAGTGCGGCAGTTAGTGTCTTAACCCTTTTAAGACAGCGATTAGAAATGGGCAACAGCCACATATTACTTACACGAGACCTAACTGAATTGGCGAAACGTGGTGTAGTGATTTACAATCACATTACATTTCTTTAGTTGTTTATTACAACGTAGGTAATTATTTATGGTACTCAACAACTTTTTATAAGAAGGTAAACAAAGGAATACTTTTGTAATGCCATGGCTGGTAATAAAAAACGAAAACGTCAAGCCAAACAAATCTTTAAGTTACAGTTACATTTAAGATGATCAGAGAATTATGTTCAGTTAGTTTAGAGTGGACACTTTGTTGCACTCGGCGTCATTAAAACTAATGTTGCCTATGTTGGATAAGAGTTGGATAGTTACTTCGCGCGCCCTTTTGACTCTGTAAAGTACACAAATAAATTTCGTCTTGTTACTACTTCTTGTTGGCAACTTATTTTATTAAAACTTCTCCTCAAACTAACTATAAAGAGGCTCAGAGACTTTCTCTTTTGTGCGACTAAACAAAACCCGATAATTAAGTAAGTTTGAAGCGTAATGATTTGGTCATTGAATGGAGAGAAAAAAACACTTGGTAATTTTATTTCAGTTTAATAGTAAGGTACGAGGTTGTGACTATGTGCTTGATGAGAAATAAATAATTCGCTGGCTAGAACAACGAATTGTGCCCTAATAAATGATCTTTATTCAGACTTTTTGTAAAAAAGGCTTGCCAGTGGTATCTGACGAGGGAACGATAAAAGAACATAATTTCAAAAGCCGCGAAATAGGCAATTGCAGGTCGAGTATATGAGTTTGAAGACCAAGCCGTATATGAATTTCATTGTCCGTAAAGTCGATACTTCGAGTGTTCTTCTTTCTAAAATAATGACAACATTTCCATGCATGCTGTACCGCCGGAGCTACTATTCCAATTAACGAGGCTACCTGTCCGGGCATGTGAGGCTGGTCTACCCTCAGCATGTCCAGAACAGATGTGATTAATTAAATGACTGCTTACATTTCCGTTTTAAGCCGCTCCGGCGACTGCACTGTGATTTTGAAATATCTAGTTAAAGACCAACATTAATTGAATGCGAATCATTACAGGTAATGTGGGCATAATTACGCAGACCTGTTTCAAGCCTAGAGTAAAAATGTTCGAGATGAAACTTGCTTTTTGCGCGTGGCTCGCGAATCCAGTAATGAGGGTGATTATTGAGTTAATAGTATACATTTTGATCTTGTCACTGGGATGCGATTGTGTTATCAAATGCAAATGTTGTATTTGAATTTTGTTAAATAACTGCAATGAAACGGTATTTATAGTCTTCATCGGAAAGCAGGTAAAGGTTATGTAGGGTATATGCTACCAGGGAAGGTTGACAGAATTCCTCGACCGTGTCTGAAAACTACAATTTTTTATTTCGAATATTTTTCGAAAACTCAAGAGGATGTGCTTTCACTAAAATAGTTGTTCACTGGATAATTAAATTAGGCTCCGCATAAGAAATAGTTCAAAGTCATCTTCTTCAAAACCCTATTCATTTCCATGCAGCAAAGTTCAAACATTGTTACTTATGAACTTGCAATTTATGCCTATATGGATACTATTTAACTTGGTATATTTAGTAGGAAAAAATTTCTCATAAGACCGGTTTCAATGGGTTGGTCCTTAAACTCTTGCAAAAGGTAATTAACATTTAGCGTCTCGTGAAACGTCGTCGGCATATATACGTGGCGGTGCATAAAATGAATCACTCCGATAGCTGATTGATCACGAACCGTACTGATTAAGGGTACTATTCTGCAACCTTCCGGCTTGGAATATTTTGAGCGTGCTCTCTTCACGTGTCCGGATTGAGTCATACCTACTGATTGAGGCAGCAAGCAGTTTATATCTTGCAATTCATCAACACTTTGAAAAATTCTATCACGATACAAAGAATATTGTGTTTAGAAAAAATCGAAAAATTACATTCTTGATGCGGGATCACGATACCTTTAGAAGATGAAGTATAAAGTTAGGCGACAGGCGACATTTTCTATAAAACGTGTTGTATTTATTAAATGCATCGAACCTTTAATTTATTTTATATTCCGCGTGTCGAACTTATGAAATTTACTTATTTAGAGAGAAATTTTAAATCTCTTCCTTCTCCCTACCCTGTTCCCAGACTATCTGGGGTTGGCTCAGTATGTTTCCTCTTCCATTCATATCGTTCAGACGTCATCAAGCCATTCACTCCCTTTTGATTCATATCATCCATCACACCGTAAAGGTACTAGTGATGAATGAATGTATAGAAAAGAGACGGAATGGACCATGTCGAGAGACCGATGAACGGAGAATGATTGGAATGACAACATTTCAATCCATACTACCCAAGGTTTTGGCTTAGGTTTTACAGCCGGCCGCCTACCTGACACCAACCTTCTTTGTGTATGCTGATGTTGGTGGGTTTCCCTCCACTATTCGGGTGCCCCAAGGTGCTTATTGGTCTACACCGGGCAATTTCCCTTAGTCGAATTTTACGACACCCATGGGACGAGTCGGGGCTGGCCTATTCTACGTTATTTGTTTGCTCCCAGGCCAGCATAGAAGGCCAATATTTAGAGATAAATTTTAAATATATGTATAAAATATTATAATCGGTATTAAGTCTTAATGTTTATGAACGTCAGTTAGAGTAATTCGTAATTGTAACCTGCAGCCTGATGTCCAATTGAATGTACTACAAAGAAAGCGTTTGATGTTAGAGATCTTTTTCATTAAATGACCCCAGTTCGATAAAGCTAAGAAAATTTCACAGAGAGTGATAAGTCTGCGCGTGGTCAAAACTGGAACTAAAAATCCGTCTGCTATTTTGATTGTCTACTGAGTGATAAACTGAGCGAGCAGCGACACGCACTCTATGGCTCATTCGGAACCGATTACTACATTATTGATCACATGAGCACGTAGCGTAGGTGAAAGCACATAATTGTACGAAATTGCCGTAATGAGGTCTCGCGCTGAAGAATGATAATTTTACATAGGCATCCGTTGCTTTTGTAGGAAGTTGACAATTGGATTACATTTTACCTGGAAACTGTGCATTATTGTAATGAAAGCATCCGTGAGAATCAACGAGTGTAGTACCTACTACCAGATTTGGCATGACACGCGATATGTGGAACAGGTTTGATGACTTTAATGGTCGTTAAGACGCGCCGTACAGTCTCACGTATCCGAACAAAAACAACCCGGGCCCGCTTGTTTTGGACAACACAATGCTCCGGTTGACACTTGAATGCTGATGCCCTTACCTTGGACGCTTTGCTACTACCCAAATTGCTCAAACCCTGGCCATGCCACCACCTTGATTCCTCAGAAACTGCAACAATAGCCTGGCGAATGGCAGTTTTGTAAAATGGCCCGTTTCGGGAAAGAGTCGCGGCTTTCCAGAAAGCATTTGTATTGATATTGCCGAATGGCACAAAACTTTTTTTTACTCCATTTTTTTAAGTAGATCTATTGCAACTAAAGGAAGCTCTTCGTTGCACGATTTCTTCTAAATAAGTCAAACAACAAGCTTAGGTAATAAAGCTTATTCCCGTTTTTATACGGAGGAAGAGCAAAGGAGATCGTGACCCATCCTTAGGATAGTACTGTGGTTATAGCAGAGCATAATAGATATAATAATCACCTGAGGATTATAAATTTATCAAGAAAAGTAAAACATCATTCTGTAGTGCCCCTTTGAGTAATACAGAGATTGAAGAAAGTAAGGACATAACAACAGTTAATGAAATGTGGATATCGGATTTTTTAGGTCAATATACTTCTACTTCTTTGGGATATCCAGGAATAACAAATATACTGTACTATACGTAGAATAGGTCTAATATATTTGCATCACTACCGAATTGAACTGATGTACTTGAGTGGTAGTCATTCTGCCTCTTCTTCTTCTTCTCCCTGCCCTGTTGCCAGCGTAGCTGAGGTCGGCGCAGTATGTTTCCTCTTCCATTCATATCGGTCAGACGTCATCAAGCCATCCACTCTCTTTACAATTTATATCATCCATCACCGTAAAGGTGCTAGTGTTGAATTAATGTATAGAAAAGAGACGGAACGGACCATTTCGAGAGACCGATGGATATTGATATAATTGAGGTCATGTAAACAGCCACTTACTGGTAAATAAATATGTTTTAACTATGAAGTTAGAGAAAAAACAATATACAAAGAAAAATACAACAAGTTGTACGGTAGGTACCTAAGTTGGTAGGTAAGTAAGTACCTAATAAGTCTCATGAGAAAAAAATGGTGACAAATTGTAACGGCTTCACCAAAATATAAGACAAATAAACGTATTGTTACGCTTGTGAACTATAAGTGTACTTCCCGGTACACCGGTAGGTTAAATTTTAGCACTACCTCCCTTTGTACAGAGCATGGGTCGGCGACCCTTAATTGCCCTATCCACGTTGAGCGGTGCAATGCTCCAGTAAAATTCAGCATAACAAGCCTTTATTAGACTGACTGCTGCGTCAACTTCCTTGAACGTTAATAGATTTATGGAATTCACAATTTGCAACTCGGTGCTTTTTGTGCCTCAGGCCGACGAGAATGTGCTAGTGAAACACAACTCGTGGTATTTGAATATACACGTTGGCTGTTTGTACTGTTTGAACATTATCGCGTTAAATATTGGTAACCTTTTGACTTTGAATCGCACGATTCCAATGTTCAACGTAAGTATTTGATGATTCAGTGTGTGTAAGGATACCTTATTAATATGAATAATATTTTTTTTTATATTAATGCTATAAAAACAAATTCCAATCACCACGAAATCTTGTATTCAGGCATTAAACTTAGATTTGTAATAAAATGTAATTCTACCTAATGAGTGTTTATTTTCTATTCGATTTAAATTTTAACATTATATAAATGTTAGAAAAATTAGTACAAAGATTTTGGTGGTTAGAAAAAGAATTTCGAAAAATTATGATCTTGAGGCGAGAATCGAACCCGCGTCCGCTGCTATCCGGCCTGACCGCTCGGCCACCCAAGACACTAATTAACTTGCCGAAATTCTTCTAACCTTTACACTTCACGTTGTAAGCCAACGGGTACCCTCGCAATGTAGAAATAAATTTCAAACATTCCAAAGCAGATATTTTTACAATTACCGTGCGTTCGGTTAAGCTTAGGTTTGCTTTATAAAGTATTCGATTTTAATTTTAACATTATATAAATGTTAGAAAAATTAGTACAAAGATTTTGGTGGTTAGAAAAAGAATTTCGAAAAATTATGATCTTGAGGCGGAGTCGAACCCGTGTCCGCTGTTTTCTAACCACCAAAATCTTAGAGTGTTTATTTTGTTAATCTTTGATAAGAAAAAATTAACTCAGATTATCGTGTGTACTATGATAGAGGAGCTCGATAGCGCAGTGGCTTGTCGCGCTCGGCCTGGCGATTGCTTAAAGCAATGTTAGTTAAGGCCGGTCATTGGATGGGTGACCAAAAATTTATTATGTCGAGTTCCTCCGTGCTTCGAAAGCCGTTGGTCCCACCAACCCACACTGGGCCAACGTGATGGGTTATGGCTCACTCCCTAAATTCTTCCCTCCCTATGAAGGCCTGTGCCCCAGCAGTGGTGACATTAATAGGCTGGTGATGATGGTGATATAACCTACTATAACACAAAATATAATTTAACGGTTTCGTACTATATGGAGCTGTGCCGTTTTGTATAAAGTTTCTTTTACCGGATAAACCATGAAGCCTGCAATCACTCGGTATCGAATGACTCTGAATCACCCGATGCCCACAGCAACCGAAACCTTTTGTGGACGGTTTTTGCAGGTTTGAAAGTTGATCGGATCCCTCGAATCGATTAGCTTATATCCAATGAATCATCCAATTCTAAGAACGGCAAAATTTAATGTTGTGGTGATGTTGCGAAATACATTTTCAATTACCTACTTACTTATCATTTTTGGGCAAATAATAAGCTAAGTCACGTCAAGTATTGGCTACAATTCATCATGGCCTTAAAGTATTCTTTTTTATACAATGCTTATCAACAAAACCAGATCTATTTAGTCTTCGCATTGACACTATTGTCGAGATACAAGTAAATAATGAACCTCCAGTCTGTTACTCCTGCCCATAGAAGGAAGTGTGAATGTGGAGTAATTGGTTGGGCCAGGAAATTGCTAAAAGGTTTCTTAGGTTCATCGATCATTAAAGACTTGGCCTTGTTTCACTCGCTTCCGTTTTAGATGGACATTGAGAGATGGTTCTAAGTTCTTTAGAACATATTAAGTAATACTGCGTAACGTGCAACAATAAGTATAGTTTTTTTTTCTTAAATAAGTTTGGTACAGTTTTAACGTTACCGAAACCAGCGCTAATTAGACGGATTTATAGTGAATGTATCTTTCCAATAAAGCCTTTAAGGCGAAACCATTTAAACTTGGTTTCAACGTTGCTGCCTTTTGAGCATTTAAATTAATTTTGGCAATCACTTTCGAGTGGTCATAACCAGCTCTTTTAGGGCTTGCCAGTGCTTTCGCTCCGCGCGCAAAATTAATTTGGCCTTCTAAAACATTTAAAAGCTCTGCAACTGGCTTATCCCGGTGGCCCTAAAATATAAATTTACAATTACATATGTCGAGCACGTTTCGAATTTACGGGCAATTAAGGTCGTAATGCCATATCAAGACGCCAGTCGGTTACAAAATATAAATGCAAAGAGATTGCGTGTAATCCGCCGCTAATTAAGCAAGCTAAATTGTGTAATGGCTTCTTAGAAAAATTCACTGGATACTACACTTAAACGCTGACATAGTAATTTCAGTAATACCATGGCAAATTGTTACGGTTCTCCGCTAAGATTACCTGTACCTGCTTGTAAATATGAACATGGTTCTCTGCATTGATTTTTAAAAACTGTCGGAGTCCTTACTAATAACTATGTTTAGGTAGGTAGGTACATTTTTAAAGGACTCATGCATGCGTGTCATTCGACGATGTCTACGTGATCAGACATAGCGTGTTTGGATATAACACTGCATTCATTTCAGTGTTTATATTCCGATAAGCAAACGTAACATTATGTGGATCTTAGAGATATCTGGCTGAGTAGAGGACATTGGGGCCAGAAGTCAAGCTGAGATCTCCGATAGTGCATTAATTAATTCATTCCTATCAGCCACTAATAATGTGACTCAAGGATTTGATATCATCTTGCAAGAGAGTTCAAATGACACAAGTAAAATTATAGTTACTATTGATATCTAAATTTGGACATTCCTTTGCGTTATTGAGACGAAAACTCTTCGTAAATTGTGGATTCACCATGCGAGCGCCATAGTGGTGCAGAGAGGGAAGCCAGGAGCAGCGCTTGCGATTTGGGACTTCTGTCTCTGCCTAGCCATATTTGGTAGGATTCTTAGAGAGCCGCCTTAGGCACACGTTTCTGTGCAGTACTTAAGAAAGTTCTAGACAAGCCAAGATCTTTTAGTAAGGTATAGGGATCAAGCTGTTATACCCCTCACTCCCAGCTCCACAGCATACAAATTACAAACTAACCGAATCAAACTTATGTATAATAAGTTTGATTCGGTAGGTTTGTAATTATATAGTCAAACGGTTTTCGATGTTATTTCGAGATGCCGAGAGCTTTCCGGAAAAGCATACAGTCGTAGGCTATTTGTATCAAGCTCTGTGCTACCACCATAAAGCCTTACAATAAAATGGTCGATGACGCTTATCATCGCTTGGGAGCTGTCCACTTTATCTTTAGAGTACCTAATTTTAATTGGCACAGACATCAGTTTCCAGCTTTGATTCAAATGTTTATTGCTTCTTCCTATTTTGTGTTTGCAATGTTTCACTATTTCAAAAGCAGGAAGGCAGGTAGGACTTACATCAGACTTGGTTCAGTCGGCCGATTAAATTCGCAGCCGGACAGGACAATGCATTACGCCAATTCTACGCTTACATTCAAATGGTAACAACACCTATTTAGCGCTTGAGAGTCGGGCAGGCTGCGTACGCGCATCAGCGGCCTTGGCGAGATAAGGCACGGCCCCTGCTCACGATTGGTTCAATTTATACAGTGTGTCTTGCACTTTGATTTTGCTGCGTTTTGCTTGTTTGAATATTGTTGTTTTGATTTTAACTGTGACCCTGAATAAATGAAATGCCAAAATATATTATGTAACAGAAATAACGCACATCCTAAACACTACCCATGCTAACTTAGGCTCGAGTTCACCAACACGTAAAACAAGCTATTAAAACATACGCTACGTTTTTACATACGCTAAGCCTCAGTCGTTTAAAAACTATGGTGATGTCAAAAACTTAAAATTGCAAAATTAATTTTCAAATTTTCCATACCTTTTGCTGTACTGGCCGAACAATTTGTACTTATGAGGATAGGGGAAGAAAATAACACCACAGTATTTAATATGACTATGTTAGCGTGGTTAATAGGTATTCAGAGTAAATATATGCAGGGATAAACATAAGTTAAATCTGTTTTGGTTGTTTGAAATTTCAGTTCCTAAGCGTCAATTGTGGGTCTATAACTTACATAAATGCTGTAATTTACCTACATAAACATAGCTGTTGTTTTGAGTTATTACATAATTGTATTCATTGTGAATGTAGTGTGATACGTGTAAATATGAGTACCATTACTTGTGTATGGGCAGCAGCGTTCTTTGTACAACTTCCAGCACAACAATAATACGAATGGCTGCAATTCGAAACAAAATAAAATGGTTCGTCGAGACGCTTTGAAGGACTATAATGCTATTAGTAAGCAAACACAGCATTCCAAATGGAGTCTTATTACATCCCCTTTAGGCACTACAAGGTTTGCTCTTTACTGAGCGACGGCCGCTATAGGTGCATAACGTTTTATTGCACGCAGGTGTCTCTAACCACATGACATGTACGTCCGGTGTTTATTTGCATTTTACTCTTAATTGTTACATGATTACGCAATTACAACGTCGATATTACATACATTATTAGAATACCATCTAATTATCATTAGAGGACAACTTGTCTTAAAGGTTTTCTGATACCCTTTTGCATAATGGCTTTATAATGAATAATACAAGGCTAAAATTAAAAAAAAATACAGGTACCCCTATAATGTAAGAAGATATAAAATTAAACACGTTATACGACAGAAAATAATATTCGTAATAGTTTTGCGAAATAAGCATCTTAGGGCAACTGAATGGCGGAGGGCAAATTACCCAAAGAGGGTTGGTGTCAGGAAGGAGGACCGGCTGTAAAACCTAATCCAAAACCTTGAGCAGCACGGAATGGAATGTTTTCATTCTAATCACTCTCTCCGTTCATCGGTTTATCGACATGGTCCTTTCCGTCACTTTTCTATACATTCATCCATCACTAGAACCTTTACGACAGATATTATATTGATATATCTGTGACCTTTACGGTGTGATGGATGATGAATAAAAAGGTGTTAGATATGATGACGTCTGACTTTTAGGTATATGAATGGAAGAGAAAATATACTGCGCCGATCCCAACACAGCATCCCAAATAAACAGCAGGAAGATCATGGAATCATCCAGACATCGAATAACCAACGGCTTTACGTGCATTCTGAACCACGGAGGAACTCGAGATGATACATTTTAGGTCACCTATCCAATGATTGGAACCTTAACGAACATTGCTTAGTTTACACAATCGCAGGCCGAGCGCGTTAAGCCACTGCGCTATTAAGCTCCTCGTATCACCGTGCAGCTTGAGTAGGCATATTAGGACAAGTAAGTAATTCATACAACTTAGTTGCGAAAAAACTCGTTCAAAAGTCATCAGTCGATTACAGTTATCGCTTGCTTACATTAACCGCAGATAACACAAAAACACATTCATATTGCTACAAACAATGCAAATACTTTTCGTATGCCGTCAACATCATATTCATTGAATGTTTTATATAATGTATGTTCTGTCATATACTTAGAGGCTTAGGATGATTATTGACAATACCTATGTAAACAAAAAAAAGCTTCGTTTCCGAGTATGTTATGTGATTGAAATAGAATTAATAGTAACTACGGCTTTATTTCCATAGAAAGATGAAACCTACTCAAAACCTAGAACAGTGATCAACGAGATTGCACTTAGGCGGCAGAAAGCTTCCAAAGAGGTTTTAACCTATTCCGGCAACGAGTTCCGTAGCCGCCATCATGTCTGTTGTTGCATTGTTCCGCAAAACAAAAAATATAAGTACAAACAAAAACAATTATTTTATGAACACTACTTATTCGAGTGAAGCGAGGCGTCCAATTCTTATCGTATTCGTTCAATATTTTATTTAGGAATACTCTTGTCGATTTCCTCTTACGTATAAACTATTATCTCTTTCTCATTGTTTTAATACACTCCATGACAGGATAGAACTGCACCGTAGATCTGGCTAAAAGCAAGATTCTTAAGTCAAATAAGATCATTAGATCATCATGTCTCAAGATAGTTCGCAGCTTAAGGTTGTCACCTTAACTAGAACTTGGAACAAGTTACCGGTTGCAGTGCCACTAGTGTCTCACAAGCAATAAATTATCCTTTCGAGGAAGGAATAAGTTTCGAGACCTTTCCCATTAGTTGGGGACTTATTTCCGATTAGTGCTAGATCGTCTGGTAGGTACTTGTATTAGCACGTTATCAGCTTAGTCGGCCACGTGGAATGTTACTATCGTGTAGCGTTGGTTCCACCACGGCTGATAAGGCATGCATCTGGCGAGACGGCGGCGATAGTCATGTTTTTTACGACTGTTGCCATTTGCGACTTAATGTCTTTCAAAAATTGGGGACTTTGAATTTGTCGCCTAAGCCCCTTCGTACACTAGGCTAAGCGAATCTTCGATATTCGACGGTTTTAGTCTCCAAGCGACTACCGCCATACAAATCGAATCGAAGGACGAATGTCGGCGATGCGGCTCGTGTAGGAACGAACGATTCGTAAATGTATTGTAAGGAACACCCCCTCCGCGACCTACGAGTACCCCCCGAGGCTTATAAATAACGAGCGGAAGGCGCGCCCGCTCTCTTTCTGCGCGCGGCATTCGGCCGGAACGGACGTGCTTTCTCTTGCTTAGTACCCACTTATTGTTATGTCGTAATAATTCTACTTGTTAATAATTGATCAATAATTTTCATGATTAAATTTCTTTACTTATCGTCGTTCTTTATATTTTTAAATCAATTACGTTCCTGGTTCCTAACATCAGAAGTGGGATTCAATATGTGCTATTTTTAACGTTCGCCATCGTTATAGTTTGTGGGTACAAGTGGAAACCTATCAACGATTTTGTTAAGTTTTAGAGAATAACCGTAAACTGATAGTTCAAATTAACACGTTAAATTACTCCAGTTGAATTTGTCGAAATGTCTAAGGAATTTATTAAGTACACCTCGAAAGCACGTTCTTCCGTTCCGGGTATCGAACACAACAATTTCGAACAATAATTTCTTGTTTGTTGGTGTTGGAAGATACTAGGGATTGCATTTAGGTGAGGCGATTGGCCTGCTGCGCCTACGCAGTTGGCGCGTTCACACACGCCGCCCTTTCATATGCCTGCCCTGGCGAGTGAGTTTGCCGCCCTTTTGGGTGCGCGAGGTGAAGCTTGTACGAATACATTGGCGGTAGCGACAGACACAATTTCGTGTGCGCCGAGCGTGAATGTGTCAGCAGTCGGCGCGATAAACCCGGTGAGATCCACCTATTATGTGTCCGATTTCGACCCTAGTATTTACGATTTCAATGCATGGTGTGAGGAAGTCGATCGCGCTCTTTTACATATCAAGTGGGACGAAAAGGAGTGCTTAGCCCGTGTAGGCTTATTTCTAAAAAAGTGACGCGCGTACTTGAATACGCTAGTGGAGTGGTAACAATAACAGTTGGTCAATTTTAAATTAGAATTGAAATCTTTGCGTCCGCGACGCATCGACTTTGCCAACCTACTTTTGATGTACCTAATGTGTAACGAATCCGATAAGTACACCATTTATGCAGACTATGTTCGTAAATCGAAATTACGATTAAGTGACGATTTGTTAGTAAATAATACGCGGCATAAAAGATCCGCATATTATTATACCGGCAGTCGCCAGTAGGGCTAAAATAACGCCAGAAACAATAACAGAATTCTTGTCGATTTAGATAAAACCGAATTGTTCATGTGCAATAGTAAATAAGTCTCTCTCTAATGACCAGCTTTGGATACAATCCAAATGTAAAAATGTATTGCTTTAATTGTAATCTACCCGGACATCAAAGCAGATTTTGTACAAGACTATTTAAAATCGAATCCACCGTACAGAATGTGAATAAAAACATTTCTGTAACTACCCCCGAAGTAAGATTGTTTGTTCATTTTGTAAGAAGGTAGGTCTAGGGATGTTAACTTTTGTCGAGACGTAGGTACATCTCCACTAAACGCGTCGTTATAGCGACATACCCACAGATGTATTAAATAGTAGTAGTGGTTCGAGTATTTCTTTAATATCAAACGATCTTGTCATTCGTTTTTCGTGCCATAAGATTTTGGACATACGTATAGATATTGCGTGGTGTAGTGATGTATTCTGAGTTGATTTTTATGTCACATTACCGGCAGAATTTCATGATAGCACGTTAGAGGTAGCCTTGTAATTATCTCAGTGCTTATTGGAACCGATGTCCTAAATACTCGTTGGTTTAATGAGAAATAGTCGACTTGTAAATAATATCACGCCATCACGCGTAGTGAATGACTTGTATGACACGATTCGATCAACACACAGTTGTGTTGAAATTATAAGGGACAATTGTTCTCTGTGTTGAATAAACAACTTTCATCAATGTATATTCGTATTACTAGTCAGGATACCCGATGCGGGTGCTATTTTTTAATGTAAGAATATAAAACATTTACTACTTTAGTCGTGCCCCGTAGATTGTTTAGGTGAATTATTACCATGTTTTGGATATTGTGTTATTGACTAATTTGCGCCAGTTGCTGATGAGTTCAGTAAGGTTGAAGACATGATGGGAGGCCTGGATTGCTTCGGCCTTAGGCATCTACGACCGCTGACTTATAATGCCCGCTGAGGCATTGAGAGGGTTGAATACTTAGTGTTTCATTGTTATGTGTCGCATATAACGAAATTTTATTGTGTTAATCGGTTTTTGCTTTGCAAAAATGTGTGTGTGTAGAAAGGCACACTGGTCGGGAGGAAGATTCGGTGTGACGTGAGTGCATGCCGTTCGCACCGAGGGACTCGAGTCGGGTCACGCCGCCCCAGCACGGTGCCAGCCGATTGCCCAGCCGGTGCGCGAGCGCACGAGGCGTCACAATCGTCGGCTGAGCGGGCGCGCTCCACTACGCGACCACTGTCGCTGCTTAAAGAAAAGGCGTCTATGTGGCGTCCCCGCGGCGAGCCGGTGCTGGTCGGGTGCCGGGTGGGTGTAATGAGCCTGCGTTAGAGCATGTGGCCAGCGAAGTAAACGCCCCGCGCCGTCTACTCTGTTGCACTCGATGGTAACGGATCGTATTGTAGATGCGATTCGCTCAATCAATACTACGGTAAGGTCTACTCTGTTGCATTCTGTAGTAACGGATCGTATTGTAGATGCGATTCGCACAATCAATACTACAGTGAGGTCTTCTCTGGTTTGACGGTAGCAGATCGTATTATGGATAAGAAATCTTTAGATAACTGGACCGACCATGAATGTTTGTCGCAGAGAGGTACCTGCTTAAAAGCTCCTATATAACTCCTATACAACTCCTATACTTAGGTATAACTCCTATATAGCTTCTGACGTTGTTAATATTTTTTAGGACGTGATGTGTACTGGCTCTGATAAATATGCGTCTTACGCTGAATATCCTTATTCGTAGGTTTTTTACGTTACGGTTACGCATAGTTCGTAGACCCAGTGACAAATTGATGGCAGCAATAATTTCATAGTATTCATGGTTCAATCGATCCGCAAATATGAGCGTTAGTTACCAACACTAAAATTAGGTCAAATGAGTTAGTTGAATTTCTTTCAAATTTTGTTAAGCTCAGTACTTCTAAAAGCTGATAGTTAGACCAATCAAAGAAATTAAAATGTCGTTAGTTCATTTATAGAAAACGTCGAGTCGTTTCGAAGAAGGCAAACGTATTTTGTGTGGACAGCCGGGCCATAATCAAGCACATTGTTAGTAAGAATTCGAAGGTAGATGTTAGTGCCACCGTCTGTAAAGTACCTACCGACTAACCCAGTCACTTATTCTTTTTGCAAGAAAATTGGACACTAGGTAAAATCGTGTTTTGCCAAACAGAATTCCGAAACACGTGATATGAACGATGTAAACTTTTGTAGTCGATTTAAATCTATCCACAGTATTGACGTAGTCATAGCAGTAATAGGGCTTCACTATTTTACGTAGGGTACTAGACACTGATTCGGGTTTTCAATCAACCTGAACAAGTGCTTAGTTTTGACTTCCCAAATTAGCCACTTAGGGATTGAGATAATTATGTAAAGGTCAGGTACAGCCGAGTCGTGACAGGTCAAGGCATTACTGTCAAACAGAAAGCAAGCGCAATTTACTGGCAAGTTGGACGCTGGTATGCATGGGCAGTACCGCGTCATGCATTGCCGCATGGGCGGAATCTCTGGCTCTTATGGAAAGGCTACAGAGGCAGCAGCGGAGTACATCGTCCCTTGGCGTGGCAAATGTACTCTGTATGTGTGTCAGACGTTTATTGGGAATGGTGAATGTTTGTTAAGCCGTGTGGTGACGGCAGAGTAGAATACAAATGTCACCACCCCAAATCTCTCCCGTGGGTGTCGTACAGGGCGACTAAGGATAAACCAGTGATGAGGAATGGGCAGCAGCGTTCCTCTTACACCACCTAGCTATATACCTACTGCGACTTTTGTACCCAATAAATGGCAATAGGCTCGCCACCTATTACATGGGACCTAACATAACTGGCGAAACGTGGGTGCTAGTTCACCTCTGCCTACCCCTTCGGGGATATAGGCGTGATTTATGTATGCATGTATGTGAATGTTTGCCCCGTCATTGTGGCAAATTCTTGGCCACGATATTGTGGCATTCAACCTACTCGTATTGGGTTCTGGAACGCCTTTAAGGAGTCGTTCAGACTAATTTGACATTGGGCAATAACAAACGCATTATTGTGAGTGATTGAGATCCGGAACTCTTTCATCGCATTTTATGTTTTTACTAGTTGCTTTCTGTGTAGTCTCTCTGGCCGCTTACCTAGACTTTGTCGCCGGAGTGCACGCTGGTGATCTGGTCTTTTTAAGTAGCCCGCGATACCTTTCTATGGTTAGGTCACTTAATGTAAATTGTTCACGAGTGCGTAAACCGACAGAGGCATCCTCCACGTAAATTTAATATGAACGATCTTGTGTTTGTCATAAAGTTTTCACAGGCAACAGGAAAGCTTGATCCTGGTATGCGCGGTCCTTATAAGGTGACCGAAGTACTGCCGAGTGGTTGCCCTTCGTCTGCTTAGCGGTGGCTATGGCAAGACAAGGTGCCGTGGAAGGGCGAGTGGTGCCCCGAGTCTTGCGCAGCATTCTTCGAGAGTGAGCTGGATGCTACTCTGGCGTGTGTTGCCTATGTGTCTGTCTGGTGCAAGTGTTAGTAACAATGGTACTACTCACTCAGGCGTTTATCGCTGTGGCGTTCGTCGCTGCACCTTATTGTTAATTGTTATCAGCTCTTGAAGGGCCCCAAGATGCTGAATAGGTTGGTCAGTGTGATCGATCTGTGACATGTATGTACGAAGACGGTCGGCATACAGTGTCGGTACGCTCGAATACGGTCGGCGTAGAGTGTATGTATGCACGAATACGGTCGGCATACAGTGTCTGGACGCTTGAATACGGTCAGCGCCAGGCTAGACGCAATACGTGTCGATCCGTTTGTCGGATCATGTTCTAGGTGGCGTGGAGCCGCGGAGCCGAACCGAAGTAAGCGAACTTTGGAGAGTAAGGCCTGGCTCCTGTTTTGGTATGAAATAAAAGCTAGACGTAGCTTCACTTTTAAGAATGATGAAAGGCAGTGACATGAATGCGATATATATCAGATGAAGTTTGAATTAAATGACTGGAGATTGAGAGAAAGAGGTGCGTTAACAGGTGTACTTTTGAATAGTTTTTTTATACAATGTTGTTTTCAGATGACAACTAGGACGATGACACGCCAGCTGAGCTATCCGCCGAAGCTGGACTGTCAATGCCTCTGCTAGACGAGGACTTGGTAGCGGGACCCTCGCCACCACCCTCATTACCTGCTGCTGGTCCCAGCAGCAAGACCTGATAACCAGTGTCGTGGACGACACACGGTCAGGAGAGGCCGTGTAAGGAACACCCCCTCCGCGACCTACGAGTACCCCCCGAGGCTTATAAATAACGAGCGGAAGGCGCGCCCGCTCTCTTTCTGCGCGCGGCATTCGGCCGGAACGGACGTGCTTTCTCTTGCTTAGTACCCACTTATTGTTATGTCGTAATAATTCTACTTGTTAATAATTGATCAATAATTTTCATGATTAAATTTCTTTACTTATCGTCGTTCTTTATATTTTTAAATCAATTACGTTCCTGGTTCCTAACAGTATTATAATCATATGAGTAAACGTAATTTGATTTCGATCCGCCCAGGCTTTCCCATTCCCATTTCTCCACTCAACGTCTGGTATCGAGACACATAAACATATCAATTGAGCCGCAACTGGGTCGCCGTCTGATACCTATCGCGCCCCTCATTATTCTTTGTCAACACTAAAAGCTCAATTAAGCCTCCATCACGATCAGCTAACGGTGCCGGCGGTATGTGCAAACAGTCTTTAGTAACGGAATGCACGATAGTTATGAGCCTTCTTTGTCTGCTGAGAAATTGTTTCAGCGCTGTCTGTTTACAGGACCCTTAAAAAGGTGACGGCTGCAATTTCTTTTATGATCCTATTATAAATTGCATTGCAGATCAAAAATCTCTAGTCGTCTGTTTTTGTTTAAAGAACAACTGGTGGTAAACATGGTACATATAGCTATTCCGCATTTTGTCTTTATCTTGTGGCGCGAGGCCACAAAATATTATTTTAGATCTTATAGTACGACTTCCACTCAATATGTATATTTTCTATCTGTCTGATTACATGTCATAAAAATATTATAAAAACTGATATGTCAACTGTTGACAAGGAGGTCTGTTACAATCTCAACGTAATTTTGAATGCGAGGAAAAGAAACAAAAGACTGAGTAACTTGTCTATACCTGTGTTTATTAATAAGGCCTTATATGGCTAGAAATGCACTTTTACTTATTATACTTACGCCCGAATAAAAATATATCTGACAACCGATAAGCCGTCACCTAGATAAGCGTGAACTTATGGCACAATCTAAATTTGCTAAAAAATGTAGACCAAGCCAATACAGCAACAGTCGCTTGAATTCTAGCGGACACCATATTAGGGTTAAGTAATTCTGAAATGCATTCCAGAAAGGATTTTCGTTTTCTGATTAATCGCATTGAAAAAAAAGCAGAAACTATTGCGTCATCATTAAGTTATCCTAATTGGATGCAAAACTTTTAGTGCCACAACAGACAGAAATAGAAAGTAAAAAATTTAGACAGAATAGAAAGTCAAAAATTAAGACAGAAACATTCTTCTATTCAACCAGTTCCCTTTCCAAGGCATTAAAAAAAATCAGCTTCAGTTACCCAAACATTTTGTGTTGCACTACTTACTAAACATCACGTAAAAATTACTTAGCGGGCTTACCTAAATTTAAAAAGTGCCCAACACATTCCAGACGCTAAAATCTTTGTTTGGCTAACAGTTGGGTTGTTAATATCATTCTAAACTTTGTCCGCTGCAGTATAAAGTTTATTTATGATCAAAAACTCCGCACGAGCAGTAAGCTCTCTAATATCAACATTGTAACGTAATGGAAAGGATAGCATTGATTTACGTTCAATAACCCAATCAATAGACAACTTGAATTGGCCGCTTGTGTTAAAGACCCGTCATGCGCCCCCGCAGCCCCTCGGTACATCAGATAGTCTCTATTGTGTGAACCTGCGAGCTATTTTTCGAGTTCGATGTACCACGCCACACTAAATTGTTATTTTATCTCTGGATCCGGTTCAATTGGCTATTGTATTGATGTATGGAATGTGTGATTTCTTTTACACACTCAGGTCACCCGTACTGACTCTGTAAGGTAGGTTAATAAGGCACTTAATTTGGTTTTCTTGGTGGCATAACTCTTTGTTTTAGAACGAACAATGGAGTTAAAACTATATTTGAAAAAAAAAACGTTTGAAACGTTATTGAAATTTTCAAAAACATCAAACAATGTAAAGAGGCAAAACTTATTAGCATTCCGTGAATTCGCAGTGGGATTTCTGGGTCGATAGGTGTGTCACAGACGGAGCCAGGAGCCAAATGTATCAGCACTCAGCTCCACTGTAATTTGGTTATAGATAACCATATTCATTCACAGACTCAACATCAAAATCATAATATCTTTAAAATAAAATGTTGGATTATTGAATTAAATTCATCTCTTAATCGAATGTGCTCTTCATAATATTGCTATTTTAATAAGTTCGTGACAGTCTTCATAAAAGCCATTTACCATCTTCATCTTTCATCTCGATTTGGCCACTGCTGGATATTAGCTCACTGCTACCACGCTGGCCTGAAAGGTTTGCTTGCAGTTTTCCCTGACACAGACCTCTAGTACATTCCGCCTTTTTAACCTTATTACAAATGACTAAGGTGGCAACTATTTGCTACTGTCTTTTAAAGGGTAATTAAATTTTTCAACATCCTGGGAATTCAAAGATTGGTGACTCTTCTGTTCTCAGGTCACGAGTCGTCACCACGAGACTGATAAACGGTTAGGGTAAAAATTGCAAGATTCCAACTTTGAGTGCGATTTTTTGAAACCACTTTGTGTTCTGTTCCACCTACTTATAACACCATACCCGCATAGTGCCTGGAATAGCCAGTCCCTTTAAAGCGTTTGTCACTTTCCCTTTCCTGCCCAGTGTGGTTAGGTGACACCCACGCAGCGCTATGCGGTCTTGTTGTCAAAACAGATTATGTTAGACGCTTCACAGAACAAGCACTGACCACACACAATATGCGGGACGACCTCCACAACTGTGGAATGCAGGGTTATTTAGACAATGTACCGCCAACAACGGAAGTAGAAGATCAACGTGTAAGTTTTTTATTTAGTGAAAGCGTGGAATAAGGATTTGAAGCAATTAAAACCCTCGCTATTTCAGGTTCCCTTATTGCTATTTGTGGATAACTGTCTCGGATGGGCAGCAGCGTTCCTCTTATACCACCTAGCAATGTACTGCGACTTTTGTGCCCGATAAATGGCAATAAGCTCGCCACCTATTACATGGGACCTGCCATAGTTGACGAAAGATGTGTGCTAGATGTCTGCCTACCCCTTCGGGGATATAGGCGTGATTAATGTATGTATGTCTCGAAAATGTGTCTGGTATCTGGCAGGCACTGTAGGTTGCACACCAGGCACATAAACAATGTTTATTTTTAAGCGGTAAACAGTAGCTGTAAAATTTTCAATAAATATTCTGTTATATCGACGTGCTTAAAGTATTCATAAACAAGTTATTAAATCCATCGCCAGACTTAGTATGTTGTATGTAAATATACACTTTTATGAAGATTGCACAATTTAGTGTCTTACCTAAATGTTTGCAGAGCACCGATTATTGGGAGCAAATCAGACAAAATTGAAACAGTGAACACATTAATCTTCATTGTGATTATATTCATTAATCAAATATAGATCAGGTTAGTCGCTTTCTCCTGTTACTGACACTGATATAAATACAGTAAGACCAGTCACAAATTCTATTAAATGTATCTCTCATTGTGATTTGTATTTATTTAATATATTGACAGTCGTTCAATCGACTATGCTATTAACAACATTAGTAAATACGAATCAAGTAGCCTGTGTGCGTATAATTTCATTTACAAATCCAAACGCTATTGTTACATTCTTTATCTTGGCGCCTTAAAAATAAGGATTATATTTATACTGTACACTAAAGTCTCGAAAATAATACCAATCACTTAAGTAGGTTGACATACATGCCGATGATGTGGTTGGATCGGTTTCAAGGCTTGCGGTTTTGTTTGACATCTTTTAGGACAGTCAAAAGCAAGGAGGGTAGAAAAACTTTAATTAACTGTATAAAATTGTTCAATCTTAGGCTAGATTCAGTTCATTGAATTGATGGAACAAAGTTTAACTCTGCCGATTGGTTTGCTGATTCATCTAAATTAAATAGTAAATAAAACAATCATAGATTACTAGAAATTTGCACATTATGTCGTTCTTGTGTTTGCAAATTCTGAGATTTGAATACAATTAAATATTAATATTAAACAATATCAATAGTAAATAAAACAAACGCTTAACACACCAATAAGATATGGGGACCAGGCTGGAATCTCAGATTAGCTACTGGCTATATATTTTCCACATCATTTCGTTCTTATTCCTAATGAGTACTAAACCTCGTCTCGTTAGCCTTCCAATATTCGCAACGCGCATTTTAAGTGCACCAGAGTATTCTACGCAACATTGTTGCTGCATTTGCTCCAACTTGGCTTCTAGCAATGGCTCTCATTTTATCTACAAACGCCAATACTCAGATGGAAACATGTTAGTTTAAAACCACACTGGTGACTTGCTGTTCAACTTCGAAGATCTTTATGCGATTCATTGAAATTTCGTTGTTTACAACTTTCCGCTACACCCATTAAATGGTTCCTTGGAAAACAGAAATGGATAGCTATTACAGGGGATACAAACTTCTCAGAAACTCTTATTTGTCTTTTACTTTAATATAAATTCTGGTTGTGTTTCGACAGCTATAACATTTAAGTGAAATCGCATTTTGGGCGGATACTACTTACCTAAATCGATAATTTGATTTATGAATGTTTAAAATAACCTTTAGTGACGATTTAATTAACAGTTGGCACAAAGTCGTTTATTGTTCAAGTTTTGATGAACAATCAAATACTTTGTTCGTGGAAATTAGCGGGAGCATAATCAATTTGCTTTAAGCGTTACTCAATTTACGGAGTTTTGTGAATTGTGTTATACCGTTGTTGCGATAATATTCTGAGGAATACGGGCTAAAGGCAGCTCATAAAAATGAGGTTGATTTGAACGAGAAAATTGATTATTGGGTTTTTTGAAACCGTCCTTTGCTTTGCAGTCAGCCTAAATAAAAGTACTACATGTGGTGACGGCAGAGTAGAATACAATTGTCACCTCCCCAAATCTCTCCCCCAAATTTATAAATCAGCGATGAGGAATGGGCAGCAGCGTTCCTCTTATACCACCTAGCAATAGCAATGTACTGCGACTTTTGTGCCCGATAAATGGTAATAGGCTCGTCACCTATTACATGGAACTAACATAATTGGCGAAACGTGGGTGCAAGTTCACCTCTGCCTACCCCTTCTGGGATATAGGCGTGATTTATGTATGTATGTAGTTAAGAAAAGCTTTGGCCAAGGAAACCCATTCGATACAAATATTTTACCCTCTTTTACGTTTTATAGGAGAATTGGACTTCATTTGCGATTCCCTGCTGCAGCATAAAGTGTAAGAAATGCGGAAGCGAAAAATATGCCACTGCTTTAAAAAGGTTTATACAAGATTGAATGACATTAGTGGTTCATAACCATTATTTTCAAGAGCTGTTTGATTGGAATTCTTTTACTGTCTGGTCTCGTTCAAATCTGAGTGTCGGCGTTACATCGTCAATTCTTACATAATATCGATTGTGTGGTTGTGTAGCCAAATCACCAATATTCCAACTAAAACCTTAAAAAATATAAATTGAATCATTGACCAGCAACAATTTCGCCACACCCAAAAACTGCCACATCCGTGACCAATTTATTTGAGCTATAGTAATCTTTCATCGATGATCGTTTAAAGAATAATTTACATTAAAATGACTTCATCATTGACAACAGTGTCGGCAGTTTACGAGAATTTTGGAAGCTCATGTATATTTAAACTGCGATATCCAAAAGGACCGAAAAAAGTGGAGAACCTTAACCCGTTTGGTGTACGGTCAACGGTTATTACAAAAAGCAATTTAAAAAAACCATTTCCCAACGAAGGAGACAGTTATTGTATATAGACACGACGCTGTAGCACATAGTTTATTTTTCGAAATGTCGATTCGCCTTATTATTCTAAGGCAGGCAAGTCTTATTATTACAAATAAAATAATAAGATCACTTGCGACTGTGCTGTATACACATTCTCATTCGTCCGGTTTCTATGCAAGTAAGCAAGCAATTTTGACATTTACTTGTTGGTATCCCAACTCGCAAACATTATTTTTGAACGACTAATTGACAGACACAATACATATGTATACCTTTCTCGTAGTACCTTTTCTCGTTTTCTCAATTTTAATTAGTAGTTTCAACTGCAAACATAGGCCGTAAATCTTAGCTGTTGTGTTGCCAGGAATAGTGTGTTTGATCGGTCACGGTTCGGTGGGCGGGTGGTCTACTTAACTGAAAGCATTGACATGATGTTCGATCGCCTTTGGAACATTTGTTTGTGCAGCGCATGAATCGAGGAGTTGGATTACAACAACGGCCGTATCGGCGTAAAACGAAACTTGGCATCCGTTTAAAATGTCACTGCCTCTTGTGGAATATTCTCGATCGTATACTTGAGGAGTCAGTCAAAGAAATGGACATCGTATAACTTATTTTAATGATTATACATACATACATACATAAATCACGCCTATATCCCCGAAGGGGTAGGCAGAGGTGAACTAGCACCCACGTTTCGCCAGATATGTTAGGTCCCATGTAATAGGTGGCGAGCCTATTGCCATTTATCGGGCACAAAATTCGCAGTAGGTACATAGCTAGATGGTATAAGAGGAACGCTGCTGCCCATTCCTCATCACTGATTTATCCTTAGTCGCCTTGTACGACACCCACGGGAGAGATTTGGGGTGGTGACAATTATATTCTACTCTGCCGTCACCACACGGCAATTTTTATTTTATTTTTATTATTATTTTAATGATTATCGTTTAGGAAAATGATTAAATTGGCAGATACTGAGCTTATTTGAATCATTTTTATCAGTCCGCAATTCCGTCTCAACATTCTGATCTCTGTTGCATGCATTTTTTTTTCATTTGTCTTTTTCGCAGCCCAACTTGACTATCCATACATGTCATGAGGAGAGGTCTTATAAAATACTTGCAGACCTTTCCTTTGCGTAGGAAATAAATTATAAAATTTATGCTGACAATTTTATGAGTTTTCATTCAGAAGTGATGGAATTGAGTTCTCACGGCTGTGGGCGAAACTTTGGTACGCTTTCTTCCTCTTAGTTTGGTTTCGTCCATAAAGTAGGCAGGCAGTCTATGGTTCTAACCAACCGCCGTTGAGTGTGCTTTTCGTTTCTTATCGTTACTTTAAAAATAACACTTAACTTTTCTTTTATGTTTGGCTAATTTCACCGACCTACATTTTTTACCATGAGTGCATTTTTGTTTTAGTCTCATACATTTTCCTTCTTTGTCTATTTCATCGATTTTTTTCTTTTGTTAACAGCTTAAACTTGATTTTAGAAGTCATTGATGCAATGCTGTCCTCGATAAAATGCGACATACTGGTGTTTTTGCTTAACTTTTCGTATAACCAAGACATCCAATAATATCGACCATAATAAACGAATTCTACGTTCATCATCACCAGCCCTTTTAATATCCCCACTGCCGGGGCACGGGCCTTACCTATGGATGGAAGAATATAGGGAGATTGGGCCATAACCCACCACGCTGGCCCAGTGCTGGTTGGTGGGTATTAACGACTGCAGACGCAGCCGGGACTACCGGCTTAACGTGCCTTCCAAAGCACGGAGGAACTCTAGATAATATATTTATTGGTTACCTATCCAATGACCGGCCTTAACGATATTGCTTAGTTTACGCAATCGCAGGCCAAGCGCACTATGCCACTGCGCTAGCGAGCTCCTCAGGTTCACCGCCAAGTAATGTGATAATAGCTATTTATTATATTTTCATTTTATTTCTATCAACCGCTTCGCAAAGCTTAGCATAATTTATTATGGATCGGTATTTGTGACTCAAGATCCTCTTGCAGTGGTTTGCGATAAAAATAACGATTATACTAAAACATAATTTCAGAGTTTACTGCCTTTGATCACGCATGATATCGCAACGAAATCTCAGAGTTTAACTGTGAGACCTAATGCAGTAGGCACGCATGAGATACTCCTGAAGATAGAAATCGTATAGGGAGTTCTTGGATGGTTTGTTATAGGTACAAGTAGACTTGACATTAATTCTGCTAATATATTATAGGTATCCATGTATTACGGCATGTAAGCTCAATGGCGAGGGCCTTAGCGCGCTATACTATTGCGTTAACCAAGCAATGTTTGCTAAGGTCGGTCATTGGATGGCCGACCAAAAATATATTATCTCGAATTTAATCTAAGTTAATAGTTGAATAACAGCTGTCTCTAGTACAGCCGGTTGCTACGGTTCTATTGTTTTTTTGTGATTAAGTATGAATAAAAAAACGCATCGAATAGAATCTACATAATTCCATTTACAGTTCTCCCAGATAAATATAATAGGGGTTAAATTATGAAATTGCCGATGTTCCGTCATTATTTAGTAGTAGTGTATAATTACTTTAAAACTCTAGTTATGTCCAATGTTCTTTTTTTATTTTAAACTTCATTTCAAGGACTTATATTTATGTATAAAATTTTATCTTATTTCTATTTCTTTCACTACCAATAAATCGTCAAAAACAGCTTGTCCTAAGGACCACTTAGATCCACGGACAGGGACACCAGGCCGTCTCCGTTATAAAAAAAATATCCTAGGTATACTATAGCTTAATGTTGTCTCGATATACCCACAAAATTATATAAAATTTAGATTTGTGGTTCCTTACAAAATCGCAAATATGTTTGTATGGAAAAATGAATTGTCGCTAAATTCTCCATACAAAACGGAAATTTGATACTGAAACCCCTAATATTACGGTGGTTCCGCAGTTAGTGTTATTCTCCATAAAATCTTTGACTCCCTTGTCATTCATATTATCATCTTTCACGCAATCCGTACATTTTGAGAGGTCTACCATTTCTTCTCCACCTAATAACGTCCAATCGCGTTACTCTTTGCTCGCATGCTTGTCATCTCTTTTCGTTACATGCAAATTTCAGGACAGTCGCCTAACCTTCCTTTCAGCTCTTATGTCACGGTTGCTATATTAATGCTTCCTCTCTAATCCTATATGCTCTTACCTTACCTTGTCCATTGTTGTTACTCCTCACATCTTAACATTCTTATACGACTGGTTGGTGGTAGGACTTCTTTCAAGTCCGCCTGGCTAGCTACCACCATCTTATCAAAATCTGTAAGTTAATTAGTGTCTTGGGTGGCCGAGCGGTCAGGCACCTGCCCGGATAGCAGTGGACGCGGGTTCGATTCCCGCCTCAAGATCATAATTTTTCGAAATTCTTTTTCTAACTACCAAAATCTTTGTACTAATTTTTCTAACATTTATATAATGTTAAAATTAAAAATCGATTAGTTTATAAAGCAAACCCAAGCTTAACCGAACGCACGGTATTTGTAAAAATATCTGCTTTGGAATGTTTGAAATTTATTTCTACATTGCGAGGGTACCCGTTGGCTTACAACGTGAAGTGTTTAGGTTAGAAGAATTTCGGAAAGTTAATTAGTGTCTTGGGTGGCCGAGCGGTCAGGCACCAGCCCGGATAGCAGCGGACGCGGGTTCGATTTCCGCCTCAAGATCATAATTTTTCGAAATTCTTTGTCTAACCACCAAAATCTTTATAAAAAAAATATTAACATGCAAATACAATTCTATAAGTAGGAAAAAAAAATTTAATGAAAAGAGCCAGTCGGGTCATTGGCCTTTGAGGAGTGCATCCACGAGCCCAGTTCCCCCTAAATGGAGAGAAATGGCGACCGCGTCGCGACCTTTACGTATGGCCGTTATGTCAACTAGCTTTCGATTTCATATGGGACCCATGTGCGGATTACGCACTCTGTAACGGGTCACCTTTCGTCAGTGTAGAAGATATTCTGTAATTTCTGTAGGAGTTCAGACCTACCAGGTATTACACGGTCCTTTAAGCACATGTAAACATACTGGCCGTTTAGCGACGGCAGAGTAGAATACAATTGTCACCACCCCAAATCTCTCCCGTGGGTGTCGTACAAGGCGACTAAGGATAAATCAGTGATGAGGAATGGACAGCATCGTTCCTCTTATACCATCTAGCATTAGTACTGCGATATATGCGTGCCCGATAAATGGCAATAGGCTCGCCACCTATTACATGGGACCTAATATAATTGGCGAAACGTGGGTGCTAGTTCACCTCTGCCTACCCCTTCGGGGATATAGGCGTGACTTATGTATGTATGTATGTAAACAAAACTCAGTAGAAATATCACGCATTATATTAAACCTTGGGGTAACATATAAAACAGCCTACGTTCAGTCTTCAAACAGACATCTTCATTCTCAGAGCTAAATAATATAGTATAAAACTCAGTCTAGCCGTTTCGGAGGAGTTCGATAACAAACACTGTGACACGAAATTTTTTTATCAGAAGATGTAACTTATAAAATTGTTAGGTGAATAAAACGGAATGTATGGACGTTCCAAAATTAATTTTACAATTTTAATTTACTCTATAGTTTTTATCTGTTTTATGTGACTCAGTTAGCATGGGTAGTGTTCAGGGTGTGCGTTATTTCTGTTACACGTTGTATTCGATAAAACAAACCATGAATAGACAGACCCTAGGTTGGAGGCAACCATATCCTGCATACTTATTTTAATAGACAATTAAGGTCAATTGAATATTGAATATAATTGAATACAATCCCATTACACCCAAGAGGTCAATGGGTAGCCCAAAGCTATTATAGCATTTGAATTTAATTATTAACATTTAATTCTTCAGCCTTGTAATGTCAATATCTATTTTGTCTGCACGTCTACACAGTAGAATACTAAAGCGCTATCGGTGTCGAATGAACGTGAGAATGGCATCTAATAGCTAGTGGTACCTAACATGTTCTGAATATAAAATACAACTTTACTACCACGTAAATTGTCCGCAGTACTCCGCAGAGCTTGTAATGATCAGAATTGGTGGATATTTGCCTTTCTTCTATGTACATAAATCGCATTAGGTATATTATTAAGTGCCGTGTGGTGACGGCAGAGTAGAATACAATGGTCACCACCCCAAATCTCTCCCGTGGGTGTCGTACAAGGCGACTAAGGATAAATCAATTGTAAGGAATGGGCAGCAGCGTTCCTCTTAAACCACCTAGCAATAGCAATAAACTGCGACTTTTGTGCCCGATAAATGGCATTAGGCTCGCCACCTATTACATGGACCCTAACATAATTGGCGAAACGTGGGTGCTAGTTCGCCTCTGCCAGCCCCTTCGGGGATGTAGGCGTTATTATGTATGTATGTATGTTATGTGGTATTTATAAGAGGAATGCTGCTGCCCATTACTTATTGTTCTATGTACCCTTGTTGCCATGTATGAGAGATTGGGCTGGTGACAAATAACTGTGACACATCGAATGAACAGCCTACGCGAACATTGTAAGCAGTCCAGCCCAAGACCAACACCATTTCAACCGTGCGTGATGTAAACTCAGCCATAACGTTCTGCCTGTATTTTAGACGGAATTATTAAAGAAGCATCAATAAAACCCGTTATCGTTCATCTGAACGCATGTCTTGCCAACTCAATGGTGTCTAACTAACAAGCCCTGTGCTGAACCCCTGTTCAGGGCCAGTAGGTAATCGATTGTGCTCCTATCTTAATCGATACACGCTACAATCGATTCTCACACAAATCGGATTTTGGCTCGAGAACAATGACTGGCAGAAGGTTAAATGTGCCTCCGAGGTTCAATTTGCTTATATTGGGCTCCGAAATACGTCGTCTACCTATGCAAAGATTAACAATTATTATCGATAGTTAGTCCAGCTAACGACCGTCGACCCCAGGCGATTTTCAACGATTTTTTTGTTTAAACTTTTTTAGTGACGTCCGCTTTGGTTGAATGATGGGTTGTGGTGGCTATCAAGACAACCCGGTTGCGAACACAATTAAGTAGAGGACTGAGGAGTATTACCCTAATACTGCTCGCATAAAGGCAAAAACCAGTGTCTCAAAAAAAATATTTTTCTTATTTCTTTTCGTCATAGGACTTGGTGTATTGTATTGATTTCTTTACAGTGTCGGGCAATTCTCTTTTCAAGATTAAATATTTGCCTTTCAAAAATAAATAGTTTAACATCCGAGATGTATAGATAGAAAGATAAAAATAAAAAACTGCGGAGATTTAAATTTTTTTTCATTACCAAAAAGGCGTTTAAATATGCATTGTATTGTGCATTATGTATCTACTGTATTTTTAACACAATTACTGTTGCCGCTACTGACCTTTGCATCCGTAGTTCAAGGATATGAATGCCAAGGTGCTGTTATGTTCAGCTATAAAAAAATCCGAGGGGAGTCAAATATTCATTGCGTTTAAAACGATTGTAGTCAGTTGTAAAATTAACCGCTACTCCGCTACTATTAAATGAAGACTGCATTTTAGCTACGCTAAACTGTAAATTATTCTTAATCGACATCACCTTTTAAGTCAATCAATCAGTTCGGGGTTGAAAATCAATAATGCTCCCGCACATAATTTGATTGATGAGGTCGAAAATATGAAAATAACATTATTTAGAATTAGTAATCGTGATTTTTGATGGCATACCGCTAAAACATAATTTATAAACTTAAATTTTTAGAATAAAATTAGTTTGATCGATTAAAAAAAAAACATTCAAAATCCTTAAGAAAATACATTTTGTTAAAGTATTATTTTACATAAAACATAAACCTACGATTTCATTGCAAAAATATAAAAGAAAGTATTCCGATACCGGGAATCGAACCCGAGCCTCCTGGGTGAGAGCCAGGTATCCTAGCCACTAGACCATATCGGATTATACGAATGTGATGAAACTAAGGTACCTATAGTTATTGTTTTAAGACTAGTTTGTTTTCTCGTGTTTTCTTTGCGGCTGTTTGCTGTATCATAGTTTTCGACTGCAATAGTTAAAATGTTTATCAAGATTTATTGTTTGGGTAGATACGATGTAGTATGTATTTAGTCATAATACTCTAGAATAGGCGTGATTAATGTATGTATGTATGTACATACAATGCGACTTTATAACTTGTAAGAGGCAGCGGGGGTCACTCCTACTCGCAATGTGCCATTTGAATTAAGACACACTATAAAATAAAATTAATTTAAACACACACGTGACTATTGTCTAATTTTTTATTTTTTGTTACAGGTACGATCATCGCTACAAAATCGTTTCACATTACGGTAAAAGTGTATACTTCCTTAACTTTGTTAAAATTGCAGGCGAATGATGATGATGATGATCGAACGCGGCCGTCACTTCATCGGTCTGTTCATTATTTTCCAATAATAAATTACAATTAATTATCAAATCTAACTGCCGCACTCAGAGACGTCAAATAATGTTAATGAGGACATATAGTCAAAAAATGACAATTCAAAACTAGTCGCTATTTTTGCTGGGTCTATGGTCTAGATTTAAATGAGATTTTTTGACACTAAGCACTCATTCAAGTTATTTGACGTCTCTGAGCGCGGCAGTAAGCCAATACTATAGGTAGGTACCACTACCTACAACTTAATTGTCACAATCACAAGTCCAACGTCAAAAAAAACGAGTAAATTGCAAATGTCGCCGTGTCAACAATTCGAAACGTCAAAAGCGAATTTATTGACAGTTAACAACATGGCCGTTTACACGCAGTCCAATAATATACAGCTGTATCTGGGGACTGGACTAACTAATGTTTAAATCAAAGTAAAATACTATTACTACGGTGAAGTCCATTTGGATCGTGCCCGGGACCGGGATATAGTTGTAACCGGGAATAGGCTATTTTGAATTGTTTACGGCCGCCGCCATTCATGGGTAATAAAGCTGTGGCCGTACCATGAAGTATTAGTGCGATCCAAACGCGGTTGACAAAACGGGACGCCCCGCGCCGCTCTACTCGGCTTATAGCGTTGTGTCACTTTAACAATGGGAATTGAGTCGCGTTTGCTCCGGCGCGTTGTGCCCGCGCCCGGATGTTTGAGTGCCGCGACAGGGATCAGCCTTGCGAAATTTAACTTAGCAAGGCGCGATCCGAGATCAAAATCAATGATCCAGAGTGCTTGAGGGCTGATTTTTCAATGTACGGCGCGGCGCGGCGGCCCATACATTGAAAAGGCAACCCTCAATCAATCTATTGATCTCGGATCGCGATCAGTGTTCGGGCCGCTCTATATGTATAATAGTGTTACAGTCCAAAAGTCATAACTCATAACCGCTTAAATCAAAACCTCTTTCGACTGATAAGTAAAACTATCCATGCAATCATAAATTATGTATACAATAATCGGACCGCTCGCCACCTATTACATGGGACCTAACATAACTGGCGAAACGTGGGTGTGCTAGTTCACCTCTGCCTACCCCTTCGGGGATATAGGCGTGATTTATGTATGTATTTAATCGGACCGCATCCGAGTAAATAAAATACATTTTTAAACGCTATTCATAATACCGGGCTCTTAAATATTTTATATAATTTGTAAAAAAAATATAAATTTTTTTTCTTTATATATGCATTAATTTTTTTTTTCTTTAAATGTAAGTACTAATTTTGTAGCCCTCTATAAAAAAAAAGAATCAAAAAGATTTTCCGATACCGGGAATCGAACCCGAGCCTCCTGGGTGAGAGCCAGGTATCCTAGCCACTAGACCATATCGGATGCTGTAGAATCGAGTGAAATTGACTGTCATTAGATACAAAGATGCTTTAATAATAAATGTTAATTGGTTTATTTATAATTCATAAGATATCAAGCGTAAATTTTATTCGAGGACTACAAAAAAAAACATACTGATATATTATTTTGGATTTTAGTTTTTCTTATGTTTGAATTAAAATAAAATATTACGTATAGTAAAATATTACACAGGGTCACAAAAATATGGCGTTCTGAGTTACAAAAAAAATTGTTACTCTATTTTTGTTGTCGACCGTACCTCGGTATCAGGTAAACAATAGAGACAATTGAAATGACCCAAATACAGCAATGATGTGCTTTTGCATGAATAGTGCGAATTCGTATGACATCATAAAGGAAGCCGCGCTCTAGCAATTGTACTCTAAATACATAATTATCCCGCGTCCGTTGTTGACGTACCTACTAGTGTAGAGAGCGAGCGCGAGCGTACATCGAGACCACCATTGGATTTTCAACCGTATGTTGGTTTCAAAAGAGACTCTTTCGGAGTCACACACCTTGCACGCCTAGCACGGGACGTGGACAAAATCTCTTTCTACCACCTGAAAGTGTTTTGTCTCGGAATTTGGTGGGAGTTAGAGCGAGGGAAAAATAATATTGTTATCCCAGTTTGATACTAGAATTTGTTTCTTATATAAAAAAAATTGATAAAATTTGAATGCCAATTTTTATAGGGAATGTCTCAGGCCTCATAGCGAAAAAATTTAGGTTAAAAGCGCCAGAACTCTGGTCTGATCCCCAAAACGGATTCGCAAATAGTTAACATACATACATAAATCACGCCTATATCCCCGAAGGGGTAGGCAGAGGTGAATTAACACCCACTTTTCGCCAATTATGTTCGGTCCCATGTAACTGGTGGCGAGCCTATTGCCATATATCGGGCACATAAATCGCAGTACAAATTCATATTGCTAGGTGGTATGAGAGAAATGCTGCTGCCCATTCCTCATTGCTGTGTTTACCCTTAGTCGCCTTGTACGACACCCTCGGGAGAGATGGGGGTGGTGACAATTGTATTCTGCTCTGCCGTCACCACACGGCATAGTTAAATCAATCACAAGTATAATCTAAGAACAAGCGATTTTTACCGAATCTCTATAATCCTAAATTATTATTATAAATCATTATTTCAGTGAATCTGCTTCTTTGTTAGTGTCATCATCCCTATTGTTAGTGTTTCCGCATCTAATGAAAATGACAACGATGTCAATTATCCGAAGCCCACCAACGTCCGATACAAAATGTCTTACATATGCGGTCTCTAAAAAAATTTGATATGTTTTTTTTTCAGGTACCTATTCAATATGATACATACGGTCTCGTATTCAATACTATTCCTCGTACTGACCACGTTACGGCTGGCAGCGTTTGACATACACTTTGAGTTAGTGTTACGTCTCAAATGTTACAACAAAACGCCTCTTTTTGTTCCACTCCTTCAAAGAAAACCAAAAGTCACTGAGCATTTGATGTCAGATTTAAGTAGCGGTCACACGTGACTGGCCACTTGAACTGTCAGACGCCAGACATGAGTTTTAATCTAGATAAAAAAATGACAAAGATCATTTTTAGGGTACTGTACCCAAAGGACAAAACGGTACCAAATCCACTGTCCGTCCGTCTGTGCGACCGTGATTGTTAGTCTTTTTTTATCTCGGGTAGTTAAAGTTAGTTAGTTTAGAGTTAAATAACCAATAAAACATGACATTTGCAGCAAATGTCAATTTACTATCCGAGATAAAAAAATAGACTTTAGACAGTTGAAATTTTCACATAATTATGATGTATTTCTTTCTGATGTCGCCATAACAAATGATACTAATAAATAGAAAAAAAATAATATTTAAGGGGCTCGCACGCAACAGACATGAATTTTTTTATAGATAATGGGTACGGAATCCTTTGTGCGCGAGTCCGACTCGCACTTGTTTTATTTATATTAGTGAAGTTTAATTTTATACAAACGAGAGAACACGCTCCTAATATTCTTTTATAATAAAAGTCGTTACTTTGTACAGCTTGGAAGGGAATCGTTTGGTTTAGTATGGACACCTATGTTAAGAAAAAACAGCAGAGATGAATAGGATTGCCCGAGACATGATGGGTGTGAACAGGAGTGAAAGGAAGAAAAAACATACTTATCTTTCCCAAATGAAACGGGATATGAGCAAAAGGATTATGATGAGTTTGTGTTTAAGTGACGTTGTTGCGATGGGTTCACGAGCTTAATCTTTTTGTCCCGAAGGGGCACGCGCATTAACGCCCTCATTTCGCGTGCTAGATAGACTCTATGCAATAAAATATATGCATTTTTCGGAATCGAATACTGACTGAAGTATCAACGCACAGCCCAAACTACCAGGATTACAAACTTGAGATTTTGCACCATGCTTCCTTTTGTAGGTAGGTAAGCACTAAGAAAGCGAATTTTGGGAAATATTATTAAATTGTAGTTATAAGAACTACTGCTACTAGAGGGATTTGTACAATTCGAACCAATAGGAGACTTTGTTTGCTGCGTTTCCTACGTGTTGTAAATAGAACTAAAATAAACACCCTTCGTATTTGTATTTGTCGATTTGCTAGAAATGCTTTGTGTAAACAAATCGGTTCATTCACTTTTACATTGTTTAGTTAAGTTGTTATTGGAATCGGTGTTTCGTATACTGGACTGGAAAATAAAGACTTATCAATTTTACGAATAATATGACACTTACGAGCTGCGCCATCTAACTCATTTAACATGGATTTATCAGAATTTTAATCTTATTCGATCGATGAATTAGTCTGATTTATATCAAACTTTTATAAAACCATGAAGGAATTAGCCTTATAAAATATATTTTTTTTTATTTTTTTTTTATTAACCTAACCAGAAATACCACGCTGCGCTCAAAAACGTGCATTACAGACGTAGGAGCTAAAACCGCGAAGCTCAAATGGGACTGGGCAGGACATGTATGCCGCATGCATCCAGATCGCTGGGCAAAAGTCACCACAGAGTGGTCACCTCAGGATGGTCAAAGGCATCGAGGTCGACCTAGAAAGAGGTGGAGAGACGATCTGGAGGCGTACTGCAAGACATGGAAGGGATTGGCTCGGGATCGCTCGAGATGGAGGGCTGCGGGGGAGGCCTTTGCCCAGCAGTGGGATCTTATAAAATATAATATAATTATAAATAATGTTGAAGATTTTAGTTTTTCTATATATCTGGCCACATATATTTTATGTTATATTTTTCTAAGATTGAAGTTGTCACTTTTTTTTCCTCGTACCGTTTGTAATTACATTGCTTTATTGTCTTTTATAATTTTCTTTAATAAATATCTCTTTTAAATATCGGCTTATTATCTCTAACAGGTTATGGACCCAGGCAAAAAGTGCACGCTTATTATCTCTAACAGGTTATGGGCTATATTTATTGATGTCGATTTTTTTATTCGATTGAGTTATTGAATCGTGAAAATTATGACACATATATACACGCGGATACAAGCTGAAGCGGTATTGGTGAAAAATGATACTTGGGGCTACGTATCCGGGAAGATAATTAAGCCTGTTGTGAACGAGGATAATGAAGGAGCTGTGCAGGAATGGATCGATGGAGATCGTAAAGCTAAGTCCGATTTAGTTTTGACTCTGAGTCCGAGTGAGCTGAAACAAATACGTGGGTGCCAAACTTCACGAGACGTATGGTTGAAGCTACAAAAGGTGCATGCGTCGAAAGGTCCGGCCAGAAAGGCAACCTTGTTGAAACGGCTGATCACTTCTAAAATGCAAGAGAGTGATGATATTCACGAGCATTTGGGTAGATTTTTTGATACTGTAGATAAGTTGGAGGATATGGAGATAAATATTCACCAAGATTTATTGTCAGTTTATTGTCATATGAAAACTTCCGGTGTGCTATCGAAACGAGAGATGAGCTACCGAAAATAGTTTCTAAAGATAAAAATTTGCGAAGAATATAGTTCCAGGAAAGAAAACGATGTTGATATGCTGCAAGAAAATGCATTTTAGCTGCAATACCAAAGAAGACAATATTCAAAAATGAAAAGTCACAAGAATTCAAATTTAGATGTTACAAATGTCATGGATTTGGTCATAAGGCTTCTAACTGCCAAATGAAGAAAAATGTCAATGTCGAATCGAAATGTGTCATCATAATTTTGAAAGTTTTAATTTGGCTTAGAATCAAAGAAAAATTGTGGATTCTTGATAGTGGTTGCAATGATCAACAAGAATTTTATGGAAATTTGGAAAATCGTAAAGGAAAATTACATAATGGCAAATGTCATGAGACAAGGAAATATTAGATTCTTAGCTAAAAGTAATAATGATATTGCGCGGATAGAGTTCAGTATTTGGTCCTGATCTTAGGAGCAATCTTGTGTAGATTGCGAAGTAATTTTTAAGGATATTGCTATCGTAAAGAGATGGTAAAATTACAATTACTGGAGATCGTGCTGGGGATTTGTAAATAGTGAGAGAGGCTGATGATGAAGTTTTAGTCGTAAGCAATAAGGTGGATGTTGATATTTGGACATGGCATGAACTAATGGGACATCTGAATAGCTAAGATCTAATGAAAGTTCTGAAAAGATGTGACATGAATCTTAAGTCGACAGATTTAATTGTCCCGGATATTTTTGACGAAGGCTTAATCAAGAACAAAACATGACAACTGTGTTCGTGGCCTAGGTATTTGCTGTGATATATAGAAAAAGGAGGCGTGTTGAAGGTTTTAGTTTTTCTATATATCTGGCCACAAATATTTTATGTTATATTTTTCTATGATTGAAGTTATCACTTTTTTTCCTCGTACCGTATCGTATCGTAATTACATTGCTTTATTGTCTTTTATAATTTTCTTCAATAAATATCTCTTTTAAATATCGGCTTATTATCTCTAACAAATAAGGTATAGTAGATTTTCCATCAAGTGCACAAAACGAATCATTTTTGTCCGAGACTTTTAGCAGCCCGAGCCGAAGGCGAGGGCTGATAGTAATGTCGAGGATAAAAATGGTTTTGTGGACGAGTTAGAAACTCTGCTTTTCACTTCGATTGCGAGGAAATAAAACAGTAGTTTATCATAACATTTCTTAAAATTCAAACTAAAATTAGTACAGTTTTGAATACTGAAGGAAATTGTTCTTCTTTTATTTTAAGGGATTAACGTTCCTGGATACAAGTCCTTTAGGAACTCTCTTTGTATACTTTCGTTTACTTTTCTTAATTTTGAATGAATGAAAATAATGTATGAAATGAATGAATGATCTTAATGCATGAAATGAATTTTACATTAAAATATGGGTGAAACACATTTTAACGCATCTAAGGAGTGCTTGGCGCGAGTCAAATGGTAACAGTTCATGACGGTGACCAATGATGTGGTGAAAACCACTATAAAATTCTCAACGTCAAACACGGCACAACACTTTTTTTTCAATGATTCTTCATAATTGAACATCAACACGAATCCTTATGCATCAAAATAACACCACTTTTACTACACAAAGTCCACTCTGAAACAATTTTTGAATGATTGAAATAAAAATTTGACTGACGCCATTGAAAGCCCGCCAAGCACTCAAAATTGTTCTTCCCTTTGATACTAGGCTTGGGCAACAGACCTATACAGCCAAGTATTAAATTAATTTAGAAATAATAATTTTCCAAATTAATTTATTAACCTACCTTTATTAAAATTTTAATTCAAGCAGGAAGCTTGAATTAAAATTTTAATATCTTTTATGCCTTAAAAACACATTAGGCAAATAAATTTAAGTAAATAATAAAATAACAAATTCTATCTCTGAATTTATTATTGTGTTTGGCTGTATAGCTCATTTTCTTTGTCTAAATATAGACACATTTATGAGTAGATACGTTAATGCTCTAGAGCACAAAATTCGATTTTGTGCAGCCTATATCCTGCACAAATAAGCACTTTCAGAGCATGAGAAGTGAAAAATTTATTTACCATTTCAATGTGAAAATATAAAGATTGTAGCCATTTAAATAAGTCGTCAATGTTTTCAAAGAAAAGATGAGGATTATAAACAAAGTTTTGTACTTTGTACCCAGAGCAGAACTCTTCACTGTAATATATTGCAATTTGCAAGTTGAATAACTCCTTGCCTTATTTATTCACAAAGACACAGGAGTTCCCGGGTGAAATAGTATCGGATGAAATAAAACGGTTTGCCAAGAGACATAGATTACGTGTTTTACTGCACGCCCCCGTAGCTTTACCGACAGATTCTCTGTGTGAAATATTACTACGGTACAGGGCTTGGATCGTCTCGGCTCGGTGATTTGAATATATTGGATTCATTCAGAAAGTCACGTCATAATAGAATACTTTGTCCTCACTTTTACCTTATTCAACTCTTGTTGCCTTGATACCTTTATAATTTTTAGCTTTATTCATAATTCATGTTGAATTACTTTTGTTGTTTCACCTCTGCCTACCCCTTCAGGGATAAATAAGGGTGATTTATATATTTTTTACAAATAATTTATCTAGATTAATATACGCAAGCTTGTAGATTAAATTATTTATCAAACCGTAGAATTTATTTTATATTATGTTAGTTAATTATGTAATTATTGCGGATGTCACCTGAAAAAGTTTATGTAAAAATTATAATGGATACATGATTAATGAATGACCTCGCGCTTAAATCAGTTTTAGTAGTCATTTCCAATGATATCAACAGACTTACAAAGAAGTTTATGTGTTTGTTGTTGTTTCATGTTTGTGCGTCTTCTAAGAAAACTTCAAAAGAGGTTCTTCTACCTTGTTCAAAAATACCCTGGTCTGCAAAGACGTAAGCCACAGTGACGAAACTACTGAGCTGCAATGAGCCTAATAATAATAATAAATTCATTTATTTAGACCAACACGAATCACAATAAGTTACATATTAAATACACACTTTAACAAATCTTCTTCTCCCTGCCCTGTTCACAGTCTATCTGGGGTCGGCGCAGTATGTTTCCTCTTCCATTCATATCGATCAGACGTCATCAAACCATCCACTCCCTTTTGATTCATATCATCCATCACACCGTAAAGGTGCTAGTGATGAATGAATGTATAGAAAAGAAACAGAACGGACCATGTCGAGAGATCGATGAACGGAGAGAGTGATTGGAATGACAACATTCCAATCCATACTGCCCAAAGTTTTGGCTTAGGTTTTACGGCCGGCCGCCTGCCTGACATCAACCCTCTTTGGGTATGCTGTTGTCGGTGGTTTGCCCTCCACCATTTGGGTGCCCCAAGGTGCTTATTGGTCTACACCGGACAATTTCCCTTAGTCAACTTTTACGACACCCATTGAATGAGTCGGGGCTAGTCTATTCTACGTTATTTGTTCGCTCCCATGCCAACATAGAAGACTTTAATAAATAATCATATAAAAATTATACTAATAGAAAATATTTGGCTTGCTATTGTAAGTAGTTAGCGGCTTGTATTATTCAAGCTGTAGTCATTAGTCTGTACTGAATTTTCGACATCGAAATTTCAGTCCATGTATCCTACGTAATTTTCTGGCCGCTTAGAACGTTATCTGATCGAATACATGATCTTTCGATATGATGAAAAGTGAATTAACTCTGGAGTAAAAAAAAACGCAACCACATTTTAAACTAGGCAGTATATATATTAACACATCAGATAAACTCAAACCAATCAAACCGTTATCTTGGGACAAACAAAAGGCACATTATTACCAATGAATATAAGAAACAGTTTTGAGACTTTAAATTAAGTATTAATATATCGCAATGAAATAATCCTACAACTAGGTACGAATCAGTTTTCCAATGAAAACAATCGATTATTTGTTTCTAAAGAATACAATGCTATCTTAGAATAGAATTGTCAGACACAAATATCGCAAAGGCGTCATTTCTATCAGTCACCTGCTTAGAGCTGCAGACAGCCATTCCTAACTCTATCCTGACAGAAAGAATGTTGTCTCCAATGTCGCTATGTGCGGATGCATAGAATTTCGGTATAGGCTGAAACAACCACTTTCCAGGCACGGCATTCTTGCTATCATATAAAAGTTAAGCTTCAGATAATCCATATTATCAGACGCAGAAAGTTAACTTACTAATGTCACTGCTTGCATTACTGCATTAGCTGTTATAATTAATATATAAGGTGTAAGGTATAATCAATAAGGTGTCAGAAGATGCTACGAGCGATATATCGACGGCAAAGCGCCTAAGACAAATTGTAAACTTTACGAACAAATTGCTTTAGAAACAACGCTAATTTAGAAGATAATTCTACTATTATTGCTTGCAGTTTTCGTAGACAAATATAGATAAAGGAACTTGTCACATTACGCGGTAATCCTTAAATGCTAAATAAATATTTGAGAGTCAAACACTCGAAAATAAGATAAGAGGTACTTGGTTATTCCCCGTCGATATGCTAGTGCAGGTTAAATGGAGGAAAGCGTTGGACTCAACAGTGTAATAGATTATAGAAATATACACATGGGCTATCAAACAAATATTTCATAAAATAGGTGCGTGGATTAAAAGTTAGCTGTAAGTTCAATGGCTTTTCTTTTTTATTTGCTTCAAATCCAGAACTTTCTTTGTTATAATAAATAAATATTTTTACACTCACACCTATCATCTATTCCAAAGTAAGTAGCCTAAGCCTTTTATTGATATATCTGTGAGCCTAAGCACTCATGTTATGGATACTAGATGACGGACATATTTTTAATATAATTAAGTATATAAATGTTGAAAATATTATATACTACATAAACATACTACATATACACAAGGATGACATGACTCGGAAACAAACATATGTGGTCATCACAAAGTTTGCCCCTACCAGGATTCAAACCCGGGACCTCTTGGCCAATACCCAGCAATCTGAGCATTCGACCAAGGCGGCCGTTATGTATTATTACTAATGTACGTTAGCAAAAATATTCTATTATTGTACCTACCTACTTAAATATTAAATAACCGGCCTCATTACCAACGCAAGAATAGACAACTTTTAATTTTAGCAGTCATTTGTCAAAAAAATTTAGAATGAATCGCAAATGGTGCCAACGCCGTATCTTTTGTAGTCTCGTCATCATTGAATGTATTGGAAAAATAAGTGACTGTTGGTTTGTAGTTTGTAGAGGTAGTGCCGATCGAAACAACTTAGCATGAACGTTGAGATTTTTCTTATTACTTCCAAATCAAATCACAATTTGCTTATTAATTTCTAGTATATTTTTACAATAAAATTAAAAATAGTCAAGACGCTAGACATATAAAACTTAGTGCGTTCAAGGGAGGATGAGGAAGTGTGTGGTACCTACACAATACACAACACGATAGTACACAATGCGAAGGGCTTAGCGCTTCGTTTGATGTGAATATTAGCATTAAATGTCATGCACTACTTTAAATGAAACGTATTAATCAACATGGTCACAGAGTCATGCCTTCTGATAAGAGAAAAATATAAGCAGACTTTAGGGCGTAACATTTGACTCCGTATTGCTTCTTGGCACTTATTACAATTGAAGAAGAATTTGCTTGTTTTTTATGTTAGCTATACATAATTAAAAAAAATACTATTTTGATATAGATGACTTTAAAATTAAACAGTAATATCGGAATAATATTAGATGATGCAAAGAAATTTTGATCGTTATTTCTAATGCCAATAAAAATATGTTTTAAATACATTATTTCTACTTTCATGCTCGTGTACGTTGACTAATGATGATATATCTTTATAGAAAAACTAATATTTCTTCCATAAGATACTGTTTCTAGCTTGTATTTTATTTTGTAGCGATTGGTTTTGTGTCATTCTCAACAAAATATTGCCTATGATAATATTGTATTTATTAAGATTTAATATTGCATATTAGCGTTAGAGCCCTTAAATGCTGATGTGTTATCTAGTTTTAATGAAATCAAAGTACCTTAATCACATTTTCCCCTTTAGTATTCTACCGATAGCACCTCTGCCTGCACATCTAGGTAATAAGACATTTCGTAATTCTAAAATCAAAAACAAAATGCAATTTATTCATGCATAACATCGGGGCTTAATGGTCACATTAATCATCGCAAAGTTCATCATTTGTTGGAGCATTTACTAACATTTCACCCACGTGCTCTAGCTATGCCATAACAGTTTGGCTTCAGTTTGGATCAGAAAACACCTGGCCAGGTGGGCGAGGTGCGGGGTCGCCAGAAATATTCATAACTTTACGATGTGTTGCACAATTCCGAAACTTGATACATGAGATTTCGCAACCCATGATGATTGAGCGACTGGCCAAGTTAATTGCGTATCATTGTACTAACAGATGAATTATTGTGATTTTAATTGGTACCGCTTGGAAGCTTAAATTATTTATTATTAATGTTAATCTGAATGAATGTTACATTTTAGTTTTCCTTGTATTTTTGGACGGAAACGCTGTCAATTTATTCAAGGACGACTAACTGCTGCACTCAGAGACGTCAATTTAATACAAGAAATGACAATCCGAAACTAGTCGCTATTCTTGCCGGGTCTATGGCCTAGAATTCAATGATTTTTTTGCTATTTAGTAGGTACCAGGTACCTGCTCATTAAAGTCAATTGAGGTATCTGAGTGCGGCAGTAAACGTTGAATTTACCGTAACATAACAACTTGATAAAGGAAAAAAAAATAAACCTTCGCGGGTGAACACAAACTCAAATTCCGATGCTGGAAATAAAACAAAAGCAAATATAGGTACGTAAGGCACGGGTTCGGTTGTCGGATGAACGATCTGAATTTCCGGCGCGACCTGGTGCAGTCATTAGCTCTGGCATACCGTGGAGTCGTGCAAAATTCTACGACCCCCTGTCTGCGTGAATTTATAAATAATCCCGGTGGCCAGTGCCGGCGGCGGTGCGGCACACCGCGGACGGCGCGGGCGCGCGTTCGCTCCTATTGCCGTCCGGACGGCAAACACGCGGCGGATCGTGCTCCAGACCCGGTGTCAGTGAAAAAACCCGTTACCAGGATGTGATTGTGCTGTGATCGGATTGTATTCCTCGATGAGTGTCGCGACTGTGTTCGCTTTCGAATTTCAGTGCAGTTCCGAGTGTACCTATAGGAAAAAAATCATCTTTCAATATTCCCTAAAATTCTTGCAACAATTCTCTTGCATACCCGACTGGCGCCGGTCGGATTAAAAGCGGTCCTGTCAAATGCAATTTCCAAAAGAGTAAATTGTCTCGCGCGAATCTCACCGGCTAATTTATGGGCTTTCATTAACTCTCCAAGGACTCGCGAAGTCTCCTGTGTCTGAAAGTACTTTAGACGTCTGAGATAAGTGATCATAGAATGTGGCTTGATGTTTTGATTCTGTGGTATTAAGTTCTGAAGGAATGAAGTAACGTTTTCTTGGAATAAATATCAAGAGAGTATAATAGACTGCCGCGTTATGTTTGTCTGTCTATGTTATGTCTCGCTAATTTTAGGCATAGAAGCACGTTTTGAAGTATGGTTTTGGTGTTGTAGCCAGTAAAAAACGCAATCATTCTTAATTCATTTCACGCTATAGTTTTATTATTCTTTTAGTGATTTAAAAGATTTTTTACTGGTATAGACCATTATTGTATAATAATAGCTTCATAGTGTATCGTATCTCTATATTTTTTAAGGCACCAAGTCTACACTTAACTTCGACGTCTCATTAGTGTCTTCAGTTAGAAGCTCATTGCTACTGTGTAGTATACTTCCATGATTCTTCTTTTTGTCTATTTTAAAAAGAGTTTTTATAGTGACTATTTATTTAGGATAGCTGTTTATATGTATACCTACACTACATGCAACGTACAATAATTTTTAAATTGATAGAATAATATTTAATGCTGTCAAGTGAAACTACCTAACTACACATAAATAAAAAGTTACAACTCCATTCATGCTTTTTGCCTGTTATGTATTGATTTCCAAGCCGTGAAAATGGGAAATACTTTGATCATAAATTTGCCTTGTGGTGACGGCAGAGTAGAATACAATTTTATTGTCACCACCCCCATCGCGCTCGCGGATGCCGTGTCGTACAAGGCGTCTAAGGGTAAAGACGGCGATGAGTAATGGGCAGCAGCGTTACTCTTACACCAGCTAGCAATATACTGCGATTTACGTGCCCGATACATGGCAATGGGCTCGCTACCTATTACACGGGCCTATCCTATTTAGCGAAATGTGGGTGTTGATTCACCTCTGCCTACCCGTTCCGGGATATAGGCGTGCGTGATGTATGAATGTATAAATTTGACTTCCACTTGACAAAAATAAACACACCTTTATTTCATGAATCTTTTTCAAGAGTTTATTAAGAATGTACTACCCTGACCCTGAGTCAAAACGTCTAAAATACATAATTGTTACTAATTAACAAAACCTTACCATATTGAACACAATCGTTAAGTAATCATTGAAAAAATATTGGAATGTTTGTTTTATTTTCTAATATAACGCCAACGCTTAGTTATTTACTTCTTTGCTTACTAACAATGCTGGGTCTATCTATTTTATATAATATATCACATAGTTTACTTGTACGCTCTAGTCTACACACACTACATACACTATCTTACAGTGATAGTTAGTTATTCAAAAACGTTCAAAATAGAACCTTCTTTTTAAATATTTCATACCAAAATCTATCTATTCCTATCTAGTATTCTCCTAACATATAAAGTTTTAAACAAGTAACAAATTAGTAGGTAAGGGAATTAGTTTACTAAATATCTAATCCTACCCCGAGTGTGTGAGTGTCTACTATGAGTGTGACACAATACTTGTAATATTTGTAATTTTTCAAGAGTGACCGTATGTACTGATAAATTTTAACTGATATTTTCTGATAAGCTGAAACTATTAGTATGATGCAAATTTCATAGTATGTGCACATATTGCCGAAAAAAGTCCCATATCAAAACGTTACACACCTTAATCATTGCTTAATATTGACTTTTTAAAAATCTAGCTAAGGAACCGTCTTGTTGGTAAAGGAAAAGTATTTATAATAAATCAATAATTCTCGGAATTGCTAATATGTCTTCCTTCACTAGATACAATATGTCAAAAACCTACTTTAATTGAGATATAATTGGCGAACAAAGAGCTGTTCCGAAAATTATTGATTTACTGTCATTTGTATGTTTCAATTCAACCTTAAATTATCTATCAGCTGCTATCATGTATGCATAACGTGGTCTTGTAGCTCGGCTTCAGCGAACAGCTTGGCCATTTCTATTTTAACATGTGCCTGCGTCCGAATAGAGAAATTCTTGAACGTCTCAGAGTAGCTCAGGAACATATAATCTGTGGCGTCATTCTTTTTCGCGCGTTTTGGGACGGGGCGACTGTTTTCTTCGATGTCTGCTACAATTGACGAAGTACGACTGCAGGGTTCTGGTGTTTTAGGGTGCTCCTGTTCTATCGAAACAAATGTTTCATATGTGGTAATGTTTGACGGAGACGTTAGTGCTTCTAAAATACCAGGTTCTGTCTTCACGAACTCTTCTGCCAAAGGGTTAGACTGTGACGGTGACGTGGACCCAGTAGACGCTTCGGTGCCTGGAAAACTGGCTTTGTTCAATTTCCTGTACGTTAGGTATTCGTCGAAGTACGCCATGTAGGGCCCCCAGCACCAGTCCATGTACGGCTTTGAGCGCCTCCTGTATTTAGTGTAGCCATCTTTTAGGCATTTCCATCTCATCCTCAAGTAGTCGCCTGCAAGTAAAAATTAAAACATAACTATCTCAAATGTTACTAGGCACTTTGGTATTTTACTACCGATCAAACACGTGGTATTTTTATATTTTACGAATTCCAAATCTCCACTTATCCTATTGTTTCAATGAAACTACGTATTTCATTACCTTATTCTTAAATACTTTCTTAATAGGACTTGATAATATATCGTGAGGCAAGTTGTTCAACAGCGCAGCGCAACAGTTCCTCAAATAATACTGTTTTTTTTACATAATTAGTTCGGGTGTATTAACGACTAAATATGCAATCGGGACCAACGGCTTAACGAGCCCTCCGAAGCACGAAGGAACTTAAGATAATAAGTTTTTGGACACCCATCCAATGACCGGCCTCAGCGAGCATAGCTTAGTTTACGCAATCGCAGACCTAGCGCGCTATGCTACTGCCATAGCGAGCTCAATCTAACACAACGGCAAACAAAAAAGACCAACTTCATAATAATTATTATCTGATCGTGAGTATGCAAGCGTCATCTAAAATTTCGAATAGTTGACGCATTTTCAACCAACAATTCAATTACTAGCGTAACTCAATGTTTTCAACCGTCCGTGTGTACGTTGACTGGCTCGAGCGCCCCCAGCGGCAGCGGCACGCTTACGCGACGAGACAAACAAAAAAGATTACAAACGCACGCTCTTGCCACGTCTATTAAGAAGTTAGTCCGAACTTAAAATCAAGTATTTCAAGTACTTTTTAAGTATTGAGTGAGTGCAAGAGAGGTATTAGTACCTAGTTTTGTGAACACAAAAAGGCGTTCCTACTCACACGATCGACCCATTTCTCTGGAGACCAGCCGCCACGCTTTCATCTTTCTCCCAAAGTTTTTCATGTCCCGGTGGTTCTTGTCATATAGGATGGGGTATTTTTTGATGCACTCGATAAATTGCTCCGTGTCCATTTTGTACAAGTTAAACTGGCACGCTTCGTTCACGTATCACGGCTCGCGTTCGCTTGCACACTGCCTCAGCTTGACATTAGCGCGGCGACCGGGGCGGCGACATGGCGGCGGCCCCACGCCACGACTCGCACTGTCTCGCTCCCGCAACGCTTTCTCAAACCATGGCGCGTCGAGTACACTGAGTTCCTACCTACGCTACGGCACGGTACGGCAACGCCGCGCGACTTTTTATAAATTTTATGTTGATGAGATTCTAAATATCGGTGTACTAACAACACTGAAAGACTGCAAGTTTTTACATCTGAGCCTGACTATGAAATAATAAGAATAAAACAAATTGTTTGAAAAATATATATATATATTTTTTAAAAATTTCAGACCAAGAGTCCATTGCTATTCAATATTATCCATGCGGTTCGCCCACCGGAATTAGATCTCGATCTCGAGGTGCCGGGTTCGATCCCCAGGGGAGTACAAATTTTTACTCGTTTTAGTAAGTGGTAGGACTTTTTTCAAGTTTGTCGGGCTAACTAGCATCATCTTAACAAAATCTGTTGTCATAATTTTAAAAACTTTAATTTTTTTTATTTTTATTTTTTATAATTAAAGTAATCATTATTTAGGTAATAAGTTTTTCATTACAAATCCTCATAATTAGATAGAGAAATAACAAACTTATTAAATTATTGTTTGTGTACCTATAGCAGCAGAGAATCGGAGATATCATCATCAAGATGTTTTTCAAGCTTCCCCCTTAACACTATAATTATATTATAATATAGGAAAATAGGAATGTGGTGACGGCAGAGTAGAATACAATTGTCACCACCCCAAATCTCTCCCGTGGGTGTCGTACAAGGCGACTAAGGATAAATCAGTGATGAGGAATGGGCAGCAGCGTTCCTCTTATACCTACCACCTAGCAAAGAACTGCGACTTTTGTGCCCGATAAATGGCAATAGGCTCGCCACCTATTACATGGGACCTAGCATAATTGGCGAAGCGTGGGTGCTAGTTCACCTCTGCCTACCCCTTCGGGGATATAGGCGTGAATTATGTATGTATGTAAAATAGGAATGTCATGCGAAAGTCAATTAGCTACAAATTTTTTCATCGTTTTAAAGTCACCCAAAAATGGCCCAAATAAATATGTGTTGACTATTTTCTGACCTGTTTGACTTATTTTACTTTGTTTATTCCTAGCATTCGTTATAACGTTCAAATAACAAATGACATCGTTGATTAAAGTTGATATTGCGCGTAATTTAAATAAATTCAGTCTTATCAGGTTACAGAGCGAACCCATATATTTTTAAGAATTTAGCAAAGTCATTGAACTCTTAAAAAACACAAATTAGGTCAAGAGCAAGCTAACTCGTATCTTATAAATATTAATTGTTTGTCACCGAGAGAAGTTTCCTTTATATAAATCGTTAAAGGCAACAGATATAATAAACTTGACACACATTGCACACACGATTACTTTGGATGACAGTAAATTATGATTCCTCTAAAGTCTCTTTGTTCAAATGACAAATAGTTCTCAGCCAAAGTTCTAAGAATCAACACACGGTCGATCTAAGCAAATAATTATTATAGACTATCTTCCAAAACACAGCTGTTCGAAATGTTGACTCATTAGTCGTATCGCTTGCCTTATTATATATGAAAAATGATTTGTGTTTTTTAACATTTCGACATAATAAGGTGTCTGTGCCAATGTTATGTTTGTGATCTCATTAGTTTGTTCCTGCTCCACAAAAATATGATGGTAGGTGCTTGTTTCTGTTGTGGAAATCTTTCCGCGAAATCCTGTGGTTATGGTATGATTGTCGAATAGTCTCCCAACCTTCAAAGGTCAAGGTTATCTCTCTTGTAAATAGAATTTATGTGCGTCTCGTTCGCCCACACACGTTTCCACATAATATATTTTAACGTTCGGTTCAACACGTCACGTAGAATGGACGCGGTGGACAGCCCGGGACGGGTGCACTCCCGTATTTTGTTACCAACCGGCCCAATATTGACCGACCTCAAGAGCGTTTTCATTGTTTGTAAGCTTAATTTTGTTACAATCATCTTACAAACCTGCTTTGTCATCTAAGTATCACATTGCCTTTTTGGGAGCCTTCTAGGACAGCCTTGAAATGTTATTATAGAAACTTTTGTTTGTTTATGTTTCTGCGTGGGATGGCGTTAGTACTCGCAGATACTGAATTGTTGTTTAAAAACATTATTATCAAAGTGTTAGTTATCAAGGATCGTTTCGGCAACGAATACGATTCTTATTAGATTTTCTTTTATTTATATTCGATTAGATACAAGTTCCCTAGAAAAGTTTGTCTGAAAACTGTCTGTTTTTCTTGGGAACTATAGGAGCTATTAGGACAAGGATTAGTGTAGACGATAGTTTTTCACGAATAACTTGAAATTTCTTTATTATGTACGTGCTAATTTACGCTCCATGTGACTAAAATTTAGACCATTTTAACCACCCCAAATCTACATCGCATGTTATATCTAATTTTTACCCTGCAATTTCACCAGGCATCTGGTAAACAGGCAGCGGTGCAGCTAATAGAGAGTAATTGCTAACAGATAGTTACGCAAATCTGATTGATGATAACGATCCATTGGATCCCGTTACTTCAATTTGGCCACTGTACTGTCTATCACCGAGGTTGTTCACCTCCCGATGCTCAGATTTCTCGTTTGTATCTTCATTTAGTACTGAGTACAGAGTTTCAATTTCAACTGTGACAGTGAATTTTGCGCTGTACCTCAATTGATTTAGGTTGAAAATCAATTGTAGAAATTCCGTTTGTTTTGTACAGCTTGCTGTGCTGTTGCTGTACGTCTATATCGGCATCATCGTCGCTATTTATCTGATCGGATGCATCGATGAATAGGTCTATTGCGTGGAGTTATTTTAATGTGGTAATGCCCTTAAAGAATGCAGACGATGCTTGGTGCGTCCTTTGTGAGTTAGTGAGACTTCATTGTAATAATATATAAAACGTAATCTAATTCAATTTGTCTTAGAATAGGCAAATGGTTACGCTTTTTAAATGTCAAAATAAAATTTTTGTGATGTTTGCGAAAGATTAATAAAATATTAAAGTGAATGATAATGAAAAAAGGTATATCGTTCTTTTAATTTTATCGATTCATAATTTATAAAACTATGCGTGTGGAATTGTTGTCGATTTGAACTGAATACTATCTATTGTAATTCAACCCAAAGAGGGTTGATGTCAGGCAGGCGGCCGGCTGTAAAACCTAAGCCCTAACCTTGAGCAGTATGGATTGGAATGTTGTCATTCTAATCACTCTCTCCGTTCATGGGTCTCTCGACATGGTCCGTTTCGTCTCTTTTCTATACATTCATTCATCACTAGCACCTTTACGGTGGGATGGATGATTTGAATCAAAAGGGAGTGGATGGCTCGATGACGTCTGACATATGAATGGAAGAGGAAACATACTGCGCCGACCCCAGATAGACTGGGAACAGGGCAGGAAGAAGAAGACTATCTCTTGTAATTGTTTTATTTTAATAATTGCCCATATAAACTAATATTGAATTAAACCAAACGAAGTTATGACTAGGGCATATATTTCAGAGCCAATAATACCACGATGTAAAACGGCAAATAATTCAAATTTTAATTTCAGCCTGTGAATGATAGACGTTAATTCACAGGCTGAAATATGTTCTTGGATAATAGATATGAAAATAAAATAAAATTCAATACAAACAGATGTCATTATATAATCTAATAATGTAGCTTCACTATTTAAATTGGTTGTATTAACGCCAGTGGTGTCAGTGTCTTCCTAATGCATACTTCAGCAAAGATGATGCAAGGACTTCTCGACTCTCTGTACAAAATCTACACAGGTATGATACCTTCAGGTTGTTTTGTTTTATATGCTTGTAACTATGTGTGTTAGAATAAATAATTTCATTTCATTTCTTTTACAGATATTTTTTTAAATATGCACTTTGTTTTACTTATTCTAGGAATCGTGACCACGTAATCGGAAATGTTTCTTATTATCTTTATAATAATTTATGATGTAACAAAAAACTTGTGATTAACATAGACTACCGAGTAGAGATAGCAAATACTCGTTCGTTCCCACTAAGTCAATAGAATCTAACATAGCGGTAACCTTTATCTAGCTCTTCGGGCATATAAAGACGTGATTTATGTATGTATGGAAGACGATGTATGTTCGATTCCACAATCAGGTCCAAAATTTTTGAACTGATGTATTTACCTATGTCAAATTAATGTCAGAGTTAGTTTCAACAATGCAGTCAACTGCTTTTGTTCTCAACTCTTTTGTTCCAAACACACTTTGACATTATAAATGTATAATGCTGTGTAATTTACATTATAGCCCGATTCGATACACTCGATTATAAACGCCTGTTTTGATTGTTGTGCTAGGGTATGCGCGTGAGTGCATTTTGTGGAGACAAGGCCGCGAAAGCTTGTGAAATATTCTTATTGACTTAAAACTATCTGGCTTCGTAAAAGTAACAGATAGTCATCTGTCATCATCATCATCACTAGCCCTTTAATGTCCCCACTGCTGGGGCACGGGTCTTCCCTATGGATGGAAGAATATAGGGAAATTAGGCCTTTGCCATATAACCACGCTGGCCCAGTGCGGGTTGGTGCGCATTAACGACTGCAGATGCAGCCTAGACCAACGGCTTAACGTTCCTTCCGAAGCACGCAAGAACTCGAGATAATAAATTTTTGGTCACCCATCCTATGACCGGGCTTAACGAACATTGCTTAGTTTTTGCAATCGCAGGCCAAGCGCGCTGTGCCACTGCGCTAGAGAGCTCATCGATCTATCGGTTATATAAAATAAACAAATATCTCTTACGCTATCATCGAGCCAAAAGTAAGTAGCATAAACACTTGCATTATGATACTATATGACAAATTTTTAAATATATAATAATCTTGCGTGCCGTGTGGTGACAGCAGAGTAGAATACAATTGTCACCATCTCATCACCATATCCCAAATCTCTCCCATGGGTGTCGAACAAGGCGACTAAGGATAAATCAATTATGAGGAATGGGCAGCAGCGTTCCTCTTTTACCATCTAGCAATAGCAATGTACTGCGACTTTTGTGCCCTATATACAATAGGCTCGCCACCTATTACATGGGACCTAACATATTTGGCGAAACGTGGGTGCTGGGTCGCCTCTGCCTACCCCTTCGGGAATATATTCGTGATTTATGTATGTATGTAATATAATCTTCTTCTTCGTGCCCTGTTCCCAGTCTATCTGGGGTCAGCGCAGTATGTTTCCTCTTGCATTCATATCGGTCAGACGTCATCTAGCCATTCGTTCCCTTTTGATTCACATCATCTATCACACCAGAAGGTGCTAGTGATGAATTTGTGTATAGGAAAGAGATGGAAGAGGACCATGTCAAGAAATCGTTTCAGTGCTCTTTGGACCTCCAAGATTCGACCCAAAAGCAAAATACTGCTCAAGGTTTTGGTTTAGTATTGGTGATGGTTTGCCGTCCACCATTCGTGTGCACTCAGATGCACCTTCCTGCTCATTGGCATACACCGGGCAATGACCCTAGTCGACTTTTAGGACACGGGGGCTGGCACATTCTACGTTATTTTTTCGCTCCCAGGCTGGCATGGCAGAAGCTACAATATAATTTGAAAATATTTTCTCACAACAGTTAGGCAAACCATTTTTTGCATTTTAAACTCACGAAGCCCGGTCACGATTGGTAGTTACACCATATTGTTTAGAACCAGATTTTGTCAGAGGCGGGGTCGGTCGAGTGATGTATTAAACTTGAGTTAGCAATATGCCGTTTTTTTAAATGCACTCCCAAATGAGCATTTGTTAATGGGTTCGTTAACCTTGGCTTTATGGTAACTAACATCCTTTTGTTTCTTAATATTTACTTGCCAATACCTGTAATTAGTGTGTGTAACTGTGTATTTATTAGTATTCCAATAAGTAATTTGTTGGAGCCATTCGTTTAGTTATTCGTTTGGTTTTTGTACATTGTACAAATGCCGGAAAAATTGTTACAAAACAAATTTAGTATTACGACCTAATATTATCACTAGGACATGAATTATCTGAAAATGGTAAAGTGACTAAAAGCATATTATCTCGTGTTTGTCGGAATGCACTTAAAAGTCTTAAAATCCCGTTGGTCCTATTGCAGACGGTAAATTATATCACGGTAACACGAATAAATGTTCTTAAAATTATGTCACACCACGACATAATTTGTTGGTTGGATCATCACTTCCTAGTCTTAGCTATCCCTGATGAAGCTCCTTACATTTTTGGCAATCGCTCCATTTTTGAAAAATTATGTCTCGCGAAATAGTTAGGTCCTGAAACTTTTTGGCTGGACCTTTACTGCCTTGTCTTCTTTAACACTGATGGCGTTGACTCAACTTCGCTGCTTACTTAAGTAGCTTATGGTTGTACCTACTTGATTAATGGTGGTAATAATGTCTGCAGGTGTATCGCAGCTGGGCGTACAAGGTCACGACCAATTAGAAGTGACTCCAATGAATTAAACCACGTGCTCACTTCATTGACGTAAATCAACGTATTCGCAGCAATTCAGCTAAACATTGACTGTTGGCTGCTAAAGCTCAAGATTTTGCTAGAAAAAGATTTAGGTAGCGTTGTTTACAATTCTAGCCTGATACTGATCTTTGATAATCAAAATGAAAGTATTTAAAAAAAGGGCTGGATGAAGACCCGAAGCCGACGGACATGCAGAGATTGGATGAAGCGAAAGAAGTATGCAAGGCGTTGACGTACTTATGTATTTTTCAGCCCTGACCTGGGGGGGGCCTACCGCCTAAGCAAAAGCTATAGTTTATGACGTCATCCTGTAATTTCGCACTAAATTTACCTAAACTATCAGCGATAGCATTGAATGAATGATCACCGAATGATTTTGTATGAATTTGGAAGAAAATCCGTACCACCTAAACATTCAAGATGGTTGCTAGCTAAATTGATAGCCGTAAGCAATGCATTGCTTTAAAGCTATTATCAGCAATCGAGTTAGGCGGTAGGCCCCCTGGGCTGGCGACTTTAACGACACCCCAGGGGTGGCGTTAAAGTTAACTAAGTTAGATTGCCCGGTGTATCAGTTGTCAAAATGTGGGTTTTAATACCTTGGCCTTCCCTTTGGCGATAACTAGGCGTGTTTATTTATGTGTGGTGTGATTATACCAATAGCTACTTCTCTCACCACTATTTTCATTTCTTGAAAGATTAGTTAGCCTTATTTATTTTTACATTTATTCGTCATCAAATTCGAATTGGGTGTGTCTTTATGTTGATCTTCTTTTTTCGTGACACATATCACTCAAGATATTGTCTATCGCTAAAGGAACAATGTGCCAAATAAATGCCAAGATTTTTCGTGCGTTTGCGCAACACGCGAACGACGAAGTGGCAGGCAAGAGATCCTCAACTGACTCTTGACGCGAATATTCTGGAAAAAAAATGCTAGTTTCATAAAAAGTATTTTTGCCGTGAATATGTATTTGCTACGTTCCCCCTAAATCTCTTATATCTAACTAAATATAGGATTACCTCTGATAATTACCACATTTCCTCAACCGAACCAACAACAAGATTTAAGGCATGCAAATTATAGTTTTTCACAATATAAAATAATATGTATGTAGGGTAGTAACACACAAACAGCAGCTAAAATATTGACTAGTATCGAGGCCCATCCCATACGAGTAGCTCTTTGTGATTTGTGGGCTAAATATATCATTTTATTTATACCGACATCAACTTACGCTGTAACATACTAGACACCTATTTCTAGTTCTAGATAAGTTTAAACGAAGATGCTAGTCACAAATATACAGTTGGCAACCTTGGACATGAACTTTGGAAGAGACCTACTCGCGAATTTGTCACAGTGCCATCCGGTAGGTACCTATTTCGAACCACCTAAATGTCTCTCGGCTCGTCCAAGATATTTGTGTCACAAAAGGATTCATTTTGGTCATAGTAGCTTCGCGTGGGCAGCCCGAGCATGCCAAATGACGTCAAGACGACAAATCAACGATATGTTATGACCCTTACGCACTGTTCAGATTTTGATAACATCGTTGAACTAATGCTACACTTTAAAAAAAGACCTTATTGCCCAACTATGTACAGCGAAACGATACTTGCGTGTACAAGGGCGTAAGGACAGTATAAGCCTCTGTCTAGAAACACGCGCTAAAGTAACGCGTTTGGTCATCCATCGCTCGTTATTAGAACACTTTACAACAAGGGTCTGTCAGTCAGCCAGCACTAAGCTCGGAATCGCTGTTATGACTGCATGAATGAATACTCTGACGTCAGATTTGCTGTCATTGGAGCAACCAATAAGCCGATGACAGGTTCGAAAGGCCAACCAATGGAAATAACGGCTAACGTGAAGATATTTCTATTCAGCCGTTGTTGTCTTGTGTACCTATTTACAGCGGTGGGTGGTCTTGTGATGTATAACAGAGAATTGGGTATTTACGATTAAGCAGTGTAAGTTTACTCTGGGGCATAGGGTTTAACGCGAAAGGATTCTTGCTTACGATCAAGAACTACTTGCCTTTTGTGGTATCTTCGGTATCTTTTGGTATCTTCAGTGATCCTGTTCGGATGAAGCGAATTACGCGCGAATTCTTCAGCTATTTCGAGTACATGACTGGTAGAATGCTATACAATTTTTCTAAAGCCCTTTATTAAGTATATGCGTCTCAATCGCAAATACTTCTGGACAGGGCTTCAGAGAAAACAACTCGTCAAGTGTTAGCATACAGGCGTTTTCTGGATAAAGAATTTAACGTTATAAGCGACTCAATTTTCTCTCAATAGTGTTTATTTAATACATGGTGCCATTTCATCATCTCAAATACTGAAAGTAAATGAGTTGGCTTGGCACAAGAAAATTATTTATTGAGAAATCTCGCATCATCTAAATTGATCATGATAAAGTGCAATACGTTTCTTCTTCGGATTTTCCTTTTGAGTTTTGGTATATAAATTCATCTTTTTATGCTATTAATATAAATCTAATTTGAATCTCAGTTTTATCAAGACCAGTTTAGTCGCTGACAATAAAGTTAAGAAAAAACTTCAAGAAAACAAAACCCCACTGATAAGCCGTCTGAACCATAAATTTTAATGAAATTGTGTAATAAATAAGGTGTTAATTATTTAATTGCTTTTCGATATTAACTTAAAACATGTCCTTTCTAAGTAAAGGTTAAATGTATTAAGCAAATTTACAACGTCCTGAATTCAGGTCACGACATTTTGCGTAACAAAGTCAGTTGTTATAATAACATTTTTAATTGGCCCGAAGGCTGATGTATTAAGGATTTAACCCGAAGGGAGCCTTGCGCGATATTTCCCTTTCATAAGATTGACAAATTAAAAAACTACATCAGCACTATTATTTTTTACTTTACAATACAATACAAACACTTTATTGCAAACGAGAACATACAAATACAGAATACATCGAATTACAGAAACAGCAAAATAGGTGGTCTTACTGCTAAACAGCAGTATCTTCCAGACAACCATAGAAGTAAACATAATAGGCGATAAAGAAACTGTGGTGCATGCCAAACTTTACCTTTTTTCACAGTCAACTAGCCCCCGAATACGAAAACGCTTCTCAAATTTGGGATACTGCTTAAAAGTTAAGTGGACATTACCTGTCAGAATATGTATGGAAAAAAGCAATTTTGACAACATTTAAATGTTAAGCAAGACTCAAACTTTGATTAGCGTTTCTGTATGGGTATGTGTATAAAATAGCTAACTGCCGCCCTCAGAGACGTCTTGATTGATTAACTTTAATGAGTATTTAATGTCAAAAATTTTCATTCAAATCTAGACCATAGACCCGGCAAGAATAGAGACTAGTTTTGAATTGTCATTTTTCGACGTTAAGTACTCATTAACGTTATTTGACGTCTCTGAGTGCGGCAGTAAGTGTAAGAGAATTGTGGTTTTCGTTACGTCAAACAAGTTGAGGTTGACAATCGATATCAGATATTTCATAGTTGGGTTTATAGTCTGATGTGCATACGCCACTTCTTCAATACTTTTAATACTTATTACAAATACAAAAATGGAAAATAGTAATAAGGATTTGATTCTTATCTGATTTTTAACACACAATTAATTATTCCTTATCAAATACAGTCTAATCTTTTTTCATTAATAAACTGAAAAGTAAAACTTTCTTTTTCTAACCCCAAAATCTTTGTAAGTAAAACTTTATATATACACGGACATATCGATCCTATACATATAGTCACGGTCCGAGTCAGTTCACAAATTTCTATCGATTTGTTTACGCGATAACGAGTGTCGATGTCGAGGTGCTATTTACAACAGATACGGCGCTTTACCTCCTGGAAATGTTCCCTTATCGGTTCTATAATATCCGATTTTACTTATCGATGCATCTATAAAAACTAGATAACCGTCCAGTTAGCTGTTATCGCTAACAGCTCAAACTGCTATCCTCATATTTTAACATATCGCATGTTTTCAAAGATGGTGTTTTTCGATGGAATACCTACTATTAAATTGTGCCAAAATGGCGGTAGAAATGAAGATGGAGTCACAGTATCTTTAATTTTATCTTCCTTATAATCCATCGAGCTATCCATGAAACTTGCTTTATATTCTTCCAATTAGACTTAAATGACTTTTGTTCTCCTTTGTCAATATTGCTTTAGCACATTACTTCTCCACCAACATTTGTGTTGCTTCTGCATTCAAACTTTTCCCCGCATCTTCATTCCTAATAAGGTCGGGTTCACTTTTCTATGATCCGTTGATTTCGTTCCCAGATCTATTCTATTTGCACTGTATACTCTTATTTATATTCGGGGCAGCGTATGTTTTTTAAATAACCTTTTTGTTTATTTGAAGTTCCGTTTACTTTATCGTACGACCCTGCTATATAAACTAAATCTATTTGCATCCACGATAGATCAGAGATAATGAACACTACTTCGTAGGTGGGAGGTAGTTAATGTTTATTGATTGAAGTAAAGCTTATTTTTAAATTTATTACTGCCAAGATTTTATAACTCACGGTTAACATAGCCACGTAAGAAAATGAGTTAAATTATGAACTTATTCTGTAAGTAGCTATAAATCACATTCCTTGTTGGATCTTCGATTAAGGAAGACGAGTAATCTGTAATAGACGATCATTGAATGGGCCTTATAGTAAAAAAATACAGTATTAAGATCCCCATGCCTCCAATGCCTGTGGTAGGCTAGGATTTATTCCCCCTGCTATATTTCAAAACTGGTGCCAATAACAGTTAATAAATAGAATTCTTAATATTACGAGACTGTAAGTAAGCCATAAAATATAAGCATAATTTATAGACGTAATTTGTTAAAGCATCTGCCAAGTTGCGTATTATGGCTATATGCTGATAGTTCGTATAATCGTTATAAACCGCGGTTTAACTTAGCCGCTGTTGTGCGCATTATCTATAATAGTTATTTCATATGAATAGCTTTTAGTAGTAACATGCTGTCGATCAATGTACTATCATTGCATTCATTACATAGTTTCAATATATTTTTATTATTTTTTATCTATAGCCATGTTTTCTTGTGGCTCTTAAGTATTTTTATTTCAGTGTCGATCTCCCTGTTGGACGAAGTCTAAATTATAATACGGAATTTAATCTTTCAATAGTTCAGCAAAACAATTTCTGGAATCCAAAATCGCTTTTAAGTGTCGATAACTGGGATAGGTTGACCTCTCGGGCATATTTTGAAGACTAAGAATTTGCGTATGTGTATGTATGTAACAACTTGTAAGTGATTCAATATTTTGTCGAAGAATTTTCAAGCAGACATCTAGGTCACTCCTGATGCCACACTCTAACCTGAAAATTTAAATAATATCAAGTTTGCCGCTATCCCATGACAGAACATAGTTGCACTTTGCTTCGTTCCAAGAATGACTTACTTTTATGATTTGGGTATTTTAAAACAATGCTATGTCGCCAGATATTAAAACAATGATCGTGTTTATATTCTTTGAATACGAACAAAATCCCACGAGTCTTAATTACAATAATATCCTATTGTTTGATCGGCTATCTAAATGAGTTATGCGGCATCACTGGTGTTCCTAGCTTGGTTCTCATCGTTTTGTCCTTCTATAGCGTTTTGTGTTATTTCTTAAGCAGTCTATCTACTTTTATGTATTCAGTAACGAGCATTAACTTTTACACTCTAAACTTCTGTAGCAACAATTAGTGCAATAGTTTGAATAGCTTCTTATTAGCAACGCCTACGCCTTTGGTGATTTGTAATGTTCCGAACTGATCAGATTTTCTAGTGTTAACTTTGCCATCTCCAATTGAATTATTTCGACTGTCATCAATTTTATACAAATTATGTTCTAGTTTTTGTTCATAATACACAGTACCAGGAAGGGCTATAAAATATTCAAAGCGCCTGTTTCTCATTTATATTTTTAACTAACATTTCAATGCTATATGACAAATTTCGACCAAGTCTTTATCAGCCCACAGACAAGACTCCTTTGAAAGCTTATCTTTTTATTGCCTTTTCGCAAGAAATAAGACTTACAGTCTCTATAGAGAATGAGATAAAAAATGTGTAGATACTATTCCAAATAAAAGCCGTATCGTAAAAAATGTTATTAAATTTATCATTGAGATGTCAGTGAACTTAACTGACGCATGGGTTTACCATTGTCAATTCCAATTAAGCGTTAAGTGTTTTTTTTCATTGGTCCTATAAAAAGAGTTTTGTTGTTCCAAAATGCGTGCTTAGAAAGACTGACTCTAAACCAACTCTTAAAGTTATTACAAATGAGGATTCAAAGGAACAAGTCGTATTTTAATTAGATAAAAAGAAACCTTGTACTGAATAGATGATGGGTGACGATGAGCATCATCATCAGTCAGCATTTTGGTCACTCTGGAAGAATATACCAGGAGACTTTTTGGTCACTGCAAAAATTTTGAACTGAACGAATTCCAAAAATTTTTGCAGAGATCAAAAAGTCTCCTGGTATATTCTTCCAGTGACCAAAATGCTGACTGATGATGAGCTCATCGTCACCCATCATCTATTCAGTACAAGGTTTCTTTTTATCTAATTAAAATACGACTTGTTCCTTTGAATCCTCATTTGTAATAACTTTAAGGGTTTAGAGTCAGTCTTTCTAAGCACGCATTTTGGAACAACAAAAATTTTTGCAGAGATCAAAAAGTCTCCTGGTAGAAAATGCCCGATAAACAACTAAGCTGGCCCAATGTGGGTATTAATGAACACAGATGTAGTTGGGTCGCTTAACGTGCCTTCTGCAGTACGGACGAAATCTCGAGGTCGTATATTTTTGGTCACACATCCAATAAAATAGACGACATAGTAAATTGCTTAGTTTACGTTACGGAATCTTTGATCGAGCGTGCTAGCCACAGCGCCATCGAACTCCTCAGATCATTTAAAGAACGGCTCGTTTAAATTACTTACATACATACATAAATCACGCCAATATCCCCGAAGAGGTAGGCAGAGGTGACCTAGCACCCACGTTTCGTTAGGTCCGATGCAATAGGTGTCGAGCCTATTGCCATTTATCTGGTTCAAACGTTGCAGTACATTGCTAGGATAAAAGAGACTAGGCTATAAGAGAAACGCTGTTGCCCATTCCTCACCACTGATTTAACTTTGGTCGCCTTGTACGACACCCACGGGAGAGATTTGGGGTGGTGACAATTGTATTCTACTCTGTCGTCACGACACGGCGATTATTTTCTGTTTTGATTTACCTTCTCAATTCGTTCTAGTACAACAACAGATGGTCTGTTGTTTTTAAAATTAATAATATTTTCCTGTATTCTTTGACCGCAAACATTTTTTTCATTTTATTATGCGACCAATCCATGAAATTAAAACGTTTTCATCGTGGTCGGACATATAATACACCGCGGAGTGAGCCGCAGTTTTTACAGTATCAAAGACTCGCTCATGGCGCCCAGAGCTCATGCGTGATGGAATGCCTACTGTGCAAAGGGGCCGCACTTAGGGACGGTTATGTTCGGAAAAATCACCATGATAATTATTAACACTAGGGTAAGAGCGAGGCACTCCGATACAAGTATTTGCAAATTACTTTCTGGGGTTGTCTCAATACATTTTTTGTAATAATGTTATTGGTTAAGAAAATTATTATTTCAAGTTAGGTATAGGTATTTATTATAGTTAAGCTGTCAAATCGATGTCAGTCAGTTTAAATAGTATCAGTACATAATAATACATATTTCAATCATATTGAAACTTAATAAAAACGACTTAACCTATTTATACGTACCGCCGAAAAGCAGAATACAATTGTCACCACTCCTTCGTAAAAGGCGGCTAAGGGTTAAAACAGTAATGAGGAATGGGCAGCAGCGTTCTTTTGTTACACTAACAAACTGTGATACGTGCCGGGGTAGCCTTTGCCTACCTCTACACAGGGATAAAAGTCCGTGTTTTACTTACTTAAGGATTTTACATCTCTGGCTAATATTTTTTTTAATGTATGTATGTTTGGCACATTTCTGATTTGTATTGATTTGCTACACAATTAGTGATTATTCACTAGAACTAATAAACTGGACGATAGACAAATATTTATAATAATTAAAATAAATATTGATAATATACTACCCTAACATAAACAATCACCTCATAATATCTTATGCTCTTGATTATTTATTACACATGCATTTGTTTGTCCCTACCAAGATTCAAACCCCGACCTCCTGGCCATTTGGCCAAACTAATTGACAAACTTTATCCGCTACGTCTATTATATCAAATAAGTAGATACTTCTATAGAACTCTCAATAGACAAAAAAATCTTTATAAAAAATGATGCTTTTTTTTCAATGCGGCCCTGTGTCAGCTATTGCCAAACGCCCGTTCTTCCTCGTACACAACGACCTATCTTTGTTATTCTGATTGCTAGTATTGTAACGCTTTCGATATATCATTATTGAAGACGATGATTAGTGCTGTCAATACTTGCGACAGCTCTGGTAGTAGGCCCTTACAATATTTGGATAGTGATACTATTTCGAGAACAAAGTATTTTTTGAGGTGGGAAATATGTAATGGAACACCATAAAAAGGTTGATTAATTTATCCTATGTCTTTACTTTACCTGTAGTCGCATTGTACGACACCCTCGGGATAGATGGCGGTTAGGTGACAAGTGGTGTGCGCCTTGCCATCACCACACGGCAATAGGTAATGGAGAAGTGTTTTTACAATCTCGATATATTTTTAAATGTTAATAGTATCAACTGTGACTAATATTGTTTAAGTTACCACCCCTAATCTCACCCACGGATGTCGTACACTGACTAACGGACCAAGGTAAGTGCGATTTTCGTGCTCGATAGATGGCAACAGGCTCGCCCCCTGTTATATAATTCGCGAAACATGGGTGCTAATGCACCTCTGCTAACCAGAGATAAATAGTCGTGATATATGTTCGGGTGATCGCGAGTTTACACCTGAAGACCATCTCTGTTCTGGTTTCAATAATTTTACAGCACGAACCGAATAATCTTCAACTTGGGTGCTAATGTTTTTCTTTTGTTCCAGGTAATTATGCTATTTCAAGTCAACAGGGCGTGTCAGCGTGATTGATGATCGGGACGGACAGACTAGACAAACAGTTCGGTGCGTGATCTAATTTTGTGTTTTCAAATCATTTGTTCTTCTAATTTGAAATGTAAGAGCGTGATGTGTAGAGCGGGACACAGGCGTTGTTGCAGCGTAGGCGACCAAGAGACGTGTCTTCTGTATCTTCTTTCTACAACATGACAACAGAAATAACGCACATCCTGAATGCAACCGATGCTAACATAGTCATATAAATCATCATCATCACCAGCCCTTTAATGTCCCCACTGCTGGGGCACGGGCCTTCCCTATGGATGGAAGAATATAGGGAGATTGGGCCATAACCCACCACGCTGGCCTTAGCGAATTTGCTTAGTTTAAGCAATCGCAGGCCAAGCGCGCCGTGCCACTGCGCTAGCGAGCTCCTCATATAAATGCTATGGTGTTATTAAAATATAGACGACTTTTAATCGCCTCCGTGGAATGGAGTCTAAATTTCGGTGGGGTTCCATCCCTAGTGGTGTACAATGCGTGAACACGGATATCCATGTAGTCTCATGGGCAAACGGGTCTTAGGTCTTAAGTCTTTACTTGTGTAAAAGCACACAAAACTGCGAGTCGCATCGTAAAAATCTACGAGCTCGCACGACGCATCGCAAGAACTTGCGAATTGATTCGTATCGCGCACTCCTTCCGTTTCGCATCGCATTGCATCGCAGAAATTCATGTTGCCGTTTTCAGCGAAGTAAATTCTCATCGCCCCAATACAATTCGAGGTTTTGTGTACAATCTAGCACTAAGGAGGCATCGCTTTGGTTAGAGACTCACTAGAGGGTTTTTGAAGCCACTTGTAATTGGAAACCTACTACACTTGGGTCTTGAATATTGTATTGTAATATGGTTATTGAATTTACCTTCGGGTTTTGTTATGCCGAAAACTCAGCGACCGGATTGTCGGCGACGTATTTTCGGCAGATGTGTCACTCTCTACCTACACTACGTCATAACGACGAGCAAAAAGAAGCTTTAGTGATTTCAAATGCTAAACTCATACATTTTCATTCTCGAAACTTCGAATGTCGAATTCTGTCATTAGAAAAGAAATGGCTACTGCTTACAAATTAACTCACCAAATGGAAATTTGTATTAAAATAAATATTTGAAATAAAACAACTTTTACGGATGAGACTCGCGTATAATTAGGTGTTTGGCATGTTAATTATTTAACCCGACGTTTCGATCACTTTACAGCGGCCGTGGTCACGGGGGTACTGGTCCCCCCGTGACCACAGCCGCCGTTTCATCCGGAAAAGTTGTTTTATTTCAAATGTGTAGTGCTCGTGCAAATATAAGAAAACATTAAAATAAATAGATAAATTATCAACCTTCAGAGCTTTGCAATATTCTTTTGACAACTGCAATGTTTTTTGACGTCAATCTGGTGACCTTTGCTTCTATTATAATTAATATAATTTAATCATAAATCAACTTACTGAAATAATAATCATAACCGCAATTCTTAAAATCTGAATGGCAGACCCTTTGTTCAAATGTGTTCTTAATTAGATTTACCTGAACCAACCAGTCAGATTGATCGATGATTGTACAAGTCATACCGACAAGGTGTTAATTAATAAACAACTTCTAGATTAGTACCATATTAAAAGATTTGAATTTGGTATTTCAAAGTTCCATACTTAGATATTTTTAATAATATGATTTATATGTTATGATGGATGTGTGGTGTGACACGGAGAGACAAGATAAGGAATGAGAAGTTTGAAAGTAGCGCCACCTCCTGGGGGGCAATCGCTACAGATGACGCCTGTAGACCCTTCCCGGGTAAGGCAGAAAGGTGGTTTTAGTGGGTGCAAGTCCTACATATCCCCCCAGGACGGCCTCGGGGTGAACACATTAGGTTCCCACCTCCCTCCCGTGAGGGTCGCCCCTCCCAACACCGGGCACAAAAAAAAACAAAAAAAAAAAGGAGCGCCAGTGACTGAGAGGCTGCTGCGGAGTGATAGACTTGGATGGTTTGGTCATGTCATGCGAAGAGATGAAAGCTATGTTGGCAGAAGAATTTTTTTATTTATTTAACAATTTATGTACACACAAAGACAATTACAATAGAAGACATACATTACACAGATAATTGTACAAAGGTACTGCTTATTTCTAAAAGAAATCTCTTCCAGCAGCCCCATATATGGGAGAGAGATTTAGATTGGTAGACGAGTGTGTACCTGTTATAATATATACATATAAAATAAATATAATACCTACCAATATAATAACAATAAACAAATACAATAGCAAAATATATAGTACTTAATATAAAAATAAATAATAAACGTACAAATTACGAATAATTTATGGACAGATAGTGCGCTCTTACTCGTGTCTTAAACTCAGCTATTGTCTGAGAGTCGCGTATCGAGGATGGTAGTGAGTTCCATAGACTCACCGCATGGACAGTGAAGGAGTAGGAGTAGAATTCAGATTTGTGAGGTGGAATGTGAAGAACGGTGCGAAGATGTGATCTGCAAGGAACGTCGTGAGACCTGGAAAAAGAGAATCGCTCGCGAAGGTAGACAGGATAGGATGGATTGTAGAGGATAACATCCTCTACAAAGAGGAGACAAAGAATGCGAGTGTTCCTGCGATCCCTGATAGGAAGCCAGTTGAGTTTCCTTCGGTAATCAGAGACGTGGTCGTATTTTTTAAGGCCGAATATAAATCTGATGCATAGGTTTTGGAGACGCTCCAATTTCGTCAAGATCTCCTCAGTAGCATCGAGGTAGCAAGCGTCGGCATAGTCAAGAATAGGTTGGATAAGGGATTGGGCAAGGTAAGTTTTAGTGGGTAAAGGTAAATAGGTTTGAAGGCATTTTAAAGAGTGAAAAGAAAAATGGACCTTTCTGCTCACTTCGCTCACGTGCGACTTCCACGAGAGGTTTCCGTCAAGTATAACACCCAAATTCTTAACGGTATCGCAATAAAGAATCGGGGCATTCTCAAAGGTTATAGGAGAAAGGGAAGAAAAATCGAGAGAATTCCTTATTACTCGACTACCAATGATAATAGCCTGAGACTTGTTGGGATTCATGAGCAAACCATGGCACCTAGCCCACACACCAATGCGCTGAAGGTCATTGTTCAAAAGGGATATATTGAGGTTAAAATCAGAAGCAGGAAAATGTCTGTAGAGTTGCAAATCGTCCGCGTAGAGATGGAAGTGCGAGGAGATTATACTAGCAATAGAATTAATGAAAACGGAAAAAAGAAGAGGAGAGAGAACGCCACCCTGAGGCACACCCGCAGAAAGTTCACTCCAATCGGAAAATGAATCATCAAGGCGAACACACTGCGAGCGGCCCCGAATATAGGAATCGAACCATGTTACAGCTTGAGGAGAAATATTTAACGAGTTGAGTATACTAGTGAGGACATCAAAATCAACGGAATTAAATGCGTTGCTAAAGTCAAGAAGAACTAAGACTGTAATGAATTTTCTCTCCATAGCCCAACGAATGTCATCCGTGATTTTAAGCAAAGCGGTAACAGTACTATGCCCCCGGCGAAAGCAGGATTGGAACGGGTTAAGTAGATTGTTTTTATATAGAAAAGAAGAGAGCTGGCTGTGAACAATGTGCTCGAGAACTTTGGAAAGGAAAGGCAGAATGGAAATAGGACGATAGTGGTTCAATTGGGTGGGATTAGACAATTTAGGTAACGGAATAATGTGCGCACGTTTCCACACCAATGGAAAGCAGCTCGAGGATAGAGAGAAATTGAAAATGTGCGTTATTACAGGAAGGATAAAAGGAATGATATACTTTATCATCCTCGAGCAAACGTTGTCACTACCAACTGCAGAAGAAGTAATGGCAAAAATGGACTTTTTAACAGATTCCTCAGTAACAGTAGAAAAGGTGAACATTGAACATGATGACGCAGACTGTCTGGAAAGCTCCAATAAGGTGCTGGTCTTCAATATCGGATCAATTGTAACCGGAGGTGAAGAAAAATAGTTATTTAGGTTATTCAGATCCAAGTTGAAACCACACACAGTCGGAGACTTACCGATGCCAACGGACTTCAAGAACTTCCATACATCTGCAGAATTTTTATTTACAAGGGAGTCGTGGAAATAGCGTCTCTTAGCATCCCTACTCAGACGACTGCAGCTATTGCGCAAGTGTTTGTATTTGGCGAAATTAGAGTCCGAAGAACAAAGCTTAAGCCTCCTCTTGGCTTTATCCCTAAGCGCCATTAAGTCTTTAATGTCGTTAGAAAGCCAAGGTGCAGGAATGTGCTTGACTTTTACTCGTTTGATAGGAGCATGCCGATCGTAAAAACCGAGGAGCAAAGAATTGAAAGTAGCTACTTTGTCCTCAATATTAGGACTGTTTACTACGGCAGCCCAATCAGTGGCACTCGCATCGAACCCAAGCGCCTCCAAATCCAAATCCTTGTAGCTGCGAAGAAATAAGAATTTTGATCGACGCTTGGGTGCACGGACACGGTAAGATAAATATATGAGGTCATGGTACGAAAAAGGTGCAACGATTTGCCCATGAATACCAACTTTGTCAGAGGATGAAACAATTATTAGGTCAAGAAGAGAAGGATTGAAGTTAGGGGAGTGGTGAGTGGCAGCCAAGGGTAAAATAAGGAGATTGAAAGAGGAAATTAGTGATTGGAGTTTTTGTGCTCGATGGTCATTTTTTATTAAACACGTATTAAAGTCACCCATTAAAATTATGTTATCATATTCAGGACGATGTAGATTTAAAGTTGACTCCAAAGTGTTAAAATAATCTATATGAAGATTGGGGCTATAGAGTACTCCTAGAAATAATTTAGTACGATTTAATAAAATTTCAACAAATAAGTACTCACATGAATCGGAATAGGAAGAAGGAGAACTGCAGATAACTTTGTACGGCAAATCAGCACGAAGGTAGATAGCAACACCGCCGCCACCTTTACCTGTGCGGTCATTGCGAATGAGAATATACCCAGGAAGAGCGAAATGAGCAGAAAGCAGAGAAGGCTTTAGAAAGGATTCGGAAATAAGCACTGCGTCAACTCGATCACTACTGAAGGAAGCAAGCAGATCGGAATGATGCCGCGGAACACTCTGAGCATTGATATGGACAATATTAAAGTTTTGAGGGTAGTTGGAAAATAAGGAATCAAGCTGGTCATGCAGGTGCAGGCATGTTAAGGTGTGAATGTTAAGTATGAACATGGAAGGACGTAGAAGGAGAGGAAGACCAAAGAAACGATGGATGGATTGTGTAAAGGAGGATATGATAGCGAGAGGGGTGGATGAGAAATTAGTGTAGGATAGAGAGGAATGGAAGAAAACATGCCGACCCCGCCTTGAGCGGGATAAGAACAGGAAAAAGAAGACGATTTATAAGTTAAGGTAATATGTTAAGAGGAGAATATTATAGGTATTTGTGAATTTTATGATTTATTTTCCGGGTGATAATTTTTAAAACGTTAACATTATGAATGCAATTATCTTCAATGGACGCATTAAAATGAAGAGGAACCGCAACAATAAAAACCAATTTAATTATTGATTTCCAATCCTCTTACTTAAACATTGAAAATTAAACATTAAATTTATCATTTGATAATGGCAGTTTTAAATTTTAATGTCACATTGTATGTTCAAAGCACACAGTGTTTTACTATATTTTTAGTTGAGAACTACAAGTTATCTAACCTACGTATTGGTTAGGAGTTTGGCTTATTTTTTTCGTTCACAACATGGACAGGCCGATTATACATACATACATATGTCACGCCTTTCTCCCACAGGGGTAGGCAGAGGTCACTTCTTTCCACTTTCTACGATCCTTACATATTTCTTTCGCTTCATCCAATCTCATCAATCTCTTCATGCATGCCCGTCGGTTCCAGGTGCTTTTGAGCTGGCCTTTTTTAATAGACTTTAAATTTGATTATGAAAGATCCGCCTAGGCCTTCCCCTTCCCATTTCTCCATTCACTTTCGCCATGTAAATCCTTTTTGTCATTCTCCTTTCATCCATTCTTATGAACTGGCTATATCGGAGGTATGACGTAGGTACAATATTTTGCATACTACTACCATGAAACCCTCTTTGGTGAATGAATCATGCGACCATTCAAAACGTTCTCGTGAAAGCTAGTAAATTGTCTTTATGTTGTTTTAAGTCGGAAAAATACTGTCGGTTTTAACTCCCACGTAATCGATTGGCTTTTATGCGAGTTTTGTAATAAAACGTCTCTTATGGTCCTTACCTTAAAAGGCGAGAAGAATTATCGGGTTTATTTGCTATTAATTTCATACAGATAAGCAGTACTTAAATTATTTGTGAATCGCTAAAGACATCAACAACAACAATAAGTGTTCGGTGGTTGTGTTTAAATCTATTTGATAAATATTTTAGAAGACAGATCGATAAACACCAGATGTCTAAACAACGAATTTCAGTAGAAAAAATCAAGTCCACAGATGCAGAAAAGTATACAATACTGATTTAAGTTTCTGGAGAACATCAATTTTTATTAATTTCAAGATGTTCGCAATTAATCGTTTAGGACCGAATCTCACACATAATCCATACTTCCCTCATTCATGCTTCTACAAATATATATTAGCAACTAAAAATTGAAACCAAATCACTGTTCGTCTTATATTGGCCTCTCTGCCACGTTCATAACCCGGGACCTCTTGGTCCTACTACGCTTCTCAACCTTCAAAACTTGCAGCTGAAATATATCAGCTTTGACAATTCTGTAAGAAGACGTATTTACCGACCTGCTTTTCTTCTTCTGTATAATTAATCCACTATGATCCGTAATCCCCTCGATTTTGTTCTCAAATCGACTGCAAACATACCCTTTACAAATACAAAAGAGATTAAAAACGCACCGAATTATTTTCTTGCAAAAGTAAGTCTTAAGCTCATTAATTTAGAACCCACCTCTAATTCTTTTTTGAGTTGCGGCATTTTAATTTTAAACGAGCGTAAGTTTAACGATGACGCAATAAAACGAAAAACATCCTCATTGTCAGTACCAACAAAAAGTGTTTTTGCAAACACTTCTAGTACTCCGATACAATTACTGACAGCTTTGTTGTTCGGCCCGGGGATAAATTATGGTTTGTTAACAAAAACGAGGTTTGACCGTGAACATGTACGCTGTTAGTGTGGACCGACGAGGTGGTATGTAAGTTACATTGCAAAGTAACTCCATATTAAAGTAAATTCTGGAATATAATTGACTCGATTGTAGAAGTTTTAGAACTTTGTGACTCGATGATTAAACTAGTCCTATAGAGCTCTATGGCGTGAAGGCTGGCGTGCTATTACTTAACCCAAGCAATAATTGACAAAGCCGTTCTTAATATATTCATAAGTAGAGTAAAGTCAAATGAGTACGCCCTACCAAAGAAGACGCAATATGCATGCTTTTCATTGTTTGTATAACTATGGAAGTCAAAAATGCTATGTGTACCTAATCGTAGATGTCTATAGCTTGCTAGTTATCACAGAACTGCCATAGATTAAAAGTAAAAGACACACTAACGATTACTTGTCATTAAAAACTTCCTCTACCCTTTGGTAGAGGCTGCAAGTCATCAATACCAACCCCCATGGTGATTGTGACTCATTCTTCCTATATTCTTCAATTCATAGAGATAAAGCCAGTATTTATGTTGATGATGACGATACCACGATACCTTAAAATAACTAAATCTAATCTCAACTAAACGATTATATTCTCATCTTGAGTTAAGTTGAGTTTTGCTCCTTTTGTGTTTCAAATCGAAATGGTTCTATACCTTGAGTTAATGATATTTAGCATGAGGTATGTATTTGATTTCCCGACTTTATTTAATTTATAATAACGGTCGTCCACCCCGACGTGTGTCTCGTCAAGGCCTCGGTGCATTTTTGGACCGATTTTAAGCTTCTGTCGGTAAATCATTCAAATTTCATTTCAAAATGCTCACTTTTCAGCTAATTGTGTGACGAGTTCAAATTCAAATACTTTATTGCTAACCGAGTGTGATCAAAGGTCTTAAAAATACGTATATACAATTGAAGTTGAATAATGAGTTGACTAACCCTTACCTGGGTTGGTTGTTATGAATGGAAAAGGAAACATAATTGCGCCGACCGAAGATAAACTGGGAACAGGGCAGGAAAATTATGTTAATGGATCACTATATCCTTCCGTCTTCACCAGACTGAAGATGATGAAATAAAGTAGTAGTTTGTTGCGTATTTTTTGCTTTTACCGTACAAACGTAATCATTATAAGTACCTATTTATTTTTACAGCTAGGTAACAAATGTGCTATTATGATTTGCGGCTATTTTGACCCTCCTTTTCCTCGATGATATCATCGCTGTATAAGGCGCTCAAATTATGGGGCTCCGGAAGGAATGGTCATAAAATTTGACAACCGTAATTACTAAGATTTCTTTAATGATTTTCTGAATTATTAACACGGTTCCTGACGCGGCTACGCGAACTTTGTTCAATTACTGTAATTAAATTCTAAGCTTAGGTTCAAGTATTGCCGCCACTGCCAATTGAAACGATTAGACTATAGCCTTCGATAATATTGCAATATCAGGTAACAGTACTGTATGTGAACTCGGCTTATACAAATATGATTTCATAGGTGATAAGACACGTCTTCTTCTACTCTTCCACTCTTCCCTATTAGACGTGAGCTCAGCATGAATCCTCTTCCTCATATCCTCTTTGACACAATCCATCCATCGCTTCTTCGGTCACATGCCCATACCACGCTAACTAGATAGCGGAACACGTAAAGTATAAAAATTCACTTTGTTCAACTTCATCTCCAATGACACACGGTACGCCGTTTTCATCATCTACGTACTCGTGATAATGTCCAGACAATTAACCAGTATGATTAATGTGTGTTCCGCTGTTCCCCTTTTTATCGAACCATGATATCAGATATTGTTGGCGAGCTAATGGAGCGCGAGGCCACGATTTTGCTGTTGGTTTTTTGCCACAATCCATTTTCATATTATAAGCCGCAATGTAAACTGCTCTTTTATAGACCGCGAGTTTTTCATCAGCTACTGTTGTAGTTTATTTGTTATAATTGACTACCGAATGTGTTTTTTCTGCGAGAAATAGAATAACTTTGTAACGCACTGAAGGAGGTAAAGGTCTTCTATCGGTCTTACGTGACTCTTTTCAAAAATTGGTTCAATAAGTTAGAAAATGGAACAAAAAGTCTTTGAACAGAATGTTTATGACTCCACTTCGGGTCACCATGAAAATGGTGCAGAGTATTCGTTACCGCTACAAAAGCATTGCGAAATAGTACTTTAGTAATACATACATACATAAATCACGCCTATATCCCCGAAGGGGTAGGCAGAGGTGAACTAGCACCTACGTTTCGCCAATTATGTTAAGTCCCATGTATCACTGATTTATCCTTAGTCGCCTTGTACGACACCCACAGGAGAGATTTGGGGTGGTGACAATTGTATTCTACTCTACCGTCTACCGTACTCTACCACACGGCACTTTAGTAATACTATTGTAAAATCAACAACGCACCTATATAATTTTCTTATCAGAGTAAGCCACTTTAAAGATGAATTATGTTAGATCAAGCCGGGCACGAGCCATGCCCCGTGGGAGGCGTATGCGATACTGATAATGTGACCTCTCGGTTTTTTTCTGTTGGCTGAGAACCTTTACCTCAACGGTATTTGCTGAAAACCTTGGCTTATACTCAAGCTTTGCATTTGAGTATTTCCAGAAAGGCTTCCGTCTCTCGTAACCATTGCTATACATTTTTGGCACGTGCGAGACTAGGACCCCTTCTCGAATGGGATTGATTTCATGAATAATCCCTGGAGTCCTAAAAAGTATTCGCTGATTGGGTATGGAACTAACGGAGAACCCGTAGGGATTATTCTTGAACGTTTCGTTTCATGGCGTTTTTATTTCGACATCAGATATGTTCTTTTATAGATTCTTGACTGATTCGAATGTTCACATTTAACCAGTTCAGAGACCACGCAAGGATTAGCTTGGAAAATATTCACAATTAAGTAATTGAGATTAAATGTATAAAACTTCAAAACGTTTCCACAAATTATACCAAAAAACCTCATCGATTTTTTTTCTTTGTGCTTTCAGTGTATTCACGAACATTAGATACAAGCCTTTCATTTTTACATACATACATACATACGTCACGCCCTTCTCCCACAGAGGTAGGCAGAGATCACTTCCTTTCACTTGCTACGATCCTTACATACTTCTTTCGCTTCATCCAATCTCATCAATCTCTTCATGCATGCCCGTCGGTTTCGGGTACTCTTGACCTGGCCCTTTTTCAAAAGACTTTCAATTTGATTATGAAAGACCCGCCTAGGCCTTCCCCTTCCTATTTCTCCATTCACTTTCGCCATGTAAATCCTTTTTGTCATTCTCCTTTCATCCATTCTTTCGACGTGACCAAACCATGAGAGCAACCCTTTCTCAATCCTTGTCATTACACCTTTCAAACCACACCTTTCTCTTATCACACTGTTATACAATCGGTCACTCAGCCTTACTCCAGCCATTCTCCTCAACGCTCTCATTTCTACTGCATTTATTCTACTTTCATGCTTCTTCTCCCACACCCAACTTTCACTTCCATACATTAATGTCGGGACCAGCACTCCATTATAAACAGCCATACGAGCCTTTTTGGACACGCTTTGGCTGTTCATAAAAGTGTGCAAAGCCCCATTTTCATTTTTCTATATGTTTAATATTTCTGCGATAAATCTAAACGAGTGATTCAATAATAGGACTACCGACGCGATAAATCTCATAAACAAGATTAGATGACGGCAGGCGGTCGGGGAGATGGCTCTAAACTAAATGGATCTGCAATTTTAGATCTCTTCGATAATATTATATTTTTAAGTGAACTCACATTCGCTATCTGGCTATCGGTATCGGGAGTTATTAAACTGATTACGTACTTAGGAGAAATAGTCATCGAAGCTGCTAGCCGACAATATTATGGGACTTATCGCTGTGAGTTTTATTATTTGTTAACGGAACTATAAAATTCCATTTTACAGTCAATCTGATCGAATATCCGACATCAGAATTACAAATACGTTTCACATATAGGTAAATCTTTAGGGAACCCATCAATTTTCAACATTACAATAATTTTCTACCTATAATTTAATTTCTTATATAATTTCTTATTCAGTCATTTTATTTATTAAATATAAAAATCCCTGAGAATGGCAGCTTTGCAACTATGGTTAGCGTTTATTCGCGTTCTCAATTATGACCCTCATCCCTTTTAATAACCTCACAATAAATACTAGACACCGGCTTTGTAATGTTAATGGTCCATTCTCCCTATATTCTTCAAATCATACAGAACCTACCTTGTATGATTTGAGGAGTATAGGGAGAGTGGGCTATTAACATTTAGACCAACTTGGAACATTTTAACATTGTGCAAGCCTTGGTGACCAAGGGCCTTAAATGTCGGTCAGAGGGCATGTGGACAATTAACACGCAGTATATAGAGCGATCGGGTTATCGGTGTTTCCTCAATTTAACATTATTGCACAGTGTCTGGGAAACCGGCTCCGTGACCTCATTCAGAGACGCAAGCGTTCAAACGTTATTATCTGACAGATTGCTGTGAGCATGTGTCAGTAGCTTTTCACGTCACCGCGTCATTTCTGGTTGAACCACGAAACTGGTAGGAAGTGATTTAGTACCTTTGATATTTTAAAGGTAATAAAATCAGTACCTATCAAGTGTAAGTGATTTTAGCACCTATAATTCTTCCATCTATAGGGAAGGCATGGGGTCAGTGAGAACATTAAAAGGCTGAATGATGATGATATTTTAAAATCAGCTGTAACTGAAGTATTGTAAAGAATAACTTAATATTCATAGTCTCGTCACCTATTACTGAGGCCTAACCTAATTGGTGCAATGTGGGTGTTAAATTCACCTCCGCTCACCATCACACTTCGGGGATATAGGCGTGAATGCATGTATTTTACAAGCAAATTTACTATGAAAGCAAGTGACTGTATTATGAATATTTATTTAAGTCGGTATGAAAGGTTACAATGCAAATAAGTTATAAACACCATGACGTAAAAGACTAATAAAATGATCAACATTGAAAAGCTAATACAAAGACCTTCCTAATGGAATTCATAATTGGTATACTGAATAGTTAATTAAAGCACCCTCTCGTAAATAAAGTTCTTGATGAAGGCACATTTATCTTCCAAGTTTTGGGCCAAGTGGTGTAGTATCAACCCCACTATAACCCCCTCATTAGGGTGCATTGCCGAAAACGGGTCCCTTGAGAGCTTCTTTGACCATAAGTATACTGGATGTAACATTATTATTCAACATTTCTGTTTTTGGATATTATGGCTTGTTATAATAGCGCTTTTTGAATACAGGGATTGTAAGAAATGTTGTTAGACAAATATAGGAGATATTTGTATAAAATATAGGGGATTATTCTGAATATCTTCTTCAACTTTGCTATTCACGGTAATTGTAATGTTGAAATGGATTCTTCCTTCATTAATTTGTTTCTTGCTCATTACAAGATTAAATGGTTATTCTCCACACACTTCCTTGAATTCTACTTGAATTTATTGTTTGGCACAAAGAACTCCGAAAAGAGCGAAGTTTCTTTTAGTCTTGTTAGGTTAGGTTTCTTTTACTATTGGGTTTATGCGTGCTAGAATAGCTTAGCGCTAAGTATTATATGCTCAATATGCCTTTCTCGAAGCAGTTTGTTGCCACTATCTCTCATCATTGTTAAATAAAATCTTAGCGTAGCATAGAATATGTGCTTATCGACAGCACACATTTTACAAGCATAAAATATTACACTTCCAGAAAATAGAGGCCCTTCACATGGGTTTTTTCTTCAACTAATCTTTTACAAAACATAGCGATGCTTAACTTGTGAGAAATATTTAGCAATATTAATTTCAAAGCACGTACAAGATCACAGCTAGGTCTAAATCTTGTCCTATCTAGAATCTTTATGTCAACACCGGTACAGCTACAAGTGCAATTCATTCGAATGAGTCACCAGACGACTATGGACGCGTTGGTGGGTATCGCTGACTTCATTTTTAATGCAGTCCCGACATGACGTCACCGATTAAAAGTGTTAGTACGTACTCGTTTAAAAAACGGCGTGCATTTTTCGATAGCGCACCCAGTAAATATACTGTCGCATGGTATAATTATCAAAAACAATATTGACTGTACCACGATAACAATAACTCTACTTATTAATTATTATTGATATGACGCTGGCAGAAAACAATTATCATATTTACATTTAGTTACAGTTCTCTTTCCAAATTGAATAACTTTAAGTTCTATTAGGTAAAAGTAAGGTCTATCTAATGTAGTATTCTTGTTCTTTAGTGCTTGCATATGAAACGGTCAAATAGTTTTGTATTACCTAGAATATATTCTAATTTCATTCAAACACTCTTCTATTGTTTCCTTTTTTTAAGTAAAAAAATGTATGCACAGTATGCATATGAAGGTCTGTTGTCGATGGTTCTGCTTTGTAAAAGTAATGGGCTAATGATACAGCAATTTTTCACATGTACGTCGACAGTTAAAGGATAATCCAATGAATAAATATGAGCCATTATAATGGGAGTGTCATTTGTGAAATCATCTTAAGCTGCATTTGCATGTGTGTTGAACTACGTTAGCATATTCAATTTAGCAATTGATGTCGTGCCCTACGTGTACTTATAGATCACTGTAACAATTTTAGATGTAGGAAGCTCTGATTTTCTGCCAAAGCTGAATTTGAGCAAAGAGTAAATTTTTACTGACTCGACATCTAAAATTTTTTACATTGTGTTATTCGAAGTTGTCGATATAATTGGTGTTGTTTTTGTTGTCGATATAATTGGATGCATAATCAATCGAGTATTTTAAGTAAAAATTTATCACTATATTCAAATTACTTGCAGAGCAAATGTATAGCATATTCATTAAATGAAAAGTTTGCTGAATTGTCAAAAGGAATTTCTACAGACATATCAAAAATAATGCATACGAATGCACTGTGCTCATTGGAGCTATCAGCGCATCTGCAGTTGGTGCTCAGTCGATCAGATTTATCTGATGGCAACTAAATGAAGCCGTAAGCCCTCCCGTTTAATGAGCGCATCATTAGTGCAAGCCAATCTGATTGGAGTATTCGACTCGGGCTTTGGGAATAATACTTTAAAGATAGCAAACTACAGCCACTTTGAAAGGGTTAATATTTTTTGCACGAGTTTTAAACATAATTTCTCTTTATTTCTCTTCTTTTTTCTACCCTGTTCCAAGCCTATCTGGGGTCGGCCCAGTATATTTGCTCTTCCATTCATATCGGTCAACCGTCATCAACCCATCCACTCTCTTTTGATTCATATCATCCATCACACCGGAAAGAATTTCTCTTTATTTATCAATTCCACCAAGTTTTTCTTTTCTTCTTCTTCCGGTCCTGTTCTCAGTTTACACGGTCGCCGCAGAATGTTTTCTCTTCCATTAATATCGATCCGATGTCATCAAACCATCGCAAAAGAAATGCCGTTTTGTCATGTCACCAATCACACTGGAAAGGTGCTAGTGATAGCAGAGTGATGGAAAGGACTTGAAGGATTGAGACCAATGAACGGTAAGAATGATTGGGAAGACAACCACTATTCCATCCACTGACGATGAATGATGACATTCACTGAAATAATTCTCTATTGGAACACAGAGACTATTAAGTATTTGATATTTGAGTTCAATAATAAAATAAAGAAGTTAAATGTTAAAATAAGTTCTGCCAAGCTAATCACACCAACGACCACCACAGAGAACTGTCCGGAGAAAATATTAAGAATAAAAATATTGCTACGCAATTCATATTTGTTACGTTTCAAAAAGAAAAAGAAAAACGGCGCTCCATCCTAATTGAGATTGATTAATGGTTTTCGATGTCAGCGCTGTCTGGAGTTGAGACTTTTTTAAAAGAATCCGACAAAAAGAAAGCCAAATCCCGAACGTGTGACGTGTTGCAAAATTCATGCGTTTGAAGAGAAATAATCTTTTGCTGCACTCTTAGATTTTGGCATCGGTTCAACGCAAACAGTGTGATAGGAAAACCGAATCATTCGGCCATTGTTACGGTTTGAGTGAGTAATGGTTAGAAAATTTTAATTGTGATCTATTCGTTTTCTGTTTTATTTTTGTCGTATGGTGACGCCAGAGCAGAATACAATTGTTGCTACCGCAAATCGACTAAGGGTTAAAACAGTGATGAGATATGGTCAGAAGTGTCCCTTGTTGTACCACCTAGCAATATACTGCAATTTAGGTGCCCGATGTTATGGCAATAGGCTCACCCCCATGGGGGCTTAAAATAGTTAGCGAAATGTTGGCGAAATTTAGTTGTCATTTGTTTGGTTAAAATCATCTAAGGCTCTATGGTCTAATTTAGAAGGGAAAAAGGTAACAAGATAGTCGTGAGCTAAATCATGATGAGAAACTGATTCTCATTGTACAATCTAGGTTTTTGAAGCCATAAAAGGCTGCTTAGGCAACTTTGGAATTCGGAACAATAGCAAGTTTCCATGCCGAAGTTTTCCGTCTTCAGAAGAAAAGAGATGACCATTCGATTCCAGTAATAGTTACATTCCGCTAATAATAATAGTCGGTGGGAGACACCCACAGTTGGGCATTGGACTCCCCCAAGGATCTTCAAACCGATCGGTATGCCCGCATGATGGATATAAAATAAAAGTCAATCCAATATGTTTTGGTCATATGCGTTTTAGATGTTGTATTAATATGCATTACATCGAACTCACGTGTTATCAAAGGAACTCAGGTACTAACGAATTCGAAAAATACTTTAATAAGATCACTAATCCATATTCCAGGCGTACCTAGATTTTCTTCGGTTCCAATATCGAAATCAACTTAGAGAGATTTGCCGTTGGGATTATTGAACAATTGCTTACCATGTTGCTTCTAAGCGCAAACAATAGAATAAATCATTTCAGTTATTTCGGTTAAGTCTTGACACATTCGTGCCGTGATCCGACAGTCTCGACTGAGAGACAAATCTATTGTTTTATTGATATGCGTAGCGGATACCTGATCCATGCAGGCTTAGATAAATCACAATTCCTGTCTAGTATTAGTCACTCACTAATGCTTACTGTCTGGTACCAAATAAATATGTTACTATTTCCTTTACGTCATTTATCGTGATTTCTCGGAACCGGTAGCAAAATTTTAAATTAATCATAATTTCTGCCGAAAGACACCCATTATTGGGCATAGGCCTCCCTCAAGGATCTCCAAACCGATCGCTCCAGTGCTTTTAGCTTTTATTGTTTGTAAATTGTTAAATCTACCTTATTACTGGTCTAATTCCTTATAGCTTTTGAACTATGAACTATGAATGTGACCAATATTATAATCGGCATAAACCGTATATAAATGTCCAAATTGCTGCTGAGTTTGTAAGTATTGACAACAGTAACATCCAGGAACAACGGTTTAACCCTTAACGTATCTTCCCAAGCACGATTTGTAGGTAATATATTTCGGGACACTGTGGGTGATTAGCCACAGCGAACTTCAATTAACTCGTAGATCAAGCGTGCTGTCCGTCACATCATCGAGTTACTCATTATTTAGTCTAAACCTCATATTACCCACGATCTTTCGGTTCCTAGATGACGAAACTGATCCCGTTGTAACCTCAAGCTGCAGCCATTAATCACTGTAAAAAAATAATTAATAGTTTATGTTTAAAGTCGTTTTTCGTGCATCCGCGGCAGACGACCCGGTGGAGCCATCGGATAATTGTTTCGCAAGTCAGCTGGTGATTAGGGTAACGGTGCGCCTGCGCCGCTGATCTATGCAGATAGGCGTCGATGCGGGAAAATCGCCGATTGCATGCTCATGGAGGTGCCGGGTATTAACTGTGCCTACTTGCTTTATGTGCCCAGGGGATACACAATCTTATTCACCTGCTTTGGATTAGTGTTTAGATTCTAAACACTGCTTACGGCGGGTTTCAATATTCTATCTTCATGAAGATAGACGTATCGCTTAGCAACTTCTGTTATTTATCGTAATATACCAAAAATGCCAGGCAACAAAACTTTAGGAAGCTTACTTTTAACTGTAGATAGAATATTGAAACCCGCTGTTACAAACACTACTTATTAAAGATTAGAATCGCTTGTACCGAGAAATCTTTTTGCTATTAATATAGATGTGGGCTTTGATAATTAAGTAATTGATAGGGCGGGAAATTAGTCTTAATTTTATGAGCGTGACAAAGTCAGTTTAAGACAGTGGTAGGTTTTAAAGTAGTAACATTATTTGATAAGCAATCTGTTTGTGAGATACAATCATCCAGTACAAGCACCATGGGACAAACTGCTTAACGAGCCTTTCAAAGACGTAGGAACTTCAAAATATATATTTTCCATTGACAGACCGGCCTTTGCGAATATGACTTACAGCCGCACTCAGAGACGTCAATTAACGTTAGTTAGTACTTCATACAAAAAAATGTCAATCTAAACTAGACCATAGAACCGGAAAGAATAGCGACTAGTTTTGAAATGACATTTTTAGAATAAGTTCTTATGAACGTTAATTGAGTACGGCTTAGAGTCTGCGCATACTCAGTCGCAGGTGAGAGAGCTAGCTACTGCGACTTCGAGAGCTCCTCAGTGCATACTAGAATTTGAAGATGTGTAACTGTATGTAGTAGTTACGGACTTATTTCGCGCCAAAGTATTTGTGAGCAAATATTTTATACTATTTGAACCCGATACTCTAATAAATAAAGATTGGATATTCTTCACAATATTTAGTGTTGTGAGTTTTTTACACGTCGCGCACAATCCTAATTAGTCAACAGCAATAAGCACGGAACAAATCCCTAAAAGTGCAATTCGTTACAAACGCAGTGTGTAATTGCAATTTATTGGACTTCAAATGCAACCCTTTCTATCGTCGGTAAGCCGAAACCGGGGTTCCGGGATCCCTTTGAAACATCCTAATCACATAATAGCATGTTGGTGTAGGGCAAACGAAACCCCCCTGCATAAGCCCTGTGTAATCTAACTACGCCATTTGCAAGTTTAATTTCTGCAAGTATTGCCGATTGAAATGTCACAAGATGAGTATGGAAATGAAGGGTGTTTGTTTTTGTTATGATAAGTAACGAAGTACTGATTACTGTGTTTTGTTTGTGTTTCTGGATTCTTCTGTAGGTATATCGTACGTAACAGACATCTGGCGTTATTTCTTATGACCTTTTTGGCTTTGTAACGATTATTTTGTTTGTGAATCTCGAGCTAAGTACACTGTCGTGACAGTAATTGATGTAAAGGAACTACTATATTTTTACTCAGTACATTAGTTTGAAAATAAGTGATACAAAATTAGGAGCTACATAGCGTGTTACATGCATCTGGAAAAGCAAATAGAGGTCATATAACCAGAAGAGTATTTTTGGAAATTTGGTGAATCTACGACAAGAGGAAGTTCTAAAGATGGATTGTGTGTAGGTTGATTGATATGAGATAGAAAGAAGTGATAGTTTTCAGGTAAAAGAAGATCGTCGTATATATGATTAAGCTATGTATGCCAAATCCGACCGTCAGCGATAGAGTTAGCTACTATTTATGTCCATTGTACAGACTATTGTGCAAACCGCAATGTGTGAATCTGTGCAAGAAACGTTGTGTTTCACCCTCGCTTAATAATTCACACAAATTTCGACACGACCCATGTATTGAAACAACGCCTAAACAACAGCTAGATGCCTCAGGCTCGCGCAGTGCGCAGGCGCAGGTATTCCAAGCGCCGCGTTCGATTGCTCAAAGTGTAGTCACGAACGGTGTAATTTGCAAGTTTTGGCATTTGCTGCGCGCACGCCGCTCGGAGATATCGGCACGCACATGAAATCTTTATTATTGGCAGCTGATTTATCGACTCCTGACCTGTACTCGCCTCTGTTGGCCGGCTAGGCATGGTCTCCCGTGAATTACTACGAAGGAAATTTGCTTTTAAAAGGTTTTGTGTGTATTCTCTCACCATCCATTACCATTTTGGGGCGGCGCAGAAAGTCCTCTTCTTCCATTATTTCCTATAACAAATCGCCCTACCATTCATAACTTGAGTCACACAATCCATCCATCGTTTTGATTTTCTTCTTCTTTAACATTTATTATCCTTCGCCCTTATAATCAGATGTTTCATTAAATATTATTAAACGGTTCTCTTAAAAATTTAATGTTTGTTCTATCTCAACTGTGTAAAGAAAATATGCCACGATAAGCATACATAGATACATACATAAATCACGCCTATATCCCCGAAGGGGTAGGCAGAGGTGAGCACCCACGTTTCGCCAATTATGTTAGGTCCCATCATGTTATAGATGGCGAGCCTATTGCCATTTATTGGGCTCAAAAGTCGCAGTATATTGCTAGGTTGATAAGTGGTGGTATAAGAGTAACGCTGCTGCCCATTTCTCATCACTGATTTATCGTTAGTCGCCTTGTACGACACCCACGGGAGAGATTTGGGGTGGTGACAATTGTATTCTACTCTGCGACGATACCACACGGCGACGATAAGGCTTGAATTAAATGAAACTTAAAGAACAGAAATGATAAACAGACGTATTGTTGATGACAATGCAGTGGCCCAAAGAGAATTATTTGGTTTCCAGAAAATAGAATATGCGTCGAAAACTTATTATGATCAATAAACAGTAGACCAAGTTAATTGGGGTAAAGGGAATAAGTCTTACAGTAAAATTATTTAACGCTTTTTTTCGAATGTTGCTATTGAAAATTATAGACCACAACATACACGTGTAGAGGAATGCGCAGAAATTAAAACCGTAAATCTTTTAACTTAAGATTAAATGCCTCGTACATCAGCCGCATTAAAGTGTAGTAAATCATGTCCAAGCAGTCACAAAAACATGTTCCCATGCATCAAAACATCGTAGCCGTGAAAGCCATCGAAAGTAACAAATTATAGGGCTATTAGACAAACTGGCTCAGTAAGATCACAAGTCGGAGCGTTCTCTGCGCGTGCGCCGCCTCCCAAACATTTGGGAACGTGCTCGGCGTCGCTGTCGCCGGATTTGAATAAATGCATTTTTATGAAACATCACCTTTTTGACGGCCGCCTTGGTCGAATGCTCAGATTGCTGGGTATTGGCCAAGAGGTCCCGGGTTCGAATCCTGGTAGGGGCAAACTTTGTGATGACCACAAATGTTTGTTTCCGAGTCATGGTTGTGTATATGTTTATGTAGTATATTTTTAACATTTATATACATAATTATATTAAAAATATGTCCGTCATCTAGTATCCATAACACAAGTGCTTAGGCTACTTACTTTGGGCTGGTGTGAGTGTAAAAAAAATATTTATTTATTTATTTATTTATCACCTTTTTCCACTAACTGTAACACTGTGAGCTTGTTCCTTGAACAATATTGTAATATTGTTTATCAGGAGTCGGCGCAGTATGTTTGCTTCGGTTATTATCGGTCAGACATCATCAAGCCATCCACTCTCTTTTGATTCATATCATCCGTCACACCGGAAAGGTGCTACTGATGAATTAATGTATAGAAAAGACCCTTATGGAACCTTACCATGTCGAGAGCCCAATGAATACAGAGTGATTGCGATGACAACATTCCAGTCCATACTGCTCAAGGTTTTGGCTTAGGTTTTACAGCCTGCCGCCTGCCTGATACAACCCTCTTTGCGTATGCTGTTGTTGGTGGTTTTCTCTCCACCATTCGGGTGCCACAAAGGTGATTGTTGGTGTACACCGAGCAATTGCCCTTAGTCGACTCTTACGACACGACTAACTACGACTGGGACTTATAATAGAAATTATCTAGAAAATATCACACAAATTCTATGTTAGAAAAAGAATGACCCGAAAATATCTAGACTGCCACGGTTCCTTGGGTAGTTACTAATACACTCTTAATCGTGCGAACGAAGGAACTCTGTCAAGAACTCAGTTTTTGGTATTACCATTAGAAGAATTGTCAACTGTTAACAAAAACATTTACAACGATGGAACGTTTGGAAATACCTTAATCTTGCCGAACATAGGTAGGTAGCTAGCAATATCTGAAACCTACAACCCTATTTGACTGACCCTACACCCGTGAAGCACAGACGTGACCAGCTATCGATTTGGAATAAATAAATCATGCTTTGGTTGCTACATCCCGAGTCATTTGTCTGCGGAGAGAAAGGAATCCGTTTCTCGCCTCTGTGCAATCCGTGGGCTAATCTGGCTTTTACACATTATAAACAGTTAACCGTGTGTGTAAGTTGGCTTCTAAACGGCAACTGAGTACGGTTAGTTCGGCAATTTATTTTGATGGCTGTACATGAAAAAAGTTGGTGAGAACATACCACTTGACTGAAAAATAATCGAACAGAATAGGCTATTCGATTATTTTTCAGTCCTGGTCACTACGAGACCTGTTTTCTTTCACTTACTACACTTAATTGGGATTTTCCGTACGCGCAGCGTGCGGGGGAAAGTCCACTTTATGGTAAGGTGGGATAAAAATATATTCCAATACATACTGCTCAAGGTTTTGGCTTACACCCGTCCGCCTGCATTACCAACCTTCTTTAATACCAATAACAGCATACGTTGTTGGTTGCCCACCCTCGGCCATTGGGATGCTCCAAGATGAATTTTAGTCTTCAATCAATTTTAGTCGCCAATCGTAGTCCACTTTTACGACACCCCTGGGTTGAGTCTGGGCTGGCACATTCTAGGTATTTTTTTCGCTCACAGGGCAGAACAAGCATACTTCATCGAAGCGTTTAGCAGGACTTTTCTTCGTAAGATAAACTTTTTCTGAAGCCTGTTCATAGTGACACCTTATCGTGTACTTACTACACAGTTGTACTGTAATCTTCTTGGTGTATTGCCATTGGCGTTGCGCTACAATCACAGCAGGTGTTAGAACTTATCAAAGAAGGAAAGGTCAGGACGAAAGCAATCTAGTCGAATTCAGAGTCATTATTTCGTTGCTCCGATCGTAAATATAGATAAAGATTGCTCATCGTATTACGTTACAAGTGGTTTGAACTGTGCGCTCTTTGTGTTGTGATCCGAGTAATGTTAGATGGATTGGTTTCCTGTGTATTACTCATTCAAAGCCCTGTCGTTAGCTCCCCTGTGGTGCTTGTTTCTGCGGTTCCTTGCACACAAATACATACCTATTCACTATGTACAATATAACTGTTCAACGGTTATGTCTTTGTTTGTGTCTATGAGCACACATTTAAGGCTGAGATTTAAATATTATTATACCCAGTCAAGTTAAATGTCACCGCCGTGATACGACATAGCACTTCGATGGCAGAACGTTTTTATGTCCCGTTATAATACGCATATCAGACCAATAAAATTCATCCACTTATTAATTAAATTATTACGGTATAGGTATGTAGACATTACCGCCAAAATCAACATCGACTGTTATTATTAATTTTTTAATTACGTTTTGCTGTAAGAAACGATTAGTAATTTTTCTGTCTCTGAAGTTGAATTTAACGGCATCTCTCGAGTAATAATTAAACGCATTAATTATGCGGTGTCCCAAATTGGATTCAAGACATAGTTGTCCAGTTCCCAAGACTTTTATCCTTTTACATGGTTGGACATAAAAATTTTATCTCCCCGGAGAAAGCTGGGCTTATATTAAGGTTAGGTATTTCGTTTCTGGCGTCAAGGGTTGCCAGTCACAGCTTTTATAGAAAAAAATATTGAAAGGTAATAACTGGGTTTTTGTGGTGAAAGCAGAGCTAAATACAATTATCACCACCTCACTAGTACATTGGATAATTGGCGAAAAGTGGGGGGTTTACTGTTTATTGAAAGCGTAAGGGTAGATGAAAGCGTAAGGATTACCCCGTAAGGGTAATCCCTTACGGAGATGAATAGACGTGATTTATGTATATGTATGTGTGAAGTGTGAATAAGGTCCCTTACAGGTTTATAAACAAATTGATGACATTGGCAGGAATGGTCGTCTTCAACTGATGACTAATTGCCACTAAACCTCAAGAAGAACACGAAGAAGACCCTAGAGCTGCTGTCATCTTTAGCAGTCGCATCTTTTGCCCGTTTCTGCGGCAGAAATTACACTATACGCAATTTTTCGCCTTAAGGTGGTGATTGTCCGCCAAGCGGATCGCGAGTGAGGGAAGTGGGATTGGCACGTGCCATCACGGATACCCCAGACTGGCCTGGAGGGTCCCTATGTCGGTCTCGTATCGACTAAAAACCGTCTCAATGCCATAGGTACACGAGAACGGAAGGAAGCTTACATGTAAAAGGACTCCTTTTATACTAGCTATTAATGGTTGAAAACGAGACAACGGTTTTATCGAACAAATATAAATTTTTGACAACTACTCTTACATAAAATCTAACGGTCGACATGGTGTTTTCTCAGTAATACATTAGTTTCATACATTTTTATTCTATTCGTTCGAATAAATTAGCCGATTGTCTAGGTCCCCAATGCTCAGCAGGCCTATTCGCTTTTGACACTTGAGAGTGATAATCACTGAACTATTTACTGATACTATTTACATTACTACTTTACTATAACGCTATTGTGACACTTGTCCTGTTAAAACAGAATGGATAAGTAAATAGTTCGGTGATCATCACTTTCAACTGTCAAAAAAAGTTAGCGAATAAGGCCTACTGATCCAAGAAACTGTAGTTGACAACCCTACATCGCGTGGTCCATATCGCGCGAACATCGGTCCGCCGACGCTATCGGAGTGACAACTCTCACGCCGCACGTGCTTGGTAATTGTAGTGCCTTACGCTTTTTCGTACTTACCTTACCTTACGCAATTTCTCGTAAAAGTGAAATGGCTAAAAGGGTTTTAATGCGTTTTTATCAGAGATCGTAATGCAAGTGGCAAGACCTATTTCGTGTTGGAGGTATTCGTAAGCGTTCTGTCTGAAAAAGTGCACCATTTGACAGGTATTTAAATTTTCACATGTCCTCCTAAGGCGCTGCCTCCACGGGCGAGAGAATCGCGACGAGTCCGCGCTTTTATCGTCGGAGAATCTCCACGAACGAGCGATAATTACGCCACGTATCGTCGTAACGGAATCGTCGCGTTTCCTTGACGACGCGTTGTGAAAGAAAGAATTCAGTTATGTGCCAGACGAGAGCGAAATAAGTAGTGTCTCAGTCAATAAAATAATTCTTTATTATGGATATAGTGTTGTGGGGTGCTTCTGCAAGTACGCTAGTGAATATGCAGTTATTGTTATTGTTAAGAAGGAAAAAAAAGCGCCGTTGGTGGACACATCCCATGTTGCTACGTCGTGAAAGTCATGGACATTTCCATGTGAATTATGAAGAATATCGAAATCATCCAGAATGGTTTGAAGATGAATATTTAATGCCAATTCCTGTTTTCGATGAACTGTTAAGTTTACTATCAAGACACTTATCAAAGCAAGATACTAATATGAGGAAAAGTATCGGGCCATGTGAAAGATTAGCAGTAACACTACAGTAAGTTTAAAGCAGATTTATTTTACTTAAACGCTTACATAAAATCAAAACTTATAGTTTACATTTCATCAAAGTGTTCTAACATTTGAGCAATATCGTCCTCGCTTGTTGGTGTGGATGTACGAGAATAAGAGTCTAGCAGTGTATGTGATGATGGTGTGTATTTCTTAATTACGGCCATAATCTCAGTTCTGGCATCAATTAAACAGTCTTCTTTTATTTTGTCCATAAGTGGTACCAACGAACGGAAAAATGCCTCATTTCCACGCTCGTCACGATACTGTGGTTGAACATTATTTCTTTGTATATCTATACTTTCGCGCATAACATTCGATATCTCTTTATTAGATTCCAGAAACATTTGTACTAATGTTTTCTTTTTATTAGACGTGGATGGTTCCGTGACACTGGGGGTGGTATTAACCGAACTGTCGTCGTCCTCAAAAACATCTTGACTATCCTCATTGAGCATGTTTGACGATGTTGAAGCGTGTTCTGTGTGTTTCTTTAAAAAAAGTAATGCATCATAATGAATATACTTTCGTCGTTTTGAGGCAGCTTGACCGGATTTTGAACATTGCTGCAACTTTAACTCCTTACGAAATTGATCCCTTAAAGATTTCCATTTTGTCATTAACTCAAGTCCTGAAGCAAAGAAATAACTTTTAATTTAAATATTATAAGTATATATAAGTATACATATATTAATTAACTATTATGTATTTTAATAAAAAAACAACACAGATTAATAAATCCGAACGCTTTGATGGAGTCTTCGTTTTTCATCCCATTTAAAAATAAACTTTCCGTCAGGTGTGATTGCAAACAAACGCGAGCCTATTCTATATAAAAAAAAATATATGATAAAGTATATTTTTAAAATATAATGTCATTTTCCAGATATCTCGCTTCTGGAACAAGTTATAAACGCCTTCAGAATAAGTACAGAATTTCGAAAAAAACGTTGACAAAATTAATAAAAGAAACATGTGGAATTATATGGAAAGTGCTAGCACCTACAGAAATGGCAGCCCCGAACAAAGAATCATGGAGAAGAATCTCAGAGGGATTTAAAGACAACGCGAATTTCCCACATTGCTTGGGAGCGCTAGACGGCAAACACATTCGAATTCAGTGCCCCCGGAATTCCGGCTCTCTATACTTTAATTATAAAAAGTACAACTCAATCGTTTTATTGGCTTTGGTGGATTCGAATTATTTATTTACTGTGATTGACGTAGGTTCTTATGGTCGTGAAAATGATTCTACCATATTTCAATCTTCAATTCTAGGCCAGAAGCTAAATGAAGAAGCTCTTGATTTGCCGGAAGAAGAAGAACTGGTATTTGGCGGACCCAAAATGCCATATGTGATTGTAGCTGATGAGGCCTTCGGCATTCATCGAAATTTAATGCGACCGTATCCAGGTCGATGTCTTCCTACGGATAAAAAAATTTTCAACTACAGACTGTCTCGTGCAAGACGTTACGTGGAATGTGTCTTTGGACAAATCACCTCAAAATTTCGCATATTTCATAATACAATAAATCTTCAACCAGACAGTTCAATTCTTGTAATAAAAGCAGCTTGCGTTTTGCACAACTTCATAAAGCGTCGAGCATTAAATGCCACTGACGGGGAAAATGAAGACATATCCAATCAACAAAATATGACACCCGTACTTCAAAGGACAAGGAATTCGGGGTTGCATATTCGAAACTTATTTAAAGATTATTTTAACACAGTGGGCGCGGTTCCTTGGCAAAAAGACTACATCATTTAATGAAAATTATCTTTCTTATAATAATAATTATTGTTGAAACAACGGTTTCGTACCGACGAATGTATTTTATTTTGTTACACCATAGACAATAAAAACTAACAATTATAACAACAAAAATTACCTAAAAATAAATAAAATTGTACGCTTACCTTTTTCTTTTTTTTCTTTAGAGGTTAGATCATCCCACTCTGTGAACATAGCACTTCCCACATCATACCAATACTTTGCTTTAATTTCTCTGTTTCGATACTCAGCCAACTGAACATCGTAAAGGGCAGGTCTCTCTCTCACTTCAAGTATAAACTTTTCAATGTCAAACATTGTACTATTGTTTAAAAAACTTGTCGAAATGTCCTTGCTTGACGAGAGGCAACGCTGAAATGACGCTGCGTTTGACAGTGCGCCCGCTGCGAGCTGGTTGCGAGGGCTCGTGGCGATGTAATGACGTATCGCGCCCTCGTTGCCACTCGTCGCATCGCCGCGATAATATCGCCGTGTGGAGACGGCTCCATAAGAAATACGTGGCACGACGATAATATCGCCGCGATTCTCTCGCCCGTGGAGGCAGCGCCTTAGGCAGAAGTCATTAAGGCTGACTCAGGCTCCGTTTTGAAATTTAATTTCTTACATGAGAGTACCCGTATTACATCCTAGTGGACGCCCGCGGCTTCGCTCGCGTTAATGTTGGTTATTATATAGCCTATAGCCTTCCTCGATAAATGGACTATCCAACACAAAAAGTATTTTTCAAATTGAGTCAGTATAGTTCCTGAGATTTTATTCACCCATTCAGTCATCGTGTATCACTCTAAAATGTAAACATAGGAATAAAAAATTTAAATGATTTATCTTAATATCTCGTAAATCTAATCGAATGTTTATCCAGTTAAGCAGTTAACGGCGCAAAGTAGTAACTTTTAATTTGTTACCAATTAACCGTGGTTTATGTGATGAGCGATATATTTTTCATGCGCTTACCGATTTATGGTTACGATTCCAATGAAAAAGTCATAAATGTATACTCACATCTCCGATCATTCGGTTTTAAATATTGGCCAATGACATATAATTCGCATTGAATTATGTACACATACATACATACATAAATCACGCCCATATCCCCGAAGGGGTAGGCAGAGGTGAATTCTCACCCGCGTTTCGCCAATTATGTTAAGTCCCATGTAATAGGTGGCGAGCCTATTGCCATTTATCATCAGGACGGTAGTATAAGAGGAACGCTGCTGCCCAATCCTCATCACTGATTTATCCTTAGTCGCCTTGTACGACACCCACGGGAGAGATTTGGGATGGTGACAATTGTATTCTACTCTGCCGTCACCTCACGGCAATTATGTAGTAGTGGAATACCTATAATTTAGTATAATAAATTTAATTATAGTTTTTTCCGTTACAAAAATTACTATGTATAATTCTTTACAGTTTAACCTTTACATTTTGCATATTAGTTTTTAGTTGTGGTCATAGTAGTTTCTCAGCTTATTTTTTTTTTGTTTTATGTCATCCCCTGACCTGTAAGCCTATTCGCTAACTTTTTTTGACAGTTGAAAGTGATGATCACCGAACTATTTACTTATCCATTACTGTTTTCACAGGACAAGTGTCACAATAGCGTTATAGTAAAGTAGTAATGGATCAGTAAATAGTACAGTGATTATCACTCTCAAGTGTCAAAAAAGTTAGCGAACAGGCCTCCACGGGAAGTGGGATTTTCCGTACGCGTAGCGGGCGATAAATGCTACTTTCTGGTCAGATGTGACAAAAATATTTATTGACGAAGTAATGCGAGCATCCCTTTCTCAATTCTCGTCGTTACGTCTCCTTTTAAACCACGCCTTTCTCTTATCACTTTATTGTACAATCGATCGTTCAGCCTTACCCCTGATATACCAAGTGTAAGCATGCACGTACAGAACGTGACAGCTCATGTGAATTCAGGGATCTTTGAGTTTTCACACGTCCGCACGATCCGCGCGAACCCTCCCCGCTGCCACTAAGACCGGCGGGGCCCTATCTCCCCATCTGGCACAGAGCACCATTAATATCTTGTCTCGCATCCGTTTGTCAATTTCTCTAAAGTAACAAATCTCACTCGTGAATAAATAAAATTTAAAGCAAACAATACTTTTCGGTTTGTGACCAAATTTTTTAATCCCTATAATAAGAATGTTTCCTTTTCTTTTCAACTTGTGGCTATGTTCATCACTCATCACTTATACCTACATTGCCCCCTATTAGAAATTGAAACGAAATGAAGAGAAATCAAGTCTTTCAAGAGAAATGGGCATTCAAAATGGACATAAGAATTCAATAGTTCTTGGTTCTATGTAGTCAATATTCACTATTTTTTTTTAATTTGACATGCCATATCATGCTTGCTTTAGGGTTTTACTTACACTACAAAAGCTAATTTGACTGTTTTTATGTATAAGTGGTAAGAAAGCCGCGTCAATTCCCACGCGGCGTCTCAAATAATATTATTTTAGGTACACGAGGTTGACTTGTAGAGAGGTGCCTGGATTTTTTCTCATTTTTTTTAGCGTGCAAAAAGTGCTTCGTTCGATATGTTGACTTAGGACGGGAGGCACCTCTGTAAAGAGTAAGAAATTAATTCATAGATTGCAATGAAATATTTGATAATGTCTTTTATTTATTCAAGCGTGTTAATAGTGTAAATTATTAATTTATACAGTATTGCATATTATCAACAAAGTAGTCTAAGCAGCCTTGTCCATTGGAATTAATTATACTGATTTATAATATAATATTTGAATAGGCTGTGGCCGACAACGTAATTATAATTTGATATCAACCCTCTTATTGCGATGCGACATGCTCCCCACGTTTGTCCCTAGGGTGGTCCGCTAGACCCCTTCGTTTGATTCTAAAGTACAAAGCAAAACCAGTGGCACATTACCTGTGATGTGAATAATAAAGTATGCTTCCGAACTATCATAAAAGAATTTCCAAATGACCGACGGGTTTTAACAATGCCATGAATTGTCGTCGTGCTCGAGCTACTCAAAGGAATGCTGGCAATGAAGTATTAATTTATTTTACGTCTCTTTGTTTACTTAATTGATATTTAAAATAATTGACTTCATTAGTGTCACTCTGAGAGTACAAGACTTTTCACAAGGCCTTATTTTAATGAATTAGAAGAACAATAAGACGTTGATAATAATCTTCATTTATTTTTACGTTTAATGTTGGAACATTTCCAGGTTCTTATGGCCCCGGAGATCTGGGTATCTTTTTTGTGATTAGCGACAGTCGTTACTGCAGCCAGCAATTCTTCAAGTATTTTCTTTTTTAAAACTGTATCTTGCTTTCAATCTTAAAGCGCAAATATTTTTATTGCCTGTCTTTATTGCCTTGTGAATTTTTTGTACATTGTATTCAGTAACATCTGGCTGGACGACTAACTAACTACTACAAGTGTGTATTGGCAGCAAAAATTTTATTTATTAGTTTAATGTCTTATATTGGCGGGATGGGGTATACGCAATAAACTTCCTTGACATCAGAGCTCAAAGAACATAGCGTAGAATATTGAAATTATAGCAACATACGGTAGAATATAAAATTATAGCTAAAAACTAAAATAATGGAGTTGACAAAGTTTGACATATATCAAATATATAACCTTTACATATATCAATAAATCTCGGGTCACAGTGTTTGTTACCGAACTCCGAAACGTCTTGACCGATTTTTATGATTTTTTCTGTTGTTGACGTCGGGTTTGTATACTAGGTCTGAGAATAGATAAATAACTTACGATTTTTATACCCTAGGTTATAAGGGGAAAACCACGTTTGCCGGATCAGCTAGTTGAACTATAAATATATTAAAATTACCACAAAAGCGGCTCTTGTATTTACTATCGATCGGTTGTAACAGTGTCGGTTCCGGACACTTTTTTGGCAAGCTGTACATCGAGTTCAGTCATCATTCCTCCAAGTGCTGATGGGAGAACATTTTACTGTCGACTGCATCATATTGATGTACAAAAAACAGTCGGTGACTGTGGACAAATTTATATTCATAACTTTGCCGTTTGGTAAAAACGAGAATCTTCAAAGAAAACAGTTCAAAATAACAAACTCTTATAACCAACAAATTAGGTATAAAATATAAACAGCTTTAACAGGATTAGGCAAATAGCCAGACCACCCTACTCCACTTGAATATTTTTAATTTAAATGCAATACAAAGATACACGTCTCTATGTCGCCTTTGGGGTCCTTTATCTCGTAGCAGCAGGGCGAGGGTTGAAAGAAGGAGGTTTATAAGTAGATTGCATAATTATTCTTATTAAATTGTGCTCTTTTAAACTGTTAAAAGATTGCTTCTAACAATAGTGTAGTAACAATGCCATTGGAGTTTTAGAGAGTTTGGTATATTTGAAAGATTCCGCGCCTGTAATATGTCTTCCTCTTCTATTCGGATGTTACGTATCATCTTTGTCCTATAATACATTCCCGCATGAAGGCCACCTTTATTGCATTTGTAAGCTTATTCGTTAATATAAAGTTTTCTGGAGAAAATAAACTCTTTTAATCTTATCATTTGAACACCAGATCTAATTGTTATGATACTTCAGAACATAATTGATATCATTTACAAATACTATAAATGTCCAATTCAAGTGTTGCTTTACATGTGTCATTGAACCGCAGGGTTAAACAACAAACAAAGAATCTCTCCGGGAATCCGATATTCGCCGAGGAAGCGTGGTACACTTCCCTAGTCCAATAACCCCTACATAACTATACTATATTTAATAACAATAGCAGGAAAATTGCTACTGCAGGCTATCATCACAACTTTGCGTGGGGCAAGGCACGCGACCCCAGCCGGCAAACTTAAGAAGCACCTCGCACACACTTCGCCTCTAAGCCATACGACACATTTTCCTTTATCCGGTTAACCAACACTACGTTTGACGGTGTTCCATTGAACAATCTCAAATTTGCACCAGAAAGGTGTTTTAAATGTATAACGGTAAAGATGTTTTTTGCGTAAGAGACCGTTACAGGAGTGCAGGCCAACGGAAAAATTTAAAGCGCATGCGCCCATTTTGGAGGGAAACGCGGCGTACACAGTGTTGTCATGACGACGTCGTATGTTGCACCTTCATTCTTTTGTTGGCTGCAACTTTTTATGACGTCAGTCAGTCAGTGTAAATCATTTTTATCGATAAATGGAGTGGCGGTGTTCACTTTGTAAGTGCACAAAGGCTGTGTTGTGATTGAACTTTTCAAGGATCTGTAAACATCTGTGGTGGGTATTTCGTTTTCATTTTGCAAGTGGCTATGATTGTGGACTTAGTACGATTGAATTGTTGCAGTCATCAATTCCTTTTTTTTGTTTTGATTATGGATCGTAAGTAATTTTTATTATAAGAAACACTCAACAAGAGTAAATATATAATAGGTTGGGGAAAAAGTGTCTTCGCATTTTTTAAGAAAATTCAAAACATTTTTTAATATAGTTTATTTACATTTAACTAAAGTATGTAGGTACCATTTTGTTCGATAACTTTTTGCCATCTTGTAGGTAGGGACATGATCCCATTGCTATAGAAATTTTGGGACTTCTGGTCAAAATACCGCGACAAGTGGTTTTGGCAGTCCTCTCGTGATGTTAACCTGACACTGCCTAAATAATTCTGAAAAGTATACGGCGGAACTATACGGCGGATGCATTAACACCTCCCAGCCAAACTCTCTTAATTTTTGCTGAGTGGCTAAAGATGTGTCTAGCGTTATCATGATGAAAAACCACACCCCTTCTGTTGATTAATTTCGGCCGCTTTCTCTCAACTTCTTGCTTTAATCTCATCAGTTGTTCGCAGTAGAGTTCAGAATCGATGGTCCTGCCTGGTGGTAACAGCTCATAATGAATAATGGCCTTCCAATCCCACCACACACACAGCATCACCTTGTTGCGAGTTAACCCGGGTTTCGCCACAGTCTGTGAAGCCTGACCACGACCTTTTTGGCACGTTCTTGTCGTACGTGATCCACTTTTCATCACCAGTTATCAGCTTCTTCAAAAATGGTTCGGTTTCATTACGTCGTAATAAAGAATCACAAATGAGTACACGGTTCATTAGGTTTCTTTCAGTGAGCTCGTGAGGTACCCAAATGTCGAGCTTTTTTGTGTACCCAGTTTTTTTCAAATGCGCCAAAACTGTTTTGTGGTCAATTCCCAGTTCTTCAGATACGTCGTAACTACTGACATGCCGATCTTGCTCCACTTTTTCAAAAATGGCATCCATTTTATCTGTAATAGGGCGACCAGAGCGACGTGCATCTTTGACATCAAAATTTCCGGATTGAAAACGCTTAAACCAAATTTGTGCTACTCTCACAGACACTGCACTAGGTCCATAAACATCGCAAATTTTTTTCGCGGCTTGCGTTGCATTTTTACCTTTTTTGTAGTAAAATTTTAAAATGTATCGAATTTCTTCATTAGATTCACTCATCTTGGCGGTACGAAAAACAAATGAAAATCACACATTTTCCTAATTTTAATTTGGAATTATGTTCATTAAAATTTAAACTTTCAATGATACCAAAACCAGCCAGATACAAATAGTATAGCCAAAGAGATTTTATTACAAGTTTATACATACTATAATGCGAAAAGACTTGTTCCCCAACTTAATATGTATAACATTGACCCCAAATTTTAAAAAGGTTTTTCTTCGTGTTTTTATTACAAATACGTCATATTCAGACGAATTTGAGAACAGACCCTCAATGGAAGTACTGCGTTCAAATTTAAATTAAATAATATTAGAGGTTCGATTAATTTCAGCCAAATATTCTTTGGAAAACAAATTGTTTCCGTCGACTGTGTGATTTAAACATGGGTTTTCCGAACACTTAAGCGCTCGTGATAATGTATAGTTCCATAAACGTTATCATCTCATATCTACGTTCGCTATTAGCTTAACAAAATGATGGGATATTGCGTCATCTGATAATTCATTTAATGCATTCCGTGTCAGTCAGTATAATTACTTCTTTGAACTGAATCCGAAAAATAATATCAATCATTCATTGTATTCTTGCCTTTTTCCCAGGTCATCTGGGGTCGGTGAAATATATTTCCTCGTCCGTTCATATCGGTCAGACGTAATTAAGCCATCCACTCCCCATTAATTCATATCATCATCATCATCACCAGCCCTTTAATGTCCCCACTGCTGGGGCACGGGCCTTCCCTATGGATGGAAGAACATAGGGAGATTGGCCCATAACCCACCACGCTGGCCGATGGCCCAGTGCGGGTTGACGGGTATTAACGATTGCAGATGCATTTTTTTTTTTTTTTTGCTTAATAATAATTTATTTGCTTAAGAAACACGGTATACATGGATCTTACAGACTAGTTTTGTACAAGCGTGATCTACCGAAACGTCGGCATGCAAAAATTTTTAATACAATGTCAAATTCATAATAATAATAGGAATGTCAATTATAATAATGTCAGATATTTAGATTAGATCCATATTAGATTAATACAAATTAATATTGAAAATCTTAAAAAATGTCCATTTCCTTAATAGCAATGTCATGTTCAATTATTATCAAAGATATAATATAATAGTCTAATTACATTTTATTTTTAAAATATTCGTTTATACTATAATAACAACCCTGAATTAGCCAGATTTTAAGTTTTTTCCTAAATTGATTAATATTTAAATTTTTAATATCATTTGGCAATTTATTATAAATTTTTATAGCCATTGAATGACTGTTCCTAGAACCTAAGACTGTTCGCCTCGCTGGAATAATTAATTTATCCATATTTCTATAGCTGTAAGGACGAGGAACATCACCGAAACGGGGAAATAAATTTGGATGATTCCTGACGAAGTTACACACCTCATTGATGTATAAACAGGGGACAGTTAAAATATTAAGTTCCTTGAAAAGAGGTCTACATGAAACCGTATTGTCCACATCATAAATGGCACGAATACATGCTTTTTGAGCAATGAGTAGTCTACTTATGTGGTACGAGTTGCCCCATAAAACGATACCGTATCTCATAATTGAGCAAATATGTCCATGGTAAGCCTGAAGAGCTGTTTCTCTGTTTGCAGTTTTTCCTAATTTCCACAACGCGTATGCGTATGAATTAAATCTATTACACAGTTTATTTATGTGTTCTTCCCACGTGCATCTGTCATCTATAATTATTCCAAGGAAAGTGACTTCATTTGTTTCTTTGATATTTTGATTTTCATACGATATTTTAAGGTCTTTCTTATTTCCGTTTTTGTTCGTAAATTGAATGGCTTTTGTTTTGTCTAAATTTACTTTTAAGTTATTATGTTTAAGCCAATCTATAATTATTTCTACTGTTCTATTTAATTCTTGATTATAAGTATAATTGTTTTTGCATGGTACAATAACCGATACATCATCCGCAAACAGAACACAGGGGTAAGAAGTAATATCTGGGAGATCATTAATATAAAGAAGAAAAAGTAAAGGCCCCAGTATACTTCCCTGTGGCACACCGAAACTGTTTACTTCCACTTCCGATTGGTAGGACCTTCTAATTTTCTTTCTATCTATACTTGAGACTTCAACATACTGTCTTCTGTTCACAAGGTATGACATAAGCCAGTTCTGAGCCATGCCCCTAATTCCATATTTTTCACATTTAAGAAGAAGCAAATCATGCGAAACAAAATCGAAGGCTTTGCTCATGTCAAAAAAGATTGCAGTTATTGGGGTGCGTTTATCGATATGATCAATAACTTTATTTACAAGTGAAAACGTAGCTAGAGTAGTTGATTTCCCTTTTTGGAAACCATTTTGTTCACTTTTTATTAAGCTATGTTTTTCGATAAAACTTAATAATCGAGCCAGCATTGCTTTTTCAAAAATTTTTGCCCAAATTGATATCAAAGAAATGGGTCTATAATTTCCAACATCTTTTTTATCGCCTTTTTTAAACATAGGTCTGACTACTGAAACCTTTAAGACTTCGGGGAAAGTGCCAGAATTGAGCGATAAATTTATCAAATAACTTAATACTTCAGCCACATATTCCGCTGCATATTTAATGATCTTTGTTGTTATGCCATCAAAACCGGTAGAAAAAGTAGAATTTAATGAATTAATGATTTTTTTTACTTCGTAGATGTCAATAGGATAAAGGAATATACTTGAATTGTTGAATTTAATTTTATCCAAAATTGATTTGTTAATTTGAAAGATGTTAGTATGAGTTAGTTTAAGAAAATATTGATTAAAACAATTTGCAATGTCACTAGGATTGTCAATAATTTTGTTAGATTTGTCAAAAATTTGTAGAATATTATTTTTATTTGTCTGTCCTATTTTATTTTTGATTATGTCCCAAGAAGCTTTCATTTTATTCTTGGCATTAGTAATGTATTTGGCATTTGTTAATCTTTGAGATTGAGAAATACATTTCTTTAATAACTTGGTGTAATTATTATATTTGGACTTATTTTCAGAAGATGGATATTTATAATAAGAAAATCGTAAATTTCTTTTAACTACGGTTGCCTTTTTAAGGCCACGAGTAAACCAAGGTGCTTTTTTAACTTTCATAGCGTGTTTTATTTTTTTTGTTGGAAAGCAAAGCTCATAATAAAGTAGAAAGTCTTTATGGAATTCTTCAAATGCCGTATTTAGATTATTCTCTTTTAGAACTTCAGACCAAGTTAAAGCAGAAAGACAATATAAAAATTTTTGCACGTTTTCATTGCTGTAATCTCTCTTAAATTCATACCACATGTCTAGAGATCTCTCAATTTTATCAATTTTAAAAGTCAAAGATTGCGCAGTATTGTGGTCCGACAAGAATAAATGATGTAACTGTTCTTTAGCATCGGGCATATTACTCATTATGTGGTCTATGCACGCATTTTTCCGTGTAGCCTCAGTAATATGAAGTTTAAGATTATAATTTGCAACAATTCTTTGTAATTCTCTAGAATGATTTGTCGTTTTTAATGTGTCAATATTTAAATCACCAACAATAATAATTTTATACTTAGTCTTACATCTAAGCTTTTTTAATAGAAGTTCCAATTTATTTAAGAATTCTTCTGGTTTAGAGTTCGGTATGCGGTACACACAAATAATTATGCACTTGCAAGAGACTAGTTCAATACCACAGCTTTCAAAAATATAATCACTAGCTAGTTCTTGTAGAAATGTTAGTTTTTTAACTTCTAGACAGTTTTTACAGAATACACTGACACCTCCCCTTCGTTCATGTTTTCTAGAATAGTTAGCAACTAGTTTATATGTAGGTATGTTAATATTATTTTCACTTCCAGATTTGATAAAGGTTTCGGAAAAACATAATATATCAATGCTAGTTTTTGTATTTTTAAATTCATCGAGAGTTAATTCTACTAATTCTTTTTTACTCAATAAGCCCGCAATATTTTGATGAAGGACCGTTAATGTATTTATTTTATGGACGAAAAAGATTTTCCCCCTCGTGGACGTCTTTGGTGTCTATCGACCCCTTCAACAATGGAAAGTAGTCATAAATAGATTTTTGAATTATTCTAGACGAGGAACCTTTCAGCTTATTCTCCCTAACACTTACACTTGATTTTCGTAAATGTTCTCTAGTATAATTGTACGAGTTTCTATTACTATTTGTGAGAAGGTATTGATGTTCATAGTCAAACGTATCTATTACCATGTTTATCTTCTCAGATAGTTGTTTTAATTTACTAGTACTAGACAAATAACGCATACTACTATTAAGATTTAGAAAATGGCAATTATCATAATAATCACATATCATTTTAATGTTATAATTCAACATTTTCTCATTTAAATATATATTATTAAAAATTTCAATTACAATGACATTATAATTTTTAATTTTTTTTAAGATAGAATATAATTCAGACGTTGTTTTCAGAAAATTTTTGTCATTTTCTCCAATACATAATACAATCTTACAGTCATTATTTAGTTTTTTACAATCAATTGAGTGAAGAATTTCGTCTGTCGATGCAAAAGGCTTCGTCACGGCGCTTACTTCGTAGTCTTCGTAATTCGTAGTTTGGCGGGATTTTATTATTGATGCAGCAAGTCCAACACATTGCTGTGAGCCGTATATGAAAAGCTTTTTTTTTTGCAAGGAAATATCTCTTCACTAGTCTTTATGTCTTTTGTTTCTGTCTCATTATTTGTTTTAGTCTTAATTTCTATGCATGTTGTATTGTCCAAGCATATGTCGCTGTTTCCCGTTAAAATGTCATAAGATTTATTCGGGTTTTTTTTCGAAGTGTTAGTTACTTTCCGTTTTTTCTTATTTGTGCTAGGAAGGCATATGTCTGTTAAAGTCTTTATTTTCTTGTCTTTTTCTTGTATTTGGTTCTGTAATTTATTGTTTGTCAAGTGTAGGTTTTCTATTTCTAAGTGAGCGCTTTATAATTTTATATTTAGGTTTTTTATGGTGTCCCTTAATATATTTATTTCTTCATCATTTCCAAGTGAGAGATCTGGTAAGCTTCTCGCAGTTGTTTGAGATTGCGTAGATAAGAATGAGTTGTCCATGTCGTCATACTGACTGGTTGTGTTTAATCCGGAAGGAGATTTCTCCAAGGGACACTTTGGTTTCCTTTTTGTAATATTGTTCTCAAAAGAAAAATTTACCTCATTGATTTGCTGCCGTCTATTTGTACCTTGTGATAGGGGTGTACTTGTGATTGACACTTTTTTCCTTATACAATTATTACACTTCCAATTTTGCTTATTTTCCAGTGACATCAAATAAAATCGCTTCTCTGCAACGTTTCCGCAATTTAAATCAAAGGTACCTTTACAATTGCAGCATACTATAAATAATTTCTTTAGAATTGTTTTTTTACAAACAATACATTTTTTGGTCACTTTTTTTGACTGTGATGGAGGTGAAGGTGCCATCTTATTTTTATACTTAATTTATTAAGAGAAAAAAATAAATAAAAATGTTCTAATTTATTTACTTAAATATTCCCAGTGGGGATCGATCCACAACTTTCTGCTGTAATGTTGAGCGTCTTACCGTTGCGCCGGCTCGTCACTAGAAATCACGTTGAAATTTGGGTATCCAGGATAAATGAATGGGCGCTGTTTGGACTTTCTATTTTCAAGGTCGCGTCTCCAGTAGAATGTTCGACGCTATTTAGCAGTTTTGAAATTTTAACGAATATAATTGTGAATAAACTTGCCAATTATCATAAGAATCCAAAGGTTTACTGCAAATAAATATGTTCACTGTGCACTTAATATCTTTGGTAAAGTTTTTAAGTAAGATAATGTAAAATAGCAGTACTTTTACTATATTTTACGATTAAAAATTGACGAGCGAAAGGAGAAAAGTTGTTAACCGCACGGGCGACAATCGCGTATTTTGCAGCCGGGGCCAACGGCTTAACGTGCCTTCCGAAGCACGGAGGAACTCTAGATAATAAATTTTTCACTCATCCAATGACCGGCCATAGCGAACATTGCTTAGTTTACGCAATCGCAGGCCAAGCGCGCTATGCGCTAGCGAGCTCCTCTTATATCTGTCTATTATACCTGAAAGGTGCTTGTGAATTACCTGACACCAGTAACCTCTTTGGTTGTTATTATTAATACTCTCTCTCATGTTTTGGTCATCAACATTACTATTGATCATCTTTCTTCTGAATGCGCACATACTCCTACAAAATTTATAATATATTCATGCTGTACAATGTTTAAAGCAAAAACAATATGTACAGTACAGTCTCAACTCGTTTCAATTGTTCATCACAAGAGCTATTTACTATGTACACACAAAACAACATACGTTAAACAGCAAAGAAAGCCGTTTGCCTAGATGCGCGCGCGTCGACTGGTCCGTCGGCGCTTCTAACAGTTTGTGGCCATAAACAAACTGGAACCAGTATCTGTCGTGGGGCAGGTCGGGCTGATAATTAGCACGTAATTAATCCACCATCACCAGGCTAGGGCCGGCGCGGTCCATCAGACCCGAGTGCCGCTGCAGCAGGGTTGTTGCACGGCTCAGAAAGGTAATTTCTCCGCATTGAAAATATAAAGAAAATATTAATATAGACACACAAATGTTCTCATAAATTTGCACGAGCTCGTACGATCCGTAAGAGGTGTTTTATTTTAAATGTGTACATTTGAAATAAAACCACTTTTAGACTCTCGTTTATTTAGGAGTTTGCCATTTTTAACCCCAAACCACTGCCGTGGTCTCTCCGTCACCACGGCTGTAAAGTGAAAAGTTGTTGGATTTCAAATATAGACTCACTATTGAAGATTACATACATACATAAATCACGCCTATATCCCCGAAGGGGTAGGCAGAGGTGAACTAGCACCCACGTTTCGCCAATTATGTTAGGTCCCATGTAATAGGTGGCGAGCCTATTGCCATTTATCGGGCACAAAAGTCGCAGTACATTGCTATTGCTAGGTGGTATAAGAGGAACGCTGCTGCCCAATCCTCATCGCTAATTTATCCTTAGTTACTATTGAAGATTCAAATCAATTAATGACATAATTATGTCGGTTCATAATTAAAACTTAGAACAACCCGTTCGATGGACATCGAAGTGGTACCTGCAGGCACAATTGTAAAGTGCAATTTGCCCAGAACAACAGAATGTGTGGTGTGGGTACTTGACTTGAATATTGCTACCACTTAATTGAGGGCTTTCATTGTAAAACGGCCTGGAATGCCGGGCACTCGATACGTTTTAACTATTCATTTCCGCCGTCACGTCGGCACAACAGAATTGATAGAGCGGCGTATGCTTCCTATGCTGCGGAACTGTAATATATATGTCGTGGCCAAATCGTAGAATTGATCACTTCATGATGTGGCCGACCATTTCATGAAATGGTTGCATTTCATGAAGTGGCCAGCTAAAACTGACCATATCGTTGAAACGTCAACGTTTGATGATATGTCCATCCACGTTTGGCCATATCATTAATGTAGTTAATGTAAAGTATTTTAACGTGGCGCTCGTTTTTTGAGTGACTTAAAACGTAAAATTCTAATAATTTGGTGTTGTAACGAACTTTCAATTCACTTTTATCTTCCATTACAACATTACTAATAGTTTGTTTATTAGGTTATTTGTCCGCCACCATGATGCATCACAAAAACAAATAGAAATAAGCGCCTCTAACGGTGGTTAATGTTACTATTTTACGATATGATTAATAATGTTTGGCCATATCATGAAATAACCATGCGTTTAGCTGTTCGTATCGTTAAACGTTGTTTATTCATTGATCTGGCCAGACCATTATCATGATATGGTCAGTTAGAGTTGGCCATTTCATGAAATGCCACCATTTCATGAAATGGTCGGCCACATCATGAAGTGATCAATTCTACGATTTGGCCACGACATATACATATTTACAGCAGTTCCGAAAGCATAGTACGCCGCATGTAGTAGGTACACCCTTAGATCTGTCGCTCCTTGCACCGATTAGTGACATCTGCGACTCCGAGGCTCTCTACGGTAGCGGGACTCCCTTCGGGAAACGGTTATCGTAGAGGAACATACATACATAAATAATTCACGCCTATATCCCCGAAGGGCTTCTATGCCAGCCTAGAATAGACCAGCCCCGACTCCATCCCATGGGCGTCTTAAAAGTCGACTAAGGGAGATTGCCCGGTGTAGACCAATAAGCACCTTGGGGCACCCGAATGGTGGAGGCCAAACCACCAACAACAGCATACCCAAAGAGGGTCAGTGTCAGGCAGGCGGCCGGCTGTAAAACCTAAGCCAAAACTTTGAACAGTATGGATTGGAATGTTGTCATTTCAATCACTCTCTCCGTTCATCGGTCTCTCGACATGGTCCGTTCCGTCTCTTTTCTATACATTCATTCATCAGTAAGTAGCACCTTTACAGTGTGATGGATTATATGAATCAAAAGGGAGTGGATGGCTTGATGACGTCTGACCGATATGAATGGAAGAGGAAACATACTGCGCCGACCCCAGATAAACTGGGAACAGGGCAGGGAGAAGAAGATCCCCGAAGGGTTAGGCATAGGTGGAATAGGGCCCATGTAATAGGTGGCGAGCCTTTTGCCATGTAGGTTAATAAGTGTTCGAATGCAAAGCACGAGGACTTTTCAAGGTTTTCTCATGCATAAACGCACGTTGGCCAACAACCTAGGTCCTCCAAAAATAGAGTGCGTTGTTAATCTCAACACTAATCGCGGTACCTATGTATTGCTAGTGGTGTGCCAGCAACGCTGCTGACCATTCCTCTTCATATTTATAATAATTAGTCGCCTTGTACGACGTTGCATTGGTGTGTGTGGGGTGGTGATAATTGTATTAACTGTTCTGCCTCGCACAGTCAAGCACACAAGGATATCTGTCACAACGTATTTTTTTTAGTTGAATAGACTGAGCGTTTGACCACAATTCCTCCATCTCGCTTGCCTAGAAGATGTCTTTTAACGCTGGTCTTTTAGATATCCAGATGTCCAGATTGTAGTGATAATAAAACATATTATATTTTTAATGCTTAGCCTGGTATATTGTTAGGGTGACGAGTGAACTGTGCATCGACAAAGATAAAACCTACATTGAAATGTCTAAAGCTAGCCTGTGGTCAGGCTTGTCAAGTACCGTAACTGTCAATCAGACAGATAGCTGGCGGCGTACAAAATAAGAATCACGTGTCATGTAACTCAGTGTTATTAGGCAAGTCTGCTATAATATGCGGTTGAAGCAAGAGTAGTTTTGGTCAAATAAACTACCTATCGGCATTGGAATCATTTTGTGTGTATAACTGTGTAGTTTTACACAGAAAAGCCAAAGATTGGCTTCATCATCTTCCTGTCCTGTCCTTAGGTTATCAGGGGACGGTGCAATAATCCTCTTCCGTTAATATTAATTAAGTGTCGGAACGTGGCCTGGATATTTAAATTTAGAACAACCCGTTCATCTGCCTACCCCTTCGGGGATAAATAGGTTATTTATGTAGGGGAGACCGGGGCTGGTTGTGACATTTTTTTTACAAACTGTCATATCTTTTAATTGGTGAGATTGTTTTACCCGAGTATAGGCTTGTTTGATAAAGTAACTATTAAGGATCTTTATTTAAAATAATTGTTATGTTGTAGACTAATATTAATGACATAAATGTGTGATTAGTGGAAAAAAAACCGTGTAACATCCAACCCCGCGCTTGGGGCTGGTTGTTACAATACATGGGGTAAGTTGTTACAGTAAAAAAAAAACGTATTATATGATTTTTTATTAGGAACAATTATCACAATTAGTTACTTTTCTTAATTTAACTAACCTAACATATATCTAGAAGGCAGAACGAAAATACAAAATTAATATTTGGTCTTCTCCTGCGTAATAACAAAACAAAGATCATTTCTCATCTAATAATTAGATTATAAAGCTCAACATTAAATGAAACTCTTGTACACACTAATCAACAATACGTATTTTAAAATTTAAGATAATAAACTATACTTTTAAAAACACAATCAGATCTATAAGAAAAGCTAAGCAGTTTAGTCACTGAAGTCTGAAAAATCAGTTTCGCAATTCAAACATATATAATGTATAACATTACCATTAACACATTTCACATGTGACCAATTTTTACAAGCTCCACACTCTACCCATTCCTCACCAGATTTCTTCGGATCAAAGGGGTCACAACATATCAGACAAAAATAACCATTTTCTTTTTCATTTTCTTCGTCAGTGTAATGTAACACTTTCCTCTTTACAGCATGGCAGTCACGGGCACCTTTTTTCGTACATACGTCCTCATCCTATAAAAAAGACAAAAACTATGTAAAACAAATTATGCCAATCGGCAACAAGCACCACAGGCAGGTTGTGATTTGTCACTACCTGCCCCGAGCAAATGTAACTTTTAACCCCAACGCCAAATCTGACCATTTAAGGTTATGCAGTGAAAACATCAATAAATATAGCTGTAAAAACGTAGATTCATTGCAAAACGAAAGCATTAGAGTGTAAAAATCACAACAAAGACATCTCTGCCTATATGGAACATAGCATGTAAACCAATATTACTAAAAGTGTAAAATTTTACTAACCTGCGATTTTAATGGCGGCACGCGCGGGCTCCTCTCACAAAAATGCTGGCGCGACTGGCTCTTGCGGCACGCTAGCCGGCGGCGGCAGGAGTATTTGTCTATTTCTAACGTCAATATTGCACTCTCTGTTTCGCGGCTATTGCCACTGTAACAACCTACCCCTGTAACATCCAGCCCCTGTCTCCCCTAGATACTATTTATGATATTATATTATTGTGATAATTACTAATAATACCTGATTGATTTTGTAAACCAAGTTTTTCTCTTATTATTTATTAATCGAATCTTTTTCACGGTATTTTTAAATCTAATTGTTTACCTACTCATTAAACCTACCTTCCTACCTACTACCGAAGTTAGAACCAACGAGCTGTTAATCAGTGTCGCCCCCAACAGGAAAAGCTCGCGACGAGAAAGTTTGTAGCTACGCTTGTCGGCTTAACTACCGAGTTCCACACAGAGTTACTAGATGGCGCTAATATTACTTGTTTTTCGTTTTATTAATAATAAAATATTTTTATCATTTAATATTGTATATTGTGTTATAGTTATAGTGCGCCTGATGAATGGATATAAATAAGTTTTATTTTCCCATTAATCTGTTAATGGTATTAACGTCACCCTTAGTAATTTATGGGAGGGATTGCGTGTTGATATAGGGCTATCGAAGTTTTATGCGGTTTTATTGTCCCGTAAATAGCTATTTAAGCAGAGGGTACTCAAAACTTCCCCATTATTTATCTGTTTAAGCTTAGGCTATCTGATAAATCATAACTATCATTGTGGTATTACAGTATACCAGATGGCATTTTTGGTATTTTAGAGACTAGTTGACAGCACTTACTAGAATGTTCCATTCTTTATATCGACTTTATGCTCCACGTCTGTCATATTTAAGGTCGACAATCGATTGGAGAATTTACAGTTTGGTACAGTCCGACGTGCTTTTCAATAACGTCAATTTATTATAGTGCCACCAATTTATCTTGGCAGTTGGTGGTGTCGCTAGAGGTGGAGTCTCATAGAAATGTCAAAATATATGGATAAATTTTAGTTCTAATTTTCACCTCCTGAGAAGATCCCAGCCGATGCGGCAGTCGTTAACCGTTTACCAATCCGCACTGCCTGGTTAGCAAGACGAAACACGATATGATAAAGCCATATTTTATCGCTTTGAACTGTCAAAAATCATTGTATTTTCTGTGTTTCGGTGGTCATGCTGGCCGGGCCTTGCTAGCGTGGTGGTCGGCCCATTCTCCCTAACTCCCTGTATTCTCCCATCCATAGCAGCAGCATGTGCCCCCGCAATGGGAACATTAAAGGGATGATCATCATAATAAC